>OX387631.1:12455000-13682500 GCA_947568825.1 Sphinx pinastri | reverse complement strand
CTACTTTTGGTCGTTTCCTAGGTAAGTTAATATCCATATATGTTGGAGTTGTCCAAACAAAATATATAATACCAATATTACTGATTTGGTGGCTGACTGCCTCGGTGGCGTAGTTGTATTACGGTACGACTGCAAGGCTGAGGTCTCGGGTTCGATCCCCGGGTCGGGCAAAGTGATATTGGATTTTTCTATTCAGTATCAGCCCGGAGTCTGGAATTTGTGCCCGATATGGCGATAGGCTCGCCCCCTATCACATCATGGGACGGAATACGCTTGGCGAAAAGTGGGTGCACTAGTTGCGCCTCTGCCTACCCCTTCGGGGATAAAAGGCGTGAGTATGCGTGCGTAATTTTATTTATCTTACTTTATAGCAAGGCTAATAATGCTAAAAAAAGAAAATTGCATGACCTACACAATGAACTAGAAGATTGTTCAAAGAAAATTAAGACAACAGAGGATACTATTTCTTTGGAATCTGTAAGTTTTTTTCTACTCAATATTAAACACTATTATTGCATGTTTACAATTATTTTAACAATTATTATTAACAGAAAGGGCGGG
Source organism: Sphinx pinastri (assembly GCA_947568825.1). Taxonomy (NCBI): domain Eukaryota; kingdom Metazoa; phylum Arthropoda; class Insecta; order Lepidoptera; family Sphingidae; genus Sphinx; species Sphinx pinastri. Next base: position 13,681,939 of record OX387631.1, on the reverse strand, counting down.
AACTTGGAGATGAAAGAACTGAGATATTGTCTTTACTGGAAATAGTTCAGAAACAAGAAGATAATTTTAAGAAGGAACTACAAAAGTACAGGGATTGTGATCCTGAGTATATTGCTCAATTGAAGAATGAAATAAGTGTATGAGAATTTCATATAATAAAGTAGTAGATTGTTATTGACCAATATGGGGTTTTTGTAGGCTAGATGTATACCAGAATTACAAAATTGATATTGAAATACACACTGATGCCCTTTATCCCCGAAGGGGTAGGCAGACACGCAACTAGTGCACCCACTTTTCGCCGTGCATATTCCATCCCATGATGTGATAGGGGGCGAGCTTATGGCCATATCGGGCACACATTCCAGACTCTGGGCTGATATGGAGTAGAAAAACCCAATATCACTTTACTCAACCCGGGGATCGAACCCAAGACCTCAGCTTTGCATTCGTACTGTAATACAAGTACGCCATCAAGGCAGTCAAAATAAAAATAATAAAACTTAATGTTCTTACATAATGTATATCTACAGGTTTGAAGCGGCTATAATTTAAATTTTAAATACTGTCTGAGGGCTTTTTATTGAACATAATAAAATTCTAAGCTTTTCTTTTTCAGAACCTCAAAAATGCAATTAACAGATGGACAGAAAACATTTATATCCTTAAGTCATACATTAAAAATACATTTCAAATGGAAAATGATGTTATAGACCAGAGCTTTAACATTCCGCAAGATTTAGATTTTATTGATGCATAATTTCCTTAATCTTAACATTAAGGAAAAATATTAAATTACCTTTTTTGTTAAACATGACATTATTCTATAATATGAAAGAATACTTAATAGAATGCACTTTTTACAAAACTACTGTTCAGATCTAACAATTGTAAATTGTAATGAATGCAATAAATTAAATGAAGTCTGTGTAGATATATTTTAATTCCTGTATGTTGCTTATAAATTTTCTGGACACCACCTCTTTATACATTTCTGTTAGCAAAAAGCATTGATCCAATATAATTGTTTTATTATAGGACATTTATTACACAGCTTACATGTATGTGACATGAGGCTAAACCAAATGTATTTACTTACCATTCGACAAGAACACCTTTCATAACATTCACCATGTTTCATTTTTTACCTATTTTGCTTTAATGTATAATTGGCTAATCCGTATTCTGAGATGGGCGTTTTTACAGATAATATTCGTAAAATATTATTTGCATTTTATATATACTTTATACTGGAGACAACTTATAAGTACTTTTTTTAAACATATAGACGGCTTGTCATCTGTCACCTGTCAGTTGACAACTCACAGCTGTCAAAGTTTTATAATATATGGTTATTTTTTTAATTTATTCTTGCCCGTGTATACAAGTCCTTCAGACTTATACAGATTTTCTGTCAAACAATATATTATGTTGAATATAATGTCTTTTTTTTGAAGTGAAAACTTCTTTAGCGGCGTTGAGCACTTTTGGGATGGGTATAAAATGTTAAACTCGCGTCAGGATCACGTGATCGATCCAAAATGCGTAGGTGGTTTTACCATCCCTTACTAATATGAACCTTAATTACAATGTGTAGAAGCTATAATTCTTAAACGACTACATTTTTATTTATTTCCCCAGCGTTGGTACGACACGAGTACAAAAGAGCGTAACATTGTTTTTTAAAATTGTGATTTATAAAGAAATAGTGAAATTGTCATTTTTGTGTACGATAGCGCAATTCGTGTGAAATTATTCCCTAACCATTCCAAAATATTCAGAAATGCACAACGTTAATGTTCGAGTTTTCACTTCTGCCGGCACTCCCGGAGTGCAATCCGTTCTTTTTTTATTATTATTAATTTATTCTTGTCTATGGATACAAGTCCTTCAGATGCATACTTTGATGTTTTTTTTCTTTAGTGATACGTCGTAGTAAAGTAGTGGATACCACGGGCGTACATAGGAGGGAGGTCAGGGGTCCGGACCCCCCCCTTAGCTAACAATAAATCACGCTACGCCACTGACCGCTGACAATTTGGGGATTCGGACCCCCCCTTAGCTTCTAAAATGATACGTGACACGGGAGGGGGGGGGGGGGGTGCATACGGTGTAATGCAAGGCAAGAACCCACGCAACTAAAATTTTTATATCGTAGGACACCCCCCATGTGAAAGCTATATCTACGCCCATGGTGGCTACCTTACCAAGACTTTATCGAGGAGTTTAGGCGGCAACAAAAAAACACTTTATTAGCACAGTTATTTCAATTCACTTCATTTGAGCCCTTTAGAAGTATATTGGATAATATACCACCATAATTATGCAATATAACACTAAGTATCACCAAAATAATAAATTAAAACAAACAAGAGCACCTCATGATACTTTTTTTTTTTTTTTTTTTTTTCTCTTTGCCAAGGCGCGGTTTGCGCATCTGCCAGTGTCAAAGTTTTTGGAAGTTACATATATAATATTGTTTCTTTGTTATCCTCAGTAATAATAGTACTATGTCGAAGTAAAGTAGTGGCTACCTTACCAAGACTTTATCGAGGAGTTTTGGCGGCAACAAAATTGACTAGCACAGTTATTTCAATTCACTTCATTTGAGCCCTTTAATAGAACTATATTGGATAATATACCACCATAATTATGCAATATAACACTAAGTATCACCAAAATAATGAATTAAAACAAGAGCACCTCATGACACTACTAAGTTCTCGCCAAAACTCCCTCATGATACTTCCAAGTTCCCGCCAAAACTCCGAATAAAATGTCAAAAGTAGAATGTTGCCGGTGCCCTCGGCGTGGTCGTTTAAATGTATAGGGTTGGAGCCGACTCGCGTCAGGCTACTGACCGTAATGTCATAACAGAAAAAAAAAGAATGTTGCCCGATTGATGGTGATCCAAGTCGTCGATATATCAAAACATAGCCTAAAGTCGCCCAATTCAATGGGAAGATGAGGAGCAGGAAAAGGTCTCCAAAGGAGATGTCCGCTTTTTATGGGTGCTTGGCCTCAAAATCTAACCAGGCTCAAACTTTGTGGATATTAAACAGGCAAAATCCATTAAAGGTAGAAAAAAGAGTACATGATGGTAAAATAAAGTACTTTTTTATTTCATTATTTTGCTCTAAATCTTATTTTTCATTACTTGTAACAGATCAAATTATCTTTGTCAAGTTGCACAGCATCTTTAGTCTTTTATTTTTATGTAAAAGTAAATAAATAGGTACTTAGTTTTTATATAAAACCAAAGATGCTTTATTTCTTGGCTCACATTTTACAATTTATCCCAAAAAACTGTAAATGCTGACGTGGCGGGAATTGATAGTAAAAATTTCATTAACGAATACAATTTCAAAAATGATCGTCAGTCTTATTAAATACTTTTAAACATAACAAATCTCGTATTCAAGGTCGATTAATCTACAAAAACGAATAAAAAAGGTATTTAGGCACTGAGACTTTTACAATAATTGAAAAAAAATTAACATACCCAATAATTATTTTTTCAGAAGCCCCGCGCACCGAATGACGCTCTCGGCGTTGATGGCAGCCTACCTTTAAGTTTTCACGTTGCCGTCCATCGCGGGGGTCGATGTGTTAAAAATATATATATAAAAAAACAAAAAACCCGACTGAGGCAATATCTGCCATCTTTATGAAATTCATTGAAGAACTGAAAAGATAGAAACAAGATTTTAATTTGAATATTTTATTTTGGTTTTGAATAATCTTAGTTGACAGTGTTCACAAACGCAGTCGAAGGCGTCTGCTCACTCCGAGATTTTGTTGCTCTCTCTATATCACCAACCAAATTAAGAGAAGTGAGCGTGTTATGCCAGTCCTAAGTCCGGAAGTAAGCCCCCCGAGGCAATTCTTGTGCGCTGGGTCTTCTCACCCAATGCACGCCCATGCGCGGGGGGACATTAGTCGCTGGCCGATGCACACAGTCAGTATTACTCAGTATGTATACCTCTTGGTTGCAAATCACATTGAGGCCTAAAAGGGCCCGCGAACATTTCCTGGCACCCTTTTCCTTTCCACCCATCCTGAGAACCTTTCTCCATTCCCCCATCTTCCTCTCCCACTTCCTTCCCAGGCCCCTGCAGTCGTCAAGCCGGGGGACTCCAGTATCCCATTCGCAGGTTTCCCCCGGTGTTAACTGCAGGATCGCCTACCTAAATAAAAAAAAGTCCGGAAGTAAGTATAAAGGTGATTTATAAACCCTAAAGAAATATTAATTAATAATACTATAAACCTACTCTATATTATATGTCTGTGCTATAAACTAACGAGAATTTGGGTATCTGTACTGATATAGGCAACATTTTTTAATCATTTTAATTCTAGTTTATTTGTCTCTGATTTTAATTTCATGTCATATCGCAACATGGCGGGCGTAGTTCCAATTTTGGCCAGGTACATTAATTAGATCCTTATCAACCTATACTTGTAGCACAATTTGCTGATACCTAGGTTATACTCTGTGACCTACGGTCTGTGTTGGGTCTGTGCACATGGTCTGTACCTTTAGCCTTATAATAATTAATAAGTAGGTACTTAATTCGCTTTTTGGTGCTGTTAAATGTTAGCGTCGGTGGACAATAAAACACCGACGATTATAATTATGTTTCCGGGTTTTATCTTCTATTGTGAGATAATATACATTTTGTTATTTGTGTTTTGGGCGCCGTATTTAAAGGTTGTAGATTAGCAGGTATCATCTCAAGGTTACTTGTTTGTTCTTTTGGTAAGTCTTTATTTATGTGTTGATATCGGTAAAAATCTTATGACTTAATTGGTTGGTGGGGGGACGTGGTAGGGGTGAGGAAGAAGAATCCCCCCACTCAAATTCCCGACACCGGAGATGGCATGGAAGTTTCTAGGTGGCATTAAAAAATCACCTAATGTCATCCGACATATTGCATTGTGTGCACGGTACCGTTACCACTCTGAGGTCTCGGATTCGAACCAGGGTCGGGAAAAGTGATATTAAGTTTTTCGTCGTGCGTAACATAAGATGATAGTAACTAGGGAAATATCATTCACCATAATAAGGCCCGTATTTACAAACGTTACTAAGCCAATTAGTAATAAATGCTATGATAATAAGTCTGTTACTTAGTGGTCGGCAGTCGGCATGACAAAGGGTGCTGTGATTGGCTAATATAGAGATAGGTACAACTTTGCTTTAGTTTACTGTCAGATAAACAAAGCTGAACAAAGCCAAAGAAAACTGAAATTGTCAACACCAGTCACAATGCGTTCGGGCGCACTGTGCGTCCTTATAGTATTGTTTGCGAATACGGATGCAACTAACTTCGGTTGTCACCCAATTATACCGAAGGATTGTACAATCACCCAATTTGGTGCTGTCCCGACATACTATTACGGCCGGAGTCCCGCAAGGCTCCGCTCTTACCCTTTTCTTTTCTCGCTGTACACCAGCGATATCCCTAAACCGAAGAACGCCCATCTGGCGCTCTTCGCGGATGACACCGCAATCTACGCCTCACGTAGAGACCCCGACAATGTGGTGCGCACTTTGCAGGCCGCCGCCGACAAGCTCGGCGAGTGGTTCCGCAAATGGCGAATCACCGTCAATCAAACAAAGAGCCAGGCTATCCAGTTCACTCGGAAAAGGAGAGTCCATGTGCCTCACAACTCAGTCCGCATGTCCAACCAGGTTATCCCCTGGACGGACAAAGCCAAATATTTAGGAATGACCCTTGATCAGCGGTTCACCTTCATCCCACACGTAAATGTGGTACGCGTGCGAGCTACATTCGCGATGAGTCAACTGCATTGGCTCATAAATAGGAAAAGCAAAATGTCCATCCGCCATCCATTCGACCGCGCCAAATGGAGACAGCCGCGTTCAGTTCTCACCGATCCAGAGGACGATATCACTCTGGCCATTCGCAGTAAGAACGAGTTCCTAAAACTCTTACACTCCACACGACCGCAGTTCCGTCCTCGCCGCCGAGGACCTCGCCGCGTTCCCCGTCGCCCCCTAACATTTCCGACCGACCCGCGTGCCGACGAGATAAATGGATAGGATTAGGTTAAACACCAACCAACTAATCGTTGATGTCTCATCAACTTCCAGTGACCGTCCTGAGCCGAGGTTCGTAACCCGTTAGTGGGTTGCCCTCAGCATGGTTACTTAAATCAAGGGTTTCGAGCGCCTAAAGCGTTCACCCGAAAGTCCGGTGTGGCCAGAAAAGCCGACTCGCGTCAGGCTACTGCCAGCAGGAAAAATAAAATTGGTGCTAGTACACTTTCTCAACATAAAACGCCCATTTTTCATATTTTACCAAGTAGGTGCGATTATTTCGGAGATGTAGAAAGGAAACAGCATATATATAACTCTTATTGTTTACGTTAGTTGTAAGTTGCATGTTCCTGACAGATGACGCGTGAGCGCCATATTTAGAAGCTTACGGTGGTCGAGCATACACTTATTCGACTGTACACGCACACGCATACTCACGCCTTTTTATCCCCGAAGGGGTAGGCAGAGGCGCGACGAGTGCACCCACTTTTCGCCGTGCGTATTCCGTCCAATGATGTGATAGGGGGCGAGCCTATCGCCGTATCGGGCACAAATTCCAGACTCCGGGCTGATACTGAATAGAAAATTCCAATATCACTTTGCCCGACCCGTGGATCGAACCCAAGACCTCAGCATTGCAGTCGTACCGTAATATAACTACGCCACCGCGGCAGTCAATAAGTTTCTACTGTACAATAAGTTACAATTGAAACCTAATACAATAGACCTAAGAAGTGGGTAGATTTTTGTTTAAATTTTAGCACAAGGCTGGTAAAAATAATTACGAGTATAGACTTAACTAAACTTATTGCTTACTAGCATTTGCCCGCGGCTCCGCCCGCGTTAAAAAACTTTTCCGGTATAAAAGTCCCGCTTTATGTTTTCCCGGGATAAAAAGCCTATGTGTTAGTCCAGGACATGGTCTACCCGTGTGCCAAATTTCATCGAAATCTGAACAGTAGTTTTTGCGTGAAAGAGTAACAAACATACATACATCCATACATTCTTACAAACTTTCGCGTTTATAATATTAGTTGGATGTGTGTTTGTATATTTTGACGTAAAGATGTTTTTATTTCTTTCTAATATAAAATGTTTGTCTTTTTCCAGCATATCCAAATGATTTCACCACAGCAAACACCGGTCAACTGCGAATGTACTGAACTTTTTCTGGCTTATAAGTTTGTTTTATCGTCGAGTTACAATGGAGTCCCTTTGAATTCGCTACATGGTACGTCGACGCAAGCTAAGGTGGTGGTGTGTTTCTCGTAGTTTAGATACACGGCGGCCTAAACAGACTTAACTCAAGGGTATCTATACTGTATTATTTCGTAGGTATTACCCGTGAACCATACGCAATGCTGTTTAATTCAAAGTTCTGTGTGGTGTTGCTACTGTTTATGGGCGGTCGTATCGCTTACCATCAGGCGTGCGGCATGCTCGTCTCGTTATTTAAATGCAATAAAAAAGTAGATATTTTTTTAAAATTATATCCCAGTTAAAATGTACTTAAAAAAACCTTTTTTAACCACCTTTCTTTACGTTTTGTTTACATTTGTATTAAATTATCTTTTAGTTAATCTACTTGGAACAATGGATGGAAAATAGATTTACTTGAGAAAATGGAGGGTCAATCAGAAATAGCACCTAATACAACATTTTTATATGTTAAGCGTTGTGGAACTTCAGGAATCGGCGGCCAACTTTACGAGAGCAAATTGCTAAGCTTATTTTTACTCAGAGCTCTCCATCATAAACACATAACTAGGTTTAATTTGGCCACTAACATTGAAGGGATTGGAGCGTTTGATGATGTAGCACTATACTACCAGACGAACAGTGAAGAAAGACCAAAAATTGTGTTCATACAAGCCAAACATAAAGATGAACCTGAGCAAAATAAGATCACAATGAAAGATTTGATCACAGAACACGGAGATTTCTGTTTACATAAATACTACGACAGCTATTTTAAAATAAAAAACAAATTCAGTAGTAACAAGAATGACGGTATTTTTAAATATGCATTTAAAGACGTGGATAGTCATTTTATAATTTATACACCAGCTATGGAAAATATCGGAGATAAGAAATTATTAATAGAGGATAATTCTGAGAACTATCATAGCCTCTTTCATACTAAAGTAACTGGGAAAGTATTCCGTTTGAATTGTACTGATACCGAGGTCAAACGACTTTTACAAACTGTTTTAGAAGTACGTACTCAACTATTAGGAAGAACTTTCATTAAATTTCTGATCAAAGACAATTACAAAAATTTGCTAATGGATAATTTGATAAAAACTTATCAGGTTTTTTTAACACGCCACGTAGTTGAAGTAGCTGCAAAAATAACAACCAAGGATTCGTACTTACAAGCAAAATTTCGGGGTTCATTTTTTGAAAGCAGGGATACAAATTTAAAAATTTTGAGAGAAGCTATTTTTAAAGAGTTTTCATTAAAATACAGTAATTATACTTTAGATCAAATAAATGATTTGGTCCAAAATTTTGATTTTAAACTGCCCCTTAATTTTGGCAACCTGAACTTTAACATTGGTGGTAGCGGAGCAAAGGTGGAAAGAAGGATGACATATATATGCTCCATAATTAAACGATTGATCGATAGCGTCAAACCAAACGGACGATTTTTAGAAATAAAAATAGATGACAGTATGGTGGGCCCAGGAATGATTTTAAATGATACAGACTTGGAGATGTACAGACTTGGAGGCCTTGTTGGCAATTTGTTTATATTCGATGAAGACACGTTTCAGTTTAAGTTTAATGAATATACAGAATCTTTACCTCCTCTTGTCAAAAGACTTTACCAACTATTAAAAAATGAATATCCAGAAGGCAAAAGTTTTAATAACTACAGATTCGAATTTAATGTTTGTAATTTTCCGAAGTTATCACTTGGTCCGAATAAGTACGAATTGACTTTAGTGAAAGAATTCCTGGATAAACTCATATTTTACACCAATCAAGCGTGTGAAGAGGAGGTTGAAAAAGTTTTGAAAAGTGAAATAATTAAATGTTATAAACTCAATTCTTACAGAGAAAAAGTATGCTATATGAAATGCGAATCAATATTTTTGAAAGTTCACGATACAATACAAAAGTGGTGGAAGCAACCAAATAAAGCCGCATACTTGGATAAAAATTGCAAATATTATGAGGACGCTAAAGAACAGTTAATAAGTGTTTCTATGTTAAATACTCTTCATTTCCTATATACTACAAAGTTAAATAGTTATGGCATACAATTCAAGGATATCGAACATCAATTTAATGTTTTAAACGATAGAAATTTGCAAGGAGTTTTAAATATAGTCACTAATAATATAACATTCACTAGTATCAAATTAATTCAGTACCTCAATCGCAATATTGAAAAATATTCCCCATATGTATTTCTAAACCTGGATTTTATTATATCTGAAAATTGTTTTCATGAGGTTATTTTAGAACTGAAAGAAATTAATGTTAAAACATTATTTGTTACATGTGACGACAATAATTATTATTATAATAATATTATACTCATTCTGTGCTCCGTACAAGTGTTTGTAGTAGTTATTACTAAAAATGAGTTACGAGAGATTTTGTCAAATTATGATTATTTTCAATATACGCAAATAATTGACCAAGAAAACACATTTGTAGATCTCACTAAAGAAAGTCAAAGAAAAATTATGAGCGAAACTGAAATAACTTTTCAGGGATATATTATACCTATAGAACCATTAATGATGAACAACTTCAAAATATTGGATTCAGAAGTACTGTTTGCTATGTTAAATAAAGAAATTATTCAAATAGGCCGAATATTTACTAGCGTCGAGCTTAAAGATTTTGAAGATTATTACGTACAACGAACGATTAATCAGTGTATAAATTTAAAAACTAAAAAGATCTGTGGCAAATATGCAGACCGACAATCATTTAAGAAAAACATAATACGTTATCCTATTATATACAATAAAGAATGCAGGATCGATAGGCCAGATCCGTGTCAGCATCATAGTTACAGTCCGAAAACATTGTTAGATATTGACGAAAAAGTAATAATACTATCCGCACCACCTGGCATGGGGAAATCTACTTATATGACGTATTTATCCTTTGAAACAAAAAGAACAGATCCCAATTATTGGATATTAAAAATAAACTGTCTCGATCACAAAGAATCTTTTAACCATTGGCTAGAAACTGATACTAAAATTGATTTAAAAGTAATAATAAAGTTTTTATACAAAGTTGCATGCCACTTAGATAATAACGCTGAGGATTTAAATGTGAATGTCGGCTCTGATGGTAATATTTTTGTTGAGGCTCCCAACAAAGAAAATTTTGGTAGTTTACAATGTTTAGAAATTGAGATGTTCAATAATTTGTATAATAATAAACAAATAGTGATAATATTCGATGGCGTTGATGAAATTAGCCCAGATTATTTTAACACAGTAATGAACACATTGGATATTTTGAGAAATTCGAAAGTCAAACGTCTGTGGATTACGACAAGGCCATACAATATTGTGAATATTTTAGAACAGAAATTGGAGACACTTGTGTTCATTTTTGATAAACTATGTCCAGATGATCAAGAGGATTTGTTCCAAGCTTTAATTATGAAGAAATTCTGTAGTAGACAAAAACGAGATTTAGATGTTCTTCTTTCCGATTTAATCGATGATGAAGAATTTGCTTCCGCGCCATTAAACATATTTATGCTAGCTGAGGTCTTCGATGAAATGTGTAAAGACGAAAAAGCGCTGGATACGTTTAATTTAAATATATTAAGAATATATGAAAAGTTTGTAGATATAAAATTTTATAAAATTTTGTTAGCCGAAAAAAGACCTTATTTTTCTAAAGCAGATCCAGAATTGAAAGAAATGATGAAAATGAATCGTAAAGCATTCTCTAAAATCCACAAAAGATTAGCAGCGCATGTATTGTTCAACAAAAATATTCGAGGCTTATTTACTGTGAATGACATGGAAAAAATTCATAATGCACTCGAACGAGTCAGTCGAGGCGAGGTAAGAGCAGGGATCATCAATAGTGTTTTTGACAGCGGGGCCCAATTCGTTCATCTAACGTTTGCTGAATACTTTGCAACCGAATATCTGTGTGATAAGTTAATGTCTGACGAGTGTTCTGTGGATGTATGGCTTTATTTGATTGATATTATTTTCGTTACAGATGAATTTAGTCGAGTGAGACAGTTTTTTGATTTGAAGTTATGTGCAAATAATGCTCTGCACAAATTAGCCGAAAATGTGAAATATAAACATGATATTTTTCGCGCGTTACTAAAACAACCTGTCAAAAATTCATTGTATTATGCAATTATAGGTCATGTTACACAAGAAATTGCTTCGTTTTTACTGCAATGTATAAGGGACGCGTTGAATAAAAGTAATTTGGGTGCCTTTCTTCAATATATAGTCAATGTAGCGAGCGAATTCATAAATAATGACGAAAAAAATCTTAATTGGTTAGAATCATCTCTTTTGAAGGAATGCCTTAAAAGATGGCATACATACAAATTAGTTTTGAACACTGTATTTGAGTTTGTGAATACAGTAGATCATAGTAGATTTCCAGAATTGTTTGCATGTAAAGAATATACTCTATTAGTTCAAACTTATTGTTTTACCATAGCAGTCGAAGATGTTGACGAAGTTACGATATCAGATAGATACTGGCTTGACGTTATGTTGACTTCTGTCGAAGACGACATATTGTTGGATTGTTTTACTACGTCACATGATTTTGTACCATACGAAACAACGATCCCTCATTTACTTGCTATGCGCCACAAGAGGTCAAGATTTTTCTTAAAATATTTGTTGAGATTTAACCAGGAACAGCGTTTGAAAGTTTTTCATACAATCGATGTTGATGGCCAACTGGCGGCGCATGTAGCTATTTCAAAAGATAACTTAGAGTATTTCGCTGTTATGGCTTGTCTTCTAAATGAAAATAATTTTATAAGAATATGTTTTGCGTGCGACGAAGAAGATGAAACACCCATCGCTTGTTTCCTAGATACATTAGATCTTTGTTTACGAAACATTGTTATATCTCTGAACTTACTGAATAGATCCTTCGCAGATAGTATTTTTAAAACAATAAAGTATTGCCTTCGCTTTAATCCGTCTTTCGTATTTATAAATATAGGGCTCAAGTTATTATTTTTTTTATTTTATACACATTGTCTGAATATTAGCATCAAAATTCGCAATTACTCTTGTGTTAAATGAAATCGGTTGGTTTCGACGTGGAGTTAAAAAGACATAATAAGTGTAATCAGAATCCTACCACCATAGAGACTGGAGGTTGGTCATCATACATCATACCAGCCCTATATTGTATACTTGCCCACTGCTGAGCACGGGCCTCCTCTACAACTGTGAGGGTTAAGGCCTTAGTCCACCACGCTGGCCTAGTGCGGGTTGGCAGACTTCACATAACTTCGAAATTCAGAGATCTTCTCAGGTATGCAGGTTTCCTCACGATGTTTTCCTTCACCGTTTAAGCGAGTGATAATTCACAAAGAATACACACATAACTTTTTTTTTATTAAAGTCAGAGGTGTGTGCCCTTGGGTTTTTGAACCTGCGGACATTCGTTTCGGCAGTCCGTTCCACTCCCAACTAGGCTATCGCCGCTTGTTGGTTGGTGAAACGGCAAAATTATAAATAAACAAAATAATACAATAACTGAACTGAATACGAAGAATAGTTACTGTGGTTTGACACACGGCGTCGGTGTTGGTTTCGTTGATGACACAAAAATATGAATGGAATTATATGTTGTACTCCTTTATGCCCTTTATGCAACTCATAATAAAACATTTACGAATAATTACTAAAATAAAATTATCCTTGTTATCTCACGTTTTTTGCTTTTTCTACATTTTCTTGCATTACTTGTAAGCAATACAACTACATAAAGCATAATCATTAATCACTGTTAATTATATTGGATTATATTATTTACATATAAATGTTAAGCGTACTTAATATAAAATCGGCTTGTTTAAAATGACCAGTGTTTTATTTTACACTACCTCCTTACGTATGGTTTAAATAAAATAGATACAGATACATACCTACATACAGTTCGCCTTTTTCCCTTTTCAGGGGGGGCAGGAAACACCCACATTTCGTCAGCTATGTTAGGTCCCCTGTAATAGGGGCGGGCCTATTGCCATTTACCGGGCACATTTCCAGACTCCGGGCTGATACTGAGCAGAAAAACCCAATATCACTGCCCGACCCGGGGATCGAAACCAAGACAAGATAGCTTTGATCCGGAGCAGACTACTATTTTGGTGACTTTATTTATGACACAGCAGCAAACGCCTACTTAGATAGAATAGCCAAAATACAAAATGTTGCACTACGCTATAGGGGGTTTCATCAGAACCACACCCATACACGTTATGGAATACGAACTCTGTATACACCCACTTCACCTGCGACGTCAATATCTGACTTCAAAATATATGTTAAAGGCTCAAACATTTGCTAATAATATAACTATCTCTAACCCCAAAAATGTATTTAGCGATTTCAAACTATCAAAAATTGTGAGTGTATTCTTACTTAGAACTAACTCAGAATAGAATTTCGATAGTTTGGAATCAAATTCGATTTCGGGGTTGGAGCATTTCTGTCCATTTTTTGCCTTTATTTTTTCGATTATGACGTAATAAAGTTAAAGAACGCCGTCACTATAATATGCAAGTTTGGCTTAAATTAGCTTCGCATACGTCCCGAACATTAATTTCGGAGTCGAAAGTTATATTTAGGGCTAACTCAATAAAGTTATAGCCCTCCGTGACCCACGGCAGTAAAACTGTTTCGGTTGTGGGTAATTTTATTCAATTACACAACTTTTTATCTACATCTACGACGTAATAGAAACATTCTGATATTCTTTCGTTTATTTTTTTAGGTAAATCGCAAGAAGTTTCTTTGTTATGGCGCGGTGGGGTAAAAATGTAAACCAACCTATGGATAAATAAATTAAAAGTATAAAAAATATTTAAAAACAAGCTTTAATTTAAATGCTCTAAAAATAAATAATAAAACTTTAAATTGAATCAAATTTTGTTTAATACCATGTAGAGATAAAAACTTGCTGCGAGATTTACTTGTGTAGATAATAAAATAATTATGTAGCTTGATCGATACTTGATTGATACTTGCAAGATTCCAACCGAACAAACATACATTGCAAATTAAATAAAAGCCTGTAAAAATGATTTCAGGTAATATGTTTTGACCTCGACACAATTGAGATGTCAACTCTAATTATATAGAATTGTTTACTAATAAGGCATTGAAAGCATAAAGAGCTATATAATATTTACTATGACGTTTATTGAAATTATGAAATAATTGACTAGACACTTTCTGTTGCTACCTGGATACTGGTGGTAGGTCTCTCATATGTAAGAGCCGGTCTGGGTGGGTACCACCGCAATGTCTATATCTACCGCCAAGCAGCAGTGTGCATGCACTGTTGTGTTTCGGTTTGAAGGACATTGTAGCCAGTGTAACTACAGGACATAGTGAGACTTAATATCTTGTCTCAGGATGACGAGCGCAGTGGAATGCCACACAGTACTTTGTAACTCAAGGTGCTGGATGGTGTTGCTACTGTTTATGGGCGCTCGTATCGCTTACCATCAGGCGAACGGAATGCTCGTCTCGTCATTCAATGCCATAAAAAAAATACTCTTCTAAACAAAGTTTTAAGTACATTACAAAATAATAATAATAATAATAATAATAATAATAAATAGTGCGCAGGAGATATTATAGTGCACATGTGTGTGCGCAATACACAAGTGCATTCACTGTTCCTTCAATCTGATAGTCCGGTGAGACGGCAATCCGACATGACCGGAGAGAGATCAGGCGCAGGACCAACGGCTTTACGTGCTTTCCGAGGCACGGGGGTATCACACCGCCAACTTCCTGACTCCGAGCTACGACTGAGTAATTTTTAAGATGGAAAAACCCAGTCACAATGTTTTTGGCCTGACCCAGGATTCGAACCCAGGACCTCAGCGCGCAAATCGTACTCGTAACGCGTACGCAATACAACTCCGCCACCGAGGCAGTCAAGTCAACTTTTTCGATATCCGATCTTAATGAAAAGCTTATATTCCGCACCAAATTATACTCTGTCCATTTGTGAAAACTACATGAAAATCCGTTTAGTAGTTTCGGAGATGTGCGTAAAAAGACACAAGAACATACAGAAAATATTTTTTAAAATTGATTATTTGTGTTCTTTTACTCTTCTTTAGTCACCTGCTTTTTTATTATTTCTCCATACAGGTTCATCACATACTGGGTCCGTATTTATTATATCCTTGTCTATGTTATAAAACAAAGTCCTCCAGCCGCGTCCGTCTGTCTGTCTGAACGCGATAAACTCAAAAACCTATCAGTTTCGACGTTTGGTATGCAGATAGTCTGAGACGTTGGGAAGGACAAAGGCTACTTTTCACCCCGGGAAAATATTGTTTCTTCATTTCTTGTAATCCAGCAGGAGAATAGTGCTTGTCCGTGGGTGTGCGACTGACCTGTGCAAGGGCGTGTGATGGGACTTTTAAAAAGAAAAATTGATTATTTAGATAAAAAGCTAGTGTATAGATAATTGATTACGCCAATGATGCGGACTCCAAAGTCGGTATCAGCGTGCCCATGGACGATATATGCCAAATGCCTTTGCAGATGTGAGTCTATTGATATTTTTTCCAGAAATCTGGTTCTGATCCTTTAATGTATAGTCCACCAATCAATATAAAGCGAGAATTGTTGTATTCCAGTTTGAAAGACATTGTAGCCAATGTAATTAATTAGGCCGCCGTATCACGACAAGGCACCGAGTGAATTAATGAAAACAGTCTCTACGCTTTGATACATTATAAACCTTGATAGAGTGACGCGCTGCAATGAAACTAAAACAATCAGACCAACTTTTCTTAAGCTAGTATGCGTGACAGCTTTGTCATACGCTATCGCTGCATCATTCTGCGTATCCTTGTGTGCGCGCATAATGATATCAGTTATTACATGGTTTCTATTAAAATGGGGAGAAAATTACATCCATGAAAAACAACAAAAAATAATTCACTCGAACTCATTTAGCGGGCAACAGTTGGCCTCTATTTTTTTCGACGCATTTGAAACGTTCAGTGTCTATCTAGGTATATAATTAATCAAAGTCTCTACGATTAATAAATTAAGCTTCAAAATTTCATCGTCGTTCTGTTTACACTATATCTTAGCAATCCGGCTAATTAAAGTAATATATTACAAAATATAATATCTTTGTCAAATAGTTTTCTTTCACCGTCTGATGAATTCAACGCCAAAACTAAAGCACCATCTGCGTTAGAATTAAATTAGTCTTGTGTAAAATGTAATATCTGCCAGACTTATGTCCGTTGTGTTATAAGGTTGACGGGGCGGTTGTCACACCTATTTCAGTTGTCTGTAGGACTTTTGTGACCCTGGAGTGTTTTGAGAGCAAAATTCGCAAAAGAGCCTACATTTATTATACTTTTCTGCTCGTCTGACGAAATCTGTCAACATTACTCCCGTAAGCTCGCGTCGTATCTTTTTTTTACTTGATAGAAAAAGAAAAATACTTATTATATGACAATATAGTTCTATATTCAATTATAAATTCATTAATTCATTCATACCATATATTTTTTTGTCTAAATTACACAAATGATATATGTAGGAGTCACTAATGTAAAATATATTTATATTTTTAGTAAATAATAACTAATACGAATAAATTTTTGAAGTCAAAGCTTCGGCATATATCTATGCCTTAACTTAGAATTTAAAAAAATAGTGGATACGTGTTATTCAAGCTACATTATCATTACAACATTTACTCACTTATCACAAGATAAACTACATATTATTTTACACTAGGTGTTGCTTGCGGCTTCACTCGCGTGAAAAGCCTGTCCCGCTACAAAAGTCCCTAAAACACAATACGACGACAGCGCCATCTACTTAAAGACTCAGATTAAAAATATCAATTATTTCCCATGGGAGCAAATGACCGGGATAAAAGTACCCAATGTGTTAATTCAGGATAAAACCTACCCGTGTGCCAAATTTAATCCAAATCCGTTTAGTTGTGTCTGCATTGACTTCTAACAAACATCCATACATTTTCACAAACATTCGCATTTAATAATCCCTTCCTAGCCGATTTCGGCCACGGCGGCCAATCTCAACGGAGATCAGCCAGGTGCGCAGGAGATATTATAGTGCACAAGTGTGTGCGCATTACACAAGTGCACTCACTATTCCTTCACTCTCATAGTCCGGTGAGACGGCAATTCGACATGACCGGAGAGAGATCAGGCGCAGGACCAACGGCTTTACGTGCTTTCCGAGGCACGGGGGTATCACACCGCCAACTTCCTGACTCCGAGCTGCGACTGAATAATTTTTAAGATGGAAAAACCCAGTCACAATGTTTTTGGCCCGACCCAGGATTCGAACCCAGGACCTCAGCGCGCAAATCGTACTCGTAACGCGTACGCAATACAACTACGCCACCGAGGCAGTCATTTGCATTTATAATATTAGTAAGAAGAAATATACATACACATTCACGGCATTTATCCCCGAAGGCTTAAGCGCAACTAGTGCACCCACTTTTTACTATGAGTTCCATCCCATGATGTAAAAAGGGACGAGCCTATCGCCATATCGGGCACCAATTCCAGGGGGCTGATAGTTGATACTGAGTAGAACAACTCAATAACATATTGGCCGACCCGGGATTTGAATCCGGGACCTCAGAGCGCTGTCATACCGCGCACGCAATACAACTGCGTCACCCAGGCAATCAACAATAGCACGTATATATGAGTAGCTTGTCATGTCGATATTTATGTCACTCAAAGACATTAATCAGTATAGTTAGTTCATCATCATCATCATCATCAGCCCGTTGCAGTCCACTGCTGGACATAGGCCTCTCCCAAGATACGCCACAGAGACCGGTCTGCTGCTTTATGCATCCAATCGCTGCCGGCCCTCTTGTGCAAGTCGTCCCGCTAGTTAAAGACCGGTTATTAGGACCATATTTTTCAACCAGAAGTTATTACCACTTGGCAATGATATTCCATGTAACAAAGAGGTAGATAATATGTCATCAACCTGAAGACTCGAAAGTAGCCCAGTTGGAATAGTTTTATACACTACATTTAAATGACTAATACTAGCAGTCTTTAGTGTTCATACTGCTTTAAATACGTCCACTCTTTCACATACGTAATGTCAAGAAAGTGCGTGCGGATTTTTTTTTCGCTTAATTTCTTAGGGTATTGCGTTCTGACGGTATTGCATATCCATACTTTTTAAAAATCATTGCCACTTGGTAATAAGTCGCTGTCTTTTCTAACACGTCCATGCTCAAGACGTCTCGGTATGCTTTAATTTTGTAAAGAAAGCTATATTTTGGAAGGAAATATGCCAATTTGCGCATTACGATCATGTCATGGCGATAGGCTCGCCCCCTATCACATCATGGGACGGAATAACGGCGAAAAGTGGGTGCACTAGTTGCGCCTCTGCCTACCCCTTCGGGGATTAAAGGCGTGAGTGTGTATGTATGTATGTATGTATGTACGACAGTGGCGAAGGGTGACATTTTCCGAAAGGGAACCCGACACAAAATACAGGTAATAATATGCATAATTACGGTCTGCGAATCGTTCTAATGATAATTAGATTTTAGCCTATTACTTACGCTATAAAAATTATAGAAGTCTATGCATGACGAAAGTGGTTCTGTATAAGTACCGAATTCATTATAACAGCTACTAGAATAGGTGATTAACACCTAAACAAGACATAAAGCAAATCACTTCATAGTTCATACCTAATTATCGGTTATGTATCTACCATACTCCGCGTTAGCATAAATATTTTTCGTAAAACAGCAGAAAAAAAATATTAAAATATCTCTCATAGTAACTAGGCACTAAGTACTTCTTTGTTTTTAACTATGTCAGTGCATCCGAACAAATTACTGGTATTTTATCACTCTTGAAACTTAACTTTGAAAACACAGTTTCCATGAGAACTGATCCGTCAGGCAGGTGATGTACATTATAATAATCAATGTATAATATGAAACAACACTTTATTAAAACTCTAATATTAAAACATTAAAAAAGTTTTTCTAGGTTATAATGAAATACCGCAATTTTAAAACTATCTCATTAACCTAATGTCTGAAATTAAAACTTAATACTGACACGTACCTCCACACTACGCACAAACGTTGATAACACTTTATAACACACCAATTCATTGTTATATTCCACATTTACTAATTAAAAACAAACTTATCCCAGCGGCGAAATTGTTTACTTGAGTTGTCAAACGACAATAATACAAATTTACGCTTCTAATTAAAAAAGACTTCGCAAATCTTAGTTGGTCGTAGTCGGTGAGCGACAATACTGCATGGCCGGGTAATAGTGAAGCCAAAAGATTTCGGATTACCTCTTACGCATCTTCCCGTGAACGAAAAATGTATCGGTATGAATGGACAAATAAGACAAAGATAGCAAATATGCAAGCATGTACGAGGAAGAAAGAGACAAAAAATACACCGCGGGGGAAGCCAAACGACAGCGGGTTACCTCACGTGGCCCCCGTGGCCACGGGTCATGATGGCGCGAATTTTACACGTAGATCGCTAGCGCGCAGGCCAACGCCATCTATTACCGTTTATTTAAACTATTTTACGTCGATCGATGAAAATGAAATTTTTTACTTTACATTATTTTAAGATGAATTTTGTTGATGTTAATTAATTGTTTGTTAAAAATATCATTTATGTTAAGAGTTTGCTTGCAAAAATTACAAAAGGGAAGCCGGTGGGAATCGGGTTGTATGGACCCTTCGCCACTGATGTACGATCATGTCAAAGTATGTTCTAATGGATTTTACATAGGCGTTTTGCTATTTCACGGTAAATTGACGAACATGGTAACATTTTTGTATGTCAATTTTCCTAATGTCCGCTCTATACTGGCTCTATATAATCTTACAACTATTTGATCACTCAACGTAGAGATAATGGATTGCCATGTATCTAGTTACGGAGCTGTCCGGAAAGAATTTGGCAAATATTTTCAGTAGTAGCAGTGTCAAAGCTAATAGCTTTGTTGATGTTTATTTAGGCTTTAGATCCGGAGGATCTAGGTTCGAATTTCAGGTGTGGAAGAAATTGAACGAATTTTTCTATGAGCCATAGGAAAATTAGCTCAGCGAGCTTCTGAAGTGCAAGTAGCAAATTAGCATTCCATTCAAACAAAAATATAATTTCGATGAGTATTCACAAGCGTGCACTGCCTCGGTGGCGTAGTTGTATTACGTTGTATCTTAGGTTCGATATCCGGGTCGGACAAAGTGATATTGGATTTTTCTATTCAGTATCAGCCCGGAGTCTGCATTTTGTACCCGATATGGCGAAAGGCTCGCCCCCTATCTCATCATCGGATGGAATACGCACGGCGAAAACTGGGTGCATTAGTTGCGCCTCTGCCTACCACTTCGGGGATAAAAGGCGTGAGTGTATGTATGTATGTAATCACAAGCGATATTACACGTGCAAAACCTATCTTGTTATCGGTCAAAAATATTAAACAAAACACTACGAGTGCAGCGCTACATATTTAATCCGAATAAAACAAATACATCAATGGATTTACAAGATAAACTTCTAGCTGGGTGGAAACTAAATAAGCAGAAAGAAAAGTTGAAATGTTCTGTAAATCTTGGCATTACTATTGTTGTGCCTTTAATGCTATGTTTTGATGATTGATGCCTGTAATTGGTAGCAGTTACTTGGATCGTCAGCGGCGAAGGTCTAGGTTCTATGCCTCGGCTGCGTAATTAAAATTGTGTGTTTTCGGATTATTAAGAATGAGTTGAGTTGATGCACTTGCCGATGCAAGTTACTTAGATAAATAATAAAAATATTTTAAAATACAAAAAAATATATACATTTATACCTCGATAGGTATAAATGTATATATTTTTTGTTTCTTCAAATATTAATATGCAAAAATATACTTTCTACCTGTCGTGTGGTCTCCTGACGATTTCTACGGAAAGATGTAATGAGAAATATTGAAATATAGCGTGCTATAATATATATCTTTAAATTATAGCTGCCGTGTGTGATGCACTTTATTGTTTACCTAATCACAATTCACAATGGTTTGTTATGCGATGACTTCAAGAGTCAAGATTATACAGATAAGATATATACAAAATCTTACATATAAAACAAGTACTTACGCTTAGGCCAGTGTGAAGTCTCCATTCATACACAATGAATTTTAACGACAAAGTTATATTAGTGACCGGTGGCAGTTCTGGCATTGGGGCTGCTGTTGCCATAAAATTTGCAGCTCATGGTGCCAAAGTTGCAATAGTTGGAAGAAATGAGACCAAACTGAAAAATGTGAGCGAAGAGTGCGAACGCAGTGGCAGCAAACCTCTTGTCATAATAGCTGACATTACTAAGGAGGTCGATGCTAACAAAGTAGTAAGTGACACTATCGCACATTTCGGAAAAATCGACGTCCTCGTCAACAATGCTGGCATTAGTGGAAATAAGAATATTATGGCAAATGATACTATGATCCTGTTCGATCGAATTATGTCTGTGAATCTACGTGCAGCTGTCTACATCACACATCTTGCGGTGCCGCATCTCATTGAAACTAAAGGCAACATTGTTAACGTTTCCAGTATTGCTTCTACAGACGTAATATCTAATGGTCACCATGCCTATTGTACTTCAAAAGCAGCCTTGGACCACTTTTCAAGGTGTATTGCTTTGGAACTTGCTCCCAAAGGAGTTCGTGTCAATACTGTCAATCCCGGACCTGTGAAAACTGATATTGTTGAAAACATGGGAACACATGAAGCTCTCTCAGATGATATATGGGACAAATTGAAGATTATTATGCCTCTTAAAAGAATTGGTGAACCTGAAGAAATTGCTGATCTTGTGATGTTTCTAGCAAGCTCTAAAGCTATGGGCATTACTGGCAGTTCGTTTCTTTCCGATAATGGAAGTCTTTTGCGAGGCTCGTTGGAATAGTTAACCACATATAACAGGTTTGTAACAGCATTATTTTGTAATTGTAAAATCAATTGTTTCAATGAACATCTAAATTAATGATAATCAAACATGAAGTATATAAATGTAAAGTAATAGTGGTTTTAATTTATTTATTCCATATATCATACCAACTGACTGCCTCGGTGGCGTAGTTGTATTACGGTACGAATGCAATGCTGAGGTCTCGGGTTCGATCCCCGGGTCGGGCAAAGTGATATTGGATTTTTCTATTCAGTAACAGCCCGGAGTCTGGAATTTGTACCCGATATGGCGATAGGCTCGCCCCCTATCACATCATGGGACGGAATACGCTTGGCGAAAAGTGGGTGCACTAGTTGCGCCTCTGCCTACCCCTTCGGGGATAAAAGGCGTGAGCATGCGTATCATACCAAAGTGTTTAGGACCGTAATAGGAAATACAACTTGTTGTCACTTGGAGAAAACTATTATTTTATGCTAGAAGAAGGTATTAGGTAAGCAAATGCGTTAGTAATGATTTGGTGGTAAGTGATCACCTTTGCTTACTAGTGTTTTTTTTAGCAATAGAGTATTTTACTGTACGTGAGAAAATCTCTAAAAATACATTAATACTTACCCAAGTTAATTTAGGATTTCTCATTGCAGCAATCTAAAAATATTAGGTTTAGGGTTTTTTAATACATCAATGGGTTTAGGTAATGAAATTAGAAAATACTTTTAAATTCTGTTTGAGGGTTCACTTTTTTATTGTTTTACAATTATGCAAAATTGATGACCCCTTGATATTCGTCACCATGTCAGTAAACGTAAAAGTTTCAGCTCGCATAAGTGTTTCTAACTTTTTGAATAACTCGAAAGATTTATTTTATTTTATTTATAAATATATTATCAGGGAAAACTATTTTGTTAACGAAGAAAGCAGAAACCTACCAAGAATAAATTCTTTGATTGGAATATTCTTTGCAATAAATTCGGATGTTACCGATTTTAAGTTAGCAAGCGGAATTTTAACATAAATTATCTATGTGTTTATTGTCGTAACTCATTAATATTTTTAACCCCCGACAGAAAAAGAGGGGTGTTATAAGTTTAGGGTGTGTGTCTGTGTATCTGTGTATCTGTATGACTGTCTGTGGCTTCGTAGCTCTCAAACGAATGGACCGATTTTGACATGGTTTTTTTTTTGTTTAAAAACTGATGTGATCGAGACCGTTCTTAGGTATAATTTATGAAGAGCCATTATGGAGAATATAGTAATTTAAAAAGTTTGAAATCAATATTTAAATAACCCCCTCTAAAAAGTAAAATAATAAAAAGTGTCTTTGTCGTTTCTTAAGCGGTCCCACGTCGCGACGACGCGACGCTTGGATCAAACATTCCCCCAACGCGACGACGCTTGGATCAAATATTACTAGGTACTTAAACAAGAAAGACACTTTTATTGTTATTTACTACTTTTTAGAGTTTTTTTGTGTCGGGGGTTATTTAAATATAAATTTAATTTTTATTTGTTTATTATTGTCTAATACGCTTGCAATGTACACCTTGTGGAAGCGCCATATTTAAAAAAGTAAAGTGACCCGCTACAGTATTGTATATTAAAATTTAATAATTCAGTATAACTGAATTTTCTAAAGCGAAACATTGTTTGATGAAAAATGCGGATTCTAGGATGAAAGCATAAACCATGCGGCACTATGTCAACTTGATGGGTGTGACAAATTATACCGCGGTGTTACTCGATCCTCATTTTTCATGTGATTTTGTGCGGGGGAAATCAGGATTTATAGTATATTAAATGTGGATATAAAGCCGAAGCTCTGGCTTCCTATAACCCTATTATGCCACAGGTGAAAATGAACATGTTTAGATATTCGTTAAAAGTTAGATATTTGGCTAAGTCCCGTATTACCTAACATAAATCACAGTTAGAGTTTTCATTCCGGTAAAGAACATCAGACAAAGAGGCTACCAAAACCAATTATTCGAAAAACTAATAGCGTCAACAGAATCAGGTAAACCAGAAAATCAAGTATAACGTGTAGATTTTCGCGAATCCAGTGTATATTCGTACTAAGCCCTAATCGATTCGTCCCAAATTGCCGTCTACAGAACATCTCCTCGTTTTTGTCAATATACGATTACGTAATTTTTGTTCAGTGTTGTCAGCTTTTAAATATAATATAATACTGTAAATTAATTCATGTTTTCGTAAATCACCTCAGTGGTCTAGCTTGATCGTGCCTCTGTTATGGATTTGATTTTCAATTCGAGCACCAAAAATTTACTCGGAAGGAAATTCAAATGAATCTAATACATAAAGTTGAAACATACTACTCTCCAGCATAAATTGATAGGCTAGACCTGGGCATTACCACTATCATATGAAACCGAGTTAAAGTTTGCTGTCTCTGAGACTCATTAAGAGAAGTAGAAAAAAATACTTAAAAGAAAAGCTGGTCACCCTGTCAGTACTTGAAGCAGAGCACTGATTTGGCAGAGCTCCGTCCACTTAAATTTTATGTGTCTATTCACACTCTCAATGCAGAATTGTGATGAATTTTTGCAGCAATTATAATCATACCTGATTATTGCATTACAATTTCGACGGAGAACTTCAAATTAAGAATTTCGTAGGTTTGTGAATTATGCTAACTTGTACTAGCTCAGCGTGGCGGATTAAGACCTTTATTGAGTAGAAGAGGCCATATCACATAATGGGACATAATCTATACTAAATGTAGGTGCTCCTAGTTGCGCCTCTGCCTACGAGGTCAGTGTGTAGTAGAGGCCCTTGTCCAGCAGTGGGACAGTATATAATACAGGGCTGATTATTTTGTTTAACAATTTGGAGTCCGATTAATGTGGAATATTTAATTAATTCCATTGGTCTGGTGGTCTTGTTAGCCACCCCTATTCATCAGGAGCTATGTGATTAAGCGCAATCAGACGGAGATGGAGAAAATAATAAGACCTATCCAATACTGCTAATAAAATTGTGCGGTGCGAAATCCCATTTATCTCGTGTTAGCGCTCACTGTGTTACGCATTTGACACTGATATAGCGAATATTTTCTGCATTTGATTCCGTTTGCTATTTTTAAAATTCAAGGTCAATTTCGAACTAATTCAGCTCGGAATTCTGCAGCGGCCCCGTATAATGTGGCAGAGATCCACTGTGTACATTTACAGCATGGACAGGCCAGCTCGCCTGGGTGTTTACCACTATCTCAAACGGATGTGAAGTTATTTACGTTCCGTATGGTATAGGTTTCAGGCGACTCAAACTATGCTTTCCACTTAATAATCCTTTCTGTGGTGCTCGCGGCTTTGCCCGCATGAAAAGTCTTTCTCGCTACCCTTAAACACTGCAGCAATACATATCTATTTTCAAAATCCATTATTTCCCATAGGAGCAAATTTTAGGGACTTTGAGCGGGAAAGGCTTTTCACGCGGCTAAGCCTCGAACAACATCTAGTTTCTAGAAAAAAAAATAGATTATAATCAGTATAGTATCTATAGCAAGATATTTTACTGTAACACCGGCAACCCTTTCATGCTATATTAATCTCCTTTATGGCCGACTGCCTCGGTGGCGTAGTTGTATTACGGTACGACTGCAATGCTGAGTTACGGCTACGTTTTATTCCAGAGAAATATGGTGGTAGGTCTCTCATATGTAAGAGTCCGCCTGGGTGGGTACCACAGCAATGTCTATTTCTACCGCCAAGCAGCAGTGTGCATGCACAGTGCACTGTTGTGTTTCGGTTTTAAGGGCATTGTAGCCAGTGTAACTACTGGACATAATGAGACTTAACATCTTATGTCTCAGGATGACGAGCGCAGTGGAATGCCACACAGTACTTTGTAACTCAAGGTGCTGTGTTGTGTTGCTACTGTTTATGGGTGGTCGTATAGCTTACCATCAGGTGAACGGCATGCTCGTCACGTCATTCAATGTCATAAAAAAAATAAAAATATAGGTATAGTGAGATTTTTATCCCGGAAAAGCTTTTAAATGCGGGTGAGCCGCGAGCTAACGCTAGTGTATCATGTAAAAGTATCTCAAGTTTCATTATTATCTTGCCTCCAATATAGTATTTTATTTATAACACCACATCTCCATATCATTAAAAATACCTTTCATTAATTTAAAATTGAAATCTTAATGGTTATCGTAAACACGATCGAGAAAATATATTTAGGTCGAATTACCAATGCTCGGTCGGTTAATGCATGGTTGGTGTTTACTCCGAAGGTATAATTCGTGAAATTCTATTTGAAAGGGTACAAATAAATTATTCAGAGGTATCGTTTATGCCTTTGGATTGAATTTACAATTTGTGTGTTTTAATTTATATCTAGCACACACACACACACACACACTCACGCCTTTTATCCCCCAGGGGGTAGGCAGAGGCGCAACTAGTGCACCCACTTTTTGTCGTGCGTATTCCGTCCCATGATGTGATAAGGGGCGAGCCTATCGCAATATCGGGCACAAATTCCAGTCTCCGGGCCGAAGTATAAAAATCCAATATCACTTTTCCCAACCCGGGGATCGAACCCGAGACCTTGGCATTGCAGTCGCACCATATTACAACTACGCCACCGTTATGATGGCTTTGGAAAATATCGATAAATACAAATTAGCAGTGGTTACTTTATGCTAAGTAACATGTATGCAAGATTGTTATACGCATAACCAAGGACTTACAGATCTATAATAATTTGGGCAGTTACTATATATCCTAGATAAAATGACCCACGTTTTCACAAATATTACATAACTAAGGACAGAGCAATGATAAAAAGTCTGTTTCTCGCAGCTTTCGGCCTGACAGCCTTCGCAGTGCGTAGCCATAAGGGCGCATTGATTGGCTTAATATTGGATACAACTTTTGTACAGTTAGCTGTCCGATAAACAAGATGAACAAGGCCAAAGAAAACTATGGGATTGCAGGCACTATGCGTTAGAGCGCATTGTACGTCCTCATAATATCGTTTGTGAAAGTTTAGTTTTGAAAGTTTTATTTATTTATTTATTTAACTTTATATACAATCATGTACATAGGCGGACTTAATGCCTTAGGCATTATCTACCAGTCTACCTTTGGGTGATGTAGAGATGAGAAGAAGCAGGTGTAGTCCCGCTTTATGTTAATCCAGGACATAATCTACCCGTGTGCCAAATTTCATCGAAATCGAAAAGTTATTAAATTACTAAAATGGCTATTAAAAAATAGGGGTTGATCGCAGAGGGTTGAAAATTTAGGGTTATATGTATTTTTTAATGCCCTAATTTAAAAAAATAAAAACAAAAAATTTTGTCCAAAAATTTAAAAATAAATGTTAAGGGTGAACAACCCTTATCACTTAGGGGGATGAAAAATAGATAACAACCTATACTCAGACCTACCAAGTGTGAATATAAAATTTCACCAAAATCGGTTGAGCCGTTTCGGAGGAGTACGGGAACGAACATTGTGACACGAGAATTTTATATATAAGATAAGAAATAACAAAAAATATGATTATTAAATATGAATAAACTTTGAATACGTGAAATATTTACAATCTAAATTATATAAAACATAATATATAATACAATGATACTATAATATATATGCAATAATATAAAGTTCTACGCAGCACAACGTGCCTCTGGTAAACGTCAATGCCTCATGCCTTGCTGACGAAACAGAAGCACCAGCAGTGGATCGCGGATCGTGATTTTAGGTACTTTTAGAAACAGCATCGTGCCATACAAAAAAATAATTGTTTAAATTGTTATTTTTATTTTTTATGTTTATTTTTATTTTTTATGTTTTATTGTTATTTTTGTTATTTTTAAACTTACATATTATAAAAGAGTTGACGATATCTTAGTTGGGAATGGAACGTTCTGCGGAGACAATATCTGGAGGTTTAAAACTCAAGGCACACACCTCTGACTTTTCAAAATTACGTGTGTATTGTTTATCAATTATTGTTCGCTTTAATGGTCAAGGAAAACATCGTGAGAAAACCTACATACCTGTGAATTCTGCATAAGAATTTCGAGGGTATGTGAAGTCTGCCAACCCGCACTAGGCCAGCGTGGTGGACTAAGGCCTAACCCCTCTCAGTAGTAGAGGAGGCCCGTGCTCAGCAGTGGGCAGTATATAATACAGGGCTGAGTGCATTGCATATTATTATAAAACAAAATCCCCCGCCGCGTCTGCCTGTCTGTCTGAACGCGATAAACTCGAAAACTACCGAACATATTTAGATTTTATTTGCTATGGAGATAGTTTTAGACCCTGGGAGGGACGTTGGTTTTTATCCCGGGATTTCTATCCCGGAAAAACTCTTTTGCGCAGGCCTAGCCGTGAGCAAAAGCTAGTCATAATATATCATATTCAATCAGAGAGTAAGTACCACAGTATTATCTATTGATAAGTAAAGTATACATATACTTGTCGATTAGAAGATCATTGTAGTAGGAATTATTATCTTTATGACACTTTTCTTTCACATGAAGATAACTATACATACTCACATACTCATGATTCGAAGTTCTATTTTGTATAATTCTTCATGGACAATTGTATTCAACTAACTACCACGCCTTGGCTTAAATGTTTAGTAAATTCTTTAAAATTGGTTCAGTAAAGTTGTATGCGAACAAAAAACAAATACACATCATGAATGTTTCCCTGAAGGGCTAGGCAGAGGTGTAACCAGGGCACCCACTTTTCGCCAAGTGTGTTCCGTCGCATGATGTGATAGGTGACAAGCCTATTGCCATATCGGGCACAAACTTCAGACTCCGGGCTGATACTGAGCATAATACCCCAATATCATTTTGCCCTACTCGGGATTCGAACCAGGGACCTCTGAGCGGTGTCGTACCGCGCACGCAATACACCTACGGTACAGAGGCGGTCAACAAAATATGCGAACAAACTTTATTAATCTCTGACTTCAGTGTTGATTTTATAACGATTTTCTCAATGTACAGTCAGTCAAATAAGCATAAAGCAGCGGAATAAATTTAAAATTTCAGACCACCATTCATTTCATTTGATATCCATATTATGGACGTGCACAAAAAATAACTAGTCCATCATCTTGGGCCGTCCGCCATATTGGATGACGTCACTTAGCTAACAATGCATTGTCACCCAAACTGAACGTGTATGCAAAATTTCAACACAATCGGTTGAGGGTAACTGCTTCAAAATTGACTTGCAAGCTTCCACCCGCACAAACATATGTCTACATAAATTGCAAGTTAAATAAAAGCTTTTAAAAAAACGAGACTCAACAGCCTAGAATAATTTCACACGACCCATTTGGAGTGACTATTGACGCCTTAATAACTCAAAAGCTATTATATACTGCCCACTGCTGAGCACGGGCCTCCTCTACTACTGAGAGGGGTTAGGCCTTAGTTCACCACGCTGACCTAGTGCGGGTCGGCGGACTTCACATACCTTCGAAATTCAGAGAACTTCTCAGGTTTCCTCAAATTCATGAAATTTGGTTTATTTAATAAAGCTCCTAACAATAACAAGAATCCTAAATTTCATAAATACGGCTGAAATGGTTATTGAGTTATTAACGTGTAAAAATCGACATTTTTATCACTGACTGACTGGCATATGAAAAATAGATAGAAAAACATATGAATCATAAATGAAACCCAACTCACTTCTAAATGACCAAGAAAGTTGAAATTGGTGTCCGCCTGGGTTGTTGTGTATCTAAAGGGAAAACAGTAAATATTATGATTTGAAACATTTTCTGAGGAATCTATTTTTATTAACACCTAACGCCTTTCGAAATTATAATAGCATCAATAACTTTTTTTTCGCTGGAGAATATGTTTCATGATGAAATGTTACTATGTATTATCGTTTTGTATATTCAATTATTTATACCTTATAAAACTTATAAAACTGCCACTCGCAGCGCCAGAATTATCAACCATCTTGCTATATAAGTACTTATATGTTATGTTTTATATAATTTAGATTATAAATATTTCATGTATTCAATGTTTAGTCATATTTAATAATTATATTTTTTGTTATTTCTTATAATATATAATTATATCTAGGTATTTTTATATATATTTTTGGTAGGTCTCTCATTATGTAAGAGGCCGTCTGGATGGGTACCACCGCAATGTCTATTTCTACCGCCAAGCAACAGTGTGTGCACTGTTATGTTTCGGTTTGAAGGACATTGTAGCCAGTATAACTACTGGATATAATGAGACTTAACATCTTATGTCTCAGGATGACGAGCGCAGTGGAATGCCACACAGTACTTTGTAAGTCAAGGTGCTGGATGGTGTTGCTACTGTTTATGGGTGGTCGTATCGCTTACCATCAGGCGAACGGCATGCTCGTCTCGTCATTCAATGCTCTATATATTAAAAAAAAAATACACCTGCTTCTTCTCATTTCTACATCACCCAATGGTAGACTGGTAGATAATGCCTAAGGCATTAAGTCCGCCTATGTACATGATTGTATATAAAGTTAAATAAATAAATATACGTACTTGAAAATAGTAAGTCTGTGATTTACAAGAGCCCAGATTGGATTTCTGTTTTGATAAAGATTATTATCGATTGAAAATGAACACAATCACTACAAACACTGTAGATATACGTAAGAAAAGGTTCTTCAGCATAATTAATTCATATAAATGGAAGCTAGTCGTAATGCAGATTGTTGGAAAACAGTGTGCCGGCACAAAGATGAATTTTACAGATCACTTTTGAACGATGAATAATAATATTTTTACATCCAAAACATAAAATATTTGAAAAATGGGAGCCAATGCCAATATTAAGAATATGCGCGGTTGTCGACTCCGCCGACAAAATAATTGAGATATATAGGTGCCAAGCCTTGTAGAATCCTAAAATTTATTTATAAGAAGAAACACCATACAAATGTCACATATTTTATGTTGTTGAAGGGATTAAACTGAACTCTTACTTTTTGAAATTATAGATTTTTCAGCTTCTTATGTGGCTGACTGTACATAATGTGTAAATATACGCTGCATTATTAAAAATGAGTTACTGATCCGTGACGTTTGTTTAACAAACATGTTTGTTAATAAAGAACGTAATTAACGCTAAACACACATGATAATGTTTATAAATCAAGCGTCTGGTTATTGTTATGGCTAGTTACATACATTGTTGGCAATATGGTACAGTCAGCCACAAATTAATGTATGCTATGTAATAAACCAAATGTATGAATTACAAAGTAATTAATATGGAACGTTTTCCTGTTAACGTATACATTTGGAACGGCCTTACCTCGAAATAGTACTCCTAATTTCAATAGACTTTGTCCAACATATTATAAATTATGTTATTTTCGTGATTTAGGTACTTAAGTTTTACTAACCGGCTTAAAAAGGAGGTCTTTCAATTCAAGTTAAAAATGCAATTTATAGTAAATATACTTTTGCTCGCGGCTCCGTCCGCGTGAATAAGTTTTTCTGGGATAAAAGTCCCTCTTTATATTTTCCCGGGATAAAAAGTAGCCTATGTTACTCACTGATAATGTAGCTTTACATTGGTGAAACATTTTTGAACGATCCAGTAGTGTTTGAGTTTATTCGTAACAAACATACAAAAATATAAATCGTTGCTCTTTGTCTACTATATAAAAATAAGTCGGGTTTTCCTTCCTGACGCTATAACTCCAGAACGCACGAACCGACCTGAACGCCCGCGGTGGACACCGGTGTCCATTTATATAAGGAAACTAGCATTTGCGCACGGCTCCGCCCGCGTGGTAAAGTTTTTCCGGGATAAAAAGTAGCCTATAGCACTCAGGAGTAATGTAGCTTCCTATTAGTAAAAGAATTTTCAAAATCGGTCCAGTAGTTCCTGAGATTAGCGCGTTCAAACAAACAAACTATTCAGCTTTATATATTAAAGTATAGATTAGCTTATAGCTATATATAAGCGGGCGTTGACGGGTTAATAACTTTTAACCCCGGTCGGTAACTGATCAATTATTCATTTTTTTCTACTAAAATAATCTCTAAAAAGATCTTATATGGCAAAACAACGTTTGCCGGGTCAGCTAGTTATATTATAATAGTAAGTACAGATAAAAAACCGCGTCAAAATCGATTCGTTCGTTTGAGAGCTACGATGCCACAGACAGACATACAGATACACAGACACACAGATACACACCTTAAACTTATAACACCCCTCTTTTTCTGTCGGGGCTTAAAAAGGAATTTAAACACAAAAGGATTAAAGTTACTTTGCACATTTTTTTTTTTTTTTTATAATTGCATTTGTGTTCACATTTTGCCAATGCCAAGTTTGGTTTGTCTATTTTATTATCTGTAGTATGTCGAAGTAAAGCAGTGGCTACCTTACCAAGACTTTATCGAGGAGTTTTGGCGGCAACAAAAAAAACACTTGATTAGCACAATTATTTCAATTCACTTCATTTGAGCTCTTTAATAGAACTATATTGGATAATATACCACCATAATTATGTAATATAACACTAAATATCACCAAAATAATGAATGAAACAAGAGCACCTCATGACACTTCCAAGTTCCCGCCAAAACTCTTTGCACATATTAATCAACTTAGTTGTAAAATATTGAGCCAAAGATTTGTTTATATTTTAGTCATAATATAAAATCTATCTATCTTATCCATTGATGTAAATCCCTTATCTGACTAATATAATAAAAAATGTCCCTTAAGCCAAATAGCCTTTCACCCCTCGGTATTATGAATATCGTTCTTATTACTGATGCAGGCCGCTTTTGCCAGGTCCGTCTGGAAATTTTTAGAGGAGGCCTATATTCATCAGTGGACATCATGTGGCTAAGTATGTATGTAAGTATGTAATCCTCCTTGCCAGTTTCGGCCACGGCAGTCAATCTCAACGGAGATCAGCCCTGTACGCAGGAGATATTATAGTGCACAAGTGTGTGCGCAATACACAGGTGCACTCGCTATTCCTTCACTCTCATAGTCCGGTGAGACGGCAAGCCGAGATAACCGGAGAGAGATCAGGCGCAGGAGCAACGGCTTTACGTGCTTTCCGAGGCACGGGGAATCACACCGCCAACTTCCTGACTCCGAGCTGCGACTGAGTAATTTTTTTAAGATGGAAAAACCCAGCCACAATGTTTTTGGCTCGACCCGGGATTCGCACTCAGGACCTCCGAGGCAGTAAGCTGGCTGATTAAAATGATTACTAACACAATGGGTATTTAATTACTCGAATAAATAGCATCACATTTTTTTCGCCTTTTTAGGGTAGACAGAGGTGTACCACAGGTCCACGTT
Organism: Sphinx pinastri; assembly: GCA_947568825.1. Taxonomy (NCBI): domain Eukaryota; kingdom Metazoa; phylum Arthropoda; class Insecta; order Lepidoptera; family Sphingidae; genus Sphinx; species Sphinx pinastri. The sequence continues at coordinate 13,648,325 of OX387631.1, read as the reverse complement.
TCGAGAGCTATGTTGAGTTCCATGTAAGCGCGAGGCTATTGGAGTTCCGCATAATTTTCCCGTTAATTATGATAAGGAATTATATCACATTTTAAAGGTCTAACATTGAGCCTTATTCAAGGTCAAACTCCTTATTCAGTGACAACAGAATATCAACAGAGAAAGGTTATGTAAATTCGGGGGTCGGAAATGGTATGACCCGAATGTTTTGTATTTGATTGAACGAGCACGGGCTATTCATGTAAATCGTAGTATATGTAAATACACGGGACTGTACAGAATGTCTCGGTGGCGTAGTTGTATTACGGTACCACTGCAATGCTGCGGTCTTGGGTTCGATCACCTGGGTCGGGCAGTGATATTGGAGTTTTCTATTCAGTATCAGCCCGGAGTCTGGAATTTGTGCCCGATATGGTGATAGGCTCACATCATGGGACGGAATACCTATGCACGGCGAAAAGTGCGTGCAACTAGTTGCGCCTCTGCCTACCCCTTCGGGCATACAAGGCGTGAGTGTGTGTGTTTGTGTGTGTAGAGTGTAAATTTTTTTTAGTGTTAAAATATAAACTAGCTGTAAAGCATTGTTTTCCAATTATCGTTCGCTTTAACGATGAATGAAAACATCGTGAGGAAACTTACATACCTGGGAATTCTCCCAAAAATAATTTCGAAGGTCTTTAAAGTCTGCCCGCATTAGGCCACGGTGATGGACTAAGGCCTTAACCCTCTGAGTAATAGAGGAAGCATCTTGGTCAGCAGTGGGCAGTATAGGGCTGGTATTAGTATTTATTATTACGGACATAAGCGCGTCTACTATCAATTATACAAAATAAATATCCAAACATAGTGATCTACCTATGGTTTCGGGGGTAAAGGGTAACCTTTTCTATTTTATTACAACTTAAACCCTCTACCTACTCGTGGATGATTTTGTTTTCTTTTTTATGGCATTTGAATGACGAGACGAGTAGGTACTGCGTGGCACTCCACTGCGCTCGTCACCCTGAGACATAAGATGTTAAGTCTCATAATGCGCAGTAATTAAACTGGCTATAATGTCGTTCAAGCCGGAATACAACAGTTCTTGCACATTGCTACTTTGTACCTAATATGGGATTTGGTAGAGTCGATAAGTTTCCGATGAGGTTGTACAGGTATTCAAAAATTTCAAATCGACAGGTATTTGTACAGGTAAATTTAAAAACTTTAGGTAGACTTCGTGGTCTTATTCATACGGTTCTGTTGGCATCTTGAGTACTGAATCCTAAAAACTAACTGTTTATTTATTTAGGTACAGTCAGCGGCATAAGTAGATGAACAAATTCAAAAATTTCAAATTGCCTACACACTTTTGTGTTCTTACTAATCTTTTTTTTCTCTTCGCAAAAATAAAATAAAAGCTTTACTTTAATTCAAACGAAAAAAAATGTTTTAGTTTAACTAAACGCGTATGTAGGCAATTTGAAATTTTGATTTTGTACAGATATTTATGCTGCTGACTGTACACTAACAGCATATCATATCACATATCCGATCGAATGCCCCGTTGTATCTTCCTGTGGCAGCGACTAATTATAGGCAGAACTCATTTTCGTGGCGAGCAAGTGACAACTTCAACAAGCTGACCAAGCGCATGGATATTGATATTTTTTGTACTAATATCAATACAAAGATTTCTTTACTGCATGAGACAACAAACCTTTATGAATTCTGTTATTGGTTACACATACATATTTTTTTAAATTTATTTTCTATAATTATAAATGAACAGCGAAATGTAACTGCTCACATCTCCAATATATTCAATACGTAGTTTTAGTCGTGGGAACCTATTATTAAGAACTCAATTGTTACTCTCTCTATAGTTATTAAGCTATTATCTGTTGGTTCTCGAAAATATATAAATATTATCATAATATAGGTTATATTGTGAAACATTATACAATTACAAATATGTATGCCTATTATAAGTGTACACAGCTGTGACCATAGTGTATTAACTAGAAGTTAAACTATAAATTAAGTTAGAATAATTTAATAACAGACAACTTTACATAAACAAAGTGGCTTATATACAACAAAAATAAACTGCGATTAATCGAAATTTACCATTTAAACTAAATAATAACTCAAATTATGAAGGAGTTTACAGGTATAGTGTTGTGTAAATTACGTAGACACCATAGAGAAGCATAAAAAGTAATAAGTAATGTAGAAAAAGTTATAAAAAATAGTAATAAAATATGTCACCCTACTGTTCCACTCTATATAGGTACTTCACTGCAATCAATCATCTCATAAAATCCCGACAAAACGTTCGGGGGGCAAAGTTGAAAGTTTTTAATTAAAAGCCGTGACTGATGGCTGACGAGAAAAAAATAAAGCTTAGCTAATATTTTTAATTGTAGTCCGGGAAACCAGTAAGTGGATCACAATAGTATTAAGTAGTTGCGAAGGATGTATGTTTTCAAAAGGTCACTTATTAGCAGCTTAAGAGTACGTTTATTCCCTATTTCGCGTGATTTACACGCAATCTTTAAATCCCCATTTACTTCCTTAGCAGCTATGGGTAGTTTTATTACAGTATAGTATTTTTTTACATTTTTTTTATTGAATTGAATGACGAAACGAGCATGCCGTTCGCCTGATGGTAAGCGACACGACCACCCTTAAACAGTAGCAACAACATCCAGCACTTTGAGTTACAAAGTATTGTGTGGCATTCCACTGCGCTCGTCATCCTGAGACATAAGATGTTATGTCCAGTAGTTACACTGGCTACAATGTCCTTCAAACCGAAACGCAACAGAATTAAAAAGCAGAATGAAAATTTGAAACAGATTTCTATCATAAATAACTAATTAATGGCTGATTGGATGAATGTCCGATCGTCAAACTCGGCCATAGTGGAAATTAGTGACGTAGGCATTTCATTTAGATTTCACCGAAATAGGTAATAGTCATCAATAGTATGCAGGTACAGTCAGCAGCATAAGTAGCTGAACAAATTCAAAATTTCAAATTGCATACACACTTTTGTGTTCTTACCAATCTTTTTTTTCTCTTCACAAAAATAAAACAACATATATTTACTTTACTTCAAACGAAGAAAATAATGTTTCAATTTAACTTAACGCGTATATAGGCGATTTGAAATGTTGATTTTGTACAGATGTTTATGCTGCTGACTATACATATAGGTATTCTGCGTTTGAAATTGACAGTGGTTTAAAAATTCTTTCACCAACATAAAACTACATTATCAGAAAGTAACATAGGCTACTTTTTACCACGGGAAATATAAAGCGGGACTTTTATCCCGAAAAAGGTTTTCACGCGGGCGGAGCTTCGAGCAAAAGCTAGCCTATAATGTTAGTGCGTTAATTTAAAGATACTTCATTTTATTTGAAGATGTTAAGCCCTGAAACTATGGCTCTAAAATTTTTATTAAATAATATGAAGCTATATTAACCTTAGGATAAAATATATTTTATGCGGGTGGGGCTGTGATCAGCAGTTAGTACAATATAAACACAACATCCATTAGTGAGTAAACAGCAGAAAGTTGCAAGTCAACAAGAAAGAAATCAAAGCTCAATTCAGTAATACAATCGGACAAGTATATTCGAACAGCGTTTGTAAATAGATGATTTAATTGACTTTTTTGATGTTTATTCTCCTTTGGGAGACTGATTTTGGTTTCCTATGCTAAGATTTTTATAAAAGTTGCTGTATTAAAATTGGAAAATAAAGTCCAGTTCTTTATGTTCCGCCTCTAGTGGATTTCTAGTGCACCCACTTTTCGCCGTGTGTATTCCGTCCTATGATGTGATAGGGGGCGAGCCTATCGCTATATCAGGCATGAATTCAAGACTCCGGGCTGATACTGAATAGAATAAATCACTATCACTTTTCCCGACCCGGGGATCGAACCCGAGACCTCAGCACTGCAGTTCTCTATGTTAATGACTATAAATTTCTCATTTAAATTCGCTCATTGATACTTGTTATCGAATATAGACGGAGCAAGGTTCTGTAGGCATTTTTTTCAATACAGAACCACAAAATACTTAATAGTACTACGTAACACTGAACTTTAACGAACACGTGAGATCTATAGAATATCCAGTTTCGTTTAGTTTAAAGAAATAAACGAAACATGACTAAAAGCATCTAAAATGTATAATTTAAATAAATTTGTTTCGTCGTTAAAAATATTTGCGTATGATACGATATTTAATTTCACAAATAAAAACATATCTATTGGGTGAAATGATGTAGAAGAAACATTTAGAAAGCACCTACGTACTATCGTCATCATCATCATCATCAGCCACACAACGTCGACTGCTGAACATAGGCCTCCCCTAAAGATTTCCAGACGGACCTGTGAAAAGCGCCCTGCATCCAGAGTGTGCCTTCGACCTTTGCCACACATAAACTGACTAAATATAAACTATACATAATGAACACACACACACAGCTTTCATTCCCAGAGGTGCTTCAGATTACAGTAGAAACCGGTTATTTATCTCCTCTGAATTTAACTTCGTATTATGTACCGTCCCACTGCTGAGCACGGGCCCCCTCTTCTACTTAGGGGATTTTAGGTCTTAATCCACCACGCTGGCCTAGTACGGGTTGGCAGACTTCACATACCTTCGTTTTTTTTATGGAGAACTTTTCAGGTATGCAGGTTTCCTCACGATGTTTTTCTTCACCAATAAAGTAATTGATAATTCACAAAGAACATACACATTACTTTTTAGAAAAGACGTGCAGACGTGACGTGGGTTTTGAACAGGCGGACCTGCGTCTCGGCAGTCTGTTCTTCTTCCAAATACGTTATCGCCACTTCTATTTACATTAATTTTTGTTAATTGAGTTCTTTAACCCGCTTTACGGCACATATTTTTACTAAATAAATTAAAATAAATATTTGTACCTACTACAGATTCCATTGCCTAAATGAAGGATGCATCAAACGAAATTAACCTTTAACCTATACAAAGATCCCAACATAAATTTACATAGTAACCGCAAAATTATCATTTTATGTTTTTCTTCCTACAACTAAAATAATTCTTCTAATATTAATTCTTCTAATATTAATGTAGGGTTTACTATAAGTTGATGTTGCTTCTGTTTCTATGTTTAAGCGAGCGGGTGGTTTGGTCGTCTTGTCACTTAGTTGTATTATGTATCTATTTCTATAAATCATCGTCATCAGTCACATAAAGTCCATTGCTGAACTTAGGTCTCGCCTAAAGATTTCCACAAGGACCTGTCTAAAGCCTACATCTATTCTTATACATCAGTTAATGTTTAAAGCATATCAAAATTAACCGTGTTTACAACTGCAGGTCCTATACATTTTTTTTTATCTTTAAAGCGGCACGGTAGCACTACTTTTATTTTACAGGTGTCTACGACGATCCTTGATAAATATTTTAGTTCTTTGTTAAACCTGAAAAACTATTTTCCTAGATTATTTTTCCGACCCAAATATCGACCAATAGAATTGCACCATTCGACGTCACGTGGTACAACCTACATGGTATTATACTGACAATTTTTTTTGAATATTTTCTCTGGTCGTTACTATATATTATTGCACCATTCGATATATTATGAAATTCTTATTTGTTGACTGTTCACTTCATCTCATGGTGCAATTCTATTGGCCGACATTTGGGACGGAAAAATAATCCCCCGAATACCACACGAGCTTCAAAATTATCTGGCATTTCCCTCAAGGTTCCCTGCAAACAAATAAAGTCGTCAAGTTTTTCAGGAAAAATCACTCGCGCTTCGCGCTCGTGATTTTTTAACCTGAAAACTCCTTCATTTGTTTGCAACGAACCTATCGGGAAATACCCGATAATTTTGAAGCTCTTGTGGTATTATAAGTGAAAATTACTTACATGCATAACATTACCTGTTTTACGTTTTTTGCTTTTGTCTCGTGAATTTCTTCAAGACGAAGCTATGAGTCTACAATTTCAGAACTCCCAGGTATTCGTCAAAATTACTGGATTTAGCTTTCCGCTGCAGCAAGTTTCTAATTTAAATAAGCATCCGGGAAATCCTCTTTTCCCGTAAGTATAACATGCATAGGTACTCGACCCTTACAACTTCGGGGTACTTTTTATTATATTTCTGCTACTTATTATATTATCATGAAGGTTTTTTGCTTCTTTCTTCCTGTTACATATTTGCTCTAATTTTTGGGTCGATCAAAGTTTAAAGAGGTTTGGGTCATTTAATATGTTGTAAAGTGGATTACCGTGGGCAGTGAAGGCAAAATGATTTTTTTTATATTTAAGACGACGCTGCAGCTTTGTTGGCTAGAAATACTGTACTATTGCAAAATGGAACATAAATAAAAAGTTGCAGATATATCTGATATTGGCAAAGTACCTAATGTCATCGATGCAATTATCAGATTCATAGCAGTGTATAGTTTCTCGACAGCATCAGCACGATTTAGCAATTCCCAACACATTCTTACTTTTAATTGCTACTACTTGAAATACCAGTCCGAGGTTACCATGAAGTGCTTTATTGTTCAAAGTAACTGAACGACAGATATTTTGAATCACACCCTTTGAAACAAGAGTCCCGGTATTTAATATCGGCTGCTTTCTGAAGCGACTGGCGATAAACGAGTATTGCTAACGCAGAATTGTGTTGTCAGTTCCAACAGATTATTTAGTTTTTTTCATCATAAAACAAATTGTTGAACATAGGCATCCCTAAAAGATTTCTAGACCGCCTTGTTTATGGCGTCAGACCCACATCCACCCTGCAGGATATAATACAACGCTGCACTTGCAAACTGATACTTTTGTTTTTATTATTTATTTGTTTTATTTATTTGACTAGCCAACAATTGTTTACCCCAATACAATTTTATAACGGAGAGACATTATACTAACTAACTTATAAGTGCAACTATTTCTTACAGGCTAGTTCCACATGCACAAAAATGATCAAGACAATTAAAACAAATATTAAATATTTTATAAATATTAAATTTAATTCCTGACTGCCTCGGTGGCGTAGTTGTATTACGGTATGACTGCAATGCTGAGGTCTTGGGTTCGATTCCCGGGTCGGGCAGTGATATTGGGTTTTTTAAAATTCAGTGTCAGCCCGGAGTCTGGAATTTGTGCCCGATATGGCGATAGGCTCGCCCCCTATCACATCATGGGACGGAATAACGGCGAAAAGTGGGTGCACTAGCTGCGCCTCTGCCTACCCCTTCGAGGATTAAAGGCGTGAGTGTATATGTATGTATTTAAATTTAATTCTAATTGATGGCATTTTATTTTCACCCCTAAACTCATTGGCGTCTCAACCGTCCTTGATTCCAAAGTTTTAAGCCAAATCGCCCCATTGTTCTGTTTACTAGTATTATGAAAATGAATGTCCCCAATCCGAATCCTCGAGGGCTTTTGGAACAAATTGTAAACAATTGGTAATTGTTTTTTACAATGGAGGATTGCGGATTCGGGCAGCGTGCTTGCTATGAAATGGCGAGGTGCCGGTCAATTTTATTCATACTTATTTTTATGGAAGAAATCAAGGAGGTAACGACTGCCTCGGTGGCGTAGTTGTATTACGGTACCACTGCAATTCTGAGGTCTCGGGTTCGATCCCCGGGTCGGGCGTAGTGTTATAGGATTTTTCTGGAATTCAGTATCCGCCCGGAGTCTGGAATTTGTGCCCGATAAGGCGATAGGCTCGCCCCCTATCACATCATGGGACGGAATACGCACGGCTAAAAGTGGGTGCACTTAGTTGCACCTCTGCCTACCCCTTCGGGGATAAAAATGCGTGAATGTGTGTGTGTGTATCAAGGAGGTAAGCTTGCCAGTGGAATAAATGAATGAAAACACTTTATTGTATTCGACGTTATACAAAAAACAATCAAGTAGGCTTAAATCTTTGAATCACGCGACAATAAGTGATCTTATCGCTAAAAAGCGATCTCTTCCAGACAACCTGCACTGATTGTGAGAGATATATGAAGTGAAGAAGGGGTGTATACATCATTTAAAATGAATAGGTATATTTAATATATTATTATACTTATATACAATATATTAACTATAACATTGAACGTAATATAATAAATAATTGAATATTATCAATAAATACTATAAATATACGAAATCACTCATTGATATGATTAATATTTAACTTATTTAAAATAATTACTTAAAAAAAGATAATGACTGACCAGTCAGTGACAGACAATTGTATTGCCGATAAAGTTGCCTCGGTGGTGTAGTTGTATTGCCGCGCCATTTTGTGGTCTCGGGTTCGATTCCCTGTTGTAAACTGTGGTATTTTCTTAGTATCAGTCCAGAGACTAGAATCATGACCGGTAGATGGCAATAGGCTCACCCCCTTATTATATGAGACCTAACATAGTTGGCGCAATGTGGAGGTAAAAACACCTCGGACTTACCGAAATGAGTAAGAGGATTGATGTTATGTATTGCAGAGAGCCATACTTGGTTTTTGTCTATGCGACTACATTAGAAATGAAGAGAAGAACGAAAACCACCGACATAGTCCAGGGGATTAAGGTGGCAGATGGCAGAGCACACAGTTTGTAGAATTGACGATAGATGGGACAGAAAAGTTGGAGTGGAGACTACGAGTCAGCAAGCGCAAGGTATGATGTGCACTTATAAGGTGGACAGAAGAACTTGTAAAGGAACTCGCTGGATGCAGTCCGATTCTAACATTGATCTAGAAAATTTTGGGGTAGGTCTATGTTCAGAAGTGGACTTCCAAAGGCTGAAAAGACGAAGAATAACTATGTATAATCGTTTTTGATTTCTACGAAGTAAGTCTTACGACATTCTCTACAAATCTCAGACAAAACCATGGGTGTTAGTTCCGCCTACACCTTCGTCGATAAAACTGTGAACTTATAACATTATATTATCTATATATATAAAAGAGAGTTGTGTGGGTTACATCATATATAACTCGAGAACGGCCCAACCGATTATAATGCTCTTTGATTTTTGGAGTTGTATCCGTTCCGAATAGCAGAAAAACTATAAAAATATGAAAAAAGTTCACGGTCAAGGAAATTATGAAGGAAATTCATTTTCCCATACATTTCACTTGTAATTTTGAAGAATGAACATGCTGGTGTGTATTTTATCTAAAGACATTCAACAGTATAGTTAGTTACTTAGTTCCTAACTCTGATTTTATCCTATGACACCTATTCCAGTTGCGCGCAGTCCCTGTAGCGGTCGCAAAGAGTACCTATATTATAATATTGTCATATTACCTAGGGAATGTGGAGGGTAAGGACGGAGGGGAAGCCCATAGCCAGCGAAAATATATGGAGGAGAACTATGAAGGTGGAAGAGGTGAAAGAGCTCTCAATAGTCTCTGCTTCTCTCTATATCTGTGTATGAATATATGTTTTTTTGCTTTTGATTGTAGTACATTAGTTTAGCTTAATGCATTTGATAATTAATTTGATGTTAATAAAAAACTAATAAGTTAACACAACGTTCATTTATTCTTAAGCGAAATGAAGTTCGTCCGGCCAGCTAGTAGTAATATAAAGGCAGCAAAATCTTTAAATATAACGTCACACCACCGACGCTACAAATGTGGGCAGACAGCTGTTTCCAAATGTCAAACATTTTAACGTAGCATGAAAGCAGGCTTATGACCTATTTTGTAACTCGAATCTCGGGGGAAATTATGAGTCTGGGAAAAGCAGTCCGTTAGTGAAAAATCAAAATTACACATTTAGAGGCCTCTATATACCGATTAGTGATTACCTAATAATATTGCCAGATGTCTGCTACGTAATATCTCCAAAATGAGTAACGAAACCCCTAAAAATAGGTTTTTCTATAATAAACACACCACAAAAGGTAATCAAGAATCCGCGACCAAAAATCAAATATAATTTTTCATCTAAACACATTTTTCTTGTAACTAATTAATGTGTTTCGCTGTGCATCGGTAAATTTCTGCCCTGCAAAAGTCAGCCCATACATTTTCATACCGCAAATTTTCCTCCAGGACGTTTTAATTCGCCCCCAATTAGTGGGTGAAACCCCCCATCTGACATGACTGATTACCGTGACTGGAATAAATTTGTATGCAAATTATATTTTTTTTAAATAGCCAGAAATAGACAATGCGGTAGTGTCGAAATTTTCTAGTTCTCTGTGACGTTCAACGAACTCTACAATATGTGAGATAGGCATTGATATATAAAAAGAGATGGGAGAAATTACGTAGAACCAAAGCAGCGATAACCTAGTTAACCTGTTAGTTAGATAACCTGCAAGGTGGACATACGACTTGATAAAGGTCGCAGGAACACGCTGGATGCAGGCCGCTTTTGACAGGTCCGTCTGGAAATCTTTGGGGGAGGCCTATGTTCAGCAATGGACGTCATGTGGCTGATGATGACGATGATGATGATGATGATAACCTAGTTCGAAATAGAAAAGACGGCTAAAATGAATGCCCAGAGATTCAAAACCTCTGACTCTTAGAAGTTACAAGTATTCTTTGTCAATTATCGCTCCCTTTAAATGTTTACGAAAAAGGAAAAAATCTACTTTTATGAAACAACATGATTATTTCGAAGGTATTTGAAGTCTACCAATCCTCACTAGCCCAGAATGGAGAATTGAAACCTAAATTAGGGTTTCCATCCCAAACTTCAAAAACTAAGATTTGTTTTTTTTTTTGCCTGTATAGGCAGACGAGCTAGCGGCCCGCCTGATGGTAAGCGGCCACCGCTGCTCATGGACTCGGCGATGCCAGGGACACAGACAAGCCGCTGCCTACCGTAGGGCCAATTTGAATTTGGAAAAACCAGGCAATTCGGTTTTAAAACAGGACACAGTGATAGAGTAGTAATCATCATCATCATCATCAGGCACATGGAGTCCACTGCTGAACATAGGCCTCCCCTAAAGATTTCGAGACGGACCTGTCGAAAGCGGCCTGCATCCAGCGTGTCCCTGCGACCTTCATCAAGTCGTCCGTCCACATTGCCTCAAGCGCAGAGTAGCAATAGTTAAATTAATTAGTAACAAAAATAGGTTAAATGAAATTAAATTTTAAGATACATAGCCTTATCTGTGTGAAAACCCAGGACGCTGCTTGAAAACTATCCAGAACATTCGAGGTCACTACAAAAACGGGGACATGTCCTGGGAAAACAGTCCAGTTGGCAACGCCAGCCTAAATAAATACTCTCAGTGGTGGAGGAGGCACGTTCTCAGCAGTTTTTACAAGTTTGGTATTATTATTTAGTACCTTTCAAATAAATGACACGTCCAAAAACGGGCCTGAAATTTTAACCAAGATAGTCAATATATATTTGGATAGAACTAAAAAGTAGCCTTTTACAATAAATCGTCGAATTTTAAAGACCTCCGATTTTGAGATTTATGTAATTTTATTTCGCATAAAAACTACGCTTAATATGAACGTTTCTAATAAAGCTAGTCATGAATGAATGGGTCAATTTTTTTTGTTTTTGGTGTATCCAAGTTCCATATTTTGTACCTTTAATATCCCTAAAGTTTGAGCCTCGTTAGATTTTGAGGCCCAGCACCCATACAAAAAGCGGAAATCTCCTTTAAATCTTATAATCGCAAATATTCCAATACTAGCTCTATTCTTTAAATGTGAGAAACACACAGAAGGCTAACAAAATCGTATACCTCTTAGAATAAATATTCAAACATACGCCTGTGTCCTTCATGCAAAATGTCCTTTAGTATCGCCATTTCGATGCGAACTCTGGTTTGTAGTTCTCTATTTTCGTAGAATTATCAAGGATTCGAAACAAGGAATCGGAAGTTTAGAAAATATATTATTTCTTATTTTGAAGTTAATTACTGTACACATTTTACAATTATAACACTAAACTCTGAAAAAGAGCTTTGACGGCAGTTGTGCATATTAAATTATCGGACGCCGTAAAGTTATTTATTAATTTAGAGATCGCTAACGAAGGATACACAGGATACCATACAAGTATATAATAAATAAAAAACAAAATACAAAAAATTGTAAATTTAGAACCGGTTATCGTGAAAAAAACACACCTACAGAAATAATCTGATTTGAAAACAGAATGATCCGACTCTATTTCTTTCAATATGATGCGAAATGAATATAAAACCTACTGGCGCAAATCGTAGGTTACAATTTCCCGTGGATTCCGCGGGGTGAAATCTTAATTCATTCAGAATTCAGACCCTGAACCCAATGTGTGTTTATTTCCACTCCTGTGCTTTCTGCACGAATGTGTCTTGTTTCTATGTTTTGAAGTTATGACTATATTCTATTCTAAATCGAATCTCTTTGGTCTGGTTTATGGAGTTGGGAGTTCATAGATAATAATATGGCAGATGTTGGATGTTGAATGTCGAATAGGTGGGATGTGAAAATCGCAAGTCTGATGCTTAATTTCAGAATTCGGAGAAAGAAGTCAAAGGTCACGGGATGAGGGTCACATTTCGGAATTCAGACTTTGTATGTCAGATTTGTGGGATAGGTATTTGATTTTTTTAGAACACAGAAATCGCTGAATGGATTTGTATGATATTTCACACAGATACTGCGTCTTGGATGAACGTAATACAACCTACTTTGCCCTGTAAAATTACAGAAGTTTTTTTTCGGGAAGGATTTTTAAGGAGTCGGAGCTGCCAGCATCACCGAGATAATTACAAGAGTAGGTATATCAGTTATCAGTTTTTTCTATTCAGTATCAGCTCCGAGTCTTTAATTTGTCATATCATGGGACGGAATATGCACGGAGAAAACAAGGTGCACTAGTTTCGCCTCTGCCTACCCTTTTGGGATACAAGGCGTGAATGCGTATGTGTAGTATAGCATTTCACTTCATTTTCAGACTCAAAAGCTACAAATAAGCGTATTACCTAAAATTTAAACTAACCAGTGCATTGTGTCCATTTACTTCATTTAGTTTCTAATATCGTCTATTTAACAAGATTTTGCTAGCAGCTTTTGTGTAGTATTAGGTTTGTGACGAACATTATAAAGTTCTTTTTTTTGGGTTTAAGGTTACTACATATAAAATTTCATTAAAACCGGTTTAGTGGTCACACCCTAAAAGGAAAAAAGGGTTTCTCAGCTTCTAAAAGACAACTAGAAATCCTTTTTGTTTGTAGGTAGTTTATTTTTACCAATATATTATACTGTGATATCACAATGAGACAGTGCTTATGCCGTTAAATTGATATTGTTTGCTTGAATAGGCACGCCTATTTTCCACTCGATTCGCAATTTTTCGCCGGAATCCATAGGGTATGCTGCTCGTTTATAATGAGTTTTTTCAATATTTTCTTCTGTATCAGCTTTTAGGTTTGGGAGAAGGAGGAGCATTAGGAGCTGTTTTTAGTTGTAAAGTAAAAAAGAAAAAACCTCTTGCATGATCATTGTCATTATTAGCGTATTTCGGCTTAATGTACTTCAAATCGGGCGACATCATTAGAAATAGAAATTAACAAAACGGTTACATCGATTATACGGATTTTCACATAATACTATAAAGCTAGATAGAAATAATGTACAGACAAATTATCTATCTACATGTTAATTGGTATGTATAACTATTTTGAGAAATATAGAAATGTTTTTGGGCAATTCTCAAGAGTTGGATTCGTGACTACTAAGGGAAGGACTTGTTCAAAAACGGGCCTAGAATTCTAACCAAGATAGTTTATATATATTTCGATAGAGCTCCTAAAAACTAGCCTTATACAATAAATCGTTGAATTTTGAAGACCTCCGATTTTGAGATATATGTAATTATTATGAACGTTTTATAAAAGGAACTTATAAATGGAGGGGACTAAAAATATTTTTTTAATGGATCCTAGATCTATATTTTGCCTCTTTCATATCCCTAGAGTTTGAGCCTGGTTAGATTTGAGGCCCAGCACCCATACTAAAAACGGACATCTCCTGTCGATGTGAATTTTATTGACACGGAATTCCTCTATTTAGATTTGACTAGTTTCGATTTCCACCCACGTAAACGTATGTCAGGAATGGAAGTTGCGTTGTGCAATCACTGAGATAAAATGTCTATCTGTATTACAATCAAGTTCATAAAATGCTCGTGGGCTGGGCAGACGTTGTCCTGCCACATATCGCTTTCTACGTAAACCGGGATAAAAAGTAGCTTATGTTCTTCCCAGGGCTTTTAACTATACTACCATACTAACTGGTGGCACTGGTGGTAGGTCTCTCATTATGTAAGAGGCCGTCTGAGTGGGTACCACCGCAATGTCTATTTCTACCGCCAAGCAACAGTGTGCATGCACTGTTGTGTTTCGGTTTGAAGGACATTGTAGCCAGTATAACTACTGGACATAATGAGACTTAACATCTTATGTCTCAGGATGACGAGCGCAGTGGAATGCCACACAGTACTTTGTAAGTCAAGGTGCTGGATGGTGTTGCTACTGTTTATGGGTGGTCGTATCGCTTACCATCAGGCGAACGGCATGCTCGTCTCGTCATTCAATGATATAAAAAAAATCTATACCATACAGTGTATGGTATGGCATACACAATTTCATCGAAATCCGTTCAGTAGTTTTTGAGTTTATCGCGTTCAGATGCAGTGGGGGACTTTGTTATAATATGTAAGGATACAAATCATGTCAGCCTTGTGTCGACCGCTGACTAATTCAATCATCGTTCATAGACTTACTTCAAAAGCCCGAAATATATTATGCTTCTATTGTTAGAACTTACTGACGAGTCAGGCTATTAGGATTTGCGCATAATCATTATTCGCATAATTGCGATTTGCGGCTATAATTTTCAAACATTTGAATGACGAGTAACTCGCTCCTTTGATATTAAATGCATGTCAATGTAGAAACAGTAAGGCAGGTCAGGTTTAAAATGTAGCAAAAACACAACACGACTCCGTTTCGTTTCATTGGGATTGGTTGAGAGACTAACACGTGACTGACTTATTGGTCTCTCGATCAATCAAAAACATCAAAATTATACGACATCAACTTACGAGTTGCGTTTTTGAAGACATTCTAAGGGAGCTGCATGGTCTGGCAACTGCCAAAAGTCGCAACATCTCTGCGCGAACAATAAAATATAATTGGTCATTACTGACCAATTAAGGACATAAGAGATAAAGCTAGAAAGCTTGTTTTTTATTGCCTTAGTAGACAAACGAGCAAGCGGTCCGTCTGATGATAAGCAGCATCCGCCGCCCATGGACTAAGCAATGCCAGAGGCACAGCGAAGCCGTTGCCTACCGGGAGGTATGCACTCTTTTTAGACCTCAAGGTTAACAAGCAAAAGACATACACACCCATCACTCCTTTATCCCTGAAGGCGTAGACAGCTGTGCAACCAGGGCACTTACTTTTTGCCACGTGGATTCCGTCCCATGATGTGATAGCCAGCCTATCACTATATTGGGCTCAAATTTCCGACTCTGGGTTGACAAGCCAAAAACCCAATCAAAATCACTTTGCCCGACGCGGCTTGGAACTCGAGATGTCAGAGGGGCGTACCGCAGACGCAATAAATCTACACCACCGAGGCAGTCAATAAAAAAAATATCTTAGACAAATTTATTGAAGATCACCTATAATAATGTAAATTTTTTGCCTCAATTACTGATACTGCAGTCAAACTATCTCTTTAGTTTTATGGGACATTCATTTAATAATTATCATAAGGAGCAGCTAAGTTAGTTTCTTTGCCAATACCAAATTGATTTAGACGAATTATCGCACAGACAGACCCGAAGTAACAAATTTAATCTATACTAATAATATAAAGAGGAAAGATTTGTATGTAAGTATGTTTGTAACGAATAAACTCAACAACTACTGAACGGATTTCGATTAAATTTGGCACACGGGTAGATCATGTCCTGGATTAACACATAGGCTACTTTTCATCCCGGAAAATTTTTTTCACGCGGGCGAAGCCGCTAGCAGAATTCTAGGCTATAATAACGAATCAATAGTTCCAAATGATAGGCAATGACTTAAAAGACAATTTATGCTACTTTATAAAATAGAAATACACGTACGTTTTTAAATAACGTTTACGCGGGCCGACTTGCTAACAGTAGCTGATATTAAAATAGCTATTTTAGTAAAATAGCTGATATCAAAATAGCTATTTTAGTAAAATAAGTTTAGAATGCAACCGATCATAAAATGTCCAACACAAGTTTAGTCTAAGAAATATCAGAGCTTTTGTAGAGGCTTTGCTGAGACTAAAAATAGACCGTACTTTACCTGAACGGCGCGACGTGCAGATTTATTATTAAGCCACTTTTATTCTGGTGTAAAAAGTAGGATGGATTTAAGGCTATTTTAGACTCACATACTGCACCAATAATTGCATGTATTGTAAAGTTAAGTTTATACTATGTCACTATACACCGTACCTTGTGTAGTGATATGTCACATGTATTTATTTTTTTACGCGCGAGTATACTTTAACCTGTACGAATTGAAGATAATACACAAAATTTTTTTAGTTACTTTGTACCAAAAAAAATACACGTGATCTTAGGTCTTGTCCAAACCTCACTATATATCACCAGGGGGGAAGGGGGCACAAAAGTTGCTAAAAGAAATCACGTGATTAATGGACGACGCCTAACCATAGACAAGCGCCCCCCGAGGCAATTCTTGTGCGCTAGGTCATCACACCCAATGCACGCCCATGCGCGGGGGGACATTGGTCGCGGGCCGAGGCACACAGTTCAGTGTGTATACCTCTTGGTTGAAAAACACATTGAGGCCTAAAAGGGCCCGCGAACATTTCCTGGCACACTCTCTTTCCGCCAATCTTGGGAACCTTCCTCCCTTCCCCCCACCTTCCCTTCCATATTCCTCCTCGACTCCCCTCCCAGGGCCCTGCAGTCGTCAAGCCGGGGGACTCCAGTATTCCATTCGCAGGTTTCCCTCGGTGTTGACTGCAGGAACGCCAAAAAAAAAAAAACCATAGACAAGCATGTGTCAAAATGTATGGAAGATGTCAGCGTGTGTTTATTTTTACCCGACTACGAAAGGAGGGTTATGTTTTTCGAGTGTATGTATGTATGTATATTTCTTTGGCACGCTCTAGAGCCTAAACGGCTTGTCGTATTTTTATATGAGTGGTGTTAATAGATTCGTCTTAGCCGTGAGAGTGACACTGGGTGCATCAAAATAAAAAAAAAAACAAAATTAAGGATTTTTGGCGGCAAAAAGTGATCTCAAAAAAAAAAAAATTTTTCAAAATACATCGAGTGTGGTATCAAAAAATATTTTTTAACGATGATTACGAATATATATACAACTTATATGTTTTATTGGAATAGAGGATGGAGTTTGGAATAGGAAATGCTAATAAAGGTGCTTGAAAACTAAAAAGATGGAAATAAAAACATATTAAAAAAAACGGGTTGCACTCCGGGAGTGCCGTCAGAAGTGACAACTTAAACATTAACTTAAAAACTCACGCCTTTCTCCCATTGGGGTAGGCAGAGACTATGGAACGCCAAGTGCTACGATCCAAGCATACCTCTTTCGCTTCTTCCACAGTCATCAGTCTCTTCATACATGCTCGTCAGTTACGAGAACTCCTTATTTGACCCTTCCGTAAGAGGTCGTCAATTTGGTCCATGAAGGTACGTCTAGGACGCCCTCGTCCGACACTACCACTTACTTTCGCGACATAAATTTCTTTCGTTACTCTTCTTTCGTCCTTCCTTTCAATGTGGCCAAACCACCGAAACATTAATGTTGTGCATTTCTGAATATTTTGGAATGGTTAAGGAATAATTTCGCACGAATTGCTTTATTTATCAGTATAAAAGTACTAGCATTTATGTGGTTAAATACAATATTTATTTATTGCGCTATCGTACACATAAATGTCAATTTCACTATTTCTTTATAAATCAAAATATGATAAAAGAATGTTATGCTCTTTTGTACTCGTGCCGTACCAACGCTGGGGAAATAAATAAAAATGTAGTCGTTTAAGAATTATAGCTTCTATGCATTGTATTTAAGGTTCATATTAAGTAAGGCATGGTTTTAATAACATAAATAAATAAAAATGCACTCGTTTAAGAATTATAGCTTCAACGCATTGTATTTAAGGTTCATATTAGTAAGGGATGGTTTTAATGAAGTAAATAAATAAAGATGTAAACGTTTAAGAATTATAGCTTCTATTTAAGGTTCATATTAGTAAGGGATGGTAAAACCTACGCATTTTCGACCGGTCATGTGATCCTGACGCGAGTTTAACATTTTATACCCATCCCAAAAGTGCTCAACGACGCTAAAGAAGTTTTCACTTAAAAAAAACTACATTATTTTCGGACTTGAGAATCGAATCCAGGGCCTCATCGGTCTCCAATCCGTATCTAGTTGACCATAATCAATGATTATATTACAGTAATAAATAATTTAATTTGAAAACTATATTTTTTGTTACTCAAAGTAACAATACTTATAAAAGTATATTTTTTTGAAACCGTTCATAATAAAAATATTACATGAAACAAACTATGTAATTGAATTTACTGAATTACACAATCATTATAATAACGAGGGACATAAAGGCTTTGCTTCAGAATATCTTGGCGTTGATTCAAAATCCTAATTGATTTTACGATATAACACTGGGAATGTGTCGCACAAAATATTATTGTATTTTAATGTAATCCCGGATTTGATTGCTCAGGAGGCTAACGTCAAGCAGGCAGTCGGTAGAAAAAACATTATTTTCTACCCGACTACGGCGAAGCAAGGAAGGGTAATGTTTTTAACAGTCTATGTATGTATGTATCAATTAATTTATGTTCCACTCTAGCGTCGCTCCTATTGAACTGATTTTAACTAATGATGTGTCTATCAATTCGTGGTTATTTATTCTTCTTCTTAGTCGATTCTTCAAGGCTGAGGGTCGTGACGACTATTAACAACTCCTGTCACTAGTGCTCTCCAGGCGGCTCTGTTCTCCGCGTGGCGCATGGCGGCTGGGATGTTCAATCGAGTGCGTTCCCTGATAGGGTCCGTCCATCGGGCAGGTGCTCTACCTCTGCTCCGTTTACCGTTCATGCGGCCAACTAGTATGAGCTTTTCTAAGTTATCGGGCTTCCGGCGAGCCACATGACCGAAGAAAGTGAGCACTCTCTGAGTACAAATAGTGGAAAGGCGGGCCTCAATCTTAAGCTCATCTAGTATTGATGCGTTAGTGCGGCGTGCAGTCCAAGATATACCCAACATTTTGCGCCAGCACCACATTTCGAACGCATCAATTCTGTTTAAGGTGCGAGCTTTAAGGGTCCACGTTTCCGAGGCGTACAAGAAGATGGAGAATACTAGACTGCGCATGGTTATTTATAATGGCATAATAAAGTGACACCCTGCACTTGATTTTAAGTGGAGTGGCGCACTGCCCTAATTCCATATGCCACACGATATTTTGACAGTTCATAATAAGCACTTTACTCTTTGGTTATTGGAGGTAACCATTGATCACAGACTGCAGGTAACGCACGGCATCGCTTTTGACAATTGAAATTTTGTTTTTTATTGCATTTGGCTCGGATTCATGCAAATATTTCAGACATACTATCAAAAACTTATAAAAAGTTTTCTGTAGCAAAATTCATCAAAATAGGTTCAGTGGTTTAGCTGCGAAAGCGTAACGGATTCTCGCATTATTGTCTAATATCACAGAGTTTCTTTCGCTTTAATAACATAAGTGTGAATTTAAATAGACAATTCACTTCAGCCTCAATACTCTGCACACACCGATTTAAAACGCAAAAAAATTATCTACAATGAAAAAGTATGTATCAGTTTAAAACAATAGGAAGTTACACGATGATACAAAGCGTATTTTACTTAATGCTTTTACCGGCATTGTAGTTCTACAGCAATGCGGAACGGAGAGAATTTTATTCGGTGTATACTCAGGCTCAAATAAATGTATAGGGGATGCAGACCAAAAATATGAATTACAGAGTAATTACCAAATGCACACACACACAAACACACACTCATGCCTTTTATCCCCGAAGGGGTAGGCATAGGCGCAATTAATGCACCCACTTTTCGCCGTGCGTATATCCCGTCCCATGATGAAATAGGGGGCGAGCCTATCGCCATATCGGGCACAAATTCTAGACTCCGGGCTGATACTGAATAGAAAAATTCAATATCACCTTGCCCGACCCGGGGATCGAACCCGAGACCTCAGCATTGCAGTCGTACCGTAATACAACTACGCCACCAAGGCAGTCTGGCCACCAACCACCACCAAATGCACGATAGTTGGAAATAGAATGGACACCCACCTAACGAAGTTACGTGTGTATTTTATCTATATCGTGTGCGTTAACGGTGAAGGAAAACATCGTAAGGAAACTTACATAGCCGAAAATGTTTCCTAAGAAAAGTGGCTCTCGGCGCCAACGGCAGCATGAGGCCTACTTATTACGCTGTCGTTCATCACGGGAGTCGCAACAATGTGCTAAGTAACACAAAACTAAAGACGGACAGCTCCATGCCGCCCGCCTGCGACTCCCGGTGGCCCCTATTAGTCGCCTCTTATGTCAGGCAGGGGATACCGGGGTAGAATTCTCGAAAACCGCAGGGTGGGAGACGTCGAGAAACCTAAACCTAATCCTAATCCTAAACCTAAACCTACACCTAAACCTAAACCGAAACCTAAACCTAAATCTAAACCTGTCTGTCTGTCTGTCTGTCTGTCTGTCTGTCTGTCTGTCTGTCTGTCTGTCTGTCTGTCTGTCTGTCTGTCTGTCTGTCTGTCTGTCTGTCTGTCTGTCTGTCTGTCTGTCTGTCTGTCTGTCTGTCTGTCTGTCTGTCTGTCTGTCTGTCTGTCTGTCTGTCTGTCTGTCTGTCTGTCTGTCTGTCTGTCTGTCTGTCTGTCTGTCTGTCTGTCTGTCTGTCTGAAGAAAAAGTGTGGGATGTGCAAGCAGGATTTAGGAGTGGAATGGGTTGCATAGATCAAGTCTTTTCCATAAGGTGCATAGCCGAAAAACATTTGGCTAAGTCAAAAAAAGTCTTTTGTGCCTTCGTAGACTTGGAAAAGGCTTATGATCGTGTACCGAGGAATGAACTGTGGGCAACGTTGTCGTTAACATATAGGATTGAGGGTCGACTGGTGAGGGCTTTGAAGTCTCTCTATGAGAACTCCAAGGCCTGTATCAGGGTAAATGGAGCGCATTCAGAGTGGTTTAACATCTCAAAGGGTGTTAGACAGGGATGTGTTGCGTCTCCATGGCTCTTCAATCTCTACATGGACAGCTGTGTGTCAGCTCTGAAAGAGATAGAATGTGGACTGAGAATGGATGAGTGGCGTGTCAAGTGTCTCCTTTATGCCGACGATCAAGTTTTACTTGCACCGTCGGCGAGGGAGGTGCAAGATATGTTAAATTTAGTGAATGGTGTGTTTAAGGACAAGGGGATGAAAATTAATGCGAGCAAGACGAAAGTGTTGGTGATAGAAAGAGAGGAAAATGCTACTGAATGTAGTATTAGTATAGATGGTGAGCAAGTGGAACAAGTGAATGAGTTTGTGTACCTGGGAAGTATGATTACGAGAGATGGAAAGAATGACATGGATATTGAAAGAAGAGTTATAGCAGGTAACAAAGTAAATGGCGCCTTACGTGCAATAGTGAGTAGCCAGGCGGTGTCTGAAAAGGCAAGAATGGCTATTCACAATGGTGTGCTGGTGCCGACGCTTATGTATGGAAGTGAATGTTGGGTTTGGCAAAAGAAGCACGAAAGTCGAATAAATGCTGTGGAAATGCGCTCCTTACGGAGTATATGTGGAGTCACCATTGCTGATCGCATGAGGAATAGTATGATAAGAGATCGATGTAAGTTGAAGGATGATGTGGTGACTAAGATTGAAAGAAGTATGCTGAGATGGTTTGGGCACGTAGAGAGGATGGATGAAAGACGGAACACAAAAGGTATTTATCGAACGAATGTGGATGGTACGGCTGGAAGGGGACGCCCGAGGAGAACGTTCTCGGACCAAATAAATGATCTTCTCCAAAAAGGGCAGGTCAGGAGTACCCTTAACCGACGAAAATGTATGAAAAGAACTATGAATGTGGAAGAAGCGCAAGAGGTGTGTCAAGATCGTAGCATGTGGCGCTCAATAGTCTCTGCCTACCCCTATGGGATAAGGGCGTGAGTGTGTATGTATGTATGTATATGTAGTTAAAAGCACAATATCGCGTGGGGACGAATACAAAAAAAGGGGCAAATCCTTTTGCCTCGATAGACAATTTCTCTAATGGCGTACTCACAAAAGGGGAACAATTAATGTTATGCACTTAACGCTAATATGTGGACGGTGCCGCGTGCTAATGATAGCTTATTTGCCGACTGTACAAAAGATTTGTATGTGACACGCGACCCCAATGTAATTTTAGTAATCGGTAACTTTTTGCGACGTTCTAAAAACACAAATGATGAAAATGAAATTGAAGCAAAAACGCGTGATACCGAAATTTATGTCCGAAACCGTCTACTTTTGCATCTACAAGAAATAGTTAAGACTAAATTGCGTCTGTAACGTAATTTTCGGCGATTTGTGATCAGACTACGAATGTACATGCCGGCCGGATGGACAATTTACGTATTCAATGAACTATTGATAGAGATAACTGGGCATTTCCGCAAGTTTGGTCGATCTCTTCAAGAGGGAACCACGATAATTCTATTTGGAGATATGACTGTTACTGTTAGAGATACTTACACATTGTAATATGTAATTGGTTTTTATTTACTTTTAACAAAATATCATGCTTTGTTTTGAATAAATGAACTTTTATAAATAAAGTAAGATGCTGGATTATCTCAATAATTCATTTGTACGTAATTAGATCTGGACCATACTGGCCACTCTATGACCTTTCTTTCCTGTTGCCTATTGTTTACGTTTAGTGTTGTAACCAAATTATTTTAAATTATTTATAATACATACAGTAATTAATCAATAATGTTAATTTAAGTACTTCATATCTTTTCAATATTATGTTTTAATTTTTTAATTTAAGTATGTTGTCTGTGGTGAATGGTGTGTACACCTATGAGTAGCACACATATCAGATGTTGTACATTACTGTTTTACTGTTCTATAATGTTATAATATGTAGTGCAGTTGGTGTACCTTATAACAATAAATAAATAAATAAACTTTTTAAAGTAACATGGTAAAGTTCATTACAAAAATTCACTAAATAAGCCTTTTTGAAACCTGGTTTGAACCTACTGACATACGGTATTAAACACCTATTCTTTGTTATTACTTTTATAATATATCGGGTTATCGCGCGCAATATTTTTTTATTACAAAAAAAAAATCCCAAATATAGACGAAAACATTTCTGAAACGAAATTGAATATGTGAAATATTTGGGAATGGAATTTAGCTACAAAACTTTTTTGTAGTGGAATGATAAAATATTTACTCGGGTAAGGCGTGGATACCAATTCAAAGCGGAGACGAACTGCGAGCGCTCAAGAGTCACTAAACAGGTCAAATAATTTATATATTTTCCCATTAATATTGCATCTTACTTCTGACTACTATTGTTGATGCGAAAGTTAAGAAAATGATTGGATGTTTTTTGGAGGTAAACGCAGAAACAGCTGTACGGATTTGGACATTTAGCAAACGGGTAAACTACATCTTGGATTAACATATCTATATATTTTTGACCCGGTAATTTATCCTTACTAATATTATAAATGCGAAAGTAACTCTGTCTGTCTGTCTGTCTGTCGCGCTTTCACGCCAAAACCACTGAACCGATTTAAATGAAATTTGTTACACATAATATGGTCTAGAGCCTGAGACAGGACATAGGCTACTTTTTATCCCGGGAAAATATAAAGTGGGACTTTTATTCCGGAAAAACTTTTGCTCGTGGCTCCGCCCGCGTGAAAAAGTTTTTACTATATATTTTTAACCAGGTAATTTTCTACCATGGGTATTTAAGATATTTTTAAATAGATGGCGCTGGCATCTTGCACGTAGCGCTATAAATCGCTACGGCATTTTAGAGGATTTTGTAGCGGGAAAGACTTATCACGCAGTCGGAACCGCGAGCAACACCTGAGTGCCTACTTTGTAAAACGAAATCCGTAGTTTCGGGTGACGGATCGCACGTTTTCTTACTACGAAGTGTTACGGATCCGATGACGGATTCGACGACGGATTCGATGTTCGGATTTTGACACTAATGACATTTTTACTTTCGTTGACCCTACTTTGAAAACCAATTTGACGTAAAATACATCGTTTCTTCGTTCGGATCCTTAGCCTCAATTTCACGAAAGCTCTAAACCTTTCGTTTGATATTCGTTTGGTCTTCAGAGGTTTTAAAATGGTTCGATTCCTTCTGTATGAAGAGTTATTGCGAGAGGAAAGTGCTAAGCGAATTCGGAAGCGTCTCCAACTGCGTGAAACCTTCGTTCAATGCAATATTCCAAACATGGAATTTTTTAGAATTTATACGGCTTCACCATCCCTTTTTGAAATCATGTACGAGGACATAGTTCCACTGCTTCCTCCAAAAAATAATTGGTCCCACCATAAGTTTATTCTGTAGCTTACTACAGAATAAATTTATTTTTATTTTATTTTATGTTACTTTCTACCTTTTTCAAGTACCTAGCTGGTAGTAAAAGTCTTAACGCCTATATAATCTTATCTTGTTTTATTATTAGATGCATTGTATACTAAAAGGACCTATATTGGTTTGATAATTTTAGATTTTGACTCCGCAAATTTTTTATGCCAGGGGTAGTTATCAGGGAGCAGTAGGACTAAGTATAGATAGGTCTATGACCCAGCAAACTGTTTCAAAGTGCCTCAGGCAAGTCACTGAGGCGTTCAATCAGCCTTATAAAAGGTTTTCTCTCAGTGGACTCTTATAAAAGAACAATGAGCAAAACATTAATCATTCATCTAGCATAAGCCTTTACTATAAAATATATTCAAACACTTTATTTACTCGGGTTAAAAATAAGCCATTGACTGCCTCGGTGGAATAGTTGTATTACGGTACGACTGCAGTGCTGAGGTCTCGGGTTTGATTTCCGGATTGGGAAAAGTGATATTGGGTTACTCAGCATCAGCCCGAAGTCTGAAAATGTGCACGGTAAATGGCAATAGGCTCGCCTCCTATTACATGGGACCTAACATAGATGGCGAAATGTGGGTGTGATACACCTCTGCCTAACCCTGAAAAGGTAAAGGCGTGATGCTATGTGAAACAAGCCATTAATAATTTTAGATTCTTTAAAAAAATGGTATTCCAGGCATATGAGGGTGCATTGACTGCAGCCATATAGCCATAATAAAACACACGTTAAATGAATACCAACTTTTTTAATCAAATTTATTTTCACTCCATTCATTGCCAACTCTCTCTCTCTTACTCTCTTCTAGCTTCTTCCATTGCTGCACCGTTTTCATTGCACCCCTCATACTATTAAGGTGGTATGTCAAGGTCTCCCACAACCGACTAGTTTTAGCCCACCCGGCCCCTCCAGGCTATGCACTAGCCCGTGAGCGAGATTGGGATTTTCTGTCATGAATTCTAAAAGCGCCTCGATCTGCACGCTTATGGGCAATCACCTTGAGCTGAAATTGAAAAATAGTCAAAAACATTATACGTTAATTTGAAGTAATGATGATTTTTGTAATAGTTAGTTCAAATCACAAAAACTTCATTTTGTTACACAATAACTGCCTTTGCAATGCAAAAGATCATTCGTGCGAGTAAATGACATTTTAATAATAATCTTACCAATAAAGTTTTTCTCGAGTCAACTTCAAACTTGTCAACGTCTGTCAAAAATGCTAATATTCCACAGATTAAACACAATGCAATAAAACCGTAAAATGTAAAATCAGCAAAAATATTTGTTATTTTGTAACTATTAATTAATTAGAGTTATAAAATAATAGATATATTACAGAAAACCTAATTAGACATCCAAATTATACGTTTTTTTCACAAGAATGTACTAAAAAGAAAAAAATTACGGTTTTTGAAGATATACATCTCTAATCCGACACAATATATTCATTCGAACGATTGTTTATGGGTCCGAAAGTAACGGTGACGGATCCGAAGTAATTTGGTAGTAAGGTTAAATCCGAAGTTCGTCGTTTCTTCGTTTCGGACCGACGTTTCGGCGTTCGTTTTTGGAAGTAGAACTTCAGCTGGGATCGAACCCGAGAATTCTGTTAGAATTCTGCGAGGACAGACTTCTGCGTGAGCGGACCTGCGGGGGACACCTAGTTTATAATATTAGTAGGATTAACATGAGTAAAAGAGTAACAAGCAACTCCACCTGCCAACGTCGCAAAAAGTGCTAAGCGTAAACGAAATTCAAAGAATGCAGCCTTATCTAGATATAAATAAAGTTAAAATTGCCTATCAACTGATTTGAACCTACTTTTCCTATTAAACTAAGTTCTGGTCAAATTCAAGTGTTTGTTCTTATTTATTTTACAAAAGAAGGTTTAAAATTAACAGCCTTGTTTATTCTTGAGTGAATATTTTTGCATTTTTTATTGCTTTCACATAAAATATACAATCAATATTAGATTTATGTTTGAGGTCGATATCTATAGCAAAGACGACAGATAATTATGTACAGTCACCAGCATAAGTAGCTGAACAAATTCAACATTTCAAATCGCCTACATACTTTTTTGTTCTTACTAATCTTTTTTTTCTCTTCACAAGAATAAAATAAAAGACATTTACTTTACTTCAAAAAAGGAAAAAAGGTTAAGGTTTAACTTAACGCGTATATAGGCGATTTGAAATGTTGATTTTGTACAGATATTTATGCTTCTGACTGTACATAAATATGTACCTCCTATGAAAGGTTCTAGGAACTCGTCTGTAGTCGATATTTAAATTATAGACGCAAATACGGCAGATCATTACGTAATACTTTTAAATATGAAGGACTCTAGGAAACATTGTCGATGAAAGGAGATGTCCGCTTGTTGTCAAGGCTCACACTTTATGGATATTAGGGGCAAAAATATGGATCTTAGATCCATAAAAAAAAGTTTTTAGACTCCTCCATTTACAAGTACCATTTTTAAAAACATTCATTTTAAGTGTAGTTTTGAAGCAAAATAAAATTAAATAAATCTCATAATCGGAGGACTATTAGATTATACTATACAGGGTCATTTTTACATTGCATTACTAAATGAAACCACATATTCGTCTTTACCTCTTCTATTATCTTGCCAAAAATCATCCATGAATAACGAATATTATTGCCAAAAATCCCGGTTGTAGTTTTCAATTTTTTTGATCATTTCTTAGTTTAGTGCGAATATGGTGTATGAGAAATTGTATTTCTGAATGAAAGTATAATGTTGCCGCTGCGACGAATTATCATAGAGCAGTAGTAGTGGCATTAGGGCGTGTAAACTTAAAGTTACTTTTTATTGATATTTATTTTGTTCGAAACCTACACTTTTTTATTTTACGTCTATGGTTAAAACAACTTACCTAATGGAAAGCGTTATTTTCAACGAGATATGTATGTGATTACAATTATTAACGCAATGTCAAAATGACCCTGTATATTGCAAAGGCCTAGTTTTTGGGTGTACTCTCAAAATATACATAAAGTATCTTGTCTAGAATTTTAAGTCCATTTTTGGACATGTCCTTTGTTATAAAGTAGTCTGATACGTACTAGGCCTAGAAGCTATAAAACAACTACATCTATTCAAAATTTCAACTAATAGGTAGCTACAATTATTTTAAGGTAAGACTTTTTCATGCACGTGTGAGACGCATGCTCACGCCTTTTATCCCCGAAGGGGTAGGCAGAGGCGCAACTAGTGCACCCACTTTTCGCCAAGCGTATTCCGTCCCATGATGTGATAGGGGGCGAGCCTATCATCTATCATGCACGTGTGAGAAATAATAATTAATAATTTTAATCACTCTACATTATTTAATTCGGTGAAAATGATTAAAAATAAAACACTAACGCTTATTTAATCCAGAAACATAAGATATCGATAGAATGTACAGTCAGCCATATAAGTAACTGAACAAATTCAAAATTTCAAATCGCGTTTAAACTTTTGCGTCAGTATCAACGATATTTTTTTCTTCACTAAAATAACCTTCACAGGGTTAACTTTATTTAAGATAAAGAAAAAATATTATTTCGACTGGAGTGAACGTGCAGAAGCGTTTGAAATTTTTAATTTGTTCAGCTACTTTTGTGGCAGACTGTACATACATGGTAAGACGATAAATTAAAATACAACATAATATTTAGAAACAGAAGCACAGGCGCTGGTATTGATTGATCAACCATGTCACAAGCGATTTTCTTCTTCAGCCTTTAGAAATCCAGTTATAGATGTAACAAACTGTAGCTATTTTGCTCTAATCAAATTAATTTTCATGGGAACCAAACTTGTGTACATTGGCATAATAGAAATTCCATTTCTAAATCATGGCTCGAAAATTAACTCAGCGAACCATATTGTTTATTTGCCGCATCTCTGCCATGTACAGGCGCCGTGTCTTATTAATGATTGTAATTAGTACATAATTGGATCCTTGATAATATCCTGGCAGCGTATATGATCCTTCTTTCACACACACACACACATACACACACATACTCACGCCTTTTACCCCCGGAGGGGTAGGGGGAGGCGCAACTAGTGCATCCACTTTTCGTCGTGCGTATTTCGTGCCACGATGTGATAGGGGGCGAGCCTGTCGCCATATCGGGCACAAATTCCAGACTCCGGGATGATACTGATTAGAAAAACCTAATATGACAGCCCGATCCGGGGATCGAACCCGAGAACTCAGCATTGCAGTTGTACCGTAATACAACTACGCCACCGAGGCAGTCTGTATCTGAAGTGTTTAGGAAGTATTTGAAATACTAAGATGAGCAATGAAACGACGTATACGCGTAGACTGGCTCGACCGTACGGCCTTTTTTTTTTTTATGGTATAGGGGGCAAACGAGCATACGGTTCACCTGATGGTAAGTGATCACCGCCGCCCATGAACATCTGCAATACCAGGGGGCACAGAGATGCGTTGCCGGCCTTTTAAGTGGGAATACGCTCTTTTTTTTAAGGTCGCCAGGTCGTATCTGTCCGGAAATGCTGCTGGCGGCAATTGGTTCCATAGTTTAGTAGTACGTGGTAAAAAATGAAATGGCATATTTAAACTTATAAGAAATTATCCTCTGTTTAAAAATATTAAAATTACATTACAGTATCTAATTTATGTCCCACCCTAGCGTCACTAGTAAACGGATTTTTTTACACAATGCTCCTTACAAAATCGGAAATTTCTATAAAATAGTTGCGGTCAAATACCGATGCCGGTTACCTTTGTCTGATCGACGGAGCAATATTCGTGCGATGAATTAATCAATTTTTCATCATTCATTTGATCCCTGATTCGCATGATATTGCTATATCTGACGAGGGAAGACTTCAATCTACTGAGACCTTGGATAAATCTAGAAACATAAAATCCAATTTAGGAAAATATCAAGTTTAGAACACGCTCCTTTTTAATTTTATTCGTCTGTTAGAGCCTTCGTCGTGTGATTGCTGATTTATTCCCTAAGGAATATAGCTTGCGAATGAGAAAATCTAATAAGACGAAAAATCTGGAGGAATTGTCCTAAGTATTATTTGAGTTGTTCTAGATTTTAAAACGACGAGCTTCAGTTTGCTCTATGATGTAGAGAGATCATTAATAAGACGAGAATAAATATCTTACCTCTTACTAAAATTATAAATGCAAAAGTTTGTGATTTTCTATGGATATTTGTTAGAAGTAACCGCAGAAACAGAAGCTGAACGGATTTGGATGAAAATTAGCACAC
The DNA here is from genome assembly GCA_947568825.1 of Sphinx pinastri. Lineage (NCBI taxonomy): Eukaryota > Metazoa > Arthropoda > Insecta > Lepidoptera > Sphingidae > Sphinx > Sphinx pinastri. The sequence continues at coordinate 13,618,308 of OX387631.1, read as the reverse complement.
GGGTAGACTTGGTCTTGGAGTAACACATAGAATACTTTTTATCCCGGTAATTGGCTCCCACGGAAAACAATGGGCATTTTTCATCTGAATTTTTAAAAAGATAGCACTGGCGTTTAAGGACTTTTATAGCGGAAAAGGCATTTCACGCAGGTGAAGCCCCAAGCAACAGCTAGTATTTGATAAACACAACACATATCACTTCGAAAACTCAGGGGTGTGTGCCTTGGCTTTTGAACCTAAGACCTTTCGTTTGGGATGCCTGTTCTATTCCCAACCACGCTATCGTGCAGCGTCACGAGAATACCTGGTGGTAATCACGCCTGTGTGAGCATGACGCTGAAAGAAGCCACCGGTATATTCCATGAGAGAACTGCACGAGCGGTCACGTGGGTGACAACGGTCTTGGCTGGTAAATCCAGCATAGAAATCCGTTTCTGGTGCTAGGGAGTTTTATACAATACATCATCACATAATCTACACGATTCACGAATTCTTATAACAAATTCCTGACACAAAACGTATGATTAATACGTCCAGACTTTTTACCGTTAATATTGCGTCTATATATCGTAGTATGGTCTAGTTTGTCCGTGTTCGCATCCATTGTTACCGAAGCACTGGACGGTTTGTGCCTCACTAATCCACCTGTAATCTGGGGCAGGTTATAGATTGGCTAGGTAATCACCGATTGACGGCAACGCCTGGGCTATAAGTGCACGAAGTTTAAAGAAAACCGTTTACCTAGGGAGTTTTATATAATAAGATTTGTACCAGTTTACTTGGTAAACTTGTCTCATAAGTACTATGCATTAATAAAAGAAGAAATAATGGTAAAAGTATTTTAAACATTTGCAACTTCCACCACTGCTGGGAAGGTCCCCAATAACTACATTACTCTGAAAAAAGACCTTAACTTAGTAGAATGTGTAGCTTTATTGCATACACGGCACGACCACGGCTGTGAGGTCCCGGGTTTGAATCCTGGGTCGGGGAAAGTGATATTGAGTTTTCTTATCAGTATCAGCTCGGAGTCTGGAATTTGTGGCCGATATGGCGATAGGCTCCCTATAACATCATGTGAAAGAAGACACACTATTCACTGGTTGATACACTTTACTTCACTGAGAATACACTAGGTTTCTTTCTCATGGAATCTATATGACGACTGAGCCGAGGACACGTTTGCAGCCTCTTTTATATTTTTAAGGGTATGTTACTTGTCAAATGCCCCACCACAAAACTCTTAAGTGTTGCTAAAATATTTTTTTATAAGTTCCTCAAGAAATATTTTTAATTATTGCTAAAATAGTAATAGGCTAACACACGGGACGGAATACGCACGGCGAAAAGTGGGTGCCCTGCTTGCATCTCTGTATACACTTTCGGGGTAAAGACATGTTTTATTTTTGCTTCATTTAAAAACATATCAGAACCAATTAAATTACGTACTTATGAAAACAACTGGTTTGTAAAACGTATGATTGCCAAAAAATATCTTTATCTTGAGATCAGATTAATATCTTGCTGAAATGCTATTAGTGGAAAGCAAATAGAATTATTTTTGCAAAAGAATACGTTACCTAGAATAATATTGTTTTTGCGTTATGAGTATTGTCTGAGAATTTTTATGTTAGCGTAATTGTATGTATTGATGAAGGTTATGAACCAACTCAAATTACTTGGCTGTGTGTGTAATCATCACTGATGCTATGAAAATCGATTAACTTGTTTTAATAATATATTATAGAATATTTGTTTTTGTAATAAAAGTTCTGTCCAATGAAATTTTTACATAATTGGCCTTACGTTATTCCAGGAACGTATATACTATTCTAAATATTTTTCACATAATTCTAGCAAAATTTTATGTATATCAAATCAGAATATCGAAGTTTCTTTTCAACAAAGACAGAAATATGTACTTTTGGTTGTTATTGGTGGCCCTATTTGCACGTATAGATGAACTACGATAACATGGCCCGCCCAATAATTTGATATTAGTGACACGCTAATCGAGCAACAAATCCTTGGATTTATTTTTGTTATTGACGGCCGACTCGGCACGCACACATGCACTTTGTAAATACTTTAACAAATACTTTTAAACGTTTGGAATTTATGAGGGTCGAGCCTTTGATTAATTATATACCTAGATAGAGTGACGCGCTGCAATGAAACTAAAACAAACAGGCCAACTTTTCTTAAGCTAGTATGCGTGACAGCTGTGTCATACGCTATCTCTGCATCATTCTGCGTATCCTTAAATGCGCGCATAATGATACCAGTTATTACATGGTTTCTATTAAAATGGGGAGATAATTATATCCATGAAAAACAACAAAACATAATTCACTCGAACTCATTTAGCGGGCAACAGTTGGCCTCTATTTTTTTCGACGCGTTTGAAACGTTCAGTTTCTATCTAGGTATATAATTAATCAAAGGGTCGAGCCATGTTATCGTAGATGATCTATACAATACTTTCACTCACAAATGCAAGTGTATTCCTAAAGCCCGACAAGTTATAGACAATTGTTATAATACCTAGTAAAATATATTTTCAGTAGCATCAGTTATTGTATTATTAGGATAATAAGTTATGTGAGGGTATTTGTGATATCGAACTAGTAATGGAAGTAACAGTCGGGTGTATAAAAAGGGTGCCGTATCGATGTGCAGTCTCATTCGCGCTCTCTTTCGGTCTCAGTCTTGTCTCAGTCGTAGTGTTCAATATCTTTGTGAAAGTATTGCTGTAAAATCAGCGGTAGATATTTTTATTTAAATTGAAATCGCTTCAGTTTCTAACAGTATCTATAAAGAAACTCAGTAACTTTATCTCTTAACGAACTACAACATCTTATGAACTTAGTTGAAGTTATCTTAATGCATAAACTTAAAATGCTTGGAGCTAAACTATAAACATGACGATGAAAAATATGTTCCTATATACACCGCATAATACATAAATAAAACAGGATTAACTTTATTTTTGTGTCCGTAAAAATATGCCTGAATAATAAAGACTTAAAGTTTCTTCCTCATAAACGATAAGCCGTGCCGAGCTCTACAACTTCTAAGGTACAATATTCGTAGCGGCGCTACGAAAGTAACGTAGCTGCTACGAGTTTAGCCTCTGACATTTCCGCTTTCATGTAAGATTTTCTTGTCAGTAAAGATTATATACCAAAATTATTCAAGTTATGTGCGAGGAAATTATGAATATTTTCACGATTTTCAAAGTTAGTACAATGTATTATGTAACACAACAATGCATATTACCCGAATGTTATCTAACTTCAGACAAATTATATTTGTAAGGCTACCTAAGCACGTATCATGTATAGGATCTAATTGTTTTACCCAATTAGGGTCGCACGTTTGCGTTGACGACATATGAAAATGTTCTTTTCTAAGCTAAAATTTAATTTAACATGAAGGTCATGTCCAAATATAATTATAACTTTTTTATTGAGGGCTCGACAAATGTCGGTTAGTTTTTAGTGATGGCCTATGTTGATAATAATTAACTATATGGTTGAATTAGTGAAACCGTAATCACCAATAGTTCGTAAGTCATTATTTATTAATGTAGAGTCCATCAAAACATTATAAATTTGCTTGAGGGGCGAGTAACTTATTTCATTTTGTTACGTTTCGAACGAAATTTCTGTTGCTTTGGGCTAGATTACGAAAACTTTTCATTTAGTTAACTAATCCACAAGTACAATTTATTGTGTTAGACATTTATTTCCAAATATTTACTTGAGACTTGAAATTATAACGTGAAAGTATTTTTCAAGGATCTTATGTAAACTAGATTTATACTCTGTAAGCATTCGTTTATTAATAAAAATAGGAAGTTTAAACAAATTGCGTAAAAAGCTTATTTTGGCACACGTATGATGCATGAGCTTAGAAAAGCTTTATTCGAAAACGCAGACACTTAAATTGAGTTTACAATTTAAAGTTTGTGCAAGTACCGCATCCATTTTATAAAACTTTTTGCCTGCTGATGATAGTGTAATCAGAACTCAGAAACTTGGTGCACTTTACAGTAATCAACCAAGGTCTGCGTTTGATAAATCCAAATGAATTTCAATCGTATTCATTGGTGATAACGTGCAATTTTGTTAGATAGTATTTAAAATGATAAATTGCTTCTCTCTGGCGAGTGAAGAGGTTTCGTGGTCATTTGTTACATAAATTCTTTTTAGGGTCCCGTAAATTATAATGCATACCGACGACCATTGAGTGGCATTTGGTTCACGACTGTTTGCGCACCCCTTCGTAATTGTCTTGAAATCTTCTGAAATTTTGTATGCTTTTGCGAATCTATATTACTATATTTTAATAGGAAAAAAATACAATGACAAAAGCTTTGATGTTATGTCATTTCAGATTTGTCACTAGCTGGCAGGTGTCGCGTATACGAGGATTTGCGTAGATACCACCACGACTATTACTGACGCTAAGCTGGCCATGCAGCAGTGCATAATTCGTATAGTTTTGCGCAAAGTTCATTAGTCTTAGAACCACATAATATTTTATACGAAAAATAAAATTATTGGGCTATTTGTTGGCGCATCCCGGAAAATATATTGAAAAGATTTTGACGTAGGCTCCGTTAGTCCGTCTGTCTGCTCGTCTGTGTTCAGATACTCTTTGTATTCGAAAGATGTAATTTGGCATGGGTATGAAAATTAATAATGACGAAAAAGTGGTTTAAAACAAAATATTCATAAAAGAATTACATACGGAACTCACAGATTTCGAGTTCTAATTAAAGATTTTTTATGATTTTTTATTTATTTTTGTGCCACTTCACACTTGTGATTTATTAGTAGTACCTAAGGGGCGATTTTCCTTAAATGTTGCCGGTTTGGATATTAAAATAATTAAATTAAACACGAATCATGCCTTTATCCACAAAAAGGTACTCAGAGGTGTAACCAGGGCATAAATTATTCGCCACGTGTGTTCCGCCCCATGATGTTATAGGAGGTGGGCATATCGCCATGTACAAAGTCCAGACTTCTAGCTGATACTAAAAAGAAAACCCAAATAACTCTTTGGCTAACAAGGTATTCGAACCCGAAACCTCAGAGTGGAAGTCGTACTATGGACGTAATTTAACTACGCAACCGAGGCACCCACTGTACAAAAGGTAATCAAATTTTGTTATTTCAGTACTCCATTACGTAGGAGCTCCTTTTTACTCCGTCTTTTGAAATTCAAATGAGTCTCAAAATACGGATGAGGTGACAACTGACAATACGGCGTGGGTTTAAGTTTACTGGATGTGACTGAAAAGTTTAAGTACTAGCAGAGACTATAGATCAGATTTTTAAGTTTTTTAAATTTATTATTATGTTATACCAACAACACGTCACAACACAATACAGTGATACTTAAATACATGGAAATTTTTAAAATATGAAATGCCTTTACAGGTGTACACAATATTTGAAAGTTTCAGAGCAAGAATTAGAAAAAGTATAAATAGATTGCACGATGAAATTATACATACGTTTAAAGTTAACATTAACAACATTAATAACATTCGTACAATAATGTCAATCAACAATAATGTTCACAAATATTTAATTTAATACCATAATACAAAATACGCAAACGCATACTCACGCCTTTTATTCCCGAAGGAGTAGTCAGAGGCGCAACTAGTGCATCCACTTTTCGCCGAGCATATTCCGTCCCAGTATGTGATAGGGGGCGAGCCTATATACAGAATAATTTAATTTAATTTAAATTATAAGCTGAATACATGTTTCTTTAAAGGTTTTTACGTTTAGTATGTGAAAAATGTTGTAGACAAGTAAGTTCTGTAGGTTATATTCTTATGACGCGTGCATAATAATGTCCTGTATGGCTCAGTATTTAACAACACTGCCAATTTAGTAAGTACTGTTGTTTGGATATATTTTCTATCCGCTCGGATAGCGACAGTATATCAGTTGTAAAACCCGTCATACTGGCGCACTTAAGTGTGCCGCGTTCCGGGATCAGCCTGTGTATACACGACAACAGGCCGGCGTAATTATGTCGACTGAAGAGGGATAATACTCACTTGTCGGTTCTATATGGATCTCACGCCGCTTCTCGCTTCTCACGTGCAGTGGCGTCACTGCCGGGCCCGTATTAGACTACGTAGCATGTGGCTTTCAATAGTCTCTACCTACCTACCTTAGGGTTGGGGCGTGATTGTGTATGTATGTCTTAATGAGTCTCGCGGCACAGCGCAGTAAGCCGCAAGCATTTTTTTCACATTGTATGCAGTTGTTACTATACATACTGCCTCTGTGGCGTAGTTGTATTATGGTACCACTGCATTGCCGAGGCCTCGGTTTCGATCCCCGGGTCGTTGAAATTACATTGGATTTTTTTATTGAATATCAGCCCGGAGTGTGGAATTTGTGTCCGATATGGCGATAGGCTCGCCCCTATCACATCATGGGACGCATGGCGAAAAGTGGGTGCATTAGTTGTGCCACTGCCTACCCCTTTGGGGATAAAAGCGTGAGTGTATGTATGTAGTATACATATTTGTAACGGCTTTAATTCTGAATGTTATTAAAACTGATAAAATAGTCGTTAGTCGACTGGAGTCGCAAAATTAGTTATGTGGGCGAAATGGACTTGGACTTGGACTAATCTCAAAGGCATTTCCAGTCCCAAATTTTATTAAATCTTTCAACGTGTCACATTACTGCTCAAAAAGGCCTTCGATGCTTAAATTTTCTTCATTTAATTTATTAAGAAAATGTAGCCTGACTTTTTACAGTTTGATATTAATTTTATTCTGTAACAATTTATTTGCAAACTTAGAAATGTTGATGAAAATTAATTATCGTGACTAAAGTTTACAGACATTTTTTAAAATATGAATATGTTTTTCGATTTTTGGTGGGAAAATTTTGGTATTTTATTCAAAAGGAATGCGTTACCAATCTATAGTGGGAATTGGGAAAAGAATGATATTTTTTTGGTCTCCAGAAATTCAAAACGGTGGGTAATGCCAAGCCGCTTCACGCCGCGTCTTTGAGATATTACTAGCCCATCAAATCATCCCATTCATTTTCTTCTTAAGCGTCATTTACACAAGAGTTTCTAGAATGCGAGCGGCGAAAAATCGTATGCGATAACTCTCCATGCGATTCTCTCCTGTAATTGTTTACATTAGGATAACAACTAGTAGCAATAAAGCGATACTCGGATTCGAGTGTCAAAGGCGAGAGTCGCTCCTCTTACATTATTTACACAACAGACAAGTATTCGTAGGGTTGATATTCGCATACGTGTCTCGCCTAGTGTAAACAGTACTTGGACGAGATACGCATAAGTTGATGCGAGCCTCGAACAAATCGTTCTGTACTGATTTAGTACGAGACTCGCCATTCTAAATTTGAATTGCGAGACTCGTACGATTTGTTTACACACGCGGTGACCAAGGAGAGCTTATGGGGTGATACTTGCTTTCGAGAGACGACATTCGCACCGTTTGTTTACACTAGGCTTACTAGGTACTAGGTGTACTAGGTTTAGGTACTTGTTTTACACTAGGCGATAGATTATCGCATAGCAAGAAACTGCCGCTCGTATGCGAAAAACTCTGCTTGTGTAACTTCGGCTTTACACTTGCCATTCAATTTTTTTTTATTGCATTGAATGACGAGTTGAGCATGCCGTTCACCTGATGGTAAGCGATACGACCAACCATAAACAGTAGAAATACCATCCAGCACCTTGAGTTCCAAAGTACTGTGCGGCATTCCATTGCGCTCGTCATCCTGAGACATAACATGTTAAGTCTCATTATGTTTAGTAGTTACACTGGCTACCATGTCCTTCAAACCGAAACACAACAATGCATGCACACTGCTGCGTGGCGGTAGAAATAGACATTGCGGTGGTACCCACCCAGACGGAATCTTGCATATGAGAGACCTAATGTGGATTCGGCGCAACACACTCTTTTTATGCAATGCAATCAGCCCTGTATTATATACTGCCCACTGCTGAGCACGGGCCTGGTTTACTATTGACTACTGAGAGGAGTTAGGCCTTAGTCCACCACGCTGGACTAATGCGGGTTGGCAGACTTCACATACCCTCGAAATGCTTATAGACAATTCTCAGGTATGTAGGTTTCCCTACATACCTTGTTGGTTTGACTGCCTTGGTGGCGTAGTTGTATTGCGTACGCGTTATGAGTACGATTTGCGCGCAGAGGTCCTGGGTTCGAATCCCGGGTAGAGCCAAAAAAACATTCTGACTGGGTTTTTCTATCTTAAAAATTACTCAGTCGCAGCTCGGAGTCAGGAAGTTGGTGGTGTGATACCCCCGTGCCTCGGAAAGCACGTAAAGCCGTTGGTCCTGCGCCTGATCTCTCTACGGTCATGTCGGATTGCCGTCTCACCTAACTATGAGAGTTAAGGAATAGCGAGTGCACCTGTGTATGTATGTATTAAATTCTCCCTACTGAACAATACTGAACAAGTTTCTAATATTGTATTAGATAGAAATGTCTTAGATCTTGTTCCTTCTACTGTCTTTCTTGGAATAACAGTTGATGCTAAGCTACAGTGGAGTTCGCATATACATAGAATAGCTGGTAAATTAAGCTCCGCTGTATTCGCCATTAGAAAGATTAGGCAACTGACAGACGTGGCGACGGCCAGGTTAGTGTATTTTGCTTACTTTCATAGTATTATGTCGTACTGTGTTTTGCTATGGGGTTCTGCAGCTGATCTGCAGACTATTTTCATATTACAGAAAAGAGCTGTTCGCGCTATTTATGATTTGCAATCTCGCGATTCTCTTCGAGACCTTTTTAAAGATATTAATATACTAACCTTGCCAGCTGAATACATATTCCAAAACATTATGTATGTCCGCAAAAATCTAGATAGCTTTATAAAAATCAGTGACATACATTGTATAAATACAAGGAACAAAAACAAACTTGCAGTTCCAAAGTTTAGACTGAGTAAAAAAAGTAATTCGTTTATGGGCAACTGCATTAAATTCTATAATAAGCTTCCTTCTGAAGTAATAAATCTGCCTGAAATCCAATTTAAGCCTTACGTTAAACGTGTATTGATTTCTAGAGGCTACTATAAAGTGACAGACTATTTAAATGATAAGGATATTTGGAATCAGTCCTGCCGGCACAGCACCAAGGCACTGAGCATTCACATTGAACGCCTATGAAAAAAAACATATTATAATATGACATTTATATGGCTATGTCCATAATATTATATTTTTTATTTTTTTATTTTGACATTTAAGTTCAATGTTTTTAGACATTTTGACATTGTTTAATTATAGTGACGACCGATCTATAGGTATCTATTACTATTAATGATTTGTAAACGTGGGTTAATGCATCATGAACGCCAATATATTTTTATTTGGTTGCTTCCAAATAGTATTTTATTTATATCTTAGGGCTACATCCATGCATACATTAACCTGTGTAATAATAATACTGTCAAATATACATTTGAAAAACAATGAAGAAAATCATGACAATTGATGACGAAAAAATTAAGCCCGGAGTTTCTTTCTGCCTTTCTTCTTCGGGTCGTCATCGCTTAGGTAGCTAGTGAAAGGCTGGTAGGTTAGCTAGGCTAGGACCTTTTTATCCTCGCCGGCGAGGACCGTGGCGTTTCCTTTCCTCGTAATGTAAAGATACTCCTTCCCTTTCTTTTATATCAGCTCCACTTCTCCTTACCTAGCCCTATTCCCGTCCCCAATGTCCGTGTCCTCTGTACCTATCAGCCCGTGCTGGTTGTTCATTATTTAATCTAGGTACTTTAAATTATTTAATTGGTATATGTACCTTTGTTATTGTCTCTACCTTGTCATGACTTGTCATAAGTGCTTTTTTATAAGCCTACTTGATCAATAAATGATTTTATTTATTTATTTATATTTTTATTTATTGCGCGCACACTTGTGCACTATAATATCTCCTGCGTATCTGGCTGATCTCCGTTGAGATTGGCCGCCGTGGCCGAAATCGGCTAGGAAGGGATTATTATTATTATGTAGGTTTCCTCACGATGTTTTCTTTCACCGTTAAAGCGAATGATAATTGACAAACAATACACACATAACTAGACGTGTGTCTTGGTTCGTTCCATTCCCAACTAGGCTATCGTCCACTCTTTTGAAGCACGTTGCTATTGCTATTGCTACGACTTGACTGAACTCTACTTTCACAAAAACGTTTTATTGGGCAGACAGACAGACAAATACCTTAGGAATTATTATGGAGAACTTCTCAGGTATGCAGGGTTCCTCACGATGTTTTACTTTACCATTAAAGCGTGCGATAATTTACATAGAATACACACATAACTTTAGAAAAGACAAAGGTACGGGCCTTTCTTCAGTCCTTTCTTCGCCTAACTAGGATATCGACAGTTTTTTAAAACTCATCTTATTTGATACCTATTTCTAGTTCAAAATGAACATAAATTCTAGGCGTAATAAACTCAGTTAATCAAGTTTCATGCGCTTTAATAAGAATAACCACCCGCCAGGAGCAAAATAAAATTCAAAATTAAACGCCTTGATCGTTAATTCATATTAGTTTTTACTGCTGAAGTTTAGGTTTATTGCGAGTACATTGTAGAGGTTCATATGCGGTACATGAATATAAAACTTATGGAAGTGGGTTGAGGAAACAAAATCGTACTTTTGTATGTTAATAGATTTATTTTGTAAATAAAGATCATATGAACGTGGACAGACGGTCGCAATGGTTGCAGGAACACGCTGGATGCAGGCCGCTTTTGACAGGCTCTTCTGCAAATTTTTAGGTGAGGCCTATGATCAGCAGTGGACGTCATGTGGCTGATGATGAGGAAGGCTCATTGTAGACAGGCGACACTAATGCAATAATCGCAGTTCGGTGTTTGAAAATTTCTCTTCCTATCTATTAAGGATCATAGTAGTCAATACTCATGCCTTTTCGGTATCCAGCGTATATGGGATGTTAAATGAAAGCTCCTGAGTTCAATTCCGGATTTTCAACATTTTGTTTTTCATAAACGATTTGTGCAAAAGTGGATACCTAATTTTCCACAATACCAACATTTATATAGCGAACCATGTTTTTTTTATATATTAAATGTTTATTCTACATAATCGAAAAGCAAGCGACACCGTAAGCAATACCTAGTATATAAATTGGCATCTTTGCTTTGAGATAAAACTTAGTGTTAGGTACAAACGACGTCTGACTTAGATAAGAGTAATAAGTTTCTCCGAGTTCGTAACTAATAATGTCCAGATTATTTTTGTAAGAGAGGTAGGTACAGTCAGCCACAAAAGTAGCTAAAAAAATTAAAAACTTCAAAACGCTTCAACACGTTTACTCCAGTCGAAATATTCTTTTTTCTTTATTTAAAATAAAATTAACCCCGTGAAGTTTATTTTAGTGAAGAAAAAAAGTTGGTTGATTCAGACGCATAAATTTAAAGGCAATTTGATACTTTGAAGTTGTTCAGCTACTTATGTGGCTGACTGTACACTTTGAGATTATTTACTTCCATAATTATATATATCTATGCTATCTGTACTAATATTATAAAGAGGTAAAGTTTGTGAGTTTTTTGTAGGAAGTAAGTATAAGGTAAGGTAAGTAAGTATAATTAGGTTGTAGGAAGTAAGTATAAGGTAAGGTATGTAAGTATAATTAGGTTGTAGGAAGTAAGTATATTTTACTCCGCTGTCTACGTGTGATTACAAATTCTTTTCATACAAAGGTTTCCTGGAAGAGATCGCTTGTAGCGATAAGGCCGTCCATTGTACACCATAGACTTAAAGAAATTGTACCAACTTTATTTTTTATTTTCTGCTTGAAAATGGTTACAATAAAGAGTATTTCTATTTTATTTGTATTGTATAAGATACGATTTATGTTGTAGTTATCATGAAGGCCGGAACTATCAGCCTAGCAAGCATAAAAGAAAATCTTTGGTCACTTCCAAAGAATACATTTCTTTGATAGTGTAATAATGAGTAATTAGTGTAATTGGACTTTACGTACCAGAAGTGGAGCAATTGGTTTTAATATGAGCCTTATTGCTCGCTACATGATCTCCTCTACCATAAAAATGATTTATTTGAACCTACATTGCCATTTTGTAACACTTATGACAAGGAAATAGAATTCACATTATTTGTATAGTAAAAACTCGTTTCCTTGGCGATGTTTGTTTATTATTGAGGGCACGGAAGTGTAGTCTCAGGGCGGTATTAATAAATCAATCTCAAGTTTGAGTTACATATCAAGAAGACATAATGTATTGAACTATTCATACATTATTTCTACTTGAGATGTAACTCAAACTTGAGATTAATTTATTAATACCGCCCTCAATGTACCTGATGGACAGTGAAGAGAAGCCCAAAGACATTTCAACCGGCAAAAAATAAACATCTTTGGACGGTTGGCGCATTTATGCTGGCTTGCTTAGTTGCTTTTTCACGATATGAGATCAAATATTGGCTATAGAATTGGAAATCCAGCATTGTGAGAAGTTATCGACTTACATATATTCTAGGTCGAAAAACACTGAGGATTTTTATTATTCGATTTTCGAGTAATTAATATAAAATCATTGCGGTCAGACAGTGGAAAATCTATCACTTTTCCTCTTTATATAGTATAGATTATGTTTATAATTAAACTATATTTTAGTTTTAATAAACTTAACTGCCTCGGTGGCGTAGTTGTATTACGGTATGACTGCAATGCTGAGGTCTTGGGTTCGATTCCCGGGTCGGGCAAAGTGATATTGGGTTTTAAATTCAGTATCAGCCCGGAGTCTGGAATTTGTGCCCGATATGGTGATAGGCTCGCCCCCTATCACATCATGGGACGGAATACGCACAGCGAAACGTGGGTGCACTAGTTGCGCCTCTGCCTACCGCTTCGGGGATAAAAGGCGTGAGTGTGTGTGTGTGTAGTTTTAACAAAATATATTACTTTAAAGATATTTTATTCATTTATTAGTACCACATTATTTATGCACCTGCCTTCTTGTATCTCTGCACCACTTTAGGTTGACTGGTAGAGAAAGCCCATGGCATTAAGTCCACCTCTACTCCATGTATGAAGTGTAAATAAATAAATAAATATTAAACGCTGGCCTGCAATAACCACAACGTGCAACACGTGTTGTTGTTGGACATTACCAAACTGAGCAATTTTATGGTTGCGGTACCACAGCTGTCTGTTAATATTAACGTTATAGGGTTCATATTTCAATAAATAAATTCAGAACGGAGAAATTTTATCGGACGATAGACTTCATAATTTATATATTGGACTGAACACGCACACTCACGTCTTTGATCCCCGAAGGGGTAGGCAAAAGCGTAACTAGTGCACCCACTTTTCGCCGTGCGTATTCCGTCCTAAGATGTGACAGGGGGCTAGCCTATCGCCATATCGGGCACAAATTCCAGACTCCGGGTTAATAGCGAGTAGAGAAACCGAATTTGCCCAACCCGAGGATCGAACCCGAGACCTCAGCATTGCAGTCGTATCCATACTAATATTATAAAGCTGAAGAGTTTATTTGTTTGAACGCGGTAATCTCAGGAACTACTGGACCGATTTTGAAAATTCTTTCACTAATAGGAAGCTACATTACTCCAGAGTGCTATAGGCTGCTTTTTATCCCGGAAAACTTTTCCACGCGGGCGGAGCCGTGCGCAATGCTAGTCCTAATATATAATTGAACTTATTGAAATATGGAAATCGTTTATCAAAGGCACCGATTAAAAACCAGTTCTTGATAAATAGATACTTATCGTTCTTAATCATAAAGGAAAAATTATTTAAAAAAATACGCATGTTTTAATAAGTAACCAGTAAACACAAGTTACCCTTCCAGCCTTAGCATATGTTACTAAAAGTGAGCGATTAGGGTAATACAACCCGTATCACTTAAGATATAAGACTTTTTGCTGGGTCTAAACGACCGTTAGCCCGTCATTTATCCCGGGTTGAGGGTTAAACGGATTTTTACCCTCTAGTCTAGTGACAGAATTTATCAAATTGCTGACACCGCTTAATAATATCAACTAATTGACAACTTAGCTACGGGCTGTATGTACAGGCATTCACAAAAGCTGAACTTTAAGTCATCTTTACACGTTAAGTTTAATAGAAAAAATTAAGTTACTCCATTATAGTTCACGAGCTTTTGCCCGCGGCTCCGCCCGCGTGAATGTGTTTTCCCGGGATAAAAGTCGCGCTTTATATTTTCCCGGGATAAAAAGTAGCCTATGTATTAATCCAGGACATAATCTACCCGTGCGCCAAATTTCATTGAATTCCGTTCAGTAGTTTTTGCGTGAAAGAGTAACATACATCCATACATCCAGACATCCATACATACAAACTTTCGTGTTTATAATATTAGTAGGATTTCAGTGCACTTAAAAAGATTGTCGCGGGCACAAAATTATAGAGGTGATTTGAAGCATTGTATTTGTTCACCAACTATTAGCAACTTTTGTAGCTGAATGTACCGTCCAAGATATATTTGGGCTTAGATTCTGAACTAATAAGCGTGGAGTTCAGAAATCTGAGTAGCATTGTACATGCTTATTGGCAATAAAAAAAATTACCGTCACCATACCGTACCAGCCCTGTATAATACCGTGCCTACTGCTGAGCACGGGCCTCCTCTACTACTGAGAGGGTTATGCCTTAGGCCACCACGCTGGACTAGTTGACTAAGGCCCAAAAATAAAAATAATTTATTTTTCGGCAATATTATAAAGCAAGCAAACCACTGCCTCGGTGGCGTAGTTGCATTCCGATAAGACTATCGTGCCGTCTTCTTGGGTTCGATAAACGGGTCGGGGAAAGTGATATTGGGTTTTTCTGCTCAGTATAAGGTCAGAGTCTGAATTGTGTTCGGTAGCAATAGACTCTATTATATGGCACCTTTTATTTTTATTTTTTTTTTTCGCGGGGAAAAAACGCGTTATCGCTACCACCATCGGGGGGTCAGTGGAATGGTTATGTTGGTTTCACCGGTCTTACGGCCCATTGTCGACACTCGGGAGTATAGCATCATCCGAGCGAGCATTAGACCGAGTCCCTAACCCTATATACAACCTACACCGGCATACCAACCAAAACCCGCGGTGGCCTTCTTCGGCGCATACGGGACGGCCCCGGGGTATCTTGTTGCACTAAGATAGCTGCACGGGACCGCCCCTGCGTAATGCCGCATTGCGGCCCTTCTCTAAATGAGGGGGTTAAGATGCCCCTGAACTCTAAAGGACGCCTATGGCGTCTACGACAGCGAAAAACCGACTACTCGCATTGTCGTCCACCTCGAAGTCACTTAAATTGGAGTGAGCAGCCCCCCACTGCTCGCCCCGTGACTTTCTCCAAGCCCCATTTAGTCGCCTCTTACGAATTATATGGCACCTGACATAGCTGGCGAAATGTGTATGTGATAACTCCTCAGCTATATATCATGCATGTATGATTGTAAGTAAGGAATTATTACACCTCGTCCCAGTGCTATTTATCAAATATAATATGGGAAACAAGCAGATAATAAAGTCATTCGATAAACTATAACCCGAAATCAATTCCAATCAAACAATAACAGCCTTACAGTTAACTAGACATAGCAAAACCGACTAAAATTTCAATTTAAATAAAACTATTTTACGGATTTTATCGCGGTTTTTTAATTTATATGTTCTCCCGACGTTTCGAAAGCTTTGCAGCCTTCATGGTCTCGGGGCGGACTGAGGTGTTGGTAGTCCGAAAAGTAAAAGTTACAATATCTACCTACATTTAACAGTTATAAAAGATTTATAAAATTATTAGTTTTTGACGGTCCGATCTACGCGGAATGAGCTCACAGTGTCTTGATCGGACTCTATATCGGACCGTAAAATCCGTAAAATAGTTTTATTTAAATGTCTAACATCGGTGTATACATAAGAAATCATTATAATATTTCTATTTCATTCCATTTTTTTTTATTGCATTGAATGCCGAGACGAGCATGCCGTTCGCCTGATGGTAAGCGATACGACCACCCATAAACAGTAGCAACACCATCCAGCACCTTGACTTACAAAGTACTGTGTGGCATTCCACTGCGCTCGTCATCCTGAGACATAAGATGTGAAGTCTCATTATGTCCAGTAGTTATACTGGCTACAATGTCCTTCAAACCGAAACACAACAGTGCATGCACACTGTTGCTTGGCGGTAGAAATAGACATTGCGGTGGTACCCACCCAGACGGCCTCTTACATAATGAGAGACCTACCACCAGTAACCATACTTACACACTAGAATAATTATAAAAAAAACTTTAAATCAATTACTTTTGTATATTTAGAATTGTAATTTTACACCATGTCTTTATTAAAACCTGATAATCAAATTTCGAAGGCAAATTAAACATGTTTTATGAAAATTTAATCTACGCTGTTAACTAATTTTAGCCAATAATTAAAATGAAACCTCCTTTTCGCTAAAACATTTAATGTGTGACTAAAGATGGTGTGTTTCTATACAAATAAATTAATTAAACTAAATCAATTAGTGATAAATATGTAACCATAAATCTAAGATAAAATAATTTTGTTTATAATATCACAAATAAATTTACAATATCTAGTTGACTTAATTAAAATGGATTCTGAATGCTTCCAAAATTCAATACAAAATATTAAACTTTACGGTTAAAAATACATTGTACATAGTCTGCTATGAATTTTGAACTAATCATAACTTTATCTTTCATCTCAATAATTTTCGAGATCTTTAGATACTTAAATTGTTCTTCAAAATACAAACATTGCGTTGATTACGTTTTACATCTTGTTATACGGTTTTTGAGACGAGGCAGTAAGGGCAGCTATCTTAACCGTTTTAATTACAAGAAAATAATCCTAGGAGACAATTTTTTGTAACTCACCTCAAAAATTCTCAAACTTCTAATGATCCCATAGAGTTTTATGATTCTTAAAAGCAACAGGATCGATTCTCTTCAATTTTTTTCGCATTAATTGCCTATTTTCTTGCTGACTGTAAATTTTCAGAATATGTGAAACACAAAAGAAAATATAAATTTTAAATTTCTAGCATTGAGTTGAAAGTTCTGGCAATGTTACCAAATAATTTAACTCCACTTTTACTTTCATATATCAAGCGGTAGAATAAATTATCAAGTAACTGCGACGAATTCACGCCACATCATGTTACGGTAAATTTGCCAAAACGCTCTCAAGAACTCCTTATCGAACGGTTACTTAGCAGATGACACCAAATAATTTTGTTCAGTGGTAAACTTTGTTCGTACGGGAAACGACTGAATCGATTTTAGACATTCTTTCACACTTTTGCATTATATGAAGAATGAGTGCAATTAATTGCGCATGCTACGCATGCTCACGCCATTTATCCCCGAAGGGGTAGGCAGAGGCGCAACTAGTGCACCCACTTTTCGCCAAGCGTATTCCGTCCCATGATGTGATAGGGGGCGAGCCTATAAGCAATTAATTGTGAAGTTAATAAAATATTTTTTGCAATTATCTAGGTCAAGATAAAGGAAACATTGAGGGGAAACTTACATACCCGAGAGTTCTCCATACAAAATTCGAAGGTATGTGAAGTCTGCCAACCCGCACCAGGCCAGCGTAGTGGACATAAGGCCTTACAATTGCAAGGCCTAGCAATTTGTTTTATATATTATGCTTGAAGCCACATCAGATTGAAGCATAGCTGATTGTAACCTGTTTCGTGTTTAATAAATAAATAAAAAAAGTATGTTCGACAATACTGCAAAAGTACGCCTTCAACTGGTTTTGATTTAATTTGTTGGAGAATTTGCATAGGCAAATTATTAGGCTAGCTATTATTAGGCTGAATAGTCAGCCCATAGGCCCGATCGTTACATAAAACCATTTATCAAATGGAGATTTCGGATTGCTATTAATCTCAGGCGCTTAGCTCCTCAGCACTTGTGTTTAATTGTGCCTGCTCCGGAAATGTGTGATTGTTTCAGCGACTATACCCATTTCATTTTAATTTAATATAGCATATTACAAGTATATACTATAACTCGAAAAAAGGATTAAAGTAATATAAAATTGTTATAATATACACACACACACTCACGCCCTTTATCCCCAAAGGGGTAGGCAGAGGCGCAACTAGTGCATCCACTTTTCGCCGTGCGTATTCCGTCTCATGATGTGTATTTAAGACGTTATTATAAGACGCATAAAAATATCGGGTAAAGTTAAGGATTTTTTATATTGCCGACAACTTTTTTGGCGTTCGCTCAAATTTAACTGCCATATCACTGTTTTAAATCCTACGAAACAAAAACATGTAATTATGTGTTTACATTTCCGTTTTAATCCCAAGCACAGTTTTGTGCCAAATTATCACACTTTACGCCACTGGTTTAAATTGCAAATTAGTTATGTAAACCTTGTCTAATTTTGCCGAATAATTGTTAGTTTATAAAAAAAAATTAGTCCTTAAATGCTCTATGACCATTTATACTCCATGGCTATTTCTCACGCAATAACAACATTTTAGCAATGGCGCAGTGTTAAGACTTCAACCTGTTTCTATTCGACGCAAGTATAGATTGGGTGAATCGTAATTTTCAAGATATACAATATATGTTACAGTTAAAACCCGTTCTCAGTTACAACGCATTTTCTCTAGTTAATACTAGTTTTCACTAAATGCCTTGCAGAGGCGCAATTAGTGTTAGTCGTGTTCCGTCCCATTATGTGATAGGGGCGGGCCTATTGTCAAGCCTAATTCTCAAGCATGTTGTTTTTAATAACGAAACGAGAAAGCCACTCGCCTAATCGCAAGCAATACGACTACACATTCACAGTAACAATACCACAATTTTGAACCACAAAGCAGGGCGTGTCATTGCAATACTCTCACTTTGGGTCATTAGCTGTAAGTCTCATAATGCCCAGTTATTATGGCTTCAATTCCCTTCAAATCGGACCACAATGTTTCGTAGACGGCGTAAATTACAGACAAATAAATATCTACTTAAATAAAGTATGGAGGCTTGTGACGACATGAATCCTACTAATATTATAAACGCGAAAGTTTGTAAGTATGGATGTATAGATGTTTGTTACTCTTTCACGCAAAAACTGCTGAACGGATTTCGATGAAATTTGGCACACAGGTAGATCATGTCCTGGATTGACACATAGGCTACTTTTTATCTCGAGAAAATATAAAGCGGAAGTTTTATCCCGGAGAAACTTTTTAACGCGGGCGGAGCCGCGGGCAAAACCTAGTTTTAAACAAGTTGCATAGCATTATGCGGTACTTACGCCTAACTTCCTTAAGTTTTCTGCACGAGAAAGGCGAGAATACAAGAAATCTTTAAACTGATCAAAATACTGAAAGAATTGCACAATGTCAGCTTGAAAATGAGACTTTTATTATATTTTCTTGTCTTTGATAGTCTTAAAATGTAAGATATATAAATGTATATCGTAACTACGTCGTAATAGGTAAATGGGTAATTTTCATGTACCTAGATTGCCAAAAAAAATATTGAGTTTACTTAAAGGTGACGCGGACATATCAGCATTATATCGGCACTGCGTCTCTTATCCGCGCCATCAACGTTTTCGATGTCTATAGGGAACGTGCACGTCGTAAGCACTGCCATCTAGTGGCGCAATCGATACTTGGCACTGGCACTTGACGACTCATTTTCAGCCCATCGATACTTGGCATTGACGTACAATATTTATTAAAAGGATGAAAAATAACATTTAATTTGTTGATAATGTATCGCTGTGTATCTCGATGCTCCAAAACATAAAAATAAACAAATCAAATGGTGTGAAATTATACAATGTTCCCAAGAATAGTACCTAAGTACTTACATTCCATGGTTATGTGCAAATCGACAAAAATAATAAAAGCTGTATAAAACATACATAATTATGAGTTCCAAAAACATTTAGAAATGTATCGTTACGTAATTTATAAAAATAAATATGTTTTGAAGGTAATATTCAATACAAAAAAAATCTGTAATTAAGGGAACATAACCTCCTAATTTTACTTAAATAACTAGCTCCCATCTAAATAAAAGCATATTCTGGACACTCTGGGTGTAAATAACATTCGGCCGGAACACGTCATATTCTATCATTTTTGTCATATGAAAAGAATATACCAACAAATTATTGTGCTAGTTCTAGTTTCTGTTTTTATTCACCTGTGGCTCTTGTGTCGATTTTGTGCTGCCCCCCATAGTTCGTGCACGCTCCCTATACAGGTTTTTTTTTAGATAGGTGATCCTGCAGTCAACACCGGGGGAAACCTGCGAATGGGATACTGGAGTCCCCCGGCTTGACGACTGCAGGGGCCTGGGAGGGGAGTGGAGGAGGAATATGGAAGGGAAGGTGGGGGGAAGAGAGGAAGGTTTCCAGGATGGGCGGAAAGAGAGGGTGCCAGGAAATGTTCGCGGGCCCTTTTAGGCCTCAATGTGTTATCCAATCAAGAGGTATACACACTGAACTGTGTGCCTCGGCCCGCGACTAATGTCCCCCCGCGCATGGGCGTGCATTGGGTGTGAAGACCCAGCGCACAAGAATTGCCTCGGGGGGCGTCCCTATATAGGTTTTTTTTTTTCGGTAGGCGATCCTGCAGTCAACACCGAGGGAAACCTGCGAATGGGATACTGGAGTCCCCCGGCTTGACGACTGCAGGGGCCTGGGAAGGAAGCGGAAAAGGATGATGGAAGGAAAGGTGGGGAGTGGAGAAAGGTTCTCAGGATGGGCGGAAAGGAAAAGGGTGCCAGGAAATGTTCGCGGGCCCTTTTAGGCCTCAATGTGTTATGCAACCAAGAGGTATACACACTGACTGTGTGCCTCGGCCCGCGACTAATGTTCCCCCGCGCATGGGCGTGCATTGGGTGTGAAGACCCAAAGCACAAGAATTGCCTCGGGGGGCTCCCTATATAGGTTGAGTTATTTGACAGCGGGGTGACTGCGAAATTTATCTAGGTTTTACAGGCGGAAGTTCTATATGTAAAGTTAAATTCCTAGGTTAAATTAAATCTCAAATATCAGCAGCATGAAATTAGAAAAACCATTCAAACTTATCAGGATAATTCACAGCTTTACTTAACTACGCTTCAATGCGATAAGGAATAACACGTTGGTTGTGGCAGCACATTGTAAAGACCAAGCGATGCCGATTGGCCGATACGCACGCGTAAACCTAACCTGATATATGCCAATCACGATAAATATGTTTAACTTCCTAAAACAATGTTAACAATTCAACTGAACCAATAACGCTGATAGGCAAATCTTATCTTATCTCATTTGTGATACAAAAACACAATATGTTAATATCGCTATCTTTCAACAGTATTTACTAAATGGTACCTAAATTGTATTGTTTTTGTAGTTGGTTTTATCAGTGACTTCGTTTTCGTATATCTACATACTATTTTAAATTAGTAACTACTACCGAAATCATAAATTTTTTGTACAATAAGTTTCGCTAAAAGTAATTGTATTTGGCCTCTGTCTACCCCTTCGAGGCTAGGCGTGAGTAGGTGTTATAATTATGTGTATATATGTATTAGCTTAAGGCAAGCGTGTATGCAGGTAAAACTTATTATATAATAACTATTTTAATCAGTTTAACTCGAGTAAACTTTACTTAAGCAATGAAATGAATTCATGAAATATACAACAGTTCTCCATATCACCGGATTTCCTGAAAAATAAGCCGTGAGATAAAAACACAATCATTTTTCCGCTAGGGTTTACGTGAAAATAAATTATTTTAAGCCCTCACCACGTTAATTAAGCATGCACGCATGCTCACGCCTTTTATCCCCGAAGGGGTAGGCAGAGGCGCAACTAGTGCACCCACTTTTCGCCAAGCGTATTCCGTCCCATGATGTGATAGGGGGCGAGCCTATCGCCATATCGGGCACAAATTCCAGACTCCGGGCTGATACTGAATAGAAAAATCCAATATCACTTTGCCCGACCCGGGGATCGAACCCGAGACCTCAGCCTTGCAGTCGTACCGTAATACAACTACGCCACCGAGGCAGTCACGTTAATTAAGGCCCAGTATGTTTCAGTGATTAAATTACATGGTCAATAAATGATTAACAACGTGATTGATTTATTTAATTGGGCGTTTACAAAATACAAATATATGGAGATTGGTAAATATATTACATACAGGTTGGATTTTTGTAACTTTACCAAAGTACCTTTGCAATGACTTTGCATGTAAGTTGGCAGTACGACAATATCTGTACTAATATTTCAATACAATATTTATTTATTTATTCACTATTTTATGCACACGAATATAATAATGAAAAAAAAACTAGCAATAACAACAATACTATTAGGATTTTATGATGATTATTTTAAAATATTAAATCAAAGTTATTTCACAAATTTTACAAATTTTTTATATACCATACATCTTTTTGGTCGAGGTTATTTATACCCTCTTTTTAAACACCCTGCATAGTTCTGTAAAGTTGCCTGCCAAGTTCAAAGACATGGAAAGGACATTGTATTGACGGATGGGAGCACCGATGCGGCAAATTAAGGTCTTGCCACAGCCCTTTGTTATATCTAGATAGGTAAGAGACAACGCTCATAGTCCGGCATCCTAATAATTTTACTGGTAGTAGGTCTCTCATATGTAAGAGTCCGTCTGGATGGATACCACAGCAATGGCTATTTCTACCGCCAAGCAACAGTGTGCATGCATTGTTGTGTTTCGGTTTGAAGGACATTGTAGCCAGTGTAACTACCGGATATAGTGAGTCTTAACATCTTATGTCTCAGGATGACGTGCGCAGTGGAAAGCCACACAGTACACTGGAACTCAAGGTGCTGGATGGTGTTTGTAATGTTTATGTGTGATCGTATCGCTTACCATCAGGCGAACGGCATGCTCATCTCGTAATTCAACGAAGTAAAAAAAAAAACTGACCCCCTGAACCTGATGGTAAGAGGAGTAGGGTCCAGATACAGTGTCGACTGACGAGAGACAATTGCCTCTCGTCAGCATTGACACAAGTCCACAGCTGCTGGTTTAAATCAATGAGGTCTTGGGGATGATACCTTGGTTTTCATAGTATGGTATCAGCGCAGTCGAACACGATCAAATCTAATTCAACAGAACGGATTTACTATCTATATTATACATAATTGAATGATCAATTATTTCAATTGGTAGTAGGTACTACAGGGGAGGATGCAGGCCGCTTTAAACAGGTCCGTGTGGAAATCTTAAGGGGAGGCCTATGTTCAAATTCAAATTCAAATTCAAATTATTTATTTATGAAATGGGGTGTTATTGGTCTTACATAATTACAGATCGCCGAAATCTGCTACAAGAGCATATAAATATTTATAAAATAAAATAAAATAAATCCTTAGATCTAGAACAAAATTAATTAACAGAGCCACTCATAAAATACCTGAATCTAAGAATAAAGTTTGTTATTAATATAGTATTTTAAACAAAAATATAAACTTTTAGCTCTATTCTAAATAAATGTAAATGGCATAAATCAATACATGTATATTACTGTCATAGTACTTAATGGGACATTATATATTAGCAGTTATATTTGTATCCTGTAAATAGTCTTGGATATTATAATAACATTTTTCTGTAAGTAAGTTGTGTAGTCTTTTTTTGAATAATATAATGTTAAGATTTTTTATGTTTTCAGGTAACTTATTAAACACTTTGATGGCCATGCAATAAATACTTTTGTATTTTAATGCTGTTCTTGAGACTTCAATACTTAAAAGGTTGTCCCCCCTTAATTTACGAATACGTTTTTGGGAGTTAATAATAAATAAGTGAGGGTTAGTTCTTACAAACATAGCGACTTCATATATATATATAGATGATAAAGTTAAAAGTTTAAGTGATTTAAAGTAGGGGACACAACTATCTTTAGGTTTAATGCCGCATATAGCGCGAATACATCTTTTTTGGGCTACAAAAACTGATTGATGTTCACAAGAGTTGCCCCAGAATATTATACCGAACCGTAGGTTCGAGACAACATACCCATGATATGCAATCAAAACCGCCTTTTTGTCAACTATTTTTGAGAGTTGACAGAGTGCATATGAGTACCTATGCAATTTCATACATAACATTCCTGTGTGACCTTTCCAGGTCAATCTACTATCTATGTTTATTCCTAGAAACTTAGTATGATTAGTGTCACTTATTGTATTGTTGTTATGTCTGACCTTTATGTTATGAGTTTTGTTCACTTTTTGAAAGAAATGCATAACTTTAGTTTTTTCTAAATTAACTTTTATGTTCAGCAGTGGACTTCATTTGGCTGATGATGATGATGAATACAGGACGGCATTCAGGAAGCTACGTAATATTTTCAAGTTGTCGATCCCTCAATGCTTAAAAACTAAGGTTTTCAACCTATAATGACCTACGCAGCCGAGGACACTTACCAGTGGCCTGGTCCGCAAGCTTAAAGTCGCTCAGCGTGCTATGGAACGAGCGATGTTCGGAGTCTCTTTGGTGGATGAAATCAGAAATGAAGTTATCCGCCACAAAACCAGAGTAACCAACGTCGCGTCGTTAGCAAAATCAGCACACTGAAGTGGAAATGGGCCGGCCACGCTGCAGAGTGCAGGGTTTGATTTGGCAGAAAGTGTAAAGTTACGCAAGATTTTTGCGTTACTCATCCTCCATATGCCTTTAATTTTATCTGAGCATATCTTCTATAAAGAGGCCTATATACAAACCGCGCGGTCTCTCTTTCTAATGTGTGTATGTGTGTGTGTGTGTGTGTGTGTATACGTACGACTTACGAGTTTCGAGACTCAAGCAGAACCCCAGATGAGCTGACTAATGCTTCGCTGGTTGTATAACCTTAACAACACGAATTATTATAATTAGGTTTTGCAAATGGTAACTCAAGAAAGTATGTGAAATAATTTTTGCCCGACTGGGGTCCCCAGACACACGACTTTTTAATAAAGTTAATCCAAAAAGAATATAAATATGTACTCATTATTTTACTTCGTATAGAATAGAATATAAAAAGCACGATTCTCACAAATACGCCAACATTATTCTGCAACACAATATTTTTGCGACGCTAGTCATTTTTATTAAACGGCGAGCCCAAAGCTCCACATTGTTAGCACAGCCACTTCATTAGTTCAGTTTTCTCCAAGCACGCTGAAATATACATTTCATCACAGTAAAAAATTGAGATGTCTGCTCTAAAAACTTGATTATGTTTTTAACCGACTTCCAAAAGGAGGAGGTTATCAATTCGTGTGTTTGTATTTTTTTTATGTATGTACACTGATTTCTCTGAAAATTGGGAGCGTATTTCCTTGATTCCTTCTTTATTAAGTAAATAAGGGTCGCGAAGTGGTCCCATTTCAATATATCTTGGTATAGGGTTCATCATTTTATGGAACAGACCGAGTAGACCTGAATCATATGAGTAATTTCATTCGACGACTTAAAAGTACCCTTACGAAATGTAGTGTATGTAACCCTACACCGTTTACAATATTGTCAGTAATGCCGGTAGTTATAAGAGAACGTTTGTAATACGGCAGTTGGAAATAAACCGTGCTATCAACTACACGCTGTGTCTCCTTACGCTCCTAAGACATTACAGTGGCGACGAGGATAAAAATTATTAGACAATTTTGTTATATATTGTGCGCGAACA
This sequence comes from Sphinx pinastri, assembly GCA_947568825.1. NCBI lineage: Eukaryota > Metazoa > Arthropoda > Insecta > Lepidoptera > Sphingidae > Sphinx > Sphinx pinastri. The sequence goes on along the minus strand of OX387631.1, from coordinate 13,592,485 downwards.
GTTAATTGTGCTATTTAAACGATGTCGATCGGCAAAGTACGTGAGTTTGACGTGAGGTCAGGTGTGTGGAGTTCTTACATAGACAGATTGAACATGTATTTTAAAGTTAACGAAGTAAAAGACGATTTGCAATTGCCTACTTTGATTGCTACAATGGGAGACGAGGCGTATGAATTGCTCGTGAATCTCGCCAGTCCGAGTAAACCGTCCGAATTAAAATATACCCAGGCATGCGAACTATTGCGTCAGCATTTACAGCCGACGCCATCTTCGTTGGCGGAAAGATACAGATTCCGCCAAAAACGTCAAGGATCGGGAGAAGACATAGCCACTTTTGTGGCGGAGTTAAAGAAGCTATCGCGGGAATGCAAATTTAAAGAAAAATTGAATGAAAATTTGCGCGATCAATTCATATGCGGCCTTAATAGTGACGTCATTCGGCAACGGCTTTTTGCGGAAGAGGACACAATAACGTTCGCGGAGGCGGTCAAATTAGCACAATCCTTGGAGGCAGCGGAACGGGACGCAGCTATCGTGGAGACAACTAACGGGGCGGAGGCGATGCATGCGGTGAAGCTGAGCACGGGCAGCAAAGGATGGACGCGCGGAGTAGCACACAGCGCGCAAAGCACGCGGACCAGAGCTGCCGGAGAGAGTGCCGGCAGCGGTGGAGCAGGTGCGTCGGCAGCGGGACCGAGGGGGTCGGCACGTCAGTCAGGGAAGTGTACGGCGTGCGGAAGGGCGTCCCATACCTTCGTCGACTGTCGATTCCGGAACTTCACATGCAGCAAGTGTCGGCGAGTCGGCCATTTGCGACGGGTTTGTCCTGCGGGAGGCGCAGAGTCGTCCAGGATGTCGCAGGAGCATGGCACCTACTACACAGAAGCGGAGGCGGGAGAGTTTCCGGGATATGACGTCCTTCACAATAGTGGCAGGGAGGAGGACGGGAGCATCGAGGAGCAGTTAAATCTCTTAACATTAAATAATTATAAGGCAGTGAGTTTACCATTATGTATTGAAGGTAATATAGTACACATGGAAATAGATACAGGTACCGCCATATCATGCATAAGTAGAAAGACTTATAATAGATTTTTCACCCATTTACCCATTAAGAGTGATAATACAATATTAAGATTTTATGACGGTTCTAAAATTAAGCCTTTGGGCATTATAAAACCAGCCGTAAGTTTTAATAATGTTAAGAAACAGCTCGAATTATTTATTATTGATGGTGGCATGACGTCCCTATTAGGTAGGCAGTGGTTAGCAGAATTACAAATAGAAATTCCTTTGTTTAGTTGTAATCGAATTCAGGAAAATAGTGTTATTCACGTTAATAAAGAAATATGTTGCATTCTCGACAGGTATAAAGAAGTATTTAGCGACGGGCTGGGACGGTACACGGGCGGTAAGGCGACGTTGCGGGTGCGAGAGGGGGCGGCGCCGGTATATCATCGCGCGCGGCCGCTGCCGTATGCATTGCGCGAGCGCGTCGACGCTGAGCTGGACCGTATGCTGCGGGACGGCGTCATCGAGCCCGTTGAATGCTCCGACTGGGCCTCTCCACTGGTGCCGGTTCATAAGGCTGACGGTACACTGAGAATTTGTGCTGATTACAAAGCGACCCTGAATCCCGTTTTGCTGATCGATCGTTACCCCCTACCAAAGATTGAGGACGTTTTAGTTGGGTTAAACGGATCTCAGTTCTATAGTAAAATCGATTTATCTCATGCGTATAATCAAGTAGAACTAGATGAGTCTAGAAAATACACGGTAATTAATACTCATCGAGGGTTATTCTGTTACAATAGGCTAGTTTACGGGTTGGCATCGAGCGTAGGAGTGTTCCAACGTATTATGACTAATTTGTTGCAGGGTATACCGAATGTGCAGGTATTCTTGGATGACGTTATTATTGGGGGAAAAACAAAGACCGAGCATTTAGCTGCCCTCGAAGACGTTTTTAAACGTTTATGTAACCACGGGTTAAAAGTAAGGAAGAATAAATGTGTTTTCCTTGCACAAGAGGTTACTTATTTGGGGGTTGTGGTATCAAAGGATGGTATTAAAGCCGATAAATCGAAAATCAATGCTATATTGAAGCTAAGTCGACCTCAAAATGTTACTGAACTCCGATCATTTTTGGGAATGATTAATTTCTATGCTAAATTCATTAGGAATTTTAGTTCATTGCTTACTCCATTGCATAAATTATTAAAAAAGGGTATTGTATGGCATTGGGATATTGAAAGCGAACAAGCTTTCAACCAAGTAAAACGGAAATTGACCGGGGCGGAGGTATTGGCACATTATGATCCCGATAAACCCGTAATCGTAACGTGTGACGCGAGCCCGCGCGGAATCGGGGGGGTTCTAGCGCAGCCGAGCGTTGGCGGCGAGCGGCCCGTCGCATACGCATCGCGTACATTAACCGCAGCTGAAAACAATTATTCGCAGATACATCGCGAGGCTTTATCCATAATATTTTCGGTGAAGAAGTTTCACCAGTACTTATACGGCCGAAAATTCATATTGCGTACAGACCACAAACCTTTGGTGTCTATTTTAGGTCCTAATAGGGGCATACCAACGATGACCGCAAGCCGCATGCAACGTTGGGCCGTAATTCTTTCGGCATATGATTATGAGATAGAATATATAAAAACTTCTGAAAATTGCGCAGATGGCCTATCAAGGTTACCGGAAGTGACCAAAGATTCCCAGTGTACCACTGACACCATTCCCGAGCAAACATTCTTGCATTTCGCACAAGAGGCATTATTGCTAAATTACAAAGACGTCAAAAGGCAAACAGCAAAGGACGCCATCTTAGCCAGGATATTGAGCTTTATTCGCGATGGTTGGCCTGAAGCTTGCGAGATTACCAGCATGCGACCGTATTTCAATAGGAAGTCCGAGTTGTACGAAGAGCTGGGGTGTGTGATGTGGGGGCATAGAGTAGTTTTACCTATAGGTTGCCGCGAAAAGGTATTAAAAATAATACATGAGCCTCACATGGGGGTAGTCAAATCGAAAGCCTTGGCTCGCAGTTATGTGTGGTGGCCCGGTATTGACGAGGCAGTGGAGCGTGCTTGCAGCGCGTGTGCAACGTGCGCTGCGCATGCGGATGCGCCGCCGCGCGCCACACCACACCCCTGGCCGTGGCCGACCCGGCCTTGGACTAGATTGCATCTAGATTACATGGGACCTATAGCAGGGAATTTATATTTGGTGGTTATTGACGCTATGTCTAAATGGCTCGAAGTGTTCAGAGTACCGAGTACAGCGGCGGGTAGTACTATTGCAAAACTAAATGAATTATGGAGCAGGTTCGGTATTCCCAAACAAATAGTAACCGACAATGGACCTCCATTTACCAGTAGCGAGTTTGAAAGTTTTGTGAGGCACAATGGTACGGAGCATATATTTACAGCACCCTATCATCCGTCATCTAATGGGGCGGCAGAAAATGCAGTGAGAACCTTAAAAAAAGTAATCAAGAAAGCGGTCTTAGAACGAAAAAATGTTGATCATGCCTTAAATACATTCTTATTACATTATCGAAATATCGAACATTCGACCACTAAAGAAAGTCCAGCTATATTATTAATGAATAGAAGGTTGCGAACTCCGTTAGATATTATTAAGCCGGATAGGGAAAATAATGTGTGTCAAGCACAGCAACGACAAATTAACGATGCACGGGGTGTAGATAGGGCATTAAATATCGGGGAGGATATCTGGTATCGGCAGCATTTAAGGACAGAGAAATGGGCTCCTGGTACTGTGGTTGAGGCTAAGGGGGTTAGGGACTTCAAGGTATTAGACAAGAATAGTAACGAAATACATCGACACATCGATCAGCTTAAGGCGAGGTCTAGAGGGTCGCTTGTTGTCCCCATGAGTTCAAGGGAGTCCCAACCTTGTAGAACGGGCTCAGGGCATGAGGCGTTTCCAGTTCAGGAGCGTTCAGTAGTGACGGGTTCCCCGGTGTCGTCATCTACAGGGCGGCAGCTCGGCGCTGGTATGTCGACGCCAAACATTTTGAGTGCGGACGAGCATCCTACGCACGAAAATAGCGAGCAATTTAGTACGCCGCCTTCCGCTCCTGTACCACCCCAGTCACGACCATTGCGGAAGTGTAGATTAGACAAAATTGTTAGTTATAAGGAATAGATTGTTAATTGTTAGGTTTAAACTAAGTCGGGAGAGATGTAGTGTATGTAACCCTACACCGTTTACAATATTGTCAGTAATGCCGGTAGTTATAAGAGAACGTTTGTAATACGGCAGTTGGAAATAAACCGTGCTATCAACTACACGCTGTGTCTCCTTACGCTCCTAAGACATTACACGAAATTATATTAGCAACGCATAAATTTGAGCTATTTTTTTATTGAATAAAAGCATAATAAAAGGTAATACATATGCATGGTGACCCGTTATACGAATAACAGGGACTCCCACTAGATGGTAAGGGATAAATAGGTATATGAAACGATTTATTTTAAAAAAAAGTAATAAATAGCAAAAAACGTAGATTTGTCATATTGCTATGAAAAATGAGTAGGCGCTTTTCAACAGATTCGATAGAATGTGGTTAGTATCTATCTATAGACTTCTAATGGACCTTAAAATATGATAATAATAAGCTGTTTAGTCTTGAGAACGAATATATTATAATGACTTGCAGAATTCTTTTAATAGGTACGTATATTAGTGTAATATGTGTGTGACGCAAAACACCCATGCAAGTTTGCGATTCTACTAAAGGAAAGGAATGTTTAACTCCTGATTTAATAAATCATTCATCATTGCTACATAATGGAGCATTAAGATTTTCACCTGATTTCAGGATCTACTAGAATCTATACCTACTTTGGTTTGCAAAGTCTAATCTAATTGCGTGTGATGTTCTAGAGATTAGATTAACAACTCAACAGTGAGCATCAGGCTGTTCTACCCAAATGATGGATTCTTTTATATTATAATACAGACCTGAGCTGTTGTCCTAGCGTGACACTACCCTGGCGATCCTTTAAGTTTACGTTCAGAGTTATAAGACCATTCTCAGCCTAATATGACTGCTACTGGTGGTAGGTCTCTCATATGTAAGAGGCTGTCTGGGTGGGTACCACCGCAATGTCTATTTCTACCGCCAAGCAGCAGTGTGCATGCACTATAGTTTCGGTTTGAAGGACATTGTAGCCAGTGAACTACTGGACAAGAGACTTAACATCTTATGTCTCAGGATGAAGAGCACAGTTGAATGCCACACAGTACTTTGTAACTCAAGGTACTGGATGGATACTGTTTATGGGTGGTCGTATCGCTTACCATCAGGCGAATGGCAAGCTCGTCTCGTCATTAAATTCATTAAAAAAAATATGACCGCTCCGCTCATTCTCGCGGTATGCGGTAAGAATAAATAAAACACTTCTAACAAAAAATAATTTATTTCTCAATACAAATTCAAACAGTATACCTAGAATGACTTGGATTTTCGTAGTATATATTATACCTACTCTTTGGACTTGGATTATACAGATACAAACCATGAGTTTTTATAGCACCTTTTCTGTAAAATTCCGTGTTACATAATAATAAAATTTTCCTTCCTGGACTATTTTGGTTTTAAGCATAGATATAATTTTCTGAAATAAAAATGAAAACTATTATTATTTTTGAAAGGGGTCGGGTCAATTTTTTGAGAGAGCAACCTGAAGTTATTTGTCTTCATCATCGTCGGAGAAAGTCGTCATCTTCAGAGAAAGCTGTATGAATAATGTCCACTGCTGAATATAGGCCTCCCCTAAAGATTTCCAGACGAACCTGTCTTATACCTCCTTTAAACCATGAACACACCATAATCTAGATTTAATTTCAAATCAATTTACTGATATATGTAATTGCGTGCTGAAATAAATTTAAGCTATAATTAATCCGAAGAAATAATATCCCTATTGAATTCTGTCAATATAATTTGACAGAATTATTCGTTTTTAAAAATTTCCGTTGGTAGTTTTACTCAAAGAGTTTTATATGTCGATATAAATGATATAAAAACTCTTTCACTTTCAAAAGTCTTACTCATGACTCTTGAGCTAGTATTTCTAGGATTGTATCTATTGTTTGATCATCAAAATATCGAATCAAGACAGCTTTGGGAATTCCATCTATTATAATAAATTACAAGATTTGAATATATAATAGCAATAATTATAATATTTAACTCTATATTGCATTACCTATTTACTAAAAAGTGAAAAATAAAAACGTTTTAAAAAAAATAGCACCGACTTCTAAAACCACTCTAATGTAAAAAATAACTCATAATTTGACTCGGCCTAGACGGAACAACCGTATAAGTCCATGGACCGCACAACTCCAGCGTATACTTAAACCTCGGCAAGGGTTACTGGGAAACAGTGTAACCATGCGTTCTCTTCTGAATATGTTATGAAACAAGCTTGTCGCTATTTAATTACTCATTTAAATGTATAGTACCTACAATTTCTCCAAATCCCGGAAATACCGAAAATACCGGTATACCGGGATTCATCTGAAGTCAGTACCGAAAATACCGGTATTGAAAAAGTAGTCCGGTATTGCGACCCCTACACACTGCCCAACCTCTCAGGATGGGATTTCCCGAGACCCGGGCACCGCGACAACAGTTACAAATCTAATGCAACATGAAAGGTACCAATCTAGTCTTAACTATACCTATTACTAATATTACAAATGCGAATGATTGTGAAAAGGTTCGGATGTCTGAGGTTTTATTTAATTTGGCACAGGAATAAACCATGTTTTATTTTTTTTTGGTTTCGCGGATAAAGTGCGTTACCACTACCGCCCGGCCTTCGTGGGGGGTGACCGAGCGGTTATGTTGGGTTCAACGTGCCTTACGATTGCGTTGAGCCGCCCGGAGAGATGTAAAACGTCGGGCGACTGCCGGGCCGAATCCTTAACCGTTGTACAACGCACGGTAAACCAACTAAAATTCCGCGGTGGACATCTTCGGCGCATTAGGGACGGCTGCGGGCTTCCTCAGACGAAAAGTATCTAAGCAACCGCCCGTGCGCGGTGCCGCCTGGTGCGGCTCGTCTCCTGTTGTGGGGGGGCTCAGGACCGAAGGACGCTCTCAGTGTCAACGGCAGCGTAAGGTCAACCTGCCACGCTGCCGTCCATCAAATAAACCATGTTCTGGATTAACATACAGGCTACTCTTACCCAGCAATTTGCTGCCATAGGACACACACCTAGTACAAAAATAATGTTCACACAAAAGGGATCAAGTACGACAAACTTCAATTTGATAGACAGCTTCGATATTACGGCGAAAGTGGTGGACAGAATCAGAGAATATATCAGTATTACTACTGCACGAACGTCATATGAACTATTATTTTAATTTTCACTATTGTTGCTATCCAAAGGTAAGATAGTACACAGTACCGTCCGACCTTCTTAAATAACGCTCCCTAAATTTACTCAGAACCTTGTCAGATCAATTTCCCTTTCACCGTTAATGTTTAATTAAAACGTTAGTGTTTAATGTCAACACTAGGTGTTAATTCGGTGTCCGTCGACATTGGTGTGACGTTTTAATTTCCTTCCAGCCGAATGGTTTAGATTGTTTTCACGGCCTACCCCGGAATCGGTGACGTCAAACAATCCAAAGGCTCATAAGATTAAATAGGCGAGTTCTGTAGAACAATTATTGGATATTTGTAGATTTGAATTCATCCGGTTTGCTTGATGAGATTTCTTACGTCAAATATTTGAATGGTTTTGTGAAGAATTGGAACTGTAAACTGTGGATAATGTTGTATTGGCTGTACCGTGTGCGTATGTAAATGTTGGTACAATAACTATTATTTCTTTTGTTGTGCAGCTGTTTGTTATCTCAAAATAAAAAAGGTTTTTTTCCCTTTTTGGCGGGTTTTATTTTGACGTAGAAATGGGTGCTTTTATGTATGTGTGCTTTTCAATGAAAAATAACAGAAAAGATAATAATATTTTTATATATTTTTTTTATAATAATTGGAAAGAGATAAACTTGGACTCAAATATAGCAAATAATTACACCTACAAATCCAAAATGCAATATGGATTTCGATTGATTTTTAAAGTAGTACGGTATAAATTCTTTTAAAGATGATCCGCTAATAAGATCCCCGAAGACGCAAACTTTGTCTCATCGAGTTTGCAAATTTGCCATATTCAATAAAATTTTATAGATGATGATAAAATCTGTTTTGTTGATAAAAGTTTTTAAATTAAATCAGTCTGCCCCTTGGGTTTTAGGTCAATAAATTTCAAAATATTATTTTACTACACATGCGAAAGATGGTATTAAAGTAAACGAGGAACCTGCCCAAAAGATTTGGATGTAAGTTGGGACACAGATTCACTTATGAAAATGCAGCGAGAAACGCCTAGTGTTAGTTTTTTACGGACTTATTTTATTGAGAGACCTACCTTATTTCATTTATACCATACCACTTACAGTTCTGTTTGAAAAATCATTAGACTAATGTAATGGTTGGATTGTTTGTACACGTGTTGTTGGTTTTAGTTCCTTTACTATACTGCATACCACTCAACTTATAATACACCTTACATCTACTTATATACTAGGCACACACACTACACTACACTAACTCAGGGATGACAAATCAATGGCACGCGAAGAAATAATTTGGGTACGTCGATAACCACAAAGATATAGTTGGGACAAAAAAGGTCGTCAGAAAAGCGCACTTGAATAAGTAAAAAAAAAAATCCCTTTCTAGCCGATTTCGGCCACGGCGGCCAATCTCAACGGAGATCAGCCAGATACGCAGGAGATATTATAGTGCACAAGTGTGTGCGCAATACACAGGTGCACTCGCTATTCCTTCACTCTCATAGTCCGGTGAGACGGCAATCCGACATGACCGGAGAGAGATCAGGCGCAGGACCAACGGCTTTACGTGCTTTCCGAGGCACGGGGGTATTACACCGCCAACTTCCTGACTCCGAGCTGCGACTGAGTAATTTTTAAGATGGAAAAACCCAGTCACAATGTTTTTGGCCCGACCCAGGATTCGAACCCAGGACCTCAGCGTGCAAATTGTAATCGTAACGCGTACGCAATACAACTACGCCACCGAGGCAGTCACATGAATAAGTAATGCCAGTACTGGATGGCATGTTACAGATTTTTTCATACTTAATGCCACGTCAACCATTAAAGTATGATTAGGAGGGCCTATTCCGTCTGCGGAGGCATATCCGTATTATAGCCATTATGAGCGTTCTAATCGAAGGACAGCTTTGATAGCCGTATGGGTGTAATAGTAAAAAAATCCCCTATTTCGACGGAATAGGGTCACGTGACCTTATCTTAGAATTTGAACAGGGCTTCTAAAAAATTTTAACCGTCGGACCAAATGGATAGTCCAGACATTGCCGGGCCACTAGCGGTTCTATATTCAATTTTCCACTTTGCAGGTATTTTTAACTTGCTTGCACGAGGCTTTCTTCATAAAATTCTAGGGTCCTGAGCAACCCTGAGTCAGAAGGTAATTCTACAATAAAAAAATCAGAAAACATAAATCCATAGCTTTCGAAACCAACGAATCGCCTGCTGGATATTGATGATACTTTCCATCAGTTTCCGTGATTGATAGCCGGTTGTTCGTTAGCGAAATAAATTGTAATGTTCTTATATTAAAGAAATGACTTTTGGAATAATACTATGTTTGAATAAACTGGATTTTTTGTTTGATTTGAGGCTACATTAATCTCGTAATTTATAAATACCCCAATCGATTTTGAAAGTAGCCACGTCAAGTCAATTAAAAGTATGAATGCATAGTAGATGGAGAGTTAAAGGAAATTTTCAGGAATTTGTCTGAGGCAATGTTAAACATTTTTAAAAGCTTTTTCTAGTTATACCTGAATACTACAATGCAGAACTGGTTGAAGGATTGCAAGTCTTAAGCGAGCTTTAAATAAAAAATATTGTTATTTTTGTTTCCACGGACGGTTCTTGAGGCATATGTTATAATTTAGTACTTAATTAGTTGAAAAAATATAACGCCATTATTTAACCAGGTCGCAACGTTTCCCAGGTTTTTGCAGTCATATACAAAAAAAAGACATGACATGAGCCATTTCCTTTAATTTGCGGTATATCATTACTTCCCAGAATCAGATCGTTATTAACGACACCATCGAATGGTGTAATGCTACAGTATGTTGTTTTTTTATAAAAAGCTATTCTATGGATTTTGTAAATCCAATGCCACAGTTTTAGCGATATGGAAATATCTCTTCAATACCACTCATTTAAAAATGAGTCTAAAAATTCTACTATTTCCGGCAGGTTAAAAAAACAAATTACCGGCATAAAAAGAGAACACAAATAAGAGCCTATATATTAATTCAGGTCATTTGATCTATTCCCGGAATTGACGTTTTCTTTTGTTAATGTCTCGTTTCCATACACATTGTCTTATAGAAAGCTCTGCAATAGGAGTAAGGTTTCCTTTGTGGCTTTGTTCGTAAATCCGTGTTATAACTTAAGACTGGGGTTAATGAGCGCATAAATATTCAAAACATCTTTTGTTACACTGATAGAAAATGTAGGCGATTGTTAGCAAAGTTGCGATAATAATTTGGAAATTAAGAATTGTCATTTAAGGTTTTATTGAAGTACCTAAAACATAGAAAGGCATTTCATTCAAATGCCCCAGAATAAGATTTCTTATTAGCTTACTAGCTTTTGAATGACCTTACAAATATAAGTTTCCTTGTGCAATTTGTCGGAAAGAATTTGAGAAATTTTAATGAAAATTACTAAGATATGTGAAGTCTGCCAATCCGCAGTAGGTCAGTGTGGTAGATTAAGACACACCCTCTCAGTACCAGGCCATAGCTAAGCAGTGGAACAATTAATATTATAATAATATTAAGATACATCTATATGCAATAAACTATACATTTTTCATTGGATCACCAAGGTTGATACATCAAGAACTAAAAAACGAGCACTTAAATCGTACAACTAGTTACAAACAAACATAACAAGCGGCTTATATTATATACAGTTAGGATAAAAAGTATTGAGCTGTAACTAGAGTCCAATATAATTTTAGTACGTCTAAGTCCCCAGCCCCGAAACTATCAAAAGTTTGTATTTATAGGAAACGTAGCTAAACTGAGAACACCTCTCAGAGGATTACTCCAAATAAAAATATCCTCCAGTAAAATCCGTTTTGAAGGCTTTAATATTATTGTATCATTGGGTAAATGGCATTTAAGAAATTTACAAAATGTGTATAAAGAACCATCAAACTATTTTTTGTATACTTAGAAAGCCTGGAAAATCGAGCGAAAGAGACAACTATTAGTGTTCACAGCTACCCAAGAACATACACAATACTAATTATGGTAAGTTAATTGAGCTTCGCAAAACATACAACCTAAGCTAAATACGTTTGAAGGACATTGTAGCCAGTTTAACTACTGGACATAATGAGACTTAACATCTTATGTCTCAGGATAACGAGCGCAGTGGAATGCCACACAGTACTTTGTAACTCAAGGTGCTGGATGGTGTTCGTATTGTTTATGGGTGGTCGTATCGCTTCCCATCAGATCTTGTCTCGTCATTCTATGCAATAAATCAATAAAATTAAAAATTAAACATTCCGTTAATAAATTGTTTTTTAAGTTAAAAGGAGAGTCGATCTAAAAGTAGGAATAAAGTTACCTGAATTACGTACATTTTCATCCAGCACTGGGTTATTAGCGTATTTATTTTTTCAGATGGATTCAAATTCTTGGCAGGAATTCTTGATGAATTGCGCGGATTCCCCAAGGTTTCAGAACAAGGGATAGAAAATTTGGTAAGGGAATTGGAATCTAATTGAACTAGATTTCTTCGTTATTCATCATCATCATCAGCCACATGAAGGCCACTGTTGAACATAGGTCTGCTAAAGATTTCCAGACAGACCTATCAAAAGCGGGCCGCACCTGACGTATTCCTGCGACCTTCAATCTTCTGTCCACCTTGCAGCAGGAAGTGGTCTTTCGATAACTCGATAACTTTTTGCCCCATTTGCCATCAGATCTGATAACTATGTATCCTGCCCTCTGCCACTTTAGCTTGCTTATCCGCTGGGTTATGCGATTTTTTATTAAGTATACTTATTTATTATCAATCAGCATGTCGCCGTCCACTCCTGAACGTAGTCCTCCCCAAGATATTAATAAAATATAATTATTAAATTATTTATTATATAAGGGCCGATAGCCTAGTTGGGAGTGGAACGGACTGCCGATACGAATTTCCGCAGGTTCAAACCCAAGGGCACACACCTCTGACTTTCCTAAAAAGTTATGTGTGTATTCTTTGTCAATTGTCGTTCGTTTTAACGGTGAAGGAAAACATCGTGAGGAAACCTGCGTACCTGAGAAGTTCTCTGAATTTCGAAGGTAATTGAAGTCTGCCAACCCGCACTAGGCCAGCGTGGTGGACTAAGGCCTAAAATCCTCTCCGTTGTAGAGGAGGCCCGTGCTCAGCAGTGGGTAGTATATAATACAGGGCTGGTATGATATTAAATTATTTAGCTTTTGTTCATAGCTCAGCTGGAGCAAAAGTATTTTTCGGGCATTTTTCTGGGCGAAAAGTAGCCTATTTGTGACTTGTCGATCCGTTACGGCGGCGTGGGAAAATCACGAGCCAACAAAAACACTCAAACAATGTTAATAAGGATCAAAATTCCTTGTGAAATATAAATTGTACAGAATACGTTGTCGTTAATCGATATTCGAGACCAAGCCGCGGGTATAACGGCAACTGAGCTTATAGATTCGTCAACGAATTTGATTACGCTGAAAAACCTTACGACCGCGACCTTTGGTTGCGATATTGGAATTCGAATCCGATTTTAGAGGAGGAATTTGAAGTGAACCAATCTCATCTAAGTAATATTACTGCCAGACTTACGTCTGAAATCGTTTGGATTATATTTTATACAATAATATTTTGTATAATATCATCTTATCTTAGTAATTAATCATGCGAATGTTTGTGTAAATGTATGGATGTTTGTTAGAAGTAAACTCAGTAGCCACTGAATTGATTTGGATGAAATTTGGCACTCAGATAGATCATGTCCTAGATAAATATCTAGTCATTTCAGGACTGCCTCGGTGGCGTAGTTGTATTACGGTATGACTGCAATGCTGAGGTCTTGGGTTCGATTCCCGGGTCGGGCAGTGATATTGGGTTTTTTAAAATTCAGTGTCAGCCCGGAGTCTGGAATTTGTGCCCGATATGGCGATAGGCTCGCCCCCTATCACATCATGGGACGGAATAACGGCGAAAAGTGGGTGCACTAGTTGCGCCTCTGCCTACCCCTTCGGGGATTAAAGGCGTGAGTATATATGTATATATGTATGTATGCATTTCAGGTAACGTCGTAACCGACATATCGCACTTTTTACTAGAGCTGTTTTTTGCTTATTAATACTAAAATATTTGTTGTTAGAAACAGAAGCGATTTCGATTTAAATAAAAGAAAGATCTACCACTGATTTTACAGAAATACTTTCACAAAGACAGCACCAACCGACTGACCGGTTCGAGAGTAAATGTACAACTTACTCAACTGCCACTAAGACTACGACTGATACCGACTGGGGTCGACTGAGACGTAAAGAGCGCACATATCAACACGGCACCCTTTTTATACACCCAACTGTCACTTCCACTACTAGTTTGATATCTCGACTGGGTTTCATAACTGGTCAGTACGTTACAAATACCCTTACAGAAAGTTTTATCCTAACTTTATGGTATATTTAATCCCCGACAAAAAATCGGGGTGTTATTGCGGTATTTAGTTACTATTATCTATTCTTTAAATATAATACAACAATATATATTCTTTAAATATAATACAAAAATACATTAAATATTTTAGAATTAATAAAGGCAACAGCCGTTTACCACCGTGAGGTAAAAATAGTTGCGACATTCGTTCTAAAAAGATAAACTACTTTTTAGCCCATAAAAGTATACAATGGGGCTTGAATACCAAGAAATGTCTGTCACCCTGGCGTAGCCACGAGTAGCACGTACGCATACTCACGCCTTTTATCCCCAGGAGGGGTAGGCAGCGGCGCAACTAGTGCACCCACTTTTCGCCGTGCATATTCCGTCCCATGATGTGATAGGGGGCGAGCCTATCGCCACATCGGGCACAAATTCCAGACTCCGAGCTGATACTGATTAAAAAAATCCAGTATCACTTTGCCCGACCCGGGAATTGAATCCGAGATCTCAGCACTACAATCGTATCGTAATACAACTACGCCACCGAAGCAGTCAGTCAAAATTTAAATTATTCCTTACATATTATAAATCAAAGTACCCCGCCGCTCAAAAAATATCGAACGGATTTCGATGAGATTTGAGGCCCTGAGAAGGGCATAACCTTTTTATCCCGGAAAATATAAAGCTGGATTTTTATCCCGGAAAAGCTCTTTCATGCGGGTGAAGCCAAAAGTAAAAGCTAGTCGAAGATAAATGAAAGCTAACGTATTATTTTCTTGAATTATAAGCAGATTACATCAAACATTCTTAGGCTTTGAGATTTTGGATTTGATTCTCAGAATACATATATTTAATCAAAATGTCTGCTTTTAAATCAGTAATCACGTGTGGGATGCCATAGATAGTTAAAGCACAGTCAGAGTAATGAGCAGGCACTGACCTCAGCAAAACGTTTGCGCATTTAGTTTTGGAGACAAATCTTGACCTTACAGTTACATGTTTAAAAATCATTAACGATTTTAAGCTTTATCTTAGACAACTGTAAAGTACTTTATAGATAATCACTTTGTCCTGGATAGGTATTAAGCGGGTCTACAACCGAATGGTATTTTTAATGTCGCTCATTTTTGATTAGGCTACACTGTTAGGATTTAGATCGTGACTCGTGACGCGAGCACTCAAAACGTAAATCCCACAAAGAGCGCTCTCTGTGGCGAAAACATATTGTATACATTATGAACTCTGTTACCCGCGTACACAGCCACGAATTCTGAGTAAGTTATCGTTATGCCCAGCGTCGACTAGGCGTGGAGTCGGTTAGAACTGAGTCGCATTGCCTCTATAGAGTTACTAGCTTTTGCTTGCGGCTTGGAAGGCGTGGAGTACGGACTGTGATTTTTTTTATTGAATTATACAGGGTCATTTTGACATTGCGTTAATATATGAAACCACATACTCGTCTTTACCTCTGGTAACATTATGCCAACACTCATCCACGTAAAACCAATATTTTCACCAAATGTCCTGATTTTCTTTGATAATTTTGTACTTTCGTGCGAATATGACGTGTGCGTGAGTATTTTTCTGACTGAAAGTATAATGTTGCCGCTGCGACGAATCCTCTTAGAGTAGTAGTGGCATTAGGGCGTGTAAACATAAAGCTACTTTTTATTGATATTTATTTTATTCGAGACTTACACTTTTTTATTTTACGTCTATAGTTAAAATATCTTAATGGAAAGTGTTATTTTCAAGGCGATGAGTATGTGGTTTCATTTCTAAATGCAATGTCAAAATGACCTTGTATGTATAAATCATCCTCTTGAATCACTCCGTATAATGTTTGTGATATTGTGGTGGTGAATCTAAGTACAGTACGGCCGCTCAGTGATGGCCGGTTTGAAGTTACTCACGAATGGTGTTAAGCCATCTTTACTGGGGACTAGCGGGTGACGACAGATACAGAGAGCGGACGTTGTGACTATCTTCAAAGTGGCCAAGACATAGCGGCTGTACTGTAAATGCGATTCCATTCTGTGTGTTTTGGTTCTGCACTTATCGACGTCGGCTCTTAAATCTCGTTCGACGGTAATATTGTTCACGTGAACCGAAATGCGATTTTATTGTATAAAATAGTGATTAAAGGCCCCAAAGGAATCTCCAGGCGTGCCAAAATCGCGGGAGATTATTGTAGCCGTGTTTACGTATTACAAACTTTGCCGAGTAATTCTAAGATTGAGAAGGAATTTAATGTGTACTGTATTTGAAATGTAATATCAATTGATGGACGTAGTGCATTCTGTTAAATATGTTTGTTTAGTTGGCTAGTTCGCAGATTGGTAGCATACTAAATACTCAGCTTACCTTCGCACACACACACTTTTCGTTGTGCGTATTCCGTCCCATGGCGTGATAGGGGGCGAGCCTATCGCCATATCGGGCACAAATTCCAAACTCCGGGCTGATATCCAGTAGTGGACGAGGTCCGTGCCCAGCAGTGACCAGTATATAATACAGGACCGATTGCATTGCATTGCAAACGAAAATCGATGAAATTTTTGGAACAAATTTTCTACATTTTTACGACTAAAAGTTGCAGGTAAAAGGACCAATTATTGTAGAAAATTTAATTTGCAACTAAAACTGTTTATAAAAATTCTGTGCGGTCAATAGTTTGCCAGATAAAGCATAAAATCCACCTACGCCCCTTTTTCCAAGATGGCGGCCGCGGGTCAAGTGTTGTGACCCCACAAACTTATTTTAGATTTAACTTTACTAACCCACTTTTTAACTTTACTAACACACTTTTTTTCACTGATGGTAGGTCTCTCATATATTATGTAAGAGTCCGTCTGGGTGGGTACCGCCGCAATGTCTATTTCTACCGCCAAGCAGCAGTGTGCATGCACTGTTGTGTTTCGGTTTGAAGGACATTGTAGCCAGTGTAATTACTGGACATAATGAGACTTAACATCTTATGTCTCAGGATGACGAGCGCAGTGGAATGCCACACAGTACTTAATTACTCAAGGTGCTGTATTGTGTTGCTACTGTTTATGGGCGGTCGTATCGCTTACCATCAGGCGAACGGCATGCTCGTCTCGTCATTCAATGGCATAAAACAACCGTCCTCTGACAAATGAAACCACAAAATATGTAACTTTTTAATGGACTGGAAGGAATTTGGCTGCTGACCAAAGATGCGTTTAATCGCTGGTAGCGCAGTTATATTATGTATGGGCTGACACGCTGAGTTCTCAGGTTCGATTCCTGAAGGGAAAGTGATATTGTGTTTTCCTGAATATCAGCCCGGATTTTGAAATTGTGCCAGATAAATATAACTATTGCATAGGACCTAATACAGGTGGCGAAATGTGGGCGCGTTACACGTCCGTCTACCCTTAAAAAGGGTGGCGCTATACAACTGCAAAAGGAAATTTGTGAATCTTTATTAGTAGGTAAGTTGGTCAGACAGACACCAGACAGGTTGGTCTGGAAATCTTTGAGGGAGGCCTATGTTCAGCAGTCGACTTCTAAAGGCTGAATAAGAAGTTTGGATAAAAATAGTAATATCCGAGACCTGTCCTATCTTGATATTTTCACTTTTTATCCGTATATGCGCGGATTTTACACTCCCTTTATGCCGACAAAATATTATAACGCGAGCGTAGCCACCAGCAAAATTTGTAATAATTCAAGGACAAATGACGTAATTTCATGCCCTTTGAAGATTCTAGACGTTTGTGATGCTATGACATGTTAGATCAAACTTCGAGCGGATATTACATTCCCGTCCCGTATGTTGTCTACCAGTTGATCAGTTGGTTACAATTTGCAAGATTTTTTGATCAAGTGATGCAAATTTAGTTAATTATTAATGCATGATTATTATTCGCTTAATGTTAAATAAAAAACTGAAAAAATTATGAGTAAAAAAGTCATTGTTTTGTGATACATAAATATACCGATAGGGCCCAAAATACGTTTGATATCATCTTACCTTGAAAAGTCAAATAGATACTAATTATTATTACGCATTTGATACAGGTCGCAGGTACACGCTGGATGCAGGCTGATTTTGACAGGTCCGTCTGGAAATCTTTGGAGGAGGTTATGTTCAGCAGTGGACGTCATGTGGCTGATGATGACGATGATGATTACGCATTTATAGTAAAAGTTCAGCTTTTCTTTTTGATAATTTTCACCGTTCACCTCTACAAACAGATGTAATACGAACGCACAAATTTTTATCTAGGTATATCGCAGGAGACAATCCTTTTTGTGATCAGCTAGTTTTCCATGCAAATTCGTTAGTCAAATTTATGTCCTGTGGGAACAAAACAGAATGGGAAATATCCTTTGAGCTTATCGACTTTGTTCATGACGGCCGGCGCGGCCTTTTGACAATACATTGATTACGCATGCATTAGTTTTAGAATCACCTCTAAGGCTCAGCATTTTCGGCAAAACTCTAACAATGCACGATGAAATATGATAATGACGTCATTTACAGCATGGTGGAGATGAGGCAACAATTTATTGGGCACGACTATTCAAAAATACACCAATATATTTATTTAGTACTTCATAAACAAATGTATTCATGCGAACTTAGTGCCGTAAGCATTCTCTACCAGTCAACCTTAGGGTGGTGGACACGAAATCATGGTAGGTGTGTACGAGGAGAGAGCTAGGGTGCAGTGGTTGTTAAATGATAGAATGCGAAATATATTCATGGATTTAATATTCGTCACAAATGTTACAAATGTTCAATATTAATGTTTGATATCACTTAATGTTAAATGTTGTGACAGCGAGGACTGAGCCCAACTGCCTCGGAAACCGACCGTGTTACAGCTACAACACTACTGTCAAAATATTTCAATTTTAAGTAAATGCGCTGCGTGCATTTGTGCTAACTAAGGTGTTCGGTCATATTACACCGAATAAGGTGCATCTATCTGTATCACAGTATGTAGTCGAACACTAAATACCTTGCTTAAACAGGAGGATTTAAGGAGGGTATTTAGTGTTCGATTGTCTTTCTTAATATACAGGGTCATTTTAGCATTGCGGTAATAAATAAATCCACAAGCTCGTCCTTTGACATTGTGCCAAAATTCATCCATGTATAACGAATATTTACACCAAAAATTCCGGTTGTATTTTTATGTTTTTTTTTTTTTTATTAATTTGTCATTTAGTGCGAATATGGCGTGTCCGTCAGTGTAAGGTCCCTTGACCGAAAATACAAACTGTATATTCTTATAAGTCGCGTAATTTAACCTGAAGTTACTTATGAGCGTCGTAGATTCCAGAGACAAGGATGAAAGGAGGCTAAGTAATTAAAAAGTACGCCTTAAAGAAAATATTTTTACGAAGCTTAAGCTTATTAAGGTTAACGTTAATTATTCTATAGAAAGTATTAAATTAAAAACGTTGTAATTAATTGAATGTTATCATAAGTTATGAGGATAGATACCAGTCGCAGATATGGAGAATTAATTTATCTTCATAACATGATTCACTCAAAAATTTACTCTCCTGAATTACTCTCACTTATCTTTAACACTCGATTCAAGATGCGTAATCCGAACATCTTTGCGCTTCGAATTTGCATTAACAATACATCCTATTACAACACTATAGAATGTGTTGCTCGTACAATAATTTGGCTAAGAAACATAAACAAATTGATATTATGAACAGCAACTCAGCAAAGTATATTATAAGTTTACGACAAATGCAATGCAATGCAATCAGCCCTGTATTATATACTGCCCACTGCTGAGCACGGGCCTACTCTACTACTGAGAGGGGTTAGAGGCCTTAGTCCACCACGCTGGCCTAGTGCGAGTTGACATACTTCACATACCCTCGAGATTCTTATGGAGAATTCTCAGGTATGTAGGTTTCCTCACGATATTTTCCTTCACCGTTAAAGCGAACGATAATTGATAAACAATACACACGTAAGTTCGAAAGCCAGTGGTGTGCGCCTTGGGTTTTGATCCTCCGGACATTGTCGCGGCAGACCGTTCCATTCCCAACCAGGCAGGCTATCGTTTACGACAAATACTGTTAAAAATTAAGAGTTAGTTATAGAAATTTAATATTGTATTAAAAAGGAATTTAGTAGGCGGTTTAGTTTAATATTTACACTTATTATAATTAAATAATAACACATCGTTTGTAATCTTAGAGTATTTAACCAATACTCAAAGTTTGTAATAGTCATGATTTGGGCACAAAGTTTGGAGTGGAATCTAAGTTAATTACTAACCCTAGCTATAGTCATTGTTATATGTTTTGATTGTATTCTGTGTGTTTTAAATAATAAAAAAAAAAACTTTTGTCTGACTATTCATTCGCAGAGACATTGTACCTCAAAACATGTTTATACAAATAAATAAGTAAGCACGGCACAAATTACACACACATCCCATGATATATCAAATGTATTTTGCATGTAGCCAAGAGTGAAAGAGTAGTGAAGACGTCACGGTATCTACCTCGCACGTCCGTGCTGCAATGACGATAACGTCATAAATAACTAGGGCTTTCAGTTTTTGAATGACTTTTCATTTATTTAAACGTTTTTTGTATTAATTGATTTTGCCTAAATAGCTTTATAATTGGATATAAAAATCTATTAACCCTGCCGGTCAGGTAAAACGATGTATTATCACATTAGGATTTCTAAACGACCTACTTTTGCCTTAAGAGCTCTTGAAAGTCATTGTTTCAATGTTACATACCTTTAAAACAATGCTTTGAGAGTTAAAACATTACCACAAATACATTATCCATGAGCGTGTTACTAGAAAAGATTGAGCTAGGGTGCTTGTGCCTTAGGGCTATTGCACACTACGTTATTTGAACAAGCTGACAATTTTCTTTATGACTAGCGTTGTGAACGCATGTTTATATCGTGTTTCATTTGGATTGGTAATGATTGATATGAATTTAAATTGTATGTATGCACGTCATACGTATCAAATGCTTCGTCACCATTTTATAAACTGTTAAATGTTGATTTCTTACGTTTATCCAAATTACAGATATAGAAATTAAACTACTATTACGTATTTAATAGCGGTATTTTATTTTTCATGACCACAAAGTGCTGCAAAGCCTTCGAAACGTCGGGAGAAAAATAAAATAGAAAGCCACGATAAAATCCGTAATAGTAATTTAATTTTAGCTGTTGCAGTGAATGTGTTTATGTCAAGATATCGTAAAAACACGTTACGACGGCTCTTTGAGGTCCCGGGTTTGAATCATGGGTCGGAGAAAGTGATATTTGGTTTTAATGCTCAGTATCCGCCCGGGGTCTGAAATTTGTGCCGACATTATGTCGATAGGCTCGTCCTCTATCACGTCTTGAGATGGAACAAACTTGGCAAAAAGTTGGTGCCCTGGGCCTCTGTGCGGCGTGGCCGCAGGTAGATAGTGGTAGAGAGAGAGAAAGAAAGACTCAGGATTTTAGGTTCGTGGAACGAGCTTTATTTTGCACCTCCGCGTTACACTCGGTACGGTTTGCTGATGGTATGCAAACAAGTCACTGGCCTGCGGGGACTCCGATTCAGGCGAACGGCACGGCGCTGATGCACGTGGCGCTACCATCGTTGACGCCCCAAAACTATAATAAAACTAGGCCAATGATATTAAATTCTCATTTTTAAGGTCATGATTAGAGAAAATCAATATGTATACTAAAGAAACACAGTACATGAACCCTTATTTTTGAATGTCATCTGCCATGCTACCGCGACCCCCTGTTCAAGACTGCGACCTCCCGGGGGTCGTGACCCACAGGATGAAAAATGATCTAGACAAAAATGTCCTTCCACTTTTAAATAACCTTTGCATTCAAGCATAAACTCTACTCTACTCTACTCTACCTTCAGATCCAATGGTTTTGACAGGCATGCACATATTATACGAAAGGATAATATTATTTGTACTTATTTATGGTGTTATAATATAGTTGTGATGATATTTCTTGTATCTTACTATTTACTGGTGGTAGGTCTTTCATATGTAAGAGTCCGTCTGGGTGGGTACCACCGCAATGTCTATTTCTACCGCCAAGCAGCAGTGTGCATGCACTGTTGTGTTTCGGTTTGAAGGACATTGTAGCCAGTGTAACTACTGGAGATAATAAGACTTAAAATTATGTCTCAGGATGACGAGCGCAGTGGAATGCCATACATTACTTTGTAACTCAAGGTGCTACTACTATGGTGTTACTACTGTTTATGGGCGGTCGTATCGCTTACCATCAGGCGAACGGCATGCTCGTCTCGTCATTCAATACCATAAAATAAAAAAATAAAATCTTTTCACATATTTCTTTGCATATAGGTACTAATTTGATATTGATTCTTTGAATGCAAAATGTCTAATTTCTTAAAAACTGGTTCGGTACTGATTTTTTTGAAGTTTCTCTATCCACCAATAGCAATATTTCATTTAAATATACAGTTTTGGAAAAACCAAATTTGCAAATTTTAATACACATTTTTTTGGAAAAAAAAATGTCGTGTAAGACGGGATAAAATCTAGTCTACATTTATATCGAAAATATAGTGAGCATTTGGTTTTATACCGGGCCATTAAGAGATGGCTCCGAATTCGGGTTAATCACACACATATGGGATACGCCGGGATTATCTTGAATGGGGCATTAGCCAACATTACGAGATCCTTTTTGTATCAAAACCTTATTATTAAAATGCTTGAAAAGCTGCCTCGGTGGCGTAGTTGTATTACGGTACGACTGCAATGCTGAGGTTTCGAGTTCGATCCCCGGTTTGGACAAAGTTATATTGGGTTTTTCTGTTCAGTATCAGCCCGGAGTTTGAAATTTGTGCCTGATATGGCGATAGGCTCGCCCCCTATCACATAATGGGACGGAATACGCACGGCGAAAAGTGGGTGCACTAGTTGCGCCACTGCCTACACTTTAAGGGATAAAAGGTGTGTGTGTGTGTGTGTGTGTTTGAAAAGCGTTTTTTGAATGAAACTTAAAAACAATAATTACACAGTATACAAGGCAATTTTTTTTTAGTGTGCTACATCATTTATTACAAGAATGTTCTGAGACGGAATGACAGATAGATCGTTAGTAATCGCCGTTTGATAATGCACGTGATGAACTGTTGTCTTAGTATTGCTTCTATGTAAGGTTCTATAGAAGTCAATAATAATTCCAACAACTGCTCCCAAACTGGCCCTTTCCCCCAATAGACAACGCATCCAAGACTGCTGGCTACATTAAATAGTCTAAAACGAACATGAAATAAAAAAATAATAATTAATAAAAACAAAAAACCCGACTGCGTCAATATCTGCCATCTTTATTAAATTCATTGAAGAACTAAAAAGATAGAAACAAGATTTTAATTTGAATATTTTGTTTTGGTTTTGAATAATCTTAGTTGACAGTGTTCACAAACGCTGTCGGAGGCATAACACGCTAACTTCTCATAATTTGGTTGGTGATACCTATAGGTAGAACAACTAAATCTCGGAGTGAGCAGATGCCTTCGACTGCGTTTGTGAACACTGTCAACTAAGATTATTCAAAACGTAAACAAAATATTCAAATTAAAATCTTGTTTGTATCTTTTTAGTTCTTTAATGAATTTAAAAAAGATGGCAGATATTCACGCAGTCGGGTTTTTTGTTTTTATTAATTTTTTTTTTTTTTTTTGCTTCTGTAACCTGGCAATCTGTTTGTCAACAATAAGCCATTATTTTGTCTGGTTTTGGTCATTTAGCGTTGAAATTCAGAAGAAAAGGTTTTCTATTCTTTAGGTGACTAGGAATCTGTCCTTGAGTGTTGGAATACTGTGTCTCCTTAATCTACGGTATAACACACTTCCAGAATCATAAAGCTGCGCCGCTAGTTCATTGACATGGCCAGATAGTCTGGCTTGATATTTTTTGCTGTACATAGCAATCTCTTGTTGTACGGTAGTGATGTTCAAATCCATGTGAATTTGTTTATTACTAATGTAGTACGGTATGTTAAACATTGTCCTCATTGATTTGTTTTGAAATCTTTGCAGTATCTCGATGTTACTGTTGCTAGCTGTACCCCATAGCTGTATCCCATAGCTCCAAATTGGTTTTAATATGGATTTGTAAATCATCATTTTACTAGTGTCGGAAAGTTGAGACTTGCGTCCCACTAGCCAGTACATATTTCGCAATTTTGTGTCTAGTTGTTTACGTTTAGTCCATATGTGCTTTTGCCATGTCAGTCTTCGGTCGAGATGCATGCCCAAGTATTTAGCATCATCTGCTTGTGGAATATCCTTATTATAGAGTTTGACTGGTGGACAGGTTTTCTTCCTAAGAGTGAAGGTGACGTGTGTGGATTTACTCTGGTTAGCTCTAATCCTCCATTTATCCAGCCATATTTCTACATTGGTCAGGTGGGCTTGTAGTAAATTAGAAGCAATATCTGGATGTTCGTGAACGGCTAGCAGAGCGGTGTCATCTGCATAGGTTGCTATTATGGTAGTATCATGAGTCGGTATATCTGCTGTGAATATCAGATATAATATAGGTCCCAAAATGCTTCCTTGAGGTACACCCGACAGTATTTCAATCAACGGTGAAGTCGCATTATTTACTTTTACTTCGAAGCATCTACCTTCTAAGTATGATGATAAAATGCTGAAGAATGAGTGTGGCAGTAGTGTTTTGATTTTAAACAACAGTCCCTCATGCCAAACTTTATCGAAAGCTTGCCCTATATCGAGAAAAACAGCTGAACAGTACTGTTTGTTTTCAAGTGTGTGACTTATTGTCTGGACTAGTCGATGTACTTGTTCAATTGTTCCATGTTGATTACGAAAACCAAATTGGTGATAAGGAATTACGTTTGTTAAGTGCAAGCGCATTCTTTTTAGTATCAGTTTCTCTAGAAGCTTTCCCAATACTGGTAGAAGACTAATAGGCCTGTAGGAGCTCGGTTCCTGTAATGGTTTTCCTGGCTTAGGTATCATAATTACTTGTGCTATTTTCCACTGGCAAGGATAGAGTCCTGTTCGAAAGCAAGCATTGAAAATAGCAGTCAACAGGACTATACCTTTCTTTGGCAACTGTCTGAGTAAAGTAGCATCTATCAAATCATATCCAGGTGCTTTTTTTTCCTTTAGGTCCATTATTTCTTGTCTAACTTCTGTAGGAGAAACGCTTTTTAGTGGTAGACACATTTGTAGAGGTGAGCTTAGATAAGATGATATTACTTCATCGTTTTCCGGATATATGGTGGGAAATGGTCTAAAAACGGTTTGTAGATGATCCGCATATACCGCCGCTTTCTCAGAATCTGATCTAGCCCAAGTTCCTATATTAGACCTTATTGGAGGGATTTGATTTTTCGGTCGTTTCATCGTCTTCGTGGCTTTCCAGAGGGAGTAGTTCGAATCCTTAAACGGTGTTAAATTAACCAAGTACTTCTGTGTATTTTCATTAATAAATTCGCTTACCATAATTTTCAGCTCCACTGATGCCTTATTAAATGCTGTTTTGTCCTGTGGGTATCCAGTGTTATGCCATATTTTTCTTAATCGCCTTCTTTCGTAAACTTTAGCCTTTATGTCTTTAGAGTATGAATTAAGTTTGGTGGTTTTATTTTCGGTTTTTGGTGTAGACTCGCGTGCGGCTTCATGAATCATTATGTTAAAATTATTAATAGCAGTTTCTATCATTTCAGTTTCTCTTAAGTTCATTGTCGGATTCGAACGAGCCGTTATGATATCCCTGTACTTATCCCAGTTTGTTTTGTAATTGTATAGTTTCAAGGGAGTCTCCTTAATAATTATCTTACTATCAACATTGAGTAAGACACGTTTTTATTAATTATTATTTTTTATTTCCATCTTTTTAGTTCTCAAGCACCTTTATTAGCATTTCCTATTCCAAACTCCAATAAAACATATAAGTTCGTAAATATATATTCGTAATCACTGTTAAAAAAACTTTATTTTGATACCACACTCGATGTATTTTGAAAACATTTTTTTTCGAGATCACTTATTGAGGCCAAGAATCTTTAATTTTGTTTATTTTTACACGCTTTATATTAGCTTCACTTGTATGTTTGTATGTTTGTAACTCTCCGACTCCAACTCCTTTAGGCGCGATTTTGACCCACTTTAAACGGTCAGATTTTATTCAAACTTTGTAGGTTTGTCGAGGACCGATAACAATACACTAATTTGATAAGATTATGCCATTATTCAATGTGCTAAATTAGATTTTTGTCAATTAATATATTTTTTAGTGACATTTGTTGGACAATAGTAGAACAGAACTAAAAAATAAAAAATAAATAATAGTTTAAAAAAACTAAATAACACGCTTTATAGAAAATCCAACTAAAAATAAAAAATAAATTTGAATTAAAGACAGTGTGATTAAGAAAAAAATGTATTTTATTGTAAAAAAGCGTGGGGTGCATGGTGACAATAGTTATAAATATTTTATTGACAGATAATATGAGTAGAAGTATTATATATCATTTTGATAATATCTTAAAAAGCACCCCACGCTTTTTTTACAATAAAATACATTTTTTTCTTATTAACACTATTCTTAATTCAAATTTATTTTCTATTTTTTAGTTGGATTTTCTATAAAGCGTGTTTTTTAGTTTCTTTAATTTTATTTTGATGTACCCAGTGTCACTCTCACGACTAAGACGAATCTATTGACACCACTCACATAAAAATACGACAAGCCGTTTAGGCTGTAGGGCGTGCCAAAGAAATATACAAATATTCATACATACATACTTTCGCAGTCGGGTAATTACCCATTTACTCATGTACTATCTAAAAGAGGTCACTGTCTTTTTTATAAAGCGAAAGATTTGCTCAACCCCAATGTCTGACAAACGGCGTGGAATAATCGACTGTACAGATAGATACCAAAAGATAAATATTATAAGAAAAATAAGGAATAAAATGTTACAAATATGTAGTAAATCCTTTACTTATTCTGTGAGATTGTTAGCCGAGGTTGATTATTGGTTGTATTTTTTGCGGCTTCGTCTGTGTGAACATTTTACGAATAAAAGCAGCACTTTGGTTTTTATCGGATCCAAGAATAGGATCCTTTGTAGTGTATATTTTTACCTAATACTGGTATTACCATAATTTATACAATTTATAAAACCAAGCACCCATATGTATTATATACCTTCACAAACTTACAGAATACTTGAACAAGCAGAGTGATTTCAAAAGAGTAAAAGGATGATTACCACCTCACACCATCATCTTCCACCACTATACCTCTTAATTGGGGCCAACACAACTTTCAATTGCAGAATCTACACAGAACGCTTAGTTTAGTTTTACCAATTTTGTTAAACCTTGAGAAAATAAAGCTGAAACATTATGAAGAGATTTGACGTCACCCGTGGTTTCCTCTGGAAAAGGAATAAATTAACAGTCCAGCCACTTGTATAAAGTGTGGTATCCTGTACTCACCGCTATGGCTATAATAAAGCTGTTTTACTGAGTAACCGTAAACATATTCGCACACTTGTGTCACCCCACGTCACGGCACATGGCTTAATAAAACGTAACTTATTATTTTAGACAAACACGTTACACGTTCCTGTCTTGCCATCCATCCATACCAGCCCTGTATTATATACTGCCCACTGCTGAGCACGGGCCTCCTGTACAACTGAGAGGCCTTAGTCCACCACGCTGGCCTAGTGCGGGTTGGCAGACTTCACATACCTTCGAAATTCAGAGAACTTCTCAGGTATGCAGGTTTCCTCACGATGTTTTCCTTCACCGCTTAAGCGAGTGATAATTCACAAAGAATACACACATAACTTTTTTAGAAAAGTCAGAGGTGTGCGCCGTTGGGTTTTGAACCTGCGGACATTCGTCTCGGTAGTCCGTTCCACTAGCAACTAGGCTATTGCAGCTTAATTTCCTGTCTTTATAATTGGTTATTTTGCACTCATTGTTCTTAATTATAAGTTTTGTTTGCATTTTGTTGACCAACAAGAGATTAAACCTTACATCTATCTATCACCATATTACTTCTTGTCTTGCTATTACGACTGAGCTGAGACCTCAAATTCGATCCTCGGGTCGGGTAAAATGATATCAGGTTTTTCGGCTTAGTATCAGATTAAAGTCTGGAATTGTGCTTGAGAAATATAGGTTTACCCCTCATTACATGGGACCTAATATAGCTTCCGACACGGTTGTGACTACCACAGAAGTGAAAATATCTATTTTCAAATTTATTTTTTCAAAGATCGCTGTCTGTCTGGGTGGGTACCACCGCAATGTCTATTTCTACCGCCAAGCAGCGGTGTGCATGCACTGTTGTGTTTCGTTTTGAAGGACATTGTAGCCAGTGTAACTACTGGACATAATGAGACTTAACATCTTATGTCTCAGGATGACGAGCGCAATGGAATGCCACACAGCAGTGGCGGTCCTTTCATAGAAGCCGAAAAGCCTGGCTTGCCCTAAAATTATTTACATAAGTACTCAAAATCGAATATGAAACAATAACCAACATTTTACGGTAACAAAACGCTTCGAAATAATTTTCTTTAAAATTTTAAAATTCCCGCGCTACGGTTCGCTGAACCGGTTCGCCTCGAGCGCACCTAAAGACACACCACTACACCTACACACACACAACCACATCCGCGCCGTACACTCATTTCATATTTTATACAAAACAGCCAGATGCGCACAAAATATACTTATCACTCTCTCTCTCGTTGGGTTTTACCTGGCTTTTCGCCGCCATATTTTTCTCATTCACACTAATGGATAAACTGATACCACATACGTATAGCTATAGTAAGTTTCTATAGCAATCAGTACTAGAAAATAATCCAGGCTTAATGCATTCATAGATACTGTATAAAATACAGGGTTGCCAATTAAACGAATTACCTCTAATATGGTTGCATTAATTTGCTTATTTTAATGTGTATTTTTATTTATCATGAATATGTAAAGATTTTAGTGATAACATAATTAAAATTACATATCTGATTATAATTATTTAAGGTATTGTACTATAATTTTATTTATCGATAAGTTTTTCTCACAATTTTAGCATTAATTTTGTGGTGTAATTTTGATTCCAACTAGGCAACATCAGTTATTTGTTTTGATTGTGCCGGCGATCTACATTGTGAAGTATTTGTGTTTATTAAGTGGTTTTTGAGTTATTTTAAACTTTTAAGCACAATAAAGATGAGTGAATATATTTCTTGTAATAGTTTAAAGTGAGTGAAAGTTTTTATCGGCGAGAATAAGTTAAATTTGTTAGGTTATGATGGAAAAAACAACTTTTAACGAGCTGGCGAATGGCGCGAAATGTGTCTGAAGAATCATAAAAGGTATTTAGATCAGTATACAACAAAACTTATTGTCTTATTGGATGCTCTAATACGTTATACGACTACGTATTAAGTTGTATTGTTGGTGTTTCATATTTTTCTCGAACAAAACAAGTGTTTGGAATAGGTAGGTACATAGATCTGGCTAGTAAAATGATATAATTAATCAGTGTTATCAAAAGTAATTCCAATTCACAAAAACATATGTTAAATGCATTCATTTCATTTCATAATTTCGGTAAACAGCGAATTGTAACCTGATTATCTCGTCCAATTAAAAATTTCTAAACAAAACTTGTGCGTCGACAGTAATAATGATGATTGTAGTGTTTTTTCTTTTTTTTAAATTACTTGATACAGATAAAATCTATGTAAATAGTTAATCTTTACAAGAACTTCGTTTAGAAGTCGCGATGGGTCAAAATCGTTTTTAAATAAAGGTACCTAATTTCGAAAAGGTAACTAGTCGACTCGATGGCGCAGTTGTTTTGCGTACACGGTTCGAACATTGTTTTGAGGCCCTGGTTCGAATCCCGGTACGGGTAGTCATTTTTATTTTTAGATATTGCTTTTCTTTCTTATAGTTGCACATTTTATATGTATCGGAGGTGCGATTTTTTTTTAGGTCTGCTTTGGCTTGACCTCATCCAAAACACTAGGCACGCCACTGCCACACAGTACCTACTTTGGAACTCAAGGTGTTGAATGGTGTTGCTACTGTTTATCCGTGGTCGTATCGCTTACCATCAGGTGAACGGCATGCGCGTCTCGTCATTCAATGAAATAAAAAAGGGGAAAAACGTTGTATTACAGCGTAATAATACACACGCCATTCTTTACCTTCATACAATATATTACTTTTATACAATTTGTCTTTCGCCATTTTCGTACCACCTGTTAACGTCACTCATATCGTCTGGCATATTAATTTACCCGACATTAAGCTAACAGCCCTTACGACAAGTTACATTATAGTCAATTAACACCGAGATGTGGGTGTGTATTTGTTATATTTTGCCTTTTATTTTCGTTTTTTATTAAGCTCGGCTTTTTATAATTGTAAATTTAAGACGCATTCATAAATCTACAAAATATTGACAAGAGCTTATGTCCGAAAATTAATTTTAGAATCCGTATGCTTCGCAATAATTTTATTAACGTATAGAAATAGTTTGGAATAGTCAAGCTTTAGACTAAATCGCTTAAACTCGCCAAAGCAACTCCTTGAAATGAAGATAGATCGATGGTAGCTGATGCAAATATCAGCCTTGTACATAGATAACCTATTGGATTTATTTCGTACAACATTGAATAGTTAATATGTCTTGCATAACTGTGCTGCAGGATGAAAAAGGCACTGGTGGATTATTCTAAGTCACATTTTCGTTTAACCGTTGCAAATAAAAAAAGGTGCAATTCTGACAACCATAATGTCATATTTTTTTAAATTAATTATATTTATTTTGTTGCATAGTAAATAACTGACTGGAGACTGCCTCGGTGGCGTAGTTGTATTACGGTACGACTGCAATGCTGAAGACTCGGGTTCGATCCCCGGGTCTGGCAAAGTGATATTGGATTTTTCTATTCAAATATGCCGATAGGCTCGCCCCCTATCACATCATGGGACGGAATACGCACTGCGAAAAGTGGGTGCACTAGTTGCGCCTCTGCCTACCCCTTCGGGGATAAAAGGTGTGAGTATGCGTATGCATAGTAAATACTCTTTTATTTGGTAGTCTATCTGGGAAGCACTGTTATGTCTATTTATGTCACCAAGCAATTTTGTGTAAGCACAGTGTATTTAATTGTCATATGAAACTCAATATCTAATGTCTTAGTTGAGTACACTGCTGAGCCATACCTCCTTTGTAATCAAAAATCCTTGATGGTGTTGCTACAGTTTAGAGGCAGTCGTAATCTTGTCTATTCATTCATAAATTAACTATGTAATAAAACCTGTAGTAATCGGGCGTCAGAAAAGTGTCATAAACCATTAATGTGGCGTGACATATGGTGCCTACAATATGTCCCACCATAAAGGTTAAATTAATTTATAAACGCCCCGTTACGTCGGAGTTGTTTATTGTGACGCTTAAAAGCCATTTACAGTGGTTTAAAATATTTACGCAGCTTTTAATGGAAGACAAACTTTTTTTTTTCTCTTTATTTAATTTGGGGACTTTTCTCCAACATGGATATGCCAGTCCCATCATACCTTAACCTTAAATATACAAAATAAACTTAGTTATCTAATTGTATTTTATTCGGAATGTCGACATGAAGTTGAAGTCTGGAGTTTCTGTTTGTAATATTGAAATACCCGTTTTTTCCTACATGTATATGAATATATATACGGTACATACACCAAAATAACATTTTTTACAATTTTTGTCTGTCTGTCTGTTTGTTCCGGCTAATCTCTGAAATGGCTTGACTGATTTTGACGGGACTTTTATTGGCAGGTAGCTCATGTAATAAGGAGTAACTTAGGCTACATTTATTTTAGTTTCCATAAAAAGCGGGACTTTTATCCCGGAAGAACCCTTTCACGCGGGCGGAGCCGCGGGCGACAGTTAGTAAATAAACATAAATGTACTAATATTATAAAAGCGAAAGAGTGAAAATATTTGGATATTTGAATGTTTGGGTGGTAGTTAGAAGTAAACGCAAACATTAAATTTTTATGAATTTGGAAATTGGGCAGACCATGACCTGAATTAACACAGACGTCACAGAGGCTACCTTTTATCCTGGTAATATGCTCGCATGGGATATAATGGAATTTTAACCAGATTTTTAATATTTTCTTAAATTTTTCTTTTTATTTTTAAATGCATCGTACAGGCACAATGACTCGCTACAGTATTTCAAGGAATTTGGTACCGGGAAAGGCTTTCTGGGCGAAGCCGCAAGCAACACTCAATTTATAAGAGTCAAATGCAGCGGATTTAACTTGGGTTTTACAAGCAGCTACTTGAAATAAGATGCTGCATTGTTCGCCGACCGCCAAAGTTATGTCGGCCAGCTTTACCCGAATAAAAACGGTTTATTCCAGAATTAGAGTTTGAACGAGCTATTGTATGGCATTTGAGGGTCTATTAGCTGTAGAATGCTATCTAGAAAGATATTGAAAATATTGCAGATATACATTTTTTTTTGTTGGTTTTGTTTTCTCCTTCATAAAAGGAGAAGGCAAAGGCGCGTAGCCATGCAGCATAGTCTGTTGTTTATTTTTCCACATCGAAGGACTTCTTCAAAATTCAAAGGCCGGAGCCATGTCTGTAGTTGTGTTAATAATAAGGCCGAAGCCAGGACTGCATTTTTCCCAAAATATAAAGGCCGAAGCCACGTTTGGTTGTTTTTATTGTCATCAGTGGTATGTTGTACCAAGACTTTATCGAGGAGTTTTTGCGGCAACAAAAAAAAAACACTCCATTAGCACAGTTATTTCAATTCACTTCATTTGAGCCCTTTAATAGAACTATATTGGATAATATACCACCATAATTATGCAATATAACACTCAGTATCACCAAAATACTGAATTAAAACAAGAGCACCTCATGACACTTTCAAGTTCCCGCCAAAACCGCAAATATTCATATCAAATTGTATTATAAGATATTTGAACGCAGAGAACGAGTGAAACCTTTAAGGTGTTATTCTCATGCATATTTTTCTTATATTACCTGAATGCTTCTTAAATAAACGGTGATATTCGAGTATTATTAATAAATATTTTTTGATATAAATGAAAAAAATCAACTGTTTTTTAACAACGCCCAATTAATTTTAATTTCGTTCTTTTTATTCACTTTTGCCATCAAATAAAAACAGCTCAGGGAATTTCAACGCAGGTTTTTACTATTATGACTATTTCGATCTAGGCTTTATTATGTTAGCAATAAGCAAAGTTGACCATAGAAATATAATACACGCGCACGATAAACATTAAACTAAGCTGTATAACTTTCTTTTCGTAACTGTTACCATTACCATTTCCAGTAATAACATCTAATCTGATTGACTCGTACATTGAACTTTAGGTAATTGTTTTTATTTAAAATTAGTATTGCTCGCGGCTCCGCTTGCGTAAAAAGGTTTTTCCGGGATAAAAAGTAACTCAGGAGTGCTATAGGCTACTTTTAAATAGCGTAATGAAATTAAGCCTATTGAAATAATTTTTAACTTCGGTTCACTAGTTCCTAAGATTAGCGCGTTCAACCAAACAAACTCTTCAGCTTTATAATATTAGTATAGATTTCATTTTGAATATTTTACGCGTATTTACGAAGGGCAGACAGAGGCGAAACTACTGTACTCACAACTACAATTCCATTCCTTCATAATGAGCGACCTAATGCTATTAGCACAGAATTTATTCTTACACGCACCGTTTTTTTTTCGAAACAAAACACTTTCAACTTTGCAATCGAACCTACGACCTCATAAATTTTATAGCCTAAGTACGCTACAATATCAGAAACAAAAACAAAAACACGATAGTTATCTTACGGTAAACTTCATGAGGCATTTTTTCCAAATAATATGAGACTCAATTACTCCAGACGAATTATTGACGACCTCAGGATTCATCCCATTCCGACTGAGTATAACTGACGTAAGAAACGTTCGTGCTGTCTTTCTGTGGAATTTTCTCATTTTAGGCATGAATATTTTCTGGTTAACTTTTTATGAGATTTCAAATCAGGTGGAGGGGGTTAGTGACTATTGCCTCATTGGTACATTGAAAAATTACCTTATTTCTGGGTTCAATGTAATGAAACTCAAATAAAATATAGCTTATAATTACGCATTGTAAAGTTTTTTGGTAATTTATGATTATCAATATGACATAAACATTACACATACAACATTCTAGTCTACATTCCTATAATAGGCGACCGTAAAATCCACAAAATAACGTATATTTCTATAATTCAGTGAAATAAATGTTTATCTACCCTAATACTATGATTAATTATATACCTAGATAGCCACTGAACGTTTCAAACGCGTCAAAAAAAATTGAGGCCGACTGTTGCACGCTAAATGAGTTCGAGTGAATTATTTATTGTTGTTTTTCATGGATATCATTATCTCTCCGTTTTAATAGAAACCATGTAATAACTGGTATCATTATGCGCGCACACAAGGATACGCAGAATGATGCAGCGATAGCGTATGCCACAGCTGTCACGCATACTAGCTTAAGAATAGTTGGCCTGTTTGTTTTAGTTTCATTGCAGCGCGTCACTCTATCTAGGTATATAATTAATCAAAGCCCTAATATTATAAAGAGAAAAGATTTGATTTTTTGTTTGTAATAGATAAACTCAAAAACTGCTAGACCAATTTAAAAAATTCTTTTACCGATATAAAACTTTATTTTCAGAGATTAACATAGGCTACTTTTTATACCGGAAAAAACTCATTCACGCGGGCGGAGCCGCGAGCCAAATTCTAATATAAATTAAAGAAAGGGTACAAACTCACAACATCTTTATTAATGTAAACATATCACGAATCTTCCAACAATCAAGAGTTTAATTAGTGCATGTAGGCGCTGAATCAATTTCACCAAGTGCGTATGTGCCCCGGGGCTGTTTCACAACTTAATTAATCCATGTAACTTTGATTGTATCTGACATGGGGTATGTTACGGGCGACAACACGCTAACTTTGCTGTTTTGTTTTTCTTGATGGGGTATTGGTGTGTAATCTCTACTTAATTGGTTTTGCCAAAGTTTATTAATTATTATTTCTATTTTTTTACGACTGTATTTACATATACTGGCATTAAGCACTGGCTGCCTCAGTGACGTAGTTATATTACAGTACGACTGCAGTGCTGAGTTCTCTGGTTCAATCGCCGGGTCGGGCATTAATGTTGGGTTTTTCTACTCAGTATCAGCCTGGAGTCTGGAATTTGCGCTCGATATGGCGATAGGCTCGCCCTCTATAACATCATGGGACGGAATACTCACGGCGAAAAGTTTGTGCACTAGCTGCGCCTCTGCCTACCCCTTCGGGGATAAAAGAGGTGATTGTGTGGCATTAAATATCGTATGAATTGAAACGAAGCACAGAATCCACACGTCATTCAAAACATATTTTGGTCATAGCATTAGATATATCCATCTCACGCGATATATTGGCCGTATTTTAAGCCGTCGTAACTATGACAATGGACGTTAGACATATTATTTGATGTAGACCCCGATTGTGTGGAATAATTTCAGGATAAACAAAACGAAATACTAAGTTTTACTAAAAA
Organism: Sphinx pinastri; assembly: GCA_947568825.1. NCBI lineage: Eukaryota > Metazoa > Arthropoda > Insecta > Lepidoptera > Sphingidae > Sphinx > Sphinx pinastri. The sequence goes on along the minus strand of OX387631.1, from coordinate 13,556,950 downwards.
ATATTTTAATTGGATCAACGCCATTTTCACTAACAAAATATTTATGAATAAAATTGAGTCTATATTGTTTCTATTATTTATTCGTTTGAATCATTATTTTTCTTTTCAATTTAAATGATTGCTCGCGGCTCTGCTGCTGGAAAGTTCCGCCACCCTTTACTGGTGGATTTTCGTAAAACTTTCATAGCAGATACTTCTTTATAAGTAATTTATTTGCCAAGTTTGGAGGGTTGACCGGTAATTGCGTGATAAGGGAGTTGAATTTTGCTATAAATTGATTGCAATATGTCACATAATAATAAATTGTTTACTTCCACGAATACTGCGAGGAAAATCTTACTAGTTATATATATATGGATCTTCAAACATATATATATTATCTTGATTCCTTGTACTTCTAGAGATAGTTATGAATAAACGATACTATAGGTTAATGACTTACTTATTTATTCCTAACGGATATGAAGATAAAATTTTAAGTGGATGGTAGGTCTCTCGTATGCGCAGGCCGTCTGTTTAGATACCACCGCAATGTCTATTTTTACCGCCAAACAGCAGTGTGCGTGCAACGTTGTATTCCGGTTTGAAGGACATTGCAGCCAGCGTAATTACTGGGCATTATGACAGTTAACATTTTATGTCTCAGAGTGACGAGTGCAGTGGATTGTCACGCAGCACTTTGTAATACAGTTCTGTATAGTGTTGCTACTGTTTATGGGCCGTCGTATCGCTAACCATGAGTCCAGCAGTATGCCCGTCTCATCATTTAACTACAATAAAAAACAAATATTTACCCCGTCAGTGATGGGGTAAATATATGTTTACATATATCCATGTTTAGTTTCTTACAACGCTGTTCATATTAATAATTATAATCAACCCCTTTGTAACTTTCATTGTTAATAGTTGCTCACCAAAATCCTAATGGGGTATAACTTCGCCAAGTGTTTCCCTTGTCTCATAGAATATTGCGAAAGTTGAGCTATTGCTAAGCTTGTTACGTTATTATAGGCGAAATATTGAAAAGGCTTAAACTTTTACAAAGGGGGTTGATTTGGATCCATTAATTAAGATTGTGTGACTCGTAAAGGGATTTCTCCTTTGTTTTTGATGACTTTTCATTAATCCAAATACACCATTAGCGCTATCAAACGCGTCAATAGTTATTATTTTTATTAGACAATTATAATACTGTAGTATAATGGTAAATATTACTTCTTATTTCGTTCCGTTCGCCTGATGGTAAGCGGTATGACCACCCATAAAGAGTAGTAACACCATCTAGCACCTTGCGTTACAAAGTACTGTGTGGCATTCCACTGCGCTCGTCATCCTGAGACATAAGATGTTAAGTCTCATTATGTCCAGTATTTACACTGGCTACAATGTCCTTCAAACCGAAACACAACAGTGCATGCACACTGCTGCTTGACGGTAGAAATAGACATTGCGGTGGTACCCACCCAGACGGACTCTTACATATGAGAGACCTACTACCAGTAAAATTATAATATATAATAATACCAGCCCTGTATTAAATACTGCCCACTGCTGAGCACGGGCCTCCTCTACTACTGAGAGGGGTTAGGCCTTAGTCCACCACGCTGGCCTAGTGCGGATTGGCAGACTTCACATACCCTCGAAATTCTTATCGAGAATTCTCAGGTATGTAGGTTTCCTCACGATGTTTTCCTTCACCGTTAAAGCGAACGATAATTGATAAACAATACACACATAACTTCGAAAAATCAGAGGTGTGTGCCTTGGGTTTTGAACCGCCGGACATTGTCTCGGCAGACCGTTCCATTCCCAACTAGGCTATCGTCCACGTAGTAAAATTACCTGGTATTAATATTATAGATTCTAAATTATGTGAATTACTTAAAAGAAATCGCAGAAACTGAATTGATTTAGATATTTGGCACACAGATAGAACATGCCCTAGAATAATATAGATTATCCCGGGAAAGTACGCAGTGGAACACCCCCTTTCTTTTTTATCACATTTCTTTCAATGTACAAACACACCGGAATCTACTTTATTATAATACAGATTAATGCCACTATTTCTACACTAAAAGAATTCGCCACAGCAGCAACTTCACACTTTCAGTCAAAAAAACACTCACGCACACGCCATATTCGCACTATACAAAAAGATCAAATAATCAAAAAAGTAAAATTGTGATTTATCGTGAAAATATTCTTTAGTTATTATTCATGGATCATTTTTGGCACAAGGTCAGTACAGGTAAATACGAGTAGATATATTGTGGTTTAATTTATTTATGCTATGTTCTCTCCGGTCATGTCGGATTGCCGTCTCACCGGACTATGAGAGTGAAGGAATAGCGAGTGCACCTGTGTATTGCGCACACACTTGTGCACTATAATATCTCCTGCGTACCTGGCTGATCTCCGTTGAGATTGGCCGCCGTGGCCGAAATTGGCTAGGAAGGGATTATGCTATGTTAAAAGGACCTGTAAATCGATATTACCTTTCCCTACTACATAGGAAAAGGATTGGAATAACAAAGTTGGCGGTCTTGTGAAGGATTGCTTTGTTCGGCAGTCGGCTCATATCCGCAGTAAGTTTTCTTCGTGAACTTGTTTCGACTTAAACTTTGTCGATAAAATTTTCAACGTGATTTTCCTGTTTATTTTCCTGCTCACGTGTAGGTTCTACTTGTTAGCAACACATGATGTAACAATTTGTAATTTGGGAGTGGTACGAAAGTACTAGATTAATGCTTTACTTAGTGCCATCAGTGTATTGAAGATAGCTTTACGATTTGTTCGTTTTTGTTAGTATAAAGGATATATGTTAGCATATTATGCAGTCCTTTCCCTAAATAAAATTACCAATGGGCAGAGTTACCAGATTAAAACTACAAATTACCGTGTTGACAAACTAAATACCGAATTTTAGGCTTAAATTACCATTAAAATGTATCTTTTTAAAAATACATTCAATTCATTACAAACACAGTAAATGGTAGAAGTGAATCTTCATTCATTGCATCATTAATGTTTATTTAGATGTGGGCTAACGATTGGCTATGGCTATCATAAAAAAATGCTTTTAGATAAGAAAATGTATACCATATAATAAAGCAGTAGAACCGGCGTGTCTGTACATTTAAAGACATGTGATTAAAAAGAAAAGGGGCGACGAAAGAAGAGTAGTGAAAAACAAATCAGCGATTTTTATAATTATTTTCTGTCTGTCTGTCTGTCTGTCCGTTTTTCTGTTTGTTTGTTACTGCACATCTCCGAAACTACTGAACGGATTTCGATGAAATTTGGCACACGGGTAGATCATATCCTGGATTAACACATAGGCTTTTTATCCCGGGAAAATATAAAGCGGGACTTTTATTCCGGCAAAATATTTTCACGCAGGCGGAGCCGCGGGCAAAAACTAGTAATTAAATATAGTTATTAAAAAAATTTACATCCAGTGTTGGAGGGCGACCCTATATAACTACTAGTTTATAATTCAAACCTCATCTAACACACACGCACTTACGCCTTTTTATCCCCGAAGGGGTAGGCAGAGGCGCACCTAAGTGCACCCATTTTTTTCTGTGCGTATTCCGTCCCATGATATGATAGGGGGTGAGCCTATCGCCATATCGGGCACAAATTCCAGACCCCGGGCGGATAATGAATAGAAAAATCCAATATCACTATGCCCGACCCGGGGATCGAACCCGGGACCTCGGGTTTGCAGTCGTACCGTAATACAACTACGCCACCGAGGCAGTCATACAGTATACCTCATGTAACTAAAGTATATTTTTGCGTATCACAAATCTCAGATGTTAGGAAGGATTTTGGATGCCCAACCTGGGAATCGAAGTCACAACCTGCTTCATATACTTCTTCACTAACGAATTTATTGCATTATTAATGTCAGCTTCACAATTCCAATATCTCAATAAACGTAAACCACTTCTCGATTTTACTGCAAATTTTATGATGAACAAATAGTAAATACATTCTACATATTAAGTAGTTTCCGAGTTTATTCTCTAATGTTTAAGGGCAATAAGGAATGATTTGCAACGTCGTAAAACAGAGAATTCAACAATTTGATTATCCGTTTAGTTTACATTAGCTACTTTACAAAAAGCCCGATCAAAGTTGTTTTAAGGAAAATAAACACAAAAATCGCCTTTGTTGTTAATATTATTTAAATTTTATGATATATAGGAGCAGTTTATCAATTTTTATTATGTTCTGAAGCGTTGGCTTTGAAGTTAATGGTTTCAGGTAGGTTCGTGCGTCTAAAAATACATCCGAGTAGTGTTTATTAACGAGTCATACACTTTTCCATAAGAATTGAAGTTCTGTAGGATGTTAGTCTTATAATCTCATGCCTTTATCCTCAGAGGCGCAACTAATATATGCACACTTCCCCGAAATCGTAATCCATTCCAATTTCCATGGCATAAGGGGCAAGCTGGCTGTTGTATTACACATTTCAATCAGTAAAACAGGTTGTTTCTTATCGGAAAAGTCAATTTTAATTGCGGCATCTGAGATTTAACTCAGAATCTTATAGTTTACAAATTACAAATCAAATTAGCTAACACTAGAAGCCGATTCTAATAAACTATCCAGCCGTTCACAAGACGAATAAACTAATTAAAATAAGTCATTGGTAAGGATGTCAAAGGAACTATATTCTGATTGGTCCATTTTCGATATAGATTTGAAGGAAACAGTTAAGGTACTTTATAGATTGAATGGAAACCGTTATAGTGTTATATAATAATATATGGTTCGAAACAGAAGACGATATTAATTTACGTCCGTTGTTTTGGACGCATGGATGTCGATAAATTAAGGAAGGACGCCTCCAATCTCAATTGGGAACAATTTTTCGCAGGCTCCTCAGTTGATGAAAAAGTGAATATCTTCAACACGGTCATCCTTGGTTTATATGATATCCATGCACCTGTTAGAAGAACGAAAATTAAGCGTCCCCCTGCACCCTGGATGACGAAGGGAGTTCGGATGGCAATGAGACGCAGGGACCGAGCCTTCCGCAGATACAAGAGAGATCGTTCTGAGGACAACTGGGCCCTATTTAAAATTGCCAGAAATCGGTGTAACCAAATGATACGCAATGCTAAACGCCACTATATCCTTAACAACATATCCTCCTCGTCGCCATCTGCTACCTGGAAGTTTCTCAGGACCATAGGTATTGGCAAAACTAAGCAGCAAGAGTTCCAGAGTGCAATCAGTTTGGACGATATCAACTCTCATTTCACAACCACCACTCTGTTGGATCCCCAAACCAAATCCCTCACTCAGCGTTATATCGCTGACCTTCCCCGTGCCAATATCAGTCCCTTTCACTTTTCTCCAGTGGCATCGTGTGAGATCAAGAAGATAATCCTCTCCATTAAATCCAATGCAGTAGGCTGCGACAACATCAGTCGCCGTATGATCATACCCATCTTGGATTTCCTTCTCCCTGCCATTTCCCATATCATTAATCGTTCCTTGACCACTGGCATCTTTCCATCTTTATGGCGGAAAGCTCACGTCATACCTCTCCCCAAAATTCCTAACCCGTCCCTTCCTAGTCATTTTCGTCCAATATCCATTCTTCCCTTTCTATCTAAGGTGTTAGAGGCATGTGCTCATAAACAAATGTCCGCCTTTGTTTCACAGAACGGGCTATTAAGTCCGCTACAGTCTGGTTTCAGACCTGGACATAGCACTGTTTCCGCGCTCCTCAAAGTGACTGGCGATATTAGGGAGGGTATGGAGGGCACCATGATCACTGTGTTGGCTCTGGTTGACTTTTCCAACGCCTTCAATACCGTCAGTCACGACATCCTTCTTTCCATCCTCTCCCATCTAATGATCTCTCACGAAGCACTGAAATGGTTCTCGAGCTATCTTCGAGGGCGCCAGCAGTCGGTGCGTCTAGATGAATCTTCGTCGAATTGGCGCGACATTGATTCTGGTGTCCCTCAAGGCGGTATACTCTCTCCCCTTCTATTCTCTGTCTTCATTAATCTCATTTCCAAGAATCTTCAATGTGCGTATCATTTGTACGCCGATGACTTACAATTATATGCTCAAGCCAGTGTTGAGAGTATTTGTACGGCTATCGCGAAAGTCAATAGTGACTTAGAAAGCATACAGACTTGGTCTCACAACTTTGGCCTAGCTGTAAACCCGTCTAAATGCCAGGCGATTTTTGTGGGCAGCCAACGGTTGATGAGCAGAGTTGTCGATTTGTCACTTCCTCCTGTTGTTTTTAATGGCTCAATCATCGCCGTGAGCTCCACAGTCAAAGATCTCGGACTTCATATTGACACCACTCTCAACTGGCGAGAGCAAGTAACTAATGTTTGTCGAAAGGTCACGGGTACGCTTCGTGCTCTCTATCGGTTAAAGAACTTCCTTTCAACTAAGACCAAGAAGTTGCTCGTGCAAACCCTAGTGTTCCCGGTAATCGACTATGGTGATGTGTGCTATTTTGACCTGAATGCAGACCTCCTCAACAAACTTGACCGTCTTCTAAATAACTGCACTCGATTTATTTTTAATCTTCGTAAGTACGACCATGTTTCTTCCTATCGTTTCCAACTTAAGTGGCTACCCATACGAGAACGTCGTTATTTGCGTGCACTTACTACCCTGTTTGCTCTACTTCATTCTCCCACTCCACCTTCCTATTTAACTCCCTTCTTCCAAATTTTAGGTTCGGACCACGTCAAAAACTTACGCTCTTCAAATAATCTTCTTCTTCAATGTCCCCCCCACCGCTCTGATTTTGTCCATTCTTCTTTCCCGGTTCAATCGATCCTATTATGGAATTCGCTCCCTCCTGAAATTAGGAAGGCTACGAACCGTTGCGCATTTAAAATGAAAGTTCGCGAGCTGTTTCTTCGAAAGGTATCTGAAACTCCACACTAGCATCTTCCTCCTCTTATTTCTCTTGCAAAGCATAAATATGTATATGTATGTATTTATATATAATATTATTGCATATATATTATAGTATTATATATTATGTTTTATATAATTTAGATTGTAAATATTTCACGTATTCAAAGTTTATTCATATTTAATAATCATATTTTTTTGTTATTTCTTCTAATACATAATTATATCTACGTATTTTTATATACACCTGCTTCTTCTCATCTCTACATCACCCAAAGGTAGACTGGTAGATAATGCCTAAGGCATTAAGTCCGCCTATGTACATGATTGTATATAAAGTTAAATAAATAAATAAATAAATAAAAACAATTTACCACTGATTTTACAGAAATACTTTAACAAAGATATCACCAACCAACCGAACGCTACGAGGGTCAATGCTCAACTGCCTCGATCTGTCAGACACTCCGTGCGTTAATAGCAAAATATAAATATAATATTTTGCCATAAAGGTTATGCCACAAATACCCTCACAAAAATATTTAATTGCTAACAATATATTATCAATTTATAATTCAGCCTCGGTGGATTAGTTGTATGATGTATCGCGTGCGCGGTACGACACCGCTCTGAGGTCCTGACTTCGAATCCCGGTTCGGGCAAAGTGATATTGGGTTTTACGACTCTGTATCAAATATGGCGATAGGCTCGCCCCCTATCACTGTCATCAAGGGGCGGAACACACTGGCGAAAAGTAGGTACCCTCTTCGCACCTCTGCCTACCCCTTTGAAGATAGACGTGATGCGTATATGTGTAATTTATACCATTTGGGGCAGGCACGCCTGGAATTTGCCACAAAATTGCGAGCGAAATTGAATAAAAACAAGGGATAAAAGGAATGGAAAAATATCGTTCCGGTACAGCGTTCATTTTATTACTGTTTAATTTAACAATTGTACTCGAATGACGAAAAGACGGTGGCGGCTTGTACATGTCCAAAACCGCTCCGGACTGGCCGGGTAACCCTTTGACATTCTATTTTTACTGCATGATAAACGAGCAGTAGGTCTTTTATACCCTTGAAAATTATTTCTTTAATTTGTAGTCGAATCATGTAAAAATGATTTATTTTTAAAATGTATTATGTTTTTGCTAAATAATTATTTGGTGTACTAAAATGTACGTTAAAAATTACTGTGTTTAGAACAACAGATACATTTTACTGGATTCAATTTAGGTTGCCTAAATTTAATATTTTATACCGAATAAAAAATAAGTGGATACAAAAAAGATTGTTAACAAAATTCCAATAAAAATTTTAATAGACCTGTAAAAGAAATCAAATTACATTTTAGGTAGTAGGCGTCTCGTAATATAATGTGGGTGATAAGTGTTCATGTACTTTTGCAATTCTTTTCTAAGGGCAGTATCACAACTTCTGGGTTAATGCTAATCGTCACATAAATTTATAAGCCGACCAAATACAAAAGCTTCAGGTACACAAAAACGTCTCAAAGCAAATTCATTTTTTCATTTTCAAAAATTTTCAATGCATCGTTTTAAACTCGGTATCCTACACAATCAAATCAAAATACTCTGTATGTACTAAGACATACAGTCAACATTTCAATTAAACTTGATCTATGTGTTAAGACCTTAAAACGGTGACCCAATGGTCAATTTGATAACGTTACATTAAAGAACACGTAACACGTTGAGTTATTGCATGTAGTAAAGTGAAAAGGTTTCCCTAACAACATTGTTGAACGTTTATCCCAATTTAAATGGTTTCCTGTAAATCATGTTTTATGGTTTGGCCTTGTGTTTCGGAGATGTAGCTATATTTGCAACTAGGTGTTGCTCGCGGCTTTGCCCGCGTGAAAAGCCTTCCCGCTACAAAAGTCCCTAACAGCGTCATCTGCTTAAAAATCCCACTATTTCCTATGGGAGCAAATTATCAGTATAACAAGTAAGCTATGTGTTAATCCAAGACATGGTCTATCTGTGTACAAAATTTCATTCAAATCCATTCACGTTTTTCTGCGTTTACTTCTAACAAACATCCATACGAACCCTGTTTTCGGCTTTTCTCAGGGCAGTAATATTTTATTTGTGTATATTTTGGCATTTTGATAATGCAATCCGATGTTTGCTGATAATTTTGCTGAGCAGGCAAAAAATATCCTGGTCTTAAGCAGCCCACATCTATTTCGCTACTTTTACCCTCTTTAAGTCGGACCAAAAATATCCAGGTCTTGACTCAAGACTCTGGAGAAGTATACTTCCTTCTGCGTTGTCGGTGCGGTAGGACATCCTAAACTACTAACTTAAAGGCTTTCACTCCAAAACTCATCGCTCCCCTTCATTACATTATGATGGTAGTAATAAAATTTAAAAAATATTGCAGTATAGTTTAATAATTAAAAATTGAAAAATAAAATAAACCTACGTATCATTGCAATAAAGGTGTGTATAATAGTGGCAAAAATATTGATATGGATGTAAAGAAATTTAGGTAAACAATGCATAAGTTAGTGGAATTTTAAAGTGGTACTTATCATCCAGAGAGGGTCTCGCTTTGTATCGGCATTTAAGAACGAAATACCGGTGATTTCTATCTTTTAAATATTCAACCTTCGTAACTCTGTATCTCTTTTTTAATCTCCACATTTCTCTAGCAATGTCTATAACCGCCCGAAATTCGTCAGCAGTGCCGACACTTCACGTCGTTATAATTATGACGGATAGTATTGGACAGTTCTCTATGTTTAATTGTGTACATTATTCTACACATCACACTCGGTGACGTCATAGTTTGCTATAACTGTTCTTTGAAAGCTACCCCTTCCACCAACTTTAGCTTTATAACCTACTTATGATTTTGCGTATTATGAAAATTCTTTTTTTTTTACTTTAGGATGACTTAAATGTACCTTTATTTTAAGTGTATTTTAAAAACAGTAGTCAACAACCCTATTTTCCTTAGCTTTCCCTTCGAGCCTGCGCATTTACGCTAGGACGAAATAAGCAAAGCAGCTTCTAGGATGGGCCATGAATTTGTTAATTTCCCGTCTACTTATATCGCCATATTCATCGCAGTAAGTGGTTAGGGAAAGTAGTGGGGCGTGTCATCTTGGATGGCACTATCTATATAGTTTTCTTTGATTAATTATATACCTAGATAGACACTGAACGTTTCAAAAGCGTCGAAAAAAATAGAGGCCAACTGTTGCCCACTAAATGAGTTCGAGTGAATTAATTATTGTTGTTTTCAATGGATATAATTTTCTCCCCATTTTAATAGAAACCATGTAATAACTGGTATCATTATGCGCGCACCCAAGGATACGCAGAATGATGCAGCGATAGCGTATGACACAGCTGTCACGCGTACTAGCTTAAGAAAAGTTGGCCTGTTTGTTTTAGTTTCATTGTAGCGTGACACTCTATCTAGGTATATAATTGTAGTGTATGTAACCCTACACCGTTTACAATATTGTCAGTAATGCCGGTAGTTATAAGAGAACGTTTGTAATACGGCAGTTGGAAATAAACCGTGCTATCAACTACACGCTGTGTCTCCTTACGCTCCTAAGACATTACAGTGGCGACGAGGATAAAAATTATTAGACAATTTTGTTATATATTGTGCGCGAACAGTTAATTGTGCTATTTAAACGATGTCGATCGGCAAAGTACGTGAGTTTGACGTGAGGTCAGGTGTGTGGAGTTCTTACATAGACAGATTGAACATGTATTTTAAAGTTAACGAAGTAAAAGACGATTTGCAATTGCCTACTTTGATTGCTACAATGGGAGACGAGGCGTATGAATTGCTAGTGAATCTCGCCAGTCCGAGTAAACCGTCCGAATTAAAATATACCCAGGCATGCGAACTATTGCGTCAGCATTTACAGCCGACGCCATCTTCGTTGGCGGAAAGATACAGATTCCGCCAAAAACGTCAAGGATCGGGAGAAGACATAGCCACTTTTGTGGCGGAGTTAAAGAAGCTATCGCGGGAATGCAAATTTAAAGAAAAATTGAATGAAAATTTGCGCGATCAATTCATATGCGGCCTTAATAGTGACGTCATTCGGCAACGGCTTTTTGCGGAAGAGGACACAATAACGTTCGCGGAGGCGGTCAAATTAGCACAATCCTTGGAGGCAGCGGAACGGGACGCAGCTATCGTGGAGACAACTAACGGGGCGGAGGCGATGCATGCGGTGAAGCTGAGCACGGGCAGCAAAGGATGGACGCGCGGAGTAGCACGCAGCGCGCAAAGCACGCGGACCAGAGCTGCCGGAGAGAGTGCCGGCAGCGGTGGAGCAGGTGCGTCGGCAGCGGGACCGAGGGGGTCGGCACGTCAGTCAGGGAAGTGTACGGCGTGCGGAAGGGCGTCCCATACCTTCGTCGACTGTCGATTCCGGAACTTCACATGCAGCAAGTGTCGGCGAGTCGGCCATTTGCGACGGGTTTGTCCTGCGGGAGGCGCAGAGTCGTCCAGGATGTCGCAGGAGCATGGCACCTACTTCACAGAAGCGGAGGCGGGAGAGTTTCCGGGATATGACGTCCTTCACAATAGTGGCAGGGAGGAGGATGGGAGCATCGAGGAGCAGTTAAATCTCTTAACATTAAATAATTATAAGGCAGTGAGTTTACCATTATGTATTGAAGGTAATATAGTACACATGGAAATAGATACAGGTACCGCCATATCATGCATAAGTAGAAAGACTTATAATAGATTTTTCACCCATTTACCCATTAAGAGTGATAATACAATATTAAGATTTTATGACGGTTCTAAAATTAAGCCTTTGGGCATTATAAAACCAGCCGTAAGTTTTAATAATGTTAAGAAACAGCTCGAATTATTTATTATTGATGGTGGCATGACGTCCCTATTAGGTAGGCAGTGGTTAGCAGAATTACAAATAGAAATTCCTTTGTTTAGTTGTAATCGAATTCAGGAAAATAGTGTTATTCACGTTAATAAAGAAATATGTTGCATTCTCGACAGGTATAAAGAAGTATTTAGCGACGGGCTGGGACGGTACACGGGCGGTAAGGCGACGTTGCGGGTGCGAGAGGGGGCGGCGCCGGTATATCATCGCGCGCGGCCGCTGCCGTATGCATTGCGCGAGCGCGTCGACGCTGAGCTGGACCGTATGCTGCGGGACGGCGTCATCGAGCCCGTTGAATGCTCCGACTGGGCCTCTCCACTGGTGCCGGTTCATAAGGCTGACGGTACACTGAGAATTTGTGCTGATTACAAAGCGACCCTGAATCCCGTTTTGCTGATCGATCGTTACCCCCTACCAAAGATTGAGGACGTTTTAGTTGGGTTAAACGGATCTCAGTTCTATAGTAAAATCGATTTATCTCATGCGTATAATCAAGTAGAACTAGATGAGTCTAGAAAATACACGGTAATTAATACTCATCGAGGGTTATTCTGTTACAATAGGCTAGTTTACGGGTTGGCATCGAGCGTAGGAGTGTTCCAACGTATTATGACTAATTTGTTGCAGGGTATACCGAATGTGCAGGTATTCTTGGATGACGTTATTATTGGGGGAAAAACAAAGACCGAGCATTTAGCTGCCCTCGAAGACGTTTTTAAACGTTTATGTAACCACGGGTTAAAAGTAAGGAAGAATAAATGTGTTTTCCTTGCACAAGAGGTTACTTATTTGGGGGTTGTGGTATCAAAGGATGGTATTAAAGCCGATAAATCGAAAATCAATGCTATATTGAAGCTAAGTCGACCTCAAAATGTTACTGAACTCCGATCATTTTTGGGAATGATTAATTTCTATGCTAAATTCATTAGGAATTTTAGTTCATTGCTTACTCCATTGCATAAATTATTAAAAAAGGGTATTGTATGGCATTGGGATATTGAAAGCGAACAAGCTTTCAACCAAGTAAAACGGAAATTGACCGGGGCGGAGGTATTGGCACATTATGATCCCGATAAACCCGTAATCGTAACGTGTGACGCGAGCCCGCGCGGAATCGGGGGGGTTCTAGCGCAGCCGAGCGTTGGCGGCGAGCGGCCCGTCGCATACGCATCGCGTACATTAACCGCAGCTGAAAACAATTATTCGCAGATACATCGCGAGGCTTTATCCATAATATTTTCGGTGAAGAAGTTTCACCAGTACTTATACGGCCGAAAATTCATATTGCGTACAGACCACAAACCTTTGGTGTCTATTTTAGGTCCTAATAGGGGCATACCAACGATGACCGCAAGCCGCATGCAACGTTGGGCCGTAATTCTTTCGGCATATGATTATGAGATAGAATATATAAAAACTTCTGAAAATTGCGCAGATGGCCTATCAAGGTTACCGGAAGTGACCAAAGATTCCCAGTGTACCACTGACACCATTCCCGAGCAAACATTCTTGCATTTCGCACAAGAGGCATTATTGCTAAATTACAAAGACGTCAAAAGGCAAACAGCAAAGGACGCCATCTTAGCCAGGATATTGAGCTTTATTCGCGATGGTTGGCCTGAAGCTTGCGAGATTACCAGCATGCGACCGTATTTCAATAGGAAGTCCGAGTTGTACGAAGAGCTGGGGTGTGTGATGTGGGGGCATAGAGTAGTTTTACCTATAGGTTGCCGCGAAAAGGTATTAAAAATAATACATGAGCCTCACATGGGGGTAGTCAAATCGAAAGCCTTGGCTCGCAGTTATGTGTGGTGGCCCGGTATTGACGAGGCAGTGGAGCGTGCTTGCAGCGCGTGTGCAACGTGCGCTGCGCATGCGGATGCGCCGCCGCGCGCCACACCACACCCCTGGCCGTGGCCGACCCGGCCTTGGACTAGATTGCATCTAGATTACATGGGACCTATAGCAGGGAATTTATATTTGGTGGTTGTTGACGCTATGTCTAAATGGCTCGAAGTGTTCAGAGTACCGAGTACAGCGGCGGGTAGTACTATTGCAAAACTAAATGAATTATGGAGCAGGTTCGGTATTCCCAAACAAATAGTAACCGACAATGGACCTCCATTTACCAGTAGCGAGTTTGAAAGTTTTGTGAGGCACAATGGTACGGAGCATATATTTACAGCACCCTATCATCCGTCATCTAATGGGGCGGCAGAAAATGCAGTGAGAACCTTAAAAAAAGTAATCAAGAAAGCGGTCTTAGAACGAAAAAATGTTGATCATGCCTTAAATACATTCTTATTACATTATCGAAATATCGAACATTCGACCACTAAAGAAAGTCCAGCTATATTATTAATGAATAGAAGGTTGCGAACTCCGTTAGATATTATTAAGCCGGATAGGGAAAATAATGTGTGTCAAGCACAGCAACGACAAATTAACGATGCACGGGGTGTAGATAGGGCATTAAATATCGGGGAGGATATCTGGTATCGGCAGCATTTAAGGACAGAGAAATGGGCTCCTGGTACTGTGGTTGAGGCTAAGGGGGTTAGGGACTTCAAGGTATTAGACAAGAATAGTAACGAAATACATCGACACATCGATCAGCTTAAGGCGAGGTCTAGAAGGTCGCTTGTTGTCCCCATGAGTTCAAGGGAGTCCCAACCTTGTAGAACGGGCTCAGGGCATGAGGCGTTTCCAGTTCAGGAGCGTTCAGTAGTGACGGGTTCCCCGGTGTCGTCATCTACAGGGCGGCAGCTCGGCGCTGGTATGTCGACGCCAAACATTTTGAGTGCGGACGAGCATCCTACGCACGAAAATAGCGAGCAATTTAGTACGCCGCCTTCCGCTCCTGTACCACCCCAGTCACGACCATTGCGGAAGTGTAGATTAGACAAAATTGTTAGTTATAAGGAATAGATTGTTAATTGTTAGGTTTAAACTAAGTCGGGAGAGATGTAGTGTATGTAACCCTACACCGTTTACAATATTGTCAGTAATGCCGGTAGTTATAAGAGAACGTTTGTAATACGGCAGTTGGAAATAAACCGTGCTATCAACTACACGCTGTGTCTCCTTACGCTCCTAAGACATTACAATAATTAATCAAAGATAGTTTTATTTTAAAATATGAATAAACTCATTCACCCTATATTAACTACTTTAGTCCTGGTAAATGGAAACTCACCCTTACACGATGAACAAAAACCACTGCGCCGTAGTAAATTCATCGTAAAATATTCAGGTCACGTGTTTTTTATATATTCATCAGAATCCATTAAACCACCAGCTCTGTTATTCAATTAAATGATGTTCAAACGAAAAAAACGTGATCTTTAAATAATGTACAGTTATTTAATCCATGGATGGGACCTATGGAGCGGTGGGTAAAAGCCGACTGGACGAGAGGTACTAGGTTCTTTGTAACAGTGAGTGTGTGTGATACGCAAATAATTGTTTCTGCTGGCTGCATTGACTCCGAAACGAGCCCGTTCATCGGGATTTTAATGTTTTGTTTGTAGTCCAGCAACAATTGAATATTCCATCCGGTTAAAACCATCCTTGTTACTTCTAATATTACAATGGAAAAAAATTGCGAAAACATTTGGATATATTTTGTTAGAAATAAACGCAGTAACCGCTCAACGGATATATTATATGAAAGGAGATGTCCGGTTTTTGTATAGGTACAAAAAGCGGACATAAATCAAGCCAGCCCAAACTTTATGGATATTAAAGGGGAAAATATATGGATCTTGGATTCTTTAAAAAAATATTTTGAGACCCCTCCATTTATAACAAACTTTTTTAAAAACGTTCATTACAAGTGTGAGTTTTAAGCAAAATAAAATTACATAATTCTCAAAAACGGAGGACTTTACAATTATACGATTTTTTGCAAAGACCTAGTTTTTGGGAGTACTATCCAAATAGATATAAAGTATCTTGGTAAGAATTTTAAACCCGTTTTTGGACATGTATTTTGGCACAAGGAAAGACTATGTCCTGGATTAACAGAGGCCACTTTAATCAAGGTAATTTTTATCCGCGTGCGCCACCTGGATAAGCTGGTTATGGTGAGTAGTGTAGATGGCAGAAGACCTAGAGGCCGAGCACCCACCCGATGGTCTGACACCATCAGAGAGGTCATGGGGATCCCAGTCACGGATTCTCTGCGACAGGCACAAGACAGGGTGGAGTGGAAGTAGCTTGTCAGCGCCACCACCAAGGCTTACCAAAGCGGGCACGACCTTCAGTCATGAAGGAAACGACGAAGAAGAAGAGAAGAAGAAGCGCCACCTAGTATAGTACGTAAAAGTTCTATTTTACCACTAACCATCAAGCCATTACTATCGAATAGGCAACGGCTTGGCTGTGCCTCTGGCATTGCTTTAGTCCATAGGCGGCGGATCTGCTTACCATCAGGCGGACCGCATGCTCGTTTGCCTACTAAGGCAATAAAAAAAAAATAAGCAGTCATCATCATCATCACCATCATCAGCCCGTTGCAGTCCACTGCTGGACATAGGCCTCTCCCAAGATACGCCACAGAGCCCGGTCTGCTGCTTTATGCATTCAGTCGCTGCTGGCCTTCTTGTGCAAGTCGTCCCGCCATCAATTGACACTTGTGATTATTTTATGTGATTAAGATTCGACTTCTAAATCACATAAAATAATCGCAAGTGTCATAAATAATAATGCACCTGTACTCTAGAGCAGTGGTTCCCAAAGTTGAATGATCCGGGACCCACCTAACAAAAACTTCCAAATTCTTGACCCACCTCTCGGCTGTCATGAAGTAATTGTTATATGTTTTTCGAGATTTTTTTTTCTTTTTTCGTCCATCATTGGTCACCCGGCTGTTGTGTCGGTCGGTTGATATATTGTTCTATTTCTCAGGGCCCACCTAATACTCCCTTGCGACACACTGGTGGGTCGCGACCCATAGTTTGGGAACCACTGCTCTAGAGTCTAGGGAATCGCTGACACGGAAGTTTCCGATCCCATGGGTCGCATCTCTATTCGCAGGGATGTGTATCCAATATAGGTTACCGCTTGGTTTAACAAAGAAATATCTTACGGAATCCTATAGATGAAAAGTATCTATAACATTTGTAAAGTACCTTACCTTATATATATACTTACCTTTTGAATTAAAACTTAATCTTACTGACTTATAAATGCAAAAGTTTGTGAAAATGTTTGTCGGAAGTAAACGCAGAAAGGTACTGGTGGTAGGTCTCTCATATGTAAGAGTCCGTCTGGGTGGGTACCACCGCAATGTCTATTTCTACCGCCAAGCAGCAGTGTGCATGCACTGTTGTGTTTCGGTTTGAAGGACATTGTAGCTAGTGTAACTACAGGACATAATGAGACTTAATATCTTGTGTCTCAGGATGACGAGCACAGTGGAATGCCACACTGTACTTTGTAACTCAAGGTGCTGGATGGTGTTTCTACTATTTATGGGTGGTCGTAACGCTTACCATCAGGCGAACGACATGCTCGTCTCGTCATTCAAAGCATTAAAAAAAAAAAAACAACTAAACGGATTTGGAACACGGGTTGATCATGTCCTGGACTAACGCATAGGATACTTTTATCTTGGTAATTTGCACCCATGGGAAATAATGGATTCTACAGTAATAACTAATACTGAGTTTCCTTTAATAAACATCCGAACATCACATACTAATCCTACTAATATTATAAAAGCGAAAGTTTGTAAGTATGGATGTATGGATGTCTGGATGTTTGTTACTCGATCACGCAAAAACTACTGAACGGATTTCGATGACATTTGGCACACGGGTAGATTATGTCCTGGATTAACACATCGGCTTCTTTTTATCCCGGGAAAATATAAAGTGGCACTTTTATCCCGGGAAAACTCGTTTATAATATGAGTAAAACAACAGACACTATCAAAAATGAACTCTAATGTTAAGTTAAATAAAATCCACATCAAGAAAATTAAACAGAAACTTTAATCGCGTGCCGAATTCCAATATTTAACGAGTTCTACAAATTGGAGCTCAGGAAATGTTAACTTGAACAAGACTTTGTGCCAACAATACTTCCCATTGTAATAGCTTGAAATAATAATTGTGTTACTAATAACTAAATGAAAATATTTAACGAGCTACAGAAGTTGCTGTGTGTTCTTTGGTATTTATGTTGGAAAAACAAGCTCCTCGGTATAAAAAATATGTTAATCTAAAGTTACAAATTTTTTATGCGGTAGAACTCTTGCGAAAGGCTGACTTGGCAGGTACCGTATTTGTCTATTTCTATCGCCAAGCAGTAGTGTCCAAGCATTGTTGTAGACTTGTAGACTATGGTTCAAATTCAACATTGCTAGTTTAATTAAGATTTTAAGGTTTAAAATGTAATTACTTACAAATATAAATATGTATATTTTAATTTACCTGTATTTTTAATGATTCTCAACGAAATGTAATTATGATGTAGGTACATAAATTGCTAAAACATTAATATTCTTCGAGTCTTAATCAATTGAATTCGTATCTTACCGATATATTTGGATCGTTAATTTATAATAACCATTAATTATTCAATAGTCTAGGGTTATTGAAGAGTTACAAACGATATTCATTTATAATTGAATTTTCGTGAATTTCGCACGTTTGTGGTCCCATTACATGACATATTTATTACAGTACTAGGCGTTGCTCGCGGCTTCGTCCGCGTGAAAAGCCTTTCCTGCTACAAAAGTCCTTAAAACACAGTACGACGCCAGCGCCATCTACATAAAGCATCAGATAAAAAATATCGATTATTTCCCATGAGAGTAATTTACCGAGATAAAAAGTAGCCTATGTGTTATTCCAGGACATGATCTACCCGTGCGCCAAATTTCATCCAAATCCGTTTAGTTGTTTCTGCGTTTACTTCTAACAAACATTAAAACATTTTCACAAACTTTCGCATTTGTAATATTAGTAAGAAGTATTGAAATTTAATTTCACTAAATTAGTAACTATTTTAACCGCATTGTATTTGGTAATGTATCTACGTCTGGGGCTGATATAATTTTCTGAATTCATGACTGAAAACTGTCTGTAACCCAAATCTTCTATTGCTAAACTTTTCCTTTATTCGTACAAACCATTGACTTAAGATACGCTATGATGGTGTGGGAAAAGTACGACAATCCTTTGATAACACAAGCTTGATAGCTAGTTTGCGACGTTCAACTGTAGCTCATATTCAATTCGAAATATGCACTTTAAGCATGTTTTTTTTTTCTTTTATTAATTTATATGTCGAGACGAGCATGCCGTTCGCCTGATGGTAAGCGATACGACCACCTATAAACAGTAGCAACACCATTCAGCATCTTGAGTTACAAAGTACTGTGTGGCATTCTACTGCGCTCGTCATCCTGAGCCGTAAGATATTATGGCTTAGACGAGTGAGTTACTTTGTAATTGAGAGTGCGGCGTTGCTACTGTTTATGGGCGGTCGTATCGCTTACCATCAGGCGAAAGGCATGTTTGCTTTATCAACTGCAATAAAACAAATAACATTACTTTCGAATCATACATTAGAAACACCTCAAACTAAACAATAAAAAGAACATCCCTAACATTGATTGAATCATATTATTCCACAACATTTACTTATTAAGCATACTCCATTAACCATTATTCATATTGTTTGCTCCCGAGAGATTTGTTTATTCGATATTAAAATTTAGCCTTCATATTGCCGAGACGAGTCTGACATGCGTGATTGTTTACAAAATAAACATACATTAACCACGGTAATAGTTAATTATAATCCACATGTTGATGTACACTCACTCGATTATATTTTGTTTATTTTATGTTATAGCTAATGACAGAAAGAATATGCGAATAGAAAGTTAAAAACCCCACACAAATCAGATCAGTAGTTTTTGAGAAAATTGCGGACGTACAATCACCCAATTTCGTGCTAAGGCCCGCTTGCGCGCGATACTCGGGTTAAATAAGCAAATACAGAGTTTGTAAACTCGAGGTTAGATAATTAAATTTTAACTCTCGTTGCGCCTTGCACACCTAAAATTAATACTGGGTTAACAAACCTGACATTTCTTCTTTTTTAGCTGTCAACATTGAAATGTGTATTCGTTTCTATTGTAATCCGACTAAAGATAAATGAATAAACAAAAAACTAAACTTTTATGTCTACATCTTTTACACAACAGTACAATGTATATTAGGCTTTCTTTTATGTGCTTCAGTTTATGACAGTTAATGACATTTTATTTTAATCGTATTATTTCGTGTCACTCAACTTCTGTGGTTCTGTGTATGTTTAAAAAGTGTTGAAATAATTTATTTTTAAAGAAACTGATAAAAAACTGCATTTACTTGCCGTTAATTTCAAACCTAGTGATAATATGCTTCTTTGTGATATAGTAGCGACATTAAAAAATGTGACTGATGTACATATGCAAGTAAAGTACTATGCAATGGTATTCACACCACAAAACATTTTAGTAACAAGTAACTAATGACAAATAAATATATTAATCCGTATATATGTACAGTCTATTGCTCTTAAAACAGATGGAAAGGAAGATATTTGATAAAAAATCATTAGATAATTACAAAATAATATCTAATAGATTACTTATATTGGTACCCAAAAATATATATGAAATTATGTAACTCACATATTATTGTGTGAGTACTGCAATTTATATTTCATTTTGGTTAGTTAATAGAGCACGCTTTCTTTTTTAAGTCGAAATTTCTATGATACACTTTGTCCCTTTGTGAATTATAATAATCTGACCGTTCTTCGACCCTTCTGTCATAGAAGCTTGAACTAATATACTCTATAGTTCTTCGACATCATCAGAGAATAAAGAATCATTGGTCATTTCAATATTTTAACTAAACACATCACAAAATAGAATATTATACAGCGGAATATAGCCCCAATGCTAGCGATTAACCCAGTGTTAGCGACTTAACCCACCCGCATCGGTGGGTTAAATATTTAGAAATAAACCCTAGGTTTACTCCTAACTTTTGATAGCGCAAGGCAAACTATTTATTTAACCCTGAGTTAGCAGTTAACTCTGAGGTTATTAAGTTAACCCAGAAACGTGCAAGTGGCCCTAATAGATACAATTTCTCGGGTTAAAACGCCCATTTATCATATTTTACCAAGCAGGCGCGACCGTTTCGGAGATGTACAAGGGAGACAGCAGATAACTCTGTCTACTTTGGTTGTAAGTTGTATGTTGCTGACAGACGACTCGCAAGCGACTTTTTTTTTTTTTTTTTTTTTAAATGGCATTTGTGTTCACATTTTGCCAATGTCAAGTTTGATTTGTCTATTTTATTATCTGTAGTATGTCGAAGTAAAGCAGTGGCTACCTTACCAAGACTTTATCGAGGAGTTTTGGCGGCAACAAAAAAAACACTTGATTAGCACAATTATTTCAATTCACTTCATTTGAGCTCTTTAATAGAACTATATTGTATAATATACCACCATAATTATGCAATATAACACTAAGTATCACCAAAATAATGAATTAAAACAAGAGCACCTCATGACACTTCCAAGTTCCCGCCAAAACTCCGCAAGCGACTTATTTAGAACCATAAGGTGGCGGAGCATACACTTTTCTGATTGTACATACATAAAGAAATATGTGCATACGTGTCGAATACAGCACATACTTTTTTTGAAGTCTGTTAAATAGGTTTTGAAATGAGTTCTCAATTATTATTGTTTTTTTCATAAAAAGAAAAAGTGATTAAGTCGGCCGGTCGTAAAACTTAGTTAAATTGTTTTGACAACGTGCGTGAAAAAGTGTTCTGCTTAAGCCCACGTTGGGAAGGAAGAATGGAATTTGAAAGATGTGGCAGGAATTCTGTTTGTGTGCGGTGTAAATATTTCTTTGTATTTTTATATCCCGGGATTATATAAGCATAGACAATATGATATATTCAGTAGAATAGTAGCATAAATTTCTCCTATACTGATCTACATGAAAATCTGTTTAACATTTACGATACACGTACAAATTCACAGGCCTTATTTTCTACGTATAGATAAAATATATTTAAATTTCCAGCTGTACTAAATTTAAACATATTACAGGGAAAAATAAAAATGTATTTAAATCGCGGTTTAAATTTGACTACATAAAATATACAGAAATGGCGAAGAAATTGAACGATAGTCGGCTGTAAAAGTTTTACGATCGACCAAGGACCAATTCACGCAACGAAATCAGCTCACCAATAAAACCGAATCGCGTCCGTCGTCTGTACGTTTGCATTTAATGTTAATACAATGTTGACCACGCAAGGATTTATTTTAGGCTGTGTAGTAAATATTTGTTAAGAACAATGTTAATTATATACAGCGGCAACATAGTTACTGACGGTGCTTTAGTAGGTTTATAAATGAAATATCGGAAAGTTTTTAGAACGAAGTTCCTTATCGCGCGTTGTGAAAGGGGGCTGGACGGAAAAAACAAATGAAAAGTTGTCACGACACTTTTTGCTATTATCTTACTAATATGAACCTTAAATACAATGCGTAGAAGCTATAATTCTTGAAACGAGTATATTTTTATTTATTTTATTTATTAAAGTCATTAAAACCATTTCTTACTAATCTAATATGAACCTTAAATACATTGCTTAGAAGCTATTTCCCCAGCGTTGGCACGGCACGAGTACAAAAGAATCGAACGTAACATTCTTTTTTCAAATTTTGTTGATTTATTCTACTTTGGTTACTGACATTTATCAATAACAAGACTAAACGTGCTTTGATCGCTTTTAAAAATCTACTTTATGTGGTAAGCGTAAGATCGAATTTGTGTTTAGTCAATCTAAATTTGTGATAAAAATGCTATGCAATAGCTTTACCGCGGCAGTCTCCGAGTGCCACACGTATTTATTTGTTTTTTTCTCTAGAAACTTATGTATTGGAACGGAAATAGGAAAATATTTATATATTTATATATTTATATATATACACACTCTGTTATATAAATAAAATTTTATTACAATTCCTTCACTAATTAATCGAAAGGAACTTCGTTCCATCCGGGTGTTCCTTGACACCTCTTAAGTTTTTTTTATGGTATTGAATGACGAGACGAGCATGCCGTTCGCCTGATGGTAAGCGATACGACCGCCCATAAACAATAGTAACACCATACAGCACCTTGAGTTACAAAGTATGTGGTATTCCACTGCGCACGTCATCCTGATACATAAGATGTTAAGCCCCCTTATGTCCACTAGTTACACTGGCTACAATGTCCTATGTCCTTCAAACCGAAACACAACAGTGCATGTACACTGCTGCTTGGCGGTAGAAATAGACATTGCGGTGGTACCCACCCAGACGGACTCTTACATATGAGAGACCTACCAGTAATAAAAAGTACCAATATATAAAAAGTTTGGACTTTAAGAGCGATTATATTTAAACACAGTTGTCTCAAAAATACTATTTGGTACAAAAAAACATACATATATAGCACACGCCTATTTCCCTTTTCAGGGCTAGGCAGAGGTGTACCATACCCACATTTCGCCAGCTATGTTAGGTCCCTTGTAATAGGGGGCAGGCCTATTGCCATTTACCGGGACCATTTTTAAACACCGGGCTAATACTGAGTAGAAAATCGCAATAACAGTTTGCCCGACGGGAATCGAACCCAAGGCTCAGCACTGCAGTCGTACCGTAATACAACTACGCCACTGAGACAGTCAACAAGAAAAAAAATTGCAATTAGCTGAGGTGGGGGTGAGAGGGTGCAACATAGAGATACAAGAACAAATATGAGCTGTAAGAACACAGTTTCTGTGAAAAAGCAATGAAAACTGATCAGGTCCATTTGCCTGTTTGAACCTCAAGACTTTTCACAACATTTCATGGGTACCTACTCAAATATACCTAATGATGATACTACATATATTAACAATACTTATCTTTATGTAGTACCTACGTCTTATTATGTTCCGAAGCTTTGAGTACATGCAGGAGCTGGGGCGTAAGCGGCAAACAATTATGGTCGTATTAATAATTCAATCTCAAGTAGACATTTAATGTATTGAACTATTTAATAAACCAAGCTTAAGCTGTTATTTAAGAGCTTGTTCTCAGCTGAGTCGGTGCTACAGCATAAACAAGGCTCAGCTGTCAAAATCTGTCACATATTATGAATTAAGATTTCACTTGAGCTGCTGATAATGTGGCTTTATTCAATAACGACTATCTTGAGATGCTGACTTTAATTTGACAGCGTCTCAGCTGACATCGCACTTCAGAGTGAAATTGAGTCGCTGCCCTTAGATTGGTAAGGACTGACTCTTATACCTTTATAAGTGTAAGGGCACAATACTGAAAGAAAGAATGAAAGAAAGAAATATATTTATTTGTAACAAGCAAGATTACAAGATAATAATTACACACTTAAAATTAAAATTTTTCGTTACAAAAACGACCACAACTCAGCATAAGCTGATAAAAAACCAGCGCTGGTCTTTCGTTGGGCCGTTTTGTGATGTCACGGGCAATCTATTTGAGTGATTTTCATACTCTAATCACCTTAAATTCGTATTGTGAAGTCAAAGTACACCTGTATTGGATTGAAACGGCTCACTGGTTCAGTTTTTGTGAGATATTCGGTTCAAAAAACCCAATTTGTTCGAAATTGGTCCGTGCAAAAAGTATCTATGGATTTTAGAATGTTTTATCTATATACCTGATGGTGAGTGAAATGCATTATATTTGCTTGAATTATATATCGGCTGATCCCGATAAGCCAATTGTTAGATTTTTAGCAAGTGCAAGGTGGATGCAAACCAGACGCGTTTAAATTTCAAAAGAATGTCGGGTAATATCACGTACAAGAATAATCATTAATTTGGTGATTTCCATTTCCACCTCAACGACATCACCAGCAATCATCAAATCAAACTCTTGATTTTATTTATATTTGCTCATAATTTAAGCTCTGAAGAAATCAAGCAAGTTCAATGTACATGCATTAAATCAGGAACTTTCCTCGGTATTGCATCTACAATTAGTTTCCCATTTAAACTCAGCACCTCGAACTTCTAACATTTATTTGAAATTTTCAATTTAACTCCCACCAACGTACCTTTAACGAATTTACCCTCACCTCCGACGTTCGTGTTGGATAATATTTGAGAATTGGATGCTATTTTGGCCTGACCTAATTTTGACTATTCCAGTAACTTAAAAATCTTGTAACTTTCTTGGATTAGTGCATATTTAGCCTGGACCCATTCGGAAAAACAAGAATGCGGGTTGGTAGCTTTTAGTTCGCAAAAATAAAATGAAACGTAGCTAATCTTCTTAGCTGAGCATTATGAAACTACATTTATTAATACTGTGTTCTTAATATTTAAGATTAAAACTCAAAGCAAAAAGAAAAGTCACGAAATTTGCTAGTATTTGACGCAACAATAAAACACCTTTTGGCTAATAAAATTGGGTGTTTTAAGTGATCCCGCGACCTTTGTGGCACATTTCACTTTAAGTGTAAGTTAATGGGTAGCCATTTTTTATTTATTTTTATTGGCCATTAACCCACTGTTTACTAGAATCCATTCTAGATAATCTGACTCCATGGCAATTATTCTGGTTAATAGGATTGTGTTAAATGATTAGGGGATAATTTGGTTTCCTGATGAAATTGGATTTTCGTCGGTTTAGTATTTTCTTGTGTAATGTTTTTAAGATATGTCTTTTTTTGCCAACAGTAAAAGTTAGAAGTTTGACACTGTTGAATTTGGTTTAAGGGGATTGAAGTCAATGTAATTGCATAGGCTTTTTTTATGGCATTGAATGACGAGACGAGAATGCCGTTCGCCTGATGGTAAGCGATACGACCACCCATAAACAGTAGCAACACCATCCAGCACGTTGGCTTACAAAGTACTGTGTGGCATTCCACTGCGCTCGTCATCCTGAGACATAAGATGTTAAGTCGCATTATATCCAGTAGTTATACGGGCTAAATGTCCTTCAAACCGAAACACAACTGTGCATGCACACTGCTACTTGGCGATAGAAACAGACATTGCGGTGGTACCCACCCAGACGGACTCTTGCATATGAGAGACCTACCACCAGTACTAGTAGATACTACCTGATTTCTTTGAAGGTGGAAGGATATATCTTATACCCGTCCGGATAGCGTCCACCGTACGCAAGGTATTAAAACCTGCCCAAGTGGCCCTAGTAAGTGTCGCGTTCCGGGATCAGCCTGTGTATATCCAGTTCAAACAGGCCGGCATAATTCTGTCGATTGGCAAGGGTAATCATCTTTCGTCAGTCGGCACTCTATCTGGATCCTGCTTCACCATCAGGTGCCATGGAGTGAAACTGCCGAGGCAATTATGTGAAGAAGCAATTGCAATTGCTGACCGACCAGGTATGTTTATCTCTTGCCGGTCAACATTATTTTTAGCTTCACTTCATTTACCATCAGGTGCAGTGAAGCCACTTGGTCGAGCCATCGATAAAAAAAAACAGTCCAAAAAAAAACTATAGCCGTACGGCCTACATTGTTATGATTTCTAATTATTACACTACAAGTGCCATAATGCCATTTGCACTGATTAAGAACCTTTATTACTGAAATAGACTCACACGAAGCCGGGAACAGTAATTATCGATATGAGTATTCAATTAATTAACTAGTGCAATCATTGAAAAATAGATTCACGCGCCACGCGAACGTGCGTCAGGTAATATGAAATTATAATAATTTATCAATACACTTCATAATTAGTAAATGTGTTTATAATTCAATGAATTGTGTTGTTTTAATAACAAAATCTATGCTAATATTACAAACTAGGTTTTGGTCGAGACTTCGCCCGCGTGAAAGAGTTTTTCCGGGATAAAAAGTAGCCTAAAACCTTCCCAGAGTCTCAAACTATCTCCATACTAAATTTCAACGAAATCCATGCTGCAGTATTTGAGTTTATCGCGTACAAATAGCGGCGGGTGGCTTTGTTTTATACTATGTAAGGTTGCGAACGTTGGGATGTTTGTTACTCAATCACCACAAAACGGCTGAACGGATCTGAATGGAATTTGGCATACAGATAGATTATAGTCTGGAATAGCGCATAGGCTTTTTGTTCCGGGAAAACTTTTTCACACGGGCCGAGCGGCGAGCAAAACCTAGTACATCATATTTTTGTATGATTTCATTTAATGTGTTACATTTGTTGTAACAACTTGCTTCTTGCCAAATTTCATGATGCTCGGACATCGCGTCGACGTACAGGTTTAATTTTTTCATAGCTGAAAGAAACCGTACACCCGAGTATTTGATATAAATTTCAACTTGATATCTCTACGCGTTCCTGAGAAAAAGGGTCTTAACAGACAGACAGACGGACAACAAAGTGACCCTATAAGGGTTCCTTTTTTCCTTTTGAGGTCTGGAACCCTAAAAATGTCAATTATCCTAGACTTATCCGACAGAGGACAGATTTATTGATAGGATAAATTATTCCCATACATTTATTTTGTTTTCTATTAGCATTTACGGTTATAGGACATCATGTCTACGGGCCCAGGTGTCACTAAGTCAACCTCAAAGGAAATAAATAAAAAAACGATATTATGTCTGAAAACCCCCAAATCGCCCGTTTACACTCGGCAGACCTTCTACGGCCTATCATAAATTCGGCAAAAGTATATTTTATGAAACATAAAAACTCTCACACGTGAAAATTGGCCGGATGTCGCCTCGACTCACGAAGAGGAAATAAGGTGTAATAAAATCTGAATACCTATAAATCACTGCGACGATTGATGTAAACCCTCAAGACCTGTGAGATTCAATATTTTTTTCCAAAATAATATCCGTACATCCATGCATATTATAAACCAAAGTCCCACCCTGCGTCTGTCTGTCAACATAAACTCAAAAACTACTGATTTCAATGAAATTTGATATGGAGATGGTTTGAGACACTAAGAAGAACATAAGCTACTTTTTATCCCAGGTAATTTAGCGGGACTTATCCTTGTAAAACTGTTTCATGTGAGCGAAGCTGCATGCAAAAGCTAGTGGCTAGTATTATAATTATAATACTATTTATTAAAAATATTATTTATTATAATATTATGGGCGGCGGTGATCACTTACCATCAGGGGAACCGTATGCTCGTTTGCCCCCTATATCATAAAAAAAAAAAATAGATTATAATTTTTGACATGATGTTAGCAAAGGTAAAGATATATAACCCTGTATAACAATAAAATGAGAGGTGTCAAGGGACACCCCGATGGAACGAAGTTCCTTTCGATTAATTAGTGAAGGAATTGTAATAAAATTTCATTTATATAACAGAGTGTGTATATATATAAATATATAAATATTTTCCTATTTCCGTTCCAATACATAAGTTTCTAGAGAAAAAAACAAATAAATACGTGTGTCACTCGGAGATTGCCGCGGTAAAGCTATTGCATAGCATTTTATCACAAATTTTGATTGACTAAACACAAATTCGATCGTACGCTTACCACATAAAGTAGATTTTTAAACGCGAGCAAAGCACGTTTAGTCTTGTTATTGATAAATGTCAGTAACCAAAGTAGAATAAATCAACAAAATTTGAAAAAAGAATGTTACGTTCGATTCTTTTGTACTCGTGCCGTGCCAACGCTGGGGAAATAGCATCTACGCAATGTATTTAAGGTTCATATTAGATTAGTAAGAAATGGTTTTAATGACTTTAATAAATAAAATAAATAAAAATATACTCGTTTCAAGAATTATAGCTTCTACGCATTGTATTTAAGGTTCATATTAGTAAGATAATAGCAAAAAGTGTCGTGACAACTTTTCCGTCCAGCCCCCTTTCACAACGCGCGATAAGGAACTTCGTTCCAATATAACACTGATGGTAGATCTCTGATGGTGGTGGTACCGCCGCAATGTCTATTTCTGCCTCGAAGCAGCTGCGTGTATGCGCTGTTGTATTCCGGCTTGAAGGACATTGTAGCCAGCGTAATTACTGAGCATTATGATATTTAACATCTCATGAAGAACGCAGTGGAGTGCCACACAGTACTTTGTAATTCATAGCTGAGGATGGCGTTTGTACTATTTATGGGTGGTCGTATCGCTTACAACCAGGCGAGCGGCATGCTCGTCTCACCATTCAGTTGCAAAAAAAGAAACACTTAATAATTGTAGAGCAACGCTAGACATATTTGTAACATGTGAAAACTTGTAATTAGCCACTCTTTCCTCACATACAGTAGATATTTCATATATTGTTATTTGTCTGTAAGCTTTTCTTAAAAATTAAATAAATATTTGTCTACAAACTAATTGGGCTCGTCCGCATTAGAAAAGCAACGTGCTACGTGCTTGTTGTTGCTTTTCGAATGCTGAGGGTGATATCTCTATTCATTTTCTCAAGACCGGCGGCGCATTCATGATTATTCTATTCTGAGTGTTATGACATGAATCAGTCAGCATGACTCCATAGGGTGTACTTGCTCGTCAGACATAGATAGCGCTAGTGTCACCCTCACGGACTCTCGTATCGACCTTCCACATTACATAAAACAGTGCGACAAATCCTAATAAAGTGATTCATCGCCTTATCTTTACATACTAATTATAAAATAGGTGTAAAATATATACCATAATAAAGCAGTGATACCCGGTCTGATTGTACACAATTAATACAATACACATTCACAAAAATAAAATAAAAGAGATTTACTTTACTTCAAACGAAGAAAAATAAGTTTCAATTTAACTTAACACGTATATAGGCGATTTGCAATTTAGATTTTGTTAAGAAAATTATGCTGATGACTGTACATTGAAAGAAAAATAATAAAAAAGTAAGGGGATGACTAAAGAAGAGTAACAGAGCACAAATCACCAATTTTTAGAATCATTTTCTGTCTATTTTTATGTTTGTTAGCGCATATCTCCGAAAGTATTTCTATGGTATGGAGATATTTTGAAACCCTGGGAAGGGCCCTATGCCCTTACTTGCTACTTTTATTCCACAAAAACTTTCACGCAGGCGACACTGCGAGCAAATGCTAGTAATAAAATAGATAGTAAAATATCATTCACTATATTATATATATTTATATATACTTATATATAGTTTCTTAAATGTCATTCAATAACATGCTAATATTAATTATAAATACTTCTAAGTGTCCTTTAAATATAATATTCAATTCTCCTCGACATACTTTGTGAGATCATGTTCTAAGAATATATTAGTTCGACATTCGGTAGACAAACGATACGCATTCTAACAAGATAATGGCCCGTACATGTTAAGCCTACACGCCCCCAAAGTAATTACTTGAATAATCTTCGCATTTTCGTGCCAAAGCACAGTTATATTCGACCCTCGTTGGTTTAGAAAAAAATAATATACATTTGCATATTAAAAACATTGAAACAGAACAATACAAGTAGAAAATAATATGTTAAGTTTTCCAGCTTTTGAACCATAGAGGCGTACATTGTGACTCGTAGCGTTTTGTGTAGTCTGTAGTATATAACACTCGTAGCGCTACAGTCTAATACTGGCGACCGCGAGCGACGGCCGACTGAGTCTGCACGAACGCGCCCGAAGTTTCCGCGACTTGTGTTCCATTTTCAAAAGTATTTATGTGCTTTTTATTTTTTCTTTATCACCAGTACGAAAATTAAACTTTTAAATTTCGAATGCAAAATGTTTAAGCCGAACGTAACGTAATTGAGTAAGTTCATCTAAATTCAGTGCGAGTGTTAATAACAGTGATTTTAGCTTTGCGGAGTATAAGTACGTGTCTATAAAAAAGTTTTGTGTTAATTTAATTACTCTCTGTAAGATATCTTAAGTGCTGGTTGGTGTTGTTTCTCTACGAATTCGTAAGTGTTTAAAAGTTATTATCATAGATAAGTTTGATAACTATTTTATTTTTGACGTATTTACGTGACGTAATTTATGACGTCTTTGAAGTAATACTGTGTATCTTATAATTTTCTCAAGGATTTAATGTACAATGATTACCTATTTAAAATTTATTTTTTAAGGCGTACTTAAATAACTGAGATACACGCTTGTATACAAAAAAATGTAGTTATCTACGAGTTCCAGCGGTGAAATAATATTTAAAATTTGAAATATCATAATACGTATGTATGAATATCATATAAATTTGTAAACTTTATTCTATAAAAATTAAACCAAAATAATTATAATGCGATGTAAATGTAGATAACATTAATGAAGTATTTCGTAATACTTAATAAATACCATAAATCCACTTTAATACCTGGAATCTTTAAAGATTTCCTGGATAAAGGTATTAATTGATAAGTGACTTTTAACGATAAGAAAAACACGAAATATATTAAGCTCTATTTCCCGGCACAGCGGAGAATAATGGTTCGCTGATAGAAGTTTTTTTTTTAACGAATTCTGTTTAATATTATTTCACCCAAACAGTTATATGTGTGGATGAACATTTACAAATTAAATTCATCGAATTCCAATACCAATATTTTATTGTACTGTAATATAATTGCAATTTTTCTGTTCTATAAATCTAACTTTCAACACAATTAGCCATATTATTTTGGCAAATCTTCGCTAATAAAATTTTGAGACTTATTTGTAAATTAAAATTGACTTATGTATTTATTTATTTGTTTAGATAAATGATTTGTTTAGAATAGCTTTTTTCCAGTGAAATGGGCTTATCGATTTTTAAAAGCTTTTATTTTAACTTGCAATGTTTGTATGTAACTTTGTTTGTTCGGGTGGAATCTTGCAAGTCAATTTTGAAGCAGATACGCTCAACCGAGTATATTGAAATTTTGCATACACGTTTAGTTTAGGTGACAACGCATTGTTAGCTAAGTGACGTTATTCTGAATCCAATATGGCGGACGGCCCAAGATGATGGACTAGTTATTTTTTGTGCATATCCATAGTATGGGTATCCAATGAAAGGGGTTGCTGAGAAAAATACAAAAAATAAATTGACCTCTCTAAATCCAATATGGCGGACGACCCAAGATAGCGGACTAGTTATTTATACGCACTCCTATAATAGGGGTATCAAATAAAGGGCTTGCTGAGATTAACTCGAAATATCAGTAAAAAGTAAAAAATAAATTAAAAGTATTTTTTTTAAACAACCTTTTATGTAAATGCTCTAAAAAGAAAAAAGAAAATTAAAATTTACTCAAACTTTGTGTACGAAACGAGATACACGCCATTTGAGTTAGTTTTTGGTAAGTCTTGTAATGTTCCTTGTAATATTCGTAAAAATGACGTTGATCCTGTATATAATCACGACTGTTACCCTTCGGAGCTTAAATTTAGGCTCCAATTAGCTCATAGGGATGCTAGGAACAATTTATACAACAGTAAATTGAAACGAAAGGAGAAATATGATAAAAATATTAATCCCGTTTCGTATAAAACGAATAGTTTGGTACTTGTAAGGAACACTTCGGGGGACAAAACAGCAAGTGTTTATTTAGGTCCTTACGAGGTTATTGAAGATTTAGATTGTAATGTAAAGATATTAAAAAACGGTAAAGCGGAAATTGTTCACAAAAACCGCACCAAACCCTATAAAATGTAAAAAAAAAAAAAAAAAACAATATTAATTAAACAATTTAATTACATTTATTACATACGTGTGTCATTATATTACACGTTAGTTTTTAAGTCTTACTACGAAAAAAAAATGTTACCATTCATTTTTTTTTTCATATAGAGGGGAGGTGTAGTGTGTAGATACCTCTTATTATATTATTACTCTATGTACTAATCTCTGTACTATATAAGCCTTGTATTCATATTAATAAAGACAGTGTTTATCCAGCATTTATTGGTTTCACTCGTATACGTCCCACTCGTACAATACTATGTAGAGATAAAAGCTTGTAGCGAGATTTACTTGTGTAGATAATACAATAATTATGTAACTTGATCTTGACAAAAGTAAATCTCGCGACAAGCTTTTATCTCTACATAGTATTAAACAAAGTTTGATTAAATTTAAAGTTTATTTTTTCTTTTTAGAGCATTTATTATGATCTATGAATAAATTGTAACTTAAAACTTTAGTTTTTATCAATATTTCGGGACCAATATCTTCATCAGCTTATGGTAGCTTCTTGTAACCAACAAAACTATTAAAATTACGACCCACTAACATCAGGCCAGTGTGGTAGTATAGTTGTACTGTACTGTATCCAAACACTTTTTTACTTTATTAGAGTGTAAATTATTTTATATAAGTATTTATATATTAATTTTAATTTTCTCTTTCTTCCATTTTGATATTGTATTTTTGCATCTACCTTTTTTTATTTCTACACCACCCATGGTTGACTGGTTAATAATGTTATAGCATTAAGTCCGCCCAGAGTTTTGGCGGGAACTTGGAAGTGTCATGAGGTGCTCTTGTTTTAATTCATTATTTTGGTGATACTTAGTGTTATATTGCATAATTATGGTGGTATATTATCCAATATAGTTCTATTAAAGAGCTCACATGAAGTGAATTGAAATAATTGTGCTAATCAAGTGTTTTTTTTGTTGCCGCCAAAACTCCTCGATAAAGTCTTGGTAAGGTAGCCACTGCTTTACTTCGACATACTACGGATAATAAAATAGACAAATCAAACTTGACATTGGCAAAATGTGAACACAAATGCCATTTAAAATAAAAATAAAAAAAAAAGTCCGCCCATACACTACATTTGTGTAAAATGTGGTTAATAAAATAAACAAATTCATGGCTCGAAAGAAAACGGGAGACCTTCGACATTCAAACATTATATATGCAAAAAAGTAATATCTATTTTCGCGGGAAACCTAATCTCGCAGAGTAATAAATCAGAGCAGTGACGTCACGTTTTGTGATGTCGTTATTGCGTTTTGATGACGTAGGCATTACCTACACAAGAGAATGGCACGTACGGCCTATCCACTCTACGATATCTATACTAATATTATAAAGCTGAAGAGTTTGTTTGTTTGTTTGAACGCGCTAATCTCAGGAACTACTGGACCGATTTTGAAAATTCTTTCACTAATAGGAAGCTACATTACTCCTGAGTGCTATAGGGAACGTGCACGTCGTAAGCACTACCATCTATTGGCGCAATCGATACTTGGCATTGACGTACAATATTCATTAAAAGGATGAAAAATAACATTTAATTTGTTGATAATGTATCGCTATGTATCTCGATGCTCCAAAACATAAAAATAAACAAATCAAATGGTGTGAAATTATATAATGTTCCTAAGAATAGTACCTAAGTACTTACATTCCATGGTTATGTGAAAATCGACAAAAATAATAAAAGCTGTATAAAACATACATAATTATGAGTTCCAAAAACATTTAGAAATGTTTCGTTACGTAATTTATAACAATAAATATGTTTTGAAGGTAACATTCAATACAAAAAAATCTGTAAGTAAGGGAACATAACCTCCTAATTTTGCTTAAATAACCAGCTCCCATCTAAAAAAAAGCATATTCAGGACACGCTGGGTGTAAATAACATTCGGCCGGAACACATATTTTATCATTTCTGTCATATTAAAAGAATATATCAACAAAGTATTGTGCTAGTTCTAGTTTCTATTTTTATCCACCTGTGGCTCTTGTGTCGATTTTGTGCTGCCCTCTATAGTTCGTGCACGCTCCCTATAGGCTATCAGCTTTTTATCCCGGGAAAAGATTTTTATGCCGGTAAAACTTATTAACGCGGGCGGAGCCGCGAGCGACGCTAGTAGTATATACCGCCGATCCAATATCCTATCTATCCAAAAAGACTGCAGTACTAAACAGTTATTAATGGATACAATTAATTCTTTCAATCCATTTATAGCAATTCGTGTAATTGACTGTAACTGAAAATATACCGCCGGTTTTAATCCGTCATATAGCGCCAGGTGTGTCTATGTAGGTACCGCTTTAGGGGCGTAGCTACCGAAGGGATAGGCGGTGCACCGGGGCCCCCGAGGTCAGAGGGACCCCCGGTCCTTGACCAGTGACCTTTTATATCACCACCTTGTGAAAACTAAACTTACAACTTATCTACCAAAACAATATTGTGGACCTGTTCCTTAGCCGGTTTTCTGGCATCGGATAAGAGAGTTTCATACACACGGAGGGCTTTTTTTTTAGGTTACCTAGTTACGTCACTGACTTCAGAATTTCGAATTCTAGAGAAGTTACACCAGGGCACTGCACATCATCATCCTAAAGCTTATTTACTTTGTTTTGTTAGGATGTGCGACACAAATTTAGTGCGCATCCTAATGCAGTTGTTGTAACCTAATTGAAAATATTATCAAAATAATACGCATGCTCACGCCTTTTATCCCCGAAGGGGTAGGCAGAGGAGCAACTAGTGCACCCACTTTTCGCCAAGCGTATTCCGTCCCATGATGTGATAGGGGGCGCGCCTATCGCCATATCGGGCACAAATTCCAGACTCCGGGCTGATACTGGATAGAAAAATCCAATATCACTTTGCCCGACCCGGGGATCGAACCCGAGACCTCAGCCTTGCAGTCGTACCGTAATACAACTACGCCACCGAGGCGTAAATAATTGGTATCTAAATATACTTATTATTAACATTGACTCATCAACGCCCGCGGCGGACGCCGGCGTCCGGGTATATGAGGCAACCACGTATATATCTAATATCTATGTATAAGCGGGCGTTGAAAAAAAGCAATAGTGGCCCGCCTTTCTTCATTTTGCCACTGTGTGGATCTTCCGTACCAAAAGTTTGCCGACCGCTGGTCTAGAACATAATAATCACTGCTCTTTGGACAGAAACAAAACTAGCTCCGCTACCCAATGTATATAATGCATTACATGATTATTTGTTTCCAAGAGGTTTTTTACTTCCTCAAGTTCCTTGAAAGATTAAGGTACCTGAAACTTCGGGCAGTTATATTGTTCCAGTATTTCACCGCGAAAGTTTGACTATTTTTTCTTATGAGAAAAGAAATCTTTTTATGTGGCAAAGTCGTGACGAGGAAAGTATTGTACATACAGTGTGAATAGGGATGTCCCAAACAAGGTAAAGTGAAATTTTTATTCTTGCATTTTGTTCAAAAATGAACTACTCCATCCATTTATTAACATGTAAACCCCTTCACACCAAACATTAGTCATTGATACTTACTTACTTAAACTCACGCCTTTCTCCCATTGGGGTAGGCAGATACTATGGAGCGCCAAGTGCTACGATCCTAGCATACCTCTTTCGGTTCTTCCACAGTCATCAGTCTCTTCATACATGCTCGTCGGTTACGAGAACTCCTTATTTGACCCTTCCTTAAGAGGTCGTGAATTTGGTCGATGAAGGTACGCCTAGGACGTCCTCGTCTAGTCATTGATACTTGAAATAAAAATATTATCATCGTGGTACAGCTGTCATAGTACAATGCCAACCAACTAATACCAAGGTGAGATGTTGCTTTTTAACGATCACAAGTCACTATTAATTTGGTAGGATTAATGCCCACGAATTGCCGAATTGAAAAATTGCCTTTGAAGTACTTTTTTGCGACACTGAGTTTATACATATTTTAAATAATTTAAATGTTGTGTTTTTTGAACTTACAATTTTTCGAAAAAAAAAACGTCTTTGTGATCATTTATAAAAAAAAATTATCAGATTGCTAGTTCGAAACAATAAAAAAATACAGTTGTACACACCAGTTGGTTAGTTTTGTCGATTCTGGGTCATAATCATAATATCTAAAACAAGTTCAAGGTTTGATAAGTGATATCAAAGCCTTGATCAACTCAAATATGGAGCGGTCTATCTTGTTCCTTAGATTGAAAACAAATACACAATTTATCTTACTAATATGATTAATTGAAAACCAGCGCTGCGGTACTGCATTGGTGGTACCGTGGCATTTAGCTGAATGGGAAGCCCATTGTTGGTACAATAATTGCTTTTTATTTTTTTTACTTTGTAATATGAGATATGTTGTTCGATATTGTACCAATAATAAACTTCTTTCTTTCTTTCTTTCTAATGCGAAAGTTTGTGAAATTGTTCGGATGTATCTTAGGAGTATACACAGAAACTCCTGAAAGGATTTTAATTATATCTGCCACGCAGATAGATCAAATCTTCAATTTACATATAGGAGGCAATTTTTCTGGATAAGCGCATAATGGAACTTTTATTCCTTCACACGGGCGATGCAGCGACCAGTGCGTAGTAAATAATAAAATCTGCAATAGCTTTTTTATTATCCTACTAATATTATAAGCGCGAAAGTTTGTAAGGATGGTTGTATGGATGTTTGTTACTCTTTCACGCAAAAACTACTGAACGGATGTCGATGAAATTTGGCACACGGATAGATTATGTCCTGGATTAACACATAGGCTACTTTTTATCCCGGGAAAATATAAAGCGGGACTTTTATCCCGGGAAAACTCATTCACGCAGGCGGAGCCGCGAGCAAAATTTAGTACTTTAATAGTTTTGAAATATTTGAATAAATCTTTTTTCAGCAGTAGTTTAAAAGTTTTTATTTAAATCGTTAGTGAACAAACCATAGTTAACTTAAATAATATGTTTTAAGTTAACTGAACAAAATATAATATCTCAAAAGCCAACAGTTAAACGTGCACTTTTGTATAATTTAGAGTTTAAAGTAAAATACATTTTTATTATCCTAAAGAACACATGAATTGTCACTTTTAGCAAACTATTAAGAGGGTAGTCCTTAGATGGAAAACACAGCCTCCCATATAAATCAAGGATTAAAGAAGTATGGACGCAGAGATGCAACCAGGGCATCCACTTCCCATGTGTCCGCTCCATGATGTGATAAGGGACGAGCATATCACCATATCGGGCTCAAATTCTTTACTCCGGGCTAAAACTAAGCAGAAAAACCCAATATTACTACCCGACCCGGCGTTCGAATCTGGGACCTCACAGCGTGGCAGCCCACTCAATACACCTACGCCACCGAGGCAGTCTTCATTTTCATACTACACCATACATCAAAATGGTAATAAACATATTCTACTGCATTAATGAGCTCGACCGGTATCAGTGTCTTATAAAAAAATAAGGTATATGATATTAAATAAAACGAGCGGATGTTTGGACTTCTGGAAATATCAATCACTATACGAAACACAATAGCAACTATCACTTTACGCCAATTTGTGAGGCAAGCACGGTAAAGTGTCAGGGGCGGCTCCGTGAAGCTATCTTCGTGCAACAAGATACCCCGGGGCCGTCCCGTAGGCGCCGAAGAAGGCCACCGCGGGTTTTGGTTGGTATGCCGATGTAGGGTGTACATAGTGTTAGGGACTCGGTCCAATGCTCGTTCGGATGATGCTATACTCTCGAGTGTCGACATTGGGCCCTAAGATCGGTGAAACCAACATAACCGTCCACTCACCACCCCCCAGTGGTGGTAGCGTTAACGTGGTTGGTAAGAACAATAAAAACCGTGAACGGCACATGGGCATACAGGGCATTGGAGTGTGCAATGAAAATGGGGAACGTTTTATAGAGTTCTGTCAAAACCAAGATCTCACAATCGGTGGTACATTATTTATACACGGAGATCACCATAAGTACACCTGGACCTCACCCGATGGCGTTACTAGGAACCAAATTGATCACATTGCCATTAGTTCAAAATGGCGCGCGTCGTTACTAAATGTACGCAACCGTAGAGGCGCCGACATAGACAGTGACCATCACTTAATAGTCGCAGAACTGCGAATCAAGGTTGCGATACCACGACAAGCTAGCAAACCAGGTAAATTAAGGGGACATTTTAATGTAAATAAGCTACTTGACCCAGGAACCTGTAACGAATTTAAAATTGAGCTCCGTAATCGTTTTTCCCAACTTCAAACGTATGAAGGCACTATAGACGAGGAGTGGAAACGAATAAAAGTGGCTTATACAGAGACCAGCTCTACCGTACTAGGACACAAATCTCGTACACGCGACGACTGGATATCGCAGGATACGTGGGACCTCATTAAAGACAGAAGAGTACTTCATTTGAGGCTTCTTGAAACACGAGATGAAACAGAAAGAGCCAACCTCAAACAGCAATACCGTCAGATGCGCAGGAAAATCTATCGCAGCGTGCGTAAGGATAGAAGGATGTGGGCTGATGCTATTGCTGATAGTGCACAACTTGCTGCAAACACCGGCAATTTGAGGGAGCTGTATAAGGCTACTAAAACCTTGGCGGGAAAAAGAAGTTCCAAAGGGAGGGTCCTGAAGTCTAAGGAAGGTCAGCTTATCGCGACATCAGAAGGGCAGCTTCAACGCTGGCAAGAACACTTTGAGAATGTCTTCCGAACCTCAGCAATGTCGACATCGGCTGAGGTACAGGCCGGAGCAACACCTCCACAGCTCCTTAACATCGACACCGCTCCACCTAAACATGAAGAAGTGGCGAAGGCTATCCTCTCCTTGAAGACCGGCAAAGCCCCAGGACTCGACCTTATAACCGCGGAAATGCTTAAAGCTGACTTACCCTCCGCTGTCGAGACTCTGACGCCTTTAATCACTAAGATCTGGGATTCAGAAAAGCTACCCGAGGACTGGAATAAAGGGCTCCTAATAACTGTGCCTAAAAAAGGTGACTTAAGCCACTGCGGTAACTGGAGGGGGATCACTTTACTTTCCATCCCATCCAAGGTGTTCTGTAAGATCATCTTGGACAGGCTGTCGAAGGCCGTAGAACCTCTCTTGCGCAATGAACAGGCTGGGTTTCGCCCCAATCGCTCATGCACCGACCAAATTAACACTCTTCGTATCATACTTGAACAAGCATCAGAATGGCAGAGGGAGATATATCTAACTTTCGTCGATTTCGAAAAAGCTTTTGATACGTTGCGATGGTCCAGCTTATGGTCTCGTCTACTCTCCATTGGTGTCCCGCCGAAAATTGTGGAACTACTCAAAGCTATTTATAAGAACTACTCTTGCTGCGTCACCCACAATGGCCTTGTTTCTGACGACATCGCCGTGCACGCTGGGGTCCGACAAGGCTGTCTTTTGTCGCCTCTCCTCTTTTTGATCGCTCTGGACGGGATTATGCTTCGTATATTTGACAACAAGCGCCGTGGAATAGAGTGGGGTAGTTCCAATGTCTTAGAAGACTTGGACTATGCCGACGACCTCTGTCTGCTGAGCCACACACACGCCGATATGCAAGCTAAGCTCAATGATTTAAGAGTGGAGGCGGCAAACTTGGGGTTAAAAATTAATACCCGGAAGACCGTAGAGATGCGATCTGGATTGACAGACATAACACCGTTGCTGATTGGCACAGAGGTAGTGGAACAAGTCCACAAGTTCACATACCTCGGTAGCGTCGTGTCGGAAACAGGAGGAGCAGAGGAAGACATCACCTCACGGATTGCCAAGGCACGAGCAACGTTTGCGCAACTGCGCCCCGTATGGAAATCACGTAAGTTGACCCGAAGAGTTAAGCTCAGGATTTTCGGGACCAACATAAAGTCAGTGCTACTATACGGGTGCGAAACGTGGAAGGTAACGAAAGCCATCTCGCATCAGCTCCAGGTATTTGTAAACCGATGCCTTCGCCAAATCATCGGTATTCACTGGCCTGAGAAAATCTCGAACGACCACCTACGAGAACTCTGCCATGAAACACCAATCAACCAGCAGATCAGACGCCGCAAGTGGAAATGGATTGGCCACACCCTCCGAAGAGGTCCCGATCATATACCTAAACAGGCAATGGATTGGAATCCCCAAGGAAAGCGAAAGCGTGGTCGTCCCAAACAAACCTGGCGACGTACTGTGATCGACGAAGCGAAAAGTATTGGGAAGACTTGGAGTGAAATCAAACGCGAAGCTCAAGACCGATCGAAATGGAGAGTCACTGTGGAAGCCCTCTGCCCCATCCAGGGGACATAGGACCTTAATGAATTTCTGAATATTTTGGAATGGTTAGGGAATGATTTCGCGCGAATTCCTTTATTTATCAGTATAAAAGTACTAGCATGTATGTGGTTAAATACAATATTTATTTATTGCGCTGTCGTACACAAAAATTACGATTTCACTATCTTAATATATATAAATCTCGTGTCACAATGTTTGTCCTCAATGGACTCCTAAACCACTTAACCGATTATAATAAAATTCGCACACCATGTGCAGTTCGATCCAACTTGAGAGATAGGATAGTTTAAATCTCAAATTATAGTCGCAATTTTAATTTATTGCTAATTATTTGTCTGTTATTATTTGACAGTCACAATTATCTTAACTCCAAATGATTCTAACAGATGTCGATACCTTTCGACTGGGTTGAGTAAGTAATCAATAGATGGCGCTGCTATGAATGATTCTAACAGATGTCGATACCTTTCGACTGGGTTGAGTAAGTAATCAATAGATGGCGCTGCTATGGTAAATCTACGAACGTGTCATATAAGCTACATTTTAAGCGGGACTTTTATACCGGGAAAACTCATTCACGCGGGCGGAGCCGCGGGCAAAAGCTAGTTTCTTTATAAATCAAAATTTGAAAAAAGATTGTTACGCTCTTTTGTACTCGTGCCGTAGCAACGCTGGGGAAATAAATAAAAATGTAGTCGTTTAAGAATTATAGCTTCTATGCATTGTATTTAAGGTTCATATTAGTAAGGGATGGATTTAATGAAGTAAATAAATAAACACATACGCATACTCACGCCTTTTATCTCCGAAGGGGTAGGCAGAGGCGCAACTAATGCACCCACTTTTCGCCGTGCGTATTCCGTCCCATGATGTGATAGGGGACGAGCCTATCGCCATATCGGGCACAAATTCCAGACTCCGGTCTGATACTGAGTAGAAAATCCCAATATCACTTTGCCCGACCCGGGGATCGAACCCGAGACCTCAGCATTGCAGTCGTACCGTAATACAACTACGCCACCGAGGCAGTCAGTAATAAAATGCCTATAATGTGGCTCTCTCTGAGAAGAAGTGGACGATAGCCTAGTTGGGAATGGAACGGTCTGCCGAGACAAGTCCGGAGGTTCAAACCCAAAGCACACACTTCTGACTTTTCGAAGTTACGTGTGTATTGTTTATCAATTATCGTTCGCTTTAACGGTGAAGGATAACATCGTGAGGAAACCTACATACCTGAGAATTCTCTATAAGAATCTCGAGGGTATATGAAGTCTGCCAACCCGCACTAGGCCAACGTGGTGGACTAAGACCTGAACCCTCTCAGTAGTAGAGGAGGCCCGTGCTCAGCAGTGGGCAGTATTTAATACAGGGCTGATTGCGAATGTGGCTCTACTATTCTAAAAGCATGAGCTTATATCGGTCACCATCAGGAAATCCACTTCTTCGTTTTTGATATAAATAACCTTAACGCAGTCATCAGAAAGTTCATTATCTACTACGACGTTACCCCATATACCGTTGATACCGATCTAGACACATTAAATATATTATTGCGTGTTATAAAAACGATACGAACGACCACCATAAAAAAGGGCATCGTGTATGAAATTCATTGGAATGTAGACGGAAAATAGCTGTGGCTCAACGTGACTTTTCGCCTTTAATCAACCTTTATCGACTATATTTATATTTATGTCACACATATACAGATGTCTCGCCTGTTGTACGACAAAATATGGAACTGTCGAGTGCCGCTATTTGCGGCATGGCAGAGGTGCACTGGATGCCTAATCGGTGTATATAATTATACATTAACTACTTATTCAGTTATAGTAACTATTTGCTTCCTTTTCCCACTATTTTATTTCTCTATTTATATTTATTCGTATATTATAATCAATCCGTGAGTCACTATCCATTAAGTGAGGGTTCCAGTTGAAAACCAGCGCCAGGCACACCTTTTTATGCTGAACTGAATCCTTTTCGACAGTATTATGGGATGCACGTTGCCCACATGCCTTATGTAATATGTTTTGCCTTTTTCTTAATTTTTTGTGTGCGTCCCGGTATATTGTGCGAATAAATGTTTCTTTCTTTCTTTCTCTCTTCATCTTTCTTATGTGAGTGTTATTTCTGCCTACACCTCAAAATGCCGTGGTACTGTTTTGCAAAGTTATAAAACAGTTGCTTTCTTTTAAGCGAGAGAGCGATTTAATTCGTATTAGGTTTAAATACGTCCTTCGAAGTGTTAAATTACTTTGCATTTTAATTAATGAAATGTTCTAGCAAATATACATTGATTAATTAATCCTAATTACCAATAAGATTGAGAGGTCGGTGAACTACACGGTTTCCATGCAGATCAAATTCGAAAATATAGTTTTATTTATTAATAGCTTGTACTCGCGGCTTCGACCGTGTCAAAAGCTTTTTCCGCTACAAAAGTTCCTAAATCCATGGTCCCGATCCATAGGTCCATTGGTATGACGCTAGCGCCATCTATTTAAAAAATCTGTTTGAAATCTTCAATTATTTCCTACGAATGAAAATGACTAGGATAAAAAGTAGCCTATGTGTTAATCCAGGATTGTCTTTACCACCACCTTACCCATACCATACCATACCATACCAGCCCTGTATTATATACTGCCCACTGCTGAGCACGAGCCTCCTCTCCAACGGAGAGGTTTAACGCCTTAGTCCACCACGCTGGCCTAGTGCGGGTTGGCGGACTTCACATACCTTCGAAATCCAGAGAACTTCTCAGGTATGCAGGTTTCCTCACGATGTTTTCCTTCACCGTTAAGGCGAGCGATAATTCACAAAGAATACACACATTTTTTTTTTCGTAAAGTCAGAAGTTTGTGCCCTTGGGTTTTGAACCTGCGGACATTCGTCTCGGCAGTCCGTTCCTTTCCCAACTAGGCTATCGCCGCTTTACCCAGCCCTGTGTTATATACTGGCCACTGAGCACGGGCCTCCTCTACTACTGAGAGGGTTTAGGCGTCGACCACGCTGGCCTAGGGTGGGTTAGCAGACTTCACATACCTTAGAAATTATTTTTTGGGGAATTCTCAGGTTTCCACACGATGCTTTTGAGTTTACTTCTAACAAACATACAAATATTTGCACAATCT
Organism: Sphinx pinastri; assembly: GCA_947568825.1. Classification (NCBI taxonomy): domain Eukaryota; kingdom Metazoa; phylum Arthropoda; class Insecta; order Lepidoptera; family Sphingidae; genus Sphinx; species Sphinx pinastri. The sequence goes on along the minus strand of OX387631.1, from coordinate 13,512,966 downwards.
TTCGCATTTATATTATTAGTCAGAAGTATGATAAAAGAAGAAGTAAGATGCAGACGGCTAATTATGTAAATGAAGCAATGTTTTATGTGTTACTGTGTTGGATTTTGTACATTATTTTATATGTAACAGAAATTAAAACAAAAAGTAAAATTCTTCTCTGAAATCAGCATTAAAATTGGTGGAAAAATAAAGCAGTTATTCAAATTTGAAATATTGTGAGGAAAAGTGAGGGGTGGTGGGGTTATCGCGCTATCTATTTCTTACGCACGCATCGTTATGGTGTCGTCACAGTTTGCAATCCGAGGTCCGGACCAGGGAGATGAAAAAACTTCTTTAGCGGTCCCCTGACGCGACGACGCTTGGGTCAAAATATTACTAGTTGCCTAAACGACAAAGAAACATTTATTTTTTATACTTTTTAGAGGTTTTTGTGTCTGGGGTTACTTAAATATTATGTGTCTTAAATAATGTACTTAAATATTAATTTCATTTTTATTCAGTTTGATTTTGGACGACGTATATTTTTGATAAAAAATGTATTTAGAAAAAGTAATCTGTAGAGGTAGAAAAACTACCCTGTTTTCTTTATGCGAGCTAAGCTAAACTTACTTAGCTTTTTCTTATTCTACAACCGGCTTATAAGACGTAAATACTTGATGGACCGCGAAAATAATATAATATTATTATGTGCTTACCCTTTTAGGGATTTGTGACGTCACACACACGTGAAACCTATGTCGACTACGAATATTAACTAATTCGTAACGTAGTTTAATCCTCTTCAATATTTGAAGTATTTTTAGAACGTGGAAACCATTTTCAGTGTATGAAGAGTTGTTCTGGTTTTTTTATAGACAAGCGATGACACTGGCTGAAATGTACAAGCTAGGAACTAAAATTACATAGATAGAAGTGTTATTATTCTATGGATAGAAAGAGAATTGGTAAGTGACAAAACGTCACAAAGCATTGGAAGAAAGACGCCCTGCGAAGCCGAAGTTTACTAAAGGAGAGATCTGTCTTTAGACAGAGGTTTACTCTGCCTAAACACAGAAATTTGATCAGTTCGATTTCTACATCCCAAATATATGAGGTTTTCGATTAGAAATATAGGTACGATCACAATGAATTTAATGCAGATACCTATGCATTACAAAGGTATTTAGTTATATGGGACGTCTTCCTGGCTGGTATACATTAACTTAGAGCTGAACGTAGGTGATTTGCCTATAGTCTCTGTTAAAGGATAACAGAATAATTAGGATGCTCGTTTTATATGAGTACAAGTTAACATTTTGTATAAGGTTTTAACAGTCTTTTTTACCACGCACGTATATAGTTTGGAATGAACTCCCTGCATGGCATCGGTGTTCCCCGAGCGCTATGACCTGTTCTTAAAACGAGGCTTAAGAAAACCCCATCCAAATCGGTTCAGTAGTTTTTGAGAAACTCGCGGCCATACAAACTTCCATACATACATTCATACATACATACACAAATACATACGTGTCGAATACCGAACCTCCTTTTTTAAAGTCGGTTAAACTGAGTATTCACCTCCCTGTAGGCAACGGCTTGGCTGTGCCTCTGGCATTGCTACAGTCCATGGGCAGCGAATCCTTTTAATTTAATTTTAATTTAATGAATAGACAGATAAGTACGTTGCTAGGGCATACTAAGGTAAACTCAAATATAAATTTAACAAATTAATATTTATTCAAAAATATCTATCGATCATTATTTAAATAAATGCATACATACATAGCATCACGCTTTTTTCCCTTTTCAGGGTAGGCCAAGACGTATCACATCTACATTTCGCCAGCTATGTTAGGTCCTATGTAATAGGGGGCGGGCCTATTGCCAAAAGTGGACGATAGCCTAGTTGGGAATGGAACGGTCTACCGAGACAATGTCCGGAGGTTCAAAACCCAAGGCACACACCTCTGGCTTTTCGAAGTGAAGGAAAACATCGTGAGGAAACCTACATACTTGCAAATTCTTCATAAGAATTTCGAGGGTATGTGAAGTCTGCCAACCCGCACTAGGTCTAACCCTTCTCAGTAGTAGAGGAGGCCCGTGCTCAGCAGTGGGCAGTATATAATACAGGGCTGATTGCATTGAATTTAATAAATCGTTTTTCTTTCTTTCTTTCTTTCATTGCATTGCATTGCTCAATTGAAATATGCCAAATGGCATATTTCCAGACTCTGGGCTGATATCGAGTAGAACAATTCTAATATCGCTTTACCCGACCCGGGAATCAAATTCGAGACCTCAGCACTGCAGTCGTACCGTAATACAACTACGCCACCGTCGGTTGCGTAATAAGGCAATAAAAAGAAATGAGGTGTCTAAAGATATGGTTTGCTGATTGTATCTGACGTCACGTACCTACACTCTGAATATTTGTGTCATATCAATCTATCGACACGTCAAATCCAGAATCATTAACTGATTTTTTTACGTTTGGTTGTGATCGAGAAGCAGACTTACGAATACGCACCGATTTATTCCATTAGAATTAGGGCTGTCACTAAAACGTAAACCAATGTTGGAGAATATCAATTATATAAAATCTCGGGATCCGAGTGTTTCAGTCAAGGATATGCTTATCAATAACAGTTGATCTATACTGATAAGTTACTGAGGGATATAGTAGATAACATTAATCTTGGCAAACTTAGACCAATTTCAAGTTTATTCATCAACTGAAATACTAAAATTGCGAGTTTAAATGAATAACTTGTACCTACTCTTCGTTATTTTCTGAAATGTTCTAAACTCATTACTCCGTTATCCCTGAGTAGTTAGGCAGTTTCATTTCACCTTTCATTTGCCAAGCTAATATCCCATTCCAAGATGTCAATAGGTCGAGCATCTCATCAACTAAAGTTATTATTGGAAGTTTGAAGTTGAATACTAAAGTTTATAAAACGGCTGAGTTTCTATAAAGTAGCTGTTGTGAATATCAAAATACTAACATAACACCATCTGTTGTATTTAAAATGTACTAATATTTTTTGATCTGGCCACACTATAAATAATATCTCTGTTAGTAGTTTTATTTCTTGCGTGGCATGACCATGGCTCTAAGGTTGAGGTTTGAAACTCAGGTTGGGCAATTATATTGTGTTTTTCTGCTCAGTATCAGGCTGGATTCTGAAATTTATGCCCGATATGGCAACAGCCCTATCACATCGTGGGACAGAAAACAAATGACGAATAGTGGGTGCCCTAGTTGCACCTCTGCCTACCTTTTGAGAGACAAAGGCGTGTGTGTGACATAATTGCCTTTTTTAAGCAAACAGACGTGTTTTATTTAAGTGGCAACCCTAAGAGGAAACGCAAAAATATTTCCAAGGCCAAAGTAAAGTGTGTTTTGATAAACAAGTTTACCGCGTTTGTAGTTCGAGCTTCGCGAAATGAAGAGGCAATAAACCGTGCAGTTAAATGCTTTGCGAGTACAGGCCAGCGTCATGAGAGCGACTGTTAAATTTGCACTTAGAGCGTTATATTTGACCACGGAACGCGACTTGCTGCAACACGCCGATATAGTAATTTTTACATTATATAATATTATACTGTACAGTCAGCCACATAAGTAGCTGAACAAATTCAAAACTTCAAATCGTCTCTACACTTTTATGTGCTTATCAATTTTCGTTTTCTCTTCCCGAAAGTAAAATAAATGGGATTAACTTAAGCTCATACAAAGAAAAAAAATGTTTCAATAAAACTTAACGCGTAGAGACGATTTGAATTTTTGTATTTGTTCAGCTATTTATGTGGCTGAATGTACATAATTATGGTTGTCTTAACAGCATAAACAATGGTAGATATTTGTTTATATTTCTAGTATTCTAGGAAATAAATTTATAAACAAATTTAGTTTTGGTTATAAAGAGAAATAAGGTAAACGTGGGAACTTAAATAAATCTCATAAAGTTCACGATGCATAGATAGTCTTAGGCAATAAGTTTAGTATCTAATTAACCGGATAATCGAATTTTTAATACTGGTATTTATAAAAATACTCAGTCTTAACCGTGCTGAAAAAATAAAATAAAATGGAACGGTAAGTTAACAAGACTTTGGGGTTAATAAGCGACGATGCTTCCGCAAGGAAATTGCTGAGGAAAATCACGAGTTCGGTAAACAACCACTTCTCGACTGTAATTATGTGTGTTTACAGCTAATTATCGATAGTTTTAACGGTTTACATAAAGTTCTTTATATTTGTAAGGCTTTTATCTTGAAAATACATTTATGAAGTAATCTAGAATATTATTATTTCTTTGTATCCACGTCTCTAGTAGTTTTGACGGTGAAGATAAATATTGTGGAGAAACCTGTACATGTAAAAGTTCATCTAAATAATTTGTTCGTCCAGTTATGTTAAAATTATTTTGATAATTGGTCCTCTATTTACTAGTATTAGAGTCCGACAAGGTACCATTTACTTGTCTACATGCAAGCAGCAGACTGCATATCCCTTTTATTTAAAGGGCGTATAATAAAATAAAAATAATACCAGCTCTGTATTATATACTGTCCCACTGCTTGGCACGAGTCTTAGCGACAATAGACGTACGTGTAATTGATAATATGAAATCTAACAACTCATAAGCTTAGTGAGTAGTGTAGTCAGTAAATACTTTGCTATTTATTTATTCAAACTGTTTTGTTTGCTCATTATCAACTCGCATGTACCCTGTAGATCGCATTAGGTCTTTGTTTCGCAGTGAACTTCATGTGGCTGATGAGGATGAAATGGCATTAGGCTCGCCCCCTATAACATAAAACCATCAGACTGGCGAATTATGGCTTAGAAACACCTCTACATACCCATGAAAATGCCATGTCATCGGTCCTTGATAAGTATGCCAAATTTCGATTTAATCCGACGGTTTGAAGGGGGTCAAAATCATGTTCAAAGTTTCCGTTACATAGATACATACATACATACGTCTGAAGCTAATAAAAGCGTGTTAAAAAGGCATGATGATACGTATACATAACACCCCGCATGATTCGACTTCCAATAAAAATAATTTCCCAATTCAGCGCGATGTATTTATATCTTACATTGACTGAATTCTGAAAATAGTGAATTGGTTCTCAAATCCAGTTCGCTTTGTAGTACTGACGGTAAATAGAAACCGTTAGTCTATTCACAACAACCACTTGTAGTCTAAATTATTCGTTTCGATATTTTTAATTTTTAATACTATATAATTTTTTTAATCATAATCTGAAACTAAGTAAAATCGCACGCATAAGATGCACGATAGCCTACTTGGTAATGGATCCGACTGTCGATACGAAGGTCCGCAGGTTCAAAACCCAAGCCCACCCCAAGCATAAGTTATATGTGTATTGTTTTATAAACTACTGCGCAAGAAAACATCACGAGGAACCTTACATACCTAAGAACTCTCCATAAGAATTTCTGAGGGATGTGAAGTCTGCGAACCCGTACAAGGCTAGTGTGGTAGAATAAGGGCTGAACCATCTACCACGGTAGTGGAGCAGGCACGTGCTCAGCAGCTATCCAGGGCTGCTTTTATTATTACTAACAAGCATATGATAAATATATGTTATCTATGTATTCAGATCTATGTTATTAAACTTCCTAATATTATATTTTTGCGAAAATTTGTAAAGATGTTTGATAAACGGAAGTGCAGAAACCGCTTAATGGATTTGGATGAAATTTGGCACACATACAATTTCCAGAATTAACAGGCTAGTTCAAAACTGTACAATTGAACTTATCTTCCAAAATAGGACTTTCTGAGAATAACTTTAAGATCTAATCTTAATCTCGTTGTCTAATAGCACAAAGTTTAACAATATTCTTGTATAAGCAGCCACAAAAATAACTCAAGAAATTCAAACTTAAAATTGCCTCATTTTTTATGTCGTTATCACTTTTTCTGTTCACAAGTTAAAGCGTTTATTTAAAATAACGTTAAATTCTCAACGTGTATGTGATTCGTACTTTCAAATCTGTAATTATTTTATAAACCGTTATAATGAGAGAAAGATAGTGTTGCTAAAGGAGTTGCTTTCTTCTTCATAGCGACATAAAGCAGTGCTATCATACTATAAAAATGTTTCTAAAATATATTTTTATTTCGTACTAGCTTTTGCCCGCGGCTCCGCCTGCGTGAAAAAGTTTTCCCGGGATAAAAGTCCCGCTTTATATTTTTCTGGGATAAAAAGTAACCTATGTGTTAATCCAGGACATAATCTCCGTGTGCCAAATTTCATCGAAATCCGTTCAGTAGTTTTTGCGTGAAAGAGTAACAAACATCCATACATCCATACTTACAAACTTTCGCGTTTATAATATTAGTAGGATTTGCTCCGCTAATTTCTCGGCTGACTGTACACTTGAGAGCGGATTATACAGGCTCTCAATCAATGCCAAAAATAGCGCAACGATGGATCATATCAAACAGGTGGCGATGCTTCCTGCCAATCCACAAGGTTCGTAATAAGATTCGCATGGACCAGATGGTTTATGTTAACGCTGTGATTTATGTTCTTTGAAATTCATCGGGAATTGCATTGTGGTTTTCTTTGGGATTAGCGAGTGCTAGATGTGATCAATATGAATTTGAATTCTATTTAAGTGTTAATAAAGTAATAATAAGTAAAACGTCAGCCTCTATGCACCAAAATGCAATCATTAGTATGGTTTTAAAAGTTCATTGTAAAAGAAAATATACATGTGATTCTTTTTTTAAATATTGATATTTGTAATTAGTATTCTGAGGCTTAATATGTTATGTATGAAGACGACTTAGTGATACTCGAAATCTTTAACCTTTCCAAACCTCTCCTATAAAAATATCACCAAAATGTTATCACTTGAAACGCGACTTTAATATGTCTCCGATATATACTTGAATCGACTGCGACCCTCTACGCGTGTATTGGCCAACATTCTAGTTCGATCGCAGTATTATCCTCTCACTCATACATTCATTCCGAGTTTATTACGTACTGTGAATCGTGATGGATAGATTTCAGAATCGTTCCATTCACATTCTTTTCTCAAAAGTATTTTTCATGTGACTGCAATGTGCATTCCTTTTTCGAACGATTGCGCAGAAATAAGACTTTATAGAATTCTTTGTTTCTAATATTTTTAAAAACTGTTTTTTTTTTTGGTATTGGATGATTAGAGGAATTGCCAGTTTGATTGCGTTATATATTATTATTGTTTCCGTATACCAAGAACTTAGAATTATAATGTATGGCAATTGCGCATCCCATCGTGGGACATTAAACATCAAATCAAATGCAGTAACTCTCTAAATCTTGAACCTATAAATCAGACCTAGATTCACAATTATAATTTAGACCAATTCGATACCGTACCCGCAAATGAAAGCAGAAATGAATTCACCGTATACCAGAAAAAGTAGCGTTTGTTTTCCCTCCAGCGAGTTTATTGCTTCGGCAATCGAACCGCTGACTTTTAGTGTCATAGCGCCAAGTTATTACTGGTGGTAGGTCTCTCATTATGTAAGAGGCCGTCTGGGTGGGTACCACCGCAATGTCTATTTCTACCGCCAAGCAACAGTGTGCATGCACTGTTGTGTTTCGGTTTGAAGGACATTGTAGCCAGTATAACTACTGGACATAATGAGACTTAACATCTTATGTCTCAGGGTGACGAGCGCAGTGGAATGCCACACAGTACTTTGTTAGTCAAGGTGCTGGATGGTGTTGCTACTGTTTATGGGTGGTCGTATCGCTTACCATCAGGCGAACGGCATGCTCGTCTCGTCATTAAATGCAATAAAAAAAAAAAAAAAAAAAAAAAAAAGTTAGTATAAACAAACGGATATAAAGTTACAAGTAATAGGGCTTATTTATTTTCGGTGCTAATACATTTGGAATAAATGTGTTGTGGGAGGTTGTGGGATTACGTTGATTTTACAGAAATATACTTTTATTCTATCTATTGGGGTTCACCTTCCCTCGCCTGCTCCACACTGGCGACGCCCATGGTACCGTATATTATTTCGTAAGAGCTATTACATGGTTTATCTGTGTGTACTTTTATAAATTTCAAATGGACTCTTGTAAAAGAAGTGATGATGCGCGTGTTTGATACTTGTGCTCTCTGCTCGTGTTTAACGCATACATAGACACTATGAAGTGTTTTGTATACAGATTTTGACTGCATTGCATTTACTTCACGGTGAAGGGCGCCGTCAGTTCATTTAAAAAGTCGGGGTTTGTTATTTTCAGAGATAGAGGGTCAGGACTCAGGAGGCGTTGAGGATATTAAATGATTCATTTCAGATCGAAAGTTATAAAAAAAGACTTATTGCGTAATTTTCTGGTTGCCAGAATTATGCCGGCCTGTGAACGAATGTCCACCAATTAACTTGAACAGCAAAACGTCGGAACTAGTCACTTTGGTGCGTTTTACACAACGAAGCATGATATTTAGTCAGACAGCGATTATTCGGGACGCCCTCAAAATACAAAAGTAATCCGTCTTATAAAGTGACGGGGAGCTAGTTGATCAGAATCAGGCACAACTCTAAATAATTATCATCAATTCAGCAACGAATTGTCCAGACATACTTAGTTCTTGTTTACCTATTGGCTCGTATTCGAACCTATTACTTTTTTCCTTAAATAGCTGATTTTACGAAGTGCCTACAACGTTTACATGAAATACTGTAAGTGACAGTAATTGCCATGTACAGAGCGTGGAGGGCGAACTGAAATAGACTGAAACATTTTTGTTTGCTTTAGCTATAAATATGTTGAACAAATTTACTTGCATTGATTAAAATTCTTCGTATGGCCAGTATAACAGATATACGTAAATTGTTATTAAAAGTGCAAAGTTTAAGGACACGTCACTTGTTAATATGAGAATTGTCGACCTTAAATCAAAGGAGTAGGGATTACAAAGAGGAGGGAATTTGTGCTTCCAGAAATCTCGCGCACAATTCGAAAAACAGCTGTTACTTTGAGAATGAAACACAAAAGAAAGAAAGAAACATTAATGTCGCAGTAGATGAACACATTATCATTATCGTAGGTTTCCTGTGAACATAAGTATAGCGTTTTTATTCTATTGTATTTGCTTATTAACGGTGAAAGAAAACATCGCGAAAAAATAGAATTTCGAAGGTATGTGAAGTCTGCCAACCCGCACTAGGCCAGCGTGGTGGATTTATGATTTTTTAAGACATATTGTACGTGTCAAGTTGACTTTAACACATTTTTTATCAACACGTCTCGTAGTTCAAAGGCAGTTCGCGGTTCTGCCGAGTTAATAATAACCAAAAGAAGAATAGAATAGCTATATAAAAGGCAATAAACAAAATGGTTTTTTGACTGACTTTTCTTTTATCATCGTCATTCATTATACAAAACTAAAGCTGTTGAGCGGTCAAGTCCAAACGAATGTATACGTTTACAAGAAGACGGTTCATATAAATTACTTTGTAGTGATAATTCATACTTTTGTTTCTCATCGGTGGTAGGTCTCGTATGCGAGGGGCCGCCTAGGTACCACCGCAATGTCTTTTTCACCGCCAAGCAGCAGGATGCATGCACTGTTGTCTGTTGTGTTCCGGTTTTATAGTTGTAGCCAGCGTAATTACTGGGCATTATGAGACTTAATCTCTTATGTCTCGGGCTGACGAGCGCAGTGGAGTGCCACGCAGTACTTTGTAATTCAAAGTTCTATAGTTATTATTAATATAGGATTAATTAACATTTTTAATAAATTAATCCTACATATTAATTAGCTTTATACGTAACGTGTAACCCTCTAAGTTGTAGAGGAGCTCGTGCTCAGCAGTGGGCAGTATTAGTAGGTATATAGTACAGGGTTGGTATATAGTATGTGGTATGGTAACGTGTGTACAACGATATTTTTAATGAATAAGATTTTAAATTTAATAAATGAAGTGAAACGCGTCACCGAATTTGATATAAAGACAAAGGAGATGTCCGCTTTTTGTATGGGAGCTGGGCCTCAAAATTTAAACAGGCTCAAACTTTAGGGATATTAAAGGGGCAAAATATACATCTTGAATCCATTAAAAAAATATTTTTAGACCCCTCCATTTATTAGAAATATAATAAAGAAATGTCGTGGCAGAGTAACTTACAATAACTTCATTGATGTCTGTGCACAATTACAAAAAAAAAAAACATTCGCGCCAAAGAGACTATAATACTAAAAATTCGCGCTCTTTGCATTCGCGGTTATTCTGCTTCGATGTTCGATTCATGTCTCGTTGAATTTATCTGTTACCTATTTCTGTTTAAACTGACTTGGCAAACAACAGATCCTTCGATATTACACACGAGCTATGAATTACGATAGCATCGCCTTTTCATCTCGACTTCGACTTGCATTTCCTCGGCGATATTTCGATATTTGTCTTGATTAGACTAGTAGACTAGTGATTTGATAAGCCACTATTGTAGCTGCATAATTGGCAGGAGGACAGTCGGAAGCTGCGCTCATGTTATGACCATTATTTGGTATCTTGGATGGGCTCGGCATCAAAGCAATATTATTCCACCTGCGCAGGTTTTAGATTGCATAATGATTCCAGAGGACATTGAAATAGAATAGATAATTGTACATAAACTATAAGAATGACTTTTATTTCAATTAAAAAAATTATGCTCTGAAACATATGAACCAAGAAAATATTCCCATCTGGAGTTGTTATGTACAAACTTTTCAGAATTGTATCATCTATTAAATGAATAACTAACGTATTATAATATGTTTTAAATGTATTTAATATATATTCATAATGATAGCCATGGCCATAATATGCCACTGCCCTTAATTGATTTCTTCTTACTGTTAGAATGTATAGTTTTGTTTCTGTAGGTGGCATACAACCACAGATATTACCTAAACATTACTAAATATGAATATTGTGTATTAAATACATTATAACAATATTATTTGTATTTTTTTAATTTAATAGATGATAAACATTTTGTACTTGCATAACAATTTTAAATGATAATATTTTGCTTGTTTCATAGTTTTTAAAGCATAATTATTAGTAGTCAGGTTTTAATTTTTGAACTCACTTATTATTGAAATAATTTGGGGGTTATAATTTCATGATAAAGTATTGGTTGAGCCCCATTTCATTTTTTATGTGTAGGTTTATTGTTTTACGTGTACCTAGGTAATATACCATAAAAATATTCCCAATTATCAGGTGCAATACAGATGAACATACAATACATACCCATTAAAATCATAACAATGGAATAGCTATGTATTGAATTAAACACTTTTATGATATTTTAAACTCTTTTATTGTTTTATATATATGGGTATAGTGAGCGGCGACGATCGCTTATTGGAAAAGACCAGACTGCAAAGACGAAGTTACAGGTTCCAAATGCAGACTTCGCGCGACACACCTCTCAATTTTCATAATTTATTTGTGTATTGAGAATTTATCGATCGTTGCATGGATCGGAGTCGTCAAAATGCTGAAACATCCGTGATTGCATTTGGAGACGTATCTTAGTATCGATATATATGGTATCTAGAGTTTTGTACACATGAACATCCTTGAAGGCGCAGTCACAAGACGTTAAAGTCCCTAAATGCAAAAATAATCCATAATGTTTTCTTTGATTTATTCTGCGAATTCACTTTTAGGTATATCACAGTAATTTACATGATAAAAATATTTTTAATACTATCGAAAAGTCTCTGGAACAAAACAATCCTACGCGGGATACGGCTACTCATGACATCATTCTTCTTCTTCTTTTTATTATGGCTTCCATCGATTAACTATCGGTGATTTCGCCAATGTCAAGTAATAATAGCAGATACAAAACAATAATTACAAATTCTTAGAAATAAAAAGTTGTCGCCATGTCAAAAAACCTCATGACATCAGACATGACAGTTGATCCATTGACAAGTGACAACTGTCAACTTTACTTTTTTTGGGTGTGCGTTCCAATATACGAAGTTTTTTATTTTGAAAACGTTAATTACAACTAATTTTAAGTGTGATTATAGGTAAAACAAAATTACATAAATCTTAAAATCGGAGGTGTTTAAAATTAAACTATTTATTGTAAAAGGCTAGTTTTTAGGAGTTCTATCCAAATATATATAAACTTTCTTGTTTAAATTTTCAGGCCCGTTTTTGGACAAGTCCTTTACTTTATTTTTGCATCCTCTTTCGAAATTTACCAATCATTAGGTATATAAATTGAAGGTAAAACTCTTTAAGTCCCGCGCTGACATTTAACTTTTATGAGAAAACCTGTTCTAAGTCTCTGGAAAAAACCTACGCTTTTTGCTTTGCTATTGCTTCAGCAACTGTCAAATCCGTAGCAGTGTAGTGTTTCTCACCAACGATTTGATAGTTTCAGCTCAGCGCCTTATATATAACTAGATGTTGCTCGCGGCTTCGTCCGCGTGAAGAGCCTTTCCCGCTACAAAAAGTCCTAAATCACTGTAGCGAACCATTACGCCATCTGAACTGCGGTAGCGCCATCTATTTAAATAAAAAAAAAATTGCGTCCTCTGACAAATACACGCTAAGCCCAAATAAATTAAACATGTTAATGGACTTAATCGGTAAAGGAACGGACCCCCCATAAGAAGTTAACCTTAGAATAATAACACATAGAAACCGTGAACATACACGCTTAGTGAGGCAAGTAAAACTAGGCTAAATTAGCCTAGTAACCAAACATCCCGCGTCAGTGCTCAAGGCCGAATCGTAGCGCTATCAGCTCTCGATATTTTATTTTAAAATGATGGTTTGTGCAATAAACTGATGCCACAGTATCTCGGATAATTTTAAGAAACATTGTAACATAACATTTCACATGCAATTATTACGATTAATCTAATATTTTGACATAAAATAATAGTTAAAGCAAAAACAATAATTCAAAAATTTTATAGACCCCATTATATCAAAATGTTGCCAAAAAAAAAGAAAATTGATACCCCAAATGTTGATGTTCATATTCTAAAATTAATATATTTCTAAAATTAACTTATTTAATTGGTACAAAAAGTGGACGATAGCCTAGTTGGGAATGGAACGGTCTGCCGAGACAATGTCCGGCGGTTCAAAACCCAAGGCACACACCTCTGATTTTTCGAAGTTATGTGTGTATTGTTTATCAATTATCGTTCGCTTTAACGGTGAAGGAAAACATCGTGAGGAAACCTACATACCTGAGAATTCTCGATAAGAATTTCGAGGGTATGTGAAGTCTGCCAATCCGCACTAGGCCAGCGTGGTGGACTAAGGCCTAACCCCTCTCAGTAGTAGAGGAGGCCCGTGCTCAGCAGTGGGCAGTATTTAATACAGGGCTGGTATTATTATTATTATTATTATTAATTGGTACCTTTGCATGCTTTGGAATTGTGTTGCCAGTGTTATGAAAATAATATTTTTCTGTTGAGTTGATTTTAATTGACATTTCAAATTTTAACAAGCTTATATTATTATTTTAAATGAAAATAGTTCTAAAATAAGGACACCTGTATCTTTTATTTTTTAGAAATTATGAAGTTATCATTTATCATTTTAACTTTTTTTTCTTTTTTTCAGCAGACGTAAGCACTAAGCTTCAAATGACGTCAATTATACGGTTGAATGGTGAATGGTGATGCTGCCTTTTTTACTATGATTCGCAAAAAAACCGTAATAAAATAGAACCAGATACATTTGATATTATTGACATAAATAAAGGCATTCATTCATATCATCATCATAAAACTAGAATGGAGGCAAAGGTAAATACCGCATTCAACCGTTTAATTCACGTCATCAACGTAATTTGTTTTTAATTTGGTACTGTTTTGGTCATTCTAAGGGATTTATTTTATTATTTTTTATTTCAGATTTTTATCATTATAATTAAGGATAAAGTAATCCCTTACTGTGAACAATAATAATAATTCCATAATTAAATAATCCTAATTAAATAATGACTTAAGGTTTTGGGGAACATCCGATACCACTAGCAACATTATTTGCACCCTTGTGTGCGTGTGGCAGAACGTCAATACGTGTGGCCTACGCCTACATCAATGAGTTTTATGCTTCACACTTGACAGTTTTTTTATATGAAACTATCATTCTTGGCGTTATTATTCTATGAAGTTAACGTAATGCAGGCGGAAATCGTGTCGATATCGAAAAAGTTGCCCGGATAACAATATATCAAATTAGGATATGGGCAGGTGATAGAAATAATAATATTTCTACAACACCAATAGACTCACATCTCTACGACAAAAAGTGTACCGAATGAGCCAAAATTTCATTTCTTCCATTATTGCGTAAGTCAATGTTTTCAATAATGTGTTCGATATCCGTGTATAAAATAAATCAGAAATACCGTCCTTAGTGGTTTTTGAACCGTAATAAATTCCTATACAGTGATAGTGCATAACGGTTGCCAAAAGTCATAAAACCCCTCCATTAAAAAAACAAGACTGCGGAATGACATCACGGCGTTTATAAAATACAAGTCACTTGCCCCGGCTTCGCACGGGTAGTACTTATTATAAGCTGTAGCCAAATGCCGATGACACACTGTCGCCATAAAACAAAAACAAATGATGTTCACGAATTACATTAAGTTCTATACTAAAAACAGTTAAACCATGTATTATACCTTCTAATTTCTATGTTGTACTAAGAATATAAAATTCAAACAATAATAATAAAGTATCGGCTCGTGAGGGATTTGAACCCCCGACCTCCACTTATAGGCATTTCTAGATGGGTGCTCTTACCGCTGAGCTAACGAGCCCGTTGCGTAAGTGATGAAATAACAGACCATTACGATACACCATGGATGACGTCATCATACAGTATTAATATTGTTCGTATACCTCTGTTGTCTGTACAGGCACGGTTATATTATCTATGGTACTGTGGTACAGGTAGGTTCACATATTTTTGATCTATAATAAAGGAGTTTAGATGTTAGTATAAACGTCCATCAAAAAAAAAAAACTACTCATAACATACCTAGGGCCATCTATAAATTACGCCACAGGATAAGAGGGGGGGAGTGGTCACAAGTTTCGTGATTAAAATCGAAATTATTAAAACACAAAACAGTAACCGTAAACGACGAAACTAAAATAGAAATGATCACTGTCTATATAAGGATTATTTTCTATGTTGTCGAATTCTCGCTCGCAAGGAGCGGTTCGCTGTACAAGACAAGGCCGCCCTCAGCTCGTCAGCCGCATTCGAGTCAAATTCTACCCGCGAATTACTGATGTAAATGTTATTAAAAATAGTAATCCCTAATTTTGGAACTGATGTTTCCATATTTATTGAACAATGGTCATTCTTTTTTAATTGCTTCTTTTCGAAATGAGCCTATAAACAGTAGTAGTTTAATACAGAACTTATAATTACAAAAGTTATAAAAGAAATGCTAGCTAAAATACTATATACGTAATATATACTTTTCTACTGCCAAGCAGCAGTGTGCATGCACTGTTGTGTTTCAGTTTGTAGGACACTGTAGCAAGTGTAACTACTGGCCATAATGAGACTTAACATCTTATGTCTCAGGATGACGAGCGCAGTGGAATGCCACACAGTACTTTGTAAGTCAAGATGCTGGATGGTATTACTACTGTTTATCGGTGGTCGTATCGCTTACCATCAGAGGAACGGCATGCTAGTCTCGTCATTCAATGCAATAAAGAAAAATGTATGTTTTTAAATAGATGTCCTGATAGCGCTATGGATCAGTACAGAGGTTTAGGGTCTTCTGTAGCGGAAAAGAATTTTAGCGCGGGCGAACCCATGAGAAACACCTAGTTGGCTAGTAAATCTTACTGTGGCCATGATGATGAGCTCATCAAAGTATAATCATTCCCATTTAAGTTATATTAACAAAAGCTGAATTTCAACAAAATAATATAGAGCCCAAATTGATAACAAGACGGTAATGATACCCCTGATCATTCTTCCGAGGAGTTTGTAAGCTTAGGCTGGTATAACTTCCTCGGTCCCGGCGGAAATCCGAAATAAATACGAATTATCGTATCTTTGTATTTTAAAACAAAGTTCCATTATTCTTTGTGAGAAATTGTTACGTTTAATTATGCCAGTTTGTGTGATGGTGAAATAGGTTAAAAGTTGGTAACTGCTGAGAGGTCGTTATTAGGGTTTGCAATCCTGCACTATTTTTTTCCAGCTGGAAATTTGCTGTAAATTCGTAATTACAGCTGTATCCAGCTGTAATTCCCGCATACCATTTAATAGTATAATTATATATGAAAATAAGAATCCCATGATTGTGGAATATTTATATTATACTAAATTACGTGCAAAAATTTTTTTTTATCAAATAGATAGGTAAGTAATTAATGTTGATAACTATGATATTTTTAAAATCAAAACATTCAACACTAAAATATGACTTTTGTTACTTGTACATATTATTATCTAGACACTCTCTAAGTACGTACTTTACGTACTTTTCGTTGGAAATACTTTTTTAAACATGCATAGAAATAAATATTTTTCAAAAACTATAATGATTTCTTATGTTTACGAAAAACAAAACAAACAAAAAGTATAAATCAAAAAGATCCGAGTTTCGACTATACAAAGTATTACGTACTAATCATTGGTATTTATTTAGTCATAACTACTAAGGAAAATTTGTTAAAAGTATCGTAATTGGGTTACATTATTTATTAGCTATTAGCAGAGTTTACACTGGTTTACAATTACATCGAATGTGTATAACGGCAAGAACAATTTTCTTGTTACTGAACATCGTTATGGAAACAACATACTGACAGATTAAAATCAGCCAGCACTAAATTGGTGCAATATATAAAACCTTCAACACGCCCCCTCAATTTAGCTTCACCATCCCCAAACCTACCATGCATTTATAATGCTTACAAACAGGCAAAGCCTTTGTGAGGATATCAGCTACCATCAGATCTGTCGACACGTATTTCATCGCTATAGCGTTGCCTTTGAGTACATCCCTGATAAAATGATATTTTATATCTATATGTTTGCTACGAGCATGATACACAGGATCATTTGCGAGATATATAGCTCCCTGGTTGTCAGCATAAACGACAGTTTTCGATAAGCTATCTAATCCTATCTCTTTCAATAAACTACTAAGGTAGAGAACTTCTTTCATTGCCTCGCTAACACTAATGTACTCGGCCTCTGTTGAAGATGTAGCTACAGTTCTTTGCTTTTGAGATCGCCAAGCAATAGCCGCTCCTCCTAACATAAACGCGTAGCCTGAGTATGATCTCCTATCGATCAAACAATTACCCCAATCGGCATCTGAATATCCTATTAACGATTTCCCTGTCTTACGAAATGTCAATCGGTAGTCAATTGTCTTCTTTAAATATCGAAGAACCCTCTTAGCCGAAATCCAATGTGTATGACTTGGACAGGTTGTGAACTGAGCTAACTTAGAAACCGTATTAGATATATCGGGTCTTGTACCTACGCTAAGGTACATGAGTGTTCCTATGAGCTCGCGATATGGCCACGGTTCCTTTTCCTTATCATTTTCACGATGATCCCTTGGTACTGCAAAATTCAAACCCACTTCGAAGGGTGTGGATACAGTCTTGCAGTCCGCCATACCATATCTATTCAAAGCATCTTGAATATATTTTCGCTGTGACAGACTTATTTCACCATTCTTTTTCTCTATTTCTATACCTAAACAGTATTTCGCTGGTCCAAAGTCCTTCAGCTCAAATTCAGCAGCTTAATCTTTCTTAAATTCCTGTATCAAAATAAGATTATCTGAAGCTACTAAAATATCGTCAACATATATAACTACTATCAAAATGGTTCCATCTTCCTTCCGCTGGTGATAAAGACTCGGCTCGTTTACAGTTGGTTTGAAGTTCATTCGGCGCAATTTCTCATCTAGTCTGATATACCACTGCCGCCCCGCTTGCTTCAAGCCATACAACGAACGTTTCAATAAACAGGCGTTGCCTCCAGCTTTAAGGTCGACTAACATTTTCTTAGCACGCTTCCTAACTGCGGAACTTGCATTCTCCCTCTGGATTAGCGTAATCAAACTCTCCTCTAATATTTTCGGTATTTGCATGTATACCTCTTCATCGAGTCGGCCATTTAAATATGCAGTATTTATATCCAATTGATGGACTTCCAGGTTCAGTTCTACAGCTAGTGCAATTAGTAGTCTAATTGTTTCAAGTCGCGCTACTGGCGCAAACGTTCGATGGTAATCTATACCATAACGTTGACTGAATCCTTTTACTACTAATCTAGCCTTTTTCTTTGTTGTCATATCGACGTTTAATTTCGTCGTCAAGACATAACGACAGCCTACAACTTTCCGATCGCTTGGCTTTTTAACAATATCCCACGTCTCGTTCTTTACTAAACTTTTGATTTCTGATAGAATTGCTTCCCGCCATTCTTCATGATCGTCGCTTGATAAAGCTTGCTCAACAGACATTTCAGCCATTGCACAGAAAAAATCTTCATCATTTTCATCCTGATTCTCACTATCCTGAATTTCTTCGTTGTTGGTTTGTCGGTCTGTCTCTCCAAATTGTCTCAATCTGCTCTGTCCAAGTTGTTCCGATTCCTGAGTTGGTATCTTTACTTCTACCATATTATATACCTTCTTGGGACGTCCAGTTTCTCCTTTTACTAACTTTGGCCTGCCTGGACCTCTTTTCAAGATAACTTGTCTTCTATTATCTTCACCTACTTGCTCGACCTCTTCCGAATGTATATTTCCACCACGAACATCTCCACTGCCATTGCAGTCGATTTCTACTATATGTGGTGTGCCGACTATACGATTGTTCTCATTCATTTGGTCTCCAGAACCTGAAGGGGTTTCAAACAAGACTTGGTTGGGTATATACACATCTGCAACAACTGGATCTTTTTCTCTATAATGTGTGTCTCTAACTTCTAATTCAATCTCCTCATGATTCTTCATTGTCTTCTCACCTAAAACAAATTTAACATCACGAGCTTCAATGACTTTATGTTCAGATGGTATCCAAACCCGATATCCTTTAGTTGATCGAGGGTAACCTACTAATACTCCCTTTCTGGCACGTGCATCAAATTTATCCTTTCCTGGTGTCTTATCCAAAACATAAGCTTTCGTCCCAAAACTTTGTATATTTGACAAGTTCACAGAAGTGCCTGTCCACTTTTCAAATGGGATTCCACCACCTAGGCTGCTAGTCGGACAACGGTTACGTACATAGCATGCAGTTACAACAGCGTCCGCCCAAAAACCTACAGATAAACCGGAAGATAATAACATGCACCTAGCCATTTCAATTAAAGTCCTATTTTTGCGTTCACTGACTCCATTCATTTCAGGAGTCCTTGGAATCGACAACCTTCTTTGGATACCTTCGTTCTTTAAAAATTCATCAAATTCACGATTCCGATATTCACCACCATTATCAGATTGAAGGAATTTTATTTTCTTACCTGTCAATCTTTCTGCGTAATTTTTGTAGAGCTTAAATGCGTTGAAAACTGCACTCTTCCGTCCGAGTAAATATACTTCACACCAACGAGAACTGTCATCGATAAATGTCACGAAGTATTTTGCTCCGCCAATCGAAGGCGTTTTAAAAGGACCTACCACATCGGAATGTACAATTCGTAATAACTCATTACACGGTCCACCCGATCTCGAAAAAGGTAACGTACTCATTTTTCCCTTAGCACATATATCACAGTTGGATAATTTTCTCAAATCTGCCCCTTTCGTATTATATCCGCAATGGTTTAATAGTTTTAAGAGATCTTTACCATTTAAATGACCCATACGCTGATGCCAAGTCACTATATCGATTGAATCAACAAAAGAACACATTTGTTCACTCAGCCCTTTAAAAAGATAAAGATTTCCTACACGTTCAGCTGTCATCACAGTATTACCTGAACTCACATCATTTATACAGGCCCTATCTTTAGTAAATTGAATTTCATACCCGTTATCCGCAATTCTCGCTACTGATAGCAAATTGCTCCTAAGATCTGGTACAAACAAAGTATTTTGAAAAGTTAGCCTCCTGCCTGATGATGCTGACAACCTTACGTCACCTTTGCCCTTTATATCCGTTGACAGATTTGATGCTAGGTTTAATTTATCCTGTAAAATACAAAAATTATCAGTAAATTTATCTAAATCGTTACACAACAGTTTAAATATTATGGTTTGCTACAGTTTGTGTTAATGAAATTAAGAAATAGCAAAAAATCACAATGACAATAAAAGTTACATAATATGGTTTTGAAAATAAAGGCGCAAAAAATAAATATAAATATGTATAACTGTTATATTGTCCGCCAGTTTTAGGTACTACTTATACAGCATCTAAGGTTAGCCGATGAATCTATAGGAGGGTCATATGTGTTTAGTGTTCGGTTCTCGTCCCAAATATATAAAAAAATTATGACAAATTTACGTTTCCGCGATTTATGACTTTTTATAAATAAATGGTTTCATATTTATACCTTACCATCTAGTGGAAGTCCCTGTTATTTATATAAAGGGTCACTATGCATAATATTATTTTTTATTCAATAAATAATGGCTCCAATTTATGCATTGCTAATCGACTTTCGTAAGGTCACTTCTAAGTCGTCAAATGAAATTACTCGTATGATTCAGGTCTATTCGGTCTGTTCCATAAAATCATGAACCTTAAACCAAGATATATTGAAATGGGACCATTTCGAGACCCTTATTTACTACATAAAGAACGAATCAAGGAAATAGGCTCACAATTTTCGGAGAAATCAGTGTACAGTCAGCAGCATAAATATCTGTACAAAATCAAAATTTCAAATCTCCTATATACGCGTTAAGTTAAACTGAATATTTTTTTCTTGTGAAGAGAAAAAAAAGATTAGTAAGAACACAAAAGTATTTATGCAATTTGAAATTTTGAATTTGTCCATCTACTTATGCTGCTGACTGTACACACATACATAAAAAAATACAAATACACGAATGGAGAACCTCCTCCTTTTTTGGAAGTCGTTTAAAAAAATGTTGCATCATCATTCATCACTCAATTTTGAATCTTATTTCAATATATTTACCGTTAATATTTTATTTATGTTATCATAAGGGACACCACTCTAAACATTGGCGAACAAAATACAATATAAAAAATGTTTCTATACTAAAAACAGTTACACCTTATAATATTATTATACATTCTAATTTATATCTCGTATTGAGAATATTACATTCAAACAATAATACAAAAATGTCGACTCGTGAGGGATTTGAACCCCCGACCTCCACTGGATACTGCTTTTCTAGGTGGGTGCTCTTACCGCTGAGCTAACGAGCCCATTGCGTCAGAGATAAAATAACAGATCATTAGGATATACCATGGATGACGTCATCATAACTTATTAAAGTTCTGACAATCCTTTCTGGCCGGTATGACAATTTATTGACACTTTACAGAATACTACGTGTAGGGAAGAGACCAAAAAATCGACCGATTCTTAAGTGATATCGATTCCTTGTTCAGAGAGTTTATAATCGATAGTCAACAGGCAAATTTTTTTATTAAATAAAAATTGCCAGATAAGCTAAGGAAATACACGAACAAATATACGAAAAAAACAATGTTCAATTTAAATTAGGGTCCGACTCCAAATATACGTATATACTAAGCAAGTATAAAGTTAAATTATTTTTTGGTTTGTAGTCGTTTTGAAGTCGGTTTTATTTTTTGTTATTATTGATTTTATCAACCAGCCCTTTTGGGCCAATTAGTATCTAATAAATCCTAGTAGAGTTCGGTGCGACAGCCTTAATGCGTATTTAGTAGAATTAGGTACTTATATTTACTAAAATTACATTTATTACACATTATTTATTTATTTATTTATTTTACACTTTGTACAGATGTATAGTACAGGCGGACTTAATGCCTATGGGCATTTTCTCCCAGTCGACCTTAAGGAGGTGCAGAGAGACGGAGGCAGGTGTAAATTATAAATAATGAAAAAAAATATATATACAATGATAATTATTTAACAAAATATATGTATATATACATATACTACATATATAACTGTGTACATAAATAATTATTTAAAATATATACATAAACAATTACGTACATAAATAAATACGTATATTAATAAGCTAATGAGGAGAATCTGCTACTTTGGCGAGGATTAATTGCCGAACTCTCATTTTGAATGCCACCCGTGTTGTAAACGACCTGATTTCGAGTGGGAGTGCGTTCCAGAGAAGGATTAATTATAATATACATTAAATATAATTTTGTTGAAATAAACTATATATCGAATATATTGTACTAGACTGTTTCAAAAATACTGTGGAAACATTTTTTAATAAATGTATGTACATAAACAGGGTCTATTGACCTGTTTCAGTTGAACACTCTATAGTGATGCAACCAATATCACTGTATCAATCAAGGTTGATACATATATATTATACTCATTGTTATAATGTATGGAGAAAATGGTAAATATTTGAATTTTGTACTTTTTGGCTAGACGTTCCCACAAAGTTATCGCGTCGCGAAAAAATTTAATTGTCATGCCGGCCAGACAGGATTGTCAGAACTATAATATTCTTCGTTAAACCTCTGTTGTCTGTATAGCTATGTTCTCATATTTTTTATCAATAATGAAGGAATTTAGCCGTTGCTCTATACGTCCGTAAAAAAAATACTACCTACCTACTTATAGCATAGTTTTAGGGCCGTCCATAAATTACGCCACATGTTAAGAGGAGGAGGGGTCACAAGTTTCGTGACGTCGCGACGTTCGCATGTCAAAATCCAAAGTATTAATGGTGCTTTCACAGAATGATGACTGGTTGTAAGGTTTTCGTCGTTCAAACATGATGAATTGGCTTCATGTCTATGATAGCTATTATATCAAAAACCACTATAATGTAAAAAAATACTTATATTTTGCCCATGGATTATAAGGAAATTTAAATACTACCAATATTATATACACTGCCATTCGTGTGATTATATTTATGTACAATGAATAAATCTTTGGAGTTGTTTCACATAATAAAGGTGGTATATATTTGGTTGCACCACACACTAATAGCAAAAAGAAACATAGTTTGCGCAGCGCAAAAATGTAAAAGCGCCCTTAAAGCACAAAACAGAAACCATAAACGACGAAGCTAAATAAAATAGAAATTATCACTGGTTTTATAAGGTTTATTTTGGTTTGTTGTTGAATTCTCGTTCGTAAGGAGCGGCTCGCTGCACAAGACCCTCAGCACAAGGTCGTCAGCCGCATTCGAGAAAAATTCTACCCGCGATTTGAAGTTAATTTTATTAAAGAATGTAATTTCTTTTATAGAATTACTAGCTGACCCGGCAAACGTTGTTGTGCCATATAAATTCTTTTTAGAGATTACTTTAGTAGAAAAAAAATATATAAATTATTGTGAGTACGCGAAGATGTAGTGTATGAGTGGAAGAAGCACAGGTGACCGGCGCGGCTTCGCTCACATCCCTACTCCAAGCAGTTTACTGAATCAGAAGTGACACTGGCAGCCCCTTAACGGGAATAATAGATCCGAGATAATTGATCAGTTACCGACCGGGGTTAAAGTTATTAAATTACTAATATCGCTATTCTAAAATAGGGGATGATGGAAGAAGGTAGAAAATTTAGGATTGTATGTATTTTTAATGCCACACCATAAAAAAAAAGAAAAAAAAAACTGTCGGAAAAAGAAAAAAATATTTTTTGGGTTGGACCACCCTTACCACTTAAAGGGATGAAAAATAGATAACAACCTATTCTTAGACCTATCAAGTGTGAACATAACATTCATCAAAATCGTTCCAGCCGTTTCGGAGAAGTATGGCAACAAACACTGTGACATGAAATTTTATATATATAGATTACTAGCATTGCGCGCGGTTCCGCCCGCGTGGAAAAGTTTTTCCGGGATAAAAAGTAGCTTATAGCACTCAGGAGTAATGTAGCTTCCTATTAGTGTTTTTTTTTTAAATCGGTCCAGTAGTTCCTGAGATTAGCGCGTTCAAACAAACAAACAAACTCTTCAGCTTTATAATATTATATAGTATAGATATCATCTTTTCTTCTTCTTTTTTTTAAGGCGCTATCTTATAGGTCATAAGTAGGTACCTACTTTTGTGATTGTACTGTTTTGATTCTTAACTAAATAAAAAATGAAGATTAAAAAATAAGATAAAGACATTTATTTACATACATACATAGCATCACGACTTTTCCCTTTTCAGGGATAGGCAGAGGTATATCACATCCACATGTTAGGTTCCATGTAATTGGGGGCGGATCTATTGCCATTTACCAGGCACATTTCCAGACTCCGGTTTGATACTGAGTAGAAAAACCCAATATCACTTTGCCTGACCCGGGCATCGAACCCGAGACCTCAGTAGTCGTACCGTAATACAACTACGCCAACGAGGCAGTCATATAATATTATGACTTATATTAATATTAAAATGCAGGATCCTACGACGAAAGATTGAGGGTAATATAATATTTATATGACGGCATGATAACGTATAGACCCAGTAATGACACGGTAATATTATCTACGCAGTATTATGACTCAGCCCTTTTCTTGAAATAATTACCTACAGCCACGCGGTACGTAAACACGCGATAGGGCTGCCCGCTACAGTATTCTAATTTTGTCTACTTACTTCAGTTTCTTTTTAGTTTTGTAATTTTAAATATTATATTTTAATTTAATAAAAATGAAATTTGTTGTTTGTTTTTAGAGCATTTAAATAAAAGCTTGTCTTTAAAAATATTTATTTACTTTTATTTATTTTTGAATTTGCAGTAATTTTCCGAGTTATTCTCGGAAAATATATATAGGAGTGCGTAAAAAATAACTTGTCCACTATCTTGGGTCGTCCGCCATATTGGATTTAGAGAGAAGTCATTTTTTGTATTCTTCTCAGGAAACCCTTTCATTTGATATCCATATTATGGACATGTACAATAAATAACTAGTCCATCATCTTGGGCCATCCGCCATAGGTATTGGATTCACAACGACGTCAGTTAGTAACAATTCATTGTCACCTAAACTGAACGTGTATGCGAAATTTCAACACAATCGGTTGAGAGCAACTGCTTCAAAATGACTTGCAAGATTCCACCCGAACAAAGATACATAGGTACATTGTAAGTTAAATAAAAGCTTTTAAAAAGAAAACTTTTTTTTTTTATAAAAATAAGTCCGACATTCCAGGGGATATTCTCATAATTATTTCATGATGATATTTTATCTAATTCAATAATATATATTATTATGTAAGTAACTAAGGTGATTGCTGAGGTCTCGGGTTGGATTCCCGGATCGGAAAAAGTGATATTGGATTTTTGTATTCAGTATCGGCCCGGAGTCTGGAATTTGTGCCCGATATGGCGATAGGGTCGCCCCCGATCATATCATAGGACGGAATATAGACGGCGAAAGTGGGTGCAACTAGTTCAGCCTCTGCCTACCCCTTCGGGGATACAGGGCGTGATGTGTGTGTGTGTGTGTAAGCAGCTAAGTACATATTAAGTAAGTAGGATAACCTAGCCTAGGAAACTACTTACTAGTTACTTTTATCGTGAGCGTAGGTAAGTTACACGTACGTCACTTTTTTCACCTTATCCACTTCTTTATTTATTAATAGTAGTAAGGGATTCACCGATACTGGAGCAGGTTCGACGGCCGGTCCGCGGCGCTCCGGCGGCTGATGGCCGACGTTTTCGATTGCTCCAGATTCGGCCCGCGGGACCCGCGAATAAATCCGCGGATTACTTTAATACCTACCGCGAATTAATTTGATACCTACCGCGGATTAATTTGATACCTACCGCGGATTAACTTGATACCTACCGCGGATTAACTTGATACCTACCGCGGATTAATTTGATATCGACCGCGGATTACTTTGATAACACCCGCGAATAAAAATTATATCGTCCGCGGAATCCGTTTCATATCACCCGCGAGGTAGGTATGAACCACGAATTTGTTCATGGTCTACGGTTCCCTTAAGCTTGTACTTTTTCCCTGTTCGTTGTGCTTTTAACTTTCTACTTTCTATCGGCGATCCTTTTTTTTATTTGAAGGATGGAAAGGTCTTTGTCGCGTATTTCTATTAACTCGTGTTTCTACGCAAAAGCCGTTTAAAATTACTTAATAATTACCCTTTACGCATTACGAGCATTGTTTATGATAGATAAAGCAACATTTTCCCTGTTTCGTTGTGTTATTGACTTTCTACTTTCTATCGGCGACCCTTTTTTATTTGAAGGATGCAAAGGTCTTTGTCTCGTATTTCTATTAACTCGTGTTTCTACTTAAAAGCCGTTTAAAATTACTTAATAGTCGCCCTTTACGCATTACGGGCATTGTTTATTATAGATAAAGCAATCGTTACAATACACCATACCTTTCTCAAATTCTAGGTAAAACCCTTTGGGTCTTCTCATTGTCATAATAATTACGGTTCCCATTATTCACATTACCTGATATTACGTATTCAACGGAACATTTAAGGTGAAAGTCGAAACATGTTGGATCTTGTCTGCAAGGAAACAATACTCCCTCTCCATATAAAAGGCCGACTCAAAATCACATGGTATCGTATTCCACTCTGTGCTCTGCTCGAAGTGTGATCTCCAGTTGTGTGTAACAGTGAAGTGATAGTAAAATTGTGAAATAGTTAAATAGTGAAAGTGTTATAAAAATGAATGTAAGTACCTTTATATACTTTGATCTAAAAGTGTTGTAACCAGATGTTTCATTAATTGTTTATGCCATGTGTTGTCTACCAGGTTAATACATTTTAGCTATCTTTGATGTCTTATTAATTTATCATTGTTACTAATGTATGCATGTATACTTCGCATACCTATAAGTATTTATCATACAGTACTTACTTAACCGATAATTAAAACAGTTTCATTTCATTTTGTTACAGTTTTCTGAAAATACTTTCAAAAACTACTATTATGCTGAAGAAATCGACGAACCTAGTGATGAAGAAGGTACACTCGCTTTTAAAGTAAAAAAAGCGATAATAGCAAATAAAAGACCGATCGAATGCAACAGCATTGATGAGTTCTTCGAAAAACCAAAAAAGAAGAAGACAACAACAAGAAAGTCATCCAGTGTTGGTCGATCGACGAGCGGGGGTGTTTCATACATCCGATCAAACAGCGATGACAACAGTTCTGCATCACATCTCATAAAAATTGAGGTGTATGAAGTGAATAAAATAAAAAACATCGCACCGACGGAACATTGGAAACACGCTGATGTGCGAGTTAAATATTACGCGGAAAACGACAGTGATAAGAACTTGCAAAGTGTCAAGGACACTATATACAATATAACCAAACAGTTGGCTAGTAAGGACGATTGTGTGAAATATTTTATAGACACAGACAAATGAACAAAAGTGCCAGTGCGTGTCAATGTTTTAATATCATAACTTTAATCATATGCTTTGTACTACTATTATTGAAATAAGAAACTATTATTGTAATAACTGTACTTAAGAATCTACCTGTTTTAATTTAACTTACATTGTATTGTATTTAAACTTTGTACTCTTTTAAGTTACATACTTAATAGATTAATTTGTTTTTGATTCTAGAACTCTTTGTGAATTGTGTTATTGCTAAGTATTATTGTAAATAGTTATAAGTCTTTTTAGTGTTTTTTCATGCTCATGCTTACGATTGTAAAGTTATTGGGAACATTCATAAATTGTTTGGAAAAAAGTGGATAGCTTAGAATGTAATTACATTGTTTTGGGTAGTATATAAGCGTTGAAATAACTTTTAAAAATACTGAGACATTCCTTACCATGGATACAAGCTGTGATTTATACAACATGGAACTCGTCGCACTTCTCGAAAACATCGAATCAATGGATCTGATGTCATCGCAATACGACAAAGAACTGTACGAGCTCTGTGATAAAATGGAACAAAGACAAGTTGAAACGTGAGTAAAACATTTTTTATTATTTTAAGACTAGTTGCAACATGTTTTGGGAATCCATGAAGAGGGGATACACTTAAAGTATTTATAATGGTTCGAACATCTTGCACAATCATTCAACTTGTTTCTTCCGTTTATATTTTTAACATTGAAGTGCAACCAAAATGTACCACTCACTTGATATTTCTAGTTTATCTCAGAGTGAGATTGCAAGTTTCGATAAAAAGATAATTTTACATAAATATCATCGTTTCATACGGTTTTGGTATATATTAAATGTTTTGCCAGAATCAATGTTGGGAGATCCTGATATTTCTCCTTATTATACACCATGTAGTGGACATAAAATCTCAAAACAAACTCATTCCGATGAGGATGATATTGATGGTGTATTATCAATGAAAGCATATTGTTTGCAGTGTAAATAACAAATAATGTTAGTATCTATTTAAATAATAGAAACATAGTAGCATATTTATTTCGTGAGATAACATTTTTTTAACAGTTTTCTTATCCATCAGATCTATGCAGAATGGAGAAGGCAGCAGGAAAAGATTAGCGCCAACTGAATTGTTTGAAGAGGATCCATTAAAGAGAAGAAAAAATATTCATCTTGAAGCTCCTTCGACATCTACATCGTCGCTGGATAACATTTTAAATGTAAGTACAGAACAGCATAATGATAAAATTGAATGTCCTGAGTGTCACATATATGTATCAAAAAAATATATGACCAGTCACTATAAGAGCAATAAACATAAAAATAATTTAATTAGAAGAGATAATAATCTACCTAATGTTCAATTCATTGATAGTGCTTTCGGTAATAGAATTATTACATATCGAGTGAAATCTAGTTTAGTTTCTGATACACAGCTTGAATCACCTGAATTATTTTTACAAAATATTAAAAAAATAATTTATACATTACTAGAACGATCTATCTTAGAATATTCTGTTGTAAAAGTTAATTTTATTCTCAATGCGGATTTCACACAAGAAACAAAAAATCTACACAATGTTTTTGATTTTCAAATTTCAAACTATCTTGTTTGTCAAGGTGATGACAAAGATATTATTTTCTCATCTATAATTACCGAAATAACAAACAAAATGACCAATTTCCAAAAAAAAGGTAGTGGATGGAGTTTAGTTAAAATAAATCACTTGGATATGAATGTCAACAAATTTAACCCATTGCGTGGATCTTCATACATAGACCTACCGTTAGATATAAAACATAAGAAAGCTGTAATCAATGTTCAAAATAACGATCACGAATGCTTTCGTTGGGCAGTTTTGTCAGGATTATTTCCAGCTACTCATAGTTCCAATAGGGTATCATCTTATGTAATACACAAAAACAAACTAAAATTTGATAACCTATCGTTTCCTATAAAAATTAATGACATCCATAAGTTTGAAAAATTAAATAGTATAAGTATTAATGTTTTTGGATTACAATATGATTCAATAAGCAAATCAAATAAAGTTGTGGGTCCATTACACTTTACGAAACACCGTAAAAATACTCACTTAAACTTATTGTATATATCTCAAGGTTCTAAAGGTCATTTCTGTTATATTAAAAACCTCTCGAGATTATTATCTAAACAGTTATCGACTTCTGAACATGCAGTTCATATTTGTGATGGGTGTTTATTAAATTTCACGTCATTAGATAATTTAAAACGACACCAAGAAAATGACTGTTTCAATGTGTGCACAAATTTACCATCGGAAAACGATAGAAAAAGAAACTGGTTTAATGAATTAATACCATCAAACCACATTTCATTTAACAACTATGAACGTAAATTAAGAGTTCCATTCGTTGTGTATGCTGACTTTGAAGCATTTTTAAAACCAATAGAGAGTTGTTCTAACAATCCAAATCAATCATCAACTGTTAATATTCAAAAACATGAAACGTATAGTTTTGGGTATTATGTTAAATGTTCTTATGATGATAATCTTTCAGTATATAGGTCTTATACAGGGCAAGATTGTGCGCTAAAATTTATGCAATTCATTTACGCAGATTTAGAAAATATTTGTAAAAAGAATTCTTTTGTCAAATCACCATTACCGTTAACTGAAGAAAATAAAATAAATATCAATCAAAGTGAGTCTTGTTACATTTGTGCTACTAAATTAAACGTGGATAGAACAATATCTTATAATTGGCATACTGGTGCATATGAAGGTGTAGCTCATAGAGTATGCTCTCAGAAATACAAAGCTCCTAATTTTGTGCCAGTGTTTTTACATAATTTAAGTAATTATGACGCTCATTTCATAGTGCATGGTCTTGATTTCGAGAAAGGTGACATTGAACTTATTCCTGAGAACAAGGAAAAATATATTTCTTTTTCTAAAGTTTTACAAATCAATAACAGAGTTATAAAATTACGATTTCTTGATTCTTTTAAATTTATGTCAAGTAGCCTTAACAAATTAGCTCAGAACTTATTACTTGAACAATTTCGTGAACTCAAATTAAAATATCCACGTGAAGAAGATTTTAAACGTTTAATAAGAAAAGGTGTTTATCCATACGAATACATGACGACATTTGATTCTTTAAAAATAACTTCTCTTCCCACTCGCGATCAATTTTATAGTTCTTTAAATGATAGTCACATTACAGAAAGTGAATACCATCATGCTCAAGACGTGTGGAATCATTTTAATTGTAAAAACATGGGTGAATATTCAGACCTGTATTTAAAAACAGATGTATTGTTGTTAGCAGATATATTTGAAAACTTTAGGGATGTCTGTCTTAAAACATACGGTTTAGATCCTGCCCACTATTATACAGCACCTGGTTTAAGTTGGGATGCTATGTTAAATTTTACCAAAATAAATTTAGAACTTTTAACAGATATCGACAAGGTTACGTTTATAGCGAATAATATTCGGGGGGGTATATCACAATGCAGCAATAGACATGCAGTGGCAAATAACATGTTTATGTCGGAATACGATTCAGATAAACCATCTTCATTTTTGATGTACTTAGACGCAAATAACCTTTATGGTTGGGCTATGTCCCAATGTCTCCCAACAGGCAAATTTGAATGGGTCGATATAAATACAGATTTTAATATAGCCGATGATGCCAAACATGGTTTAATATTGGAAGTAGATTTAGAATATTCAAAAAATTTACATGATTTTCATTCAGATTTTCCATTTTGTCCAGAAAACGTATGTTTGGGAAACAGCAAAGACAGGAAACTGATCCCAAATTTAAAAAATAAAAAAAATTACGTCATTCATTATAGAAACCTTAAGCAATGTTTAAAAAATGGTCTCCGATTGGTTAAAGTACATAGAATTTTAAAATTTGAACAATCCGCGTGGTTGAAAAGTTACATAGACTTGAATACTCATATGCGTTCATTAGCCACTTCAGATTTTGAGAAAGATTTTTTTAAACTTATGAATAATTCTGTTTTTGGTAAAACAATGGAAAATGTAAGAAAACGAGTTAATGTCAAATTAATTAATCATTGGTTAAATCGTGGCAAAACTCAAGGTGCTCAATCTTTGATAGCAAGACCAGAATTCCATAGTTTATCTATATTCTCAGAGAGCTTAGTTGCAATACAATTAAATAAAACTAACGTTTTATATAATAAACCAATTTACCTCGGTTTTTGTATTTTAGATATATCTAAAACATTACTATACGATTTCCATTACGATTATATGAAAATGAAATATCAAGATAATATTAAGTTACTATATACTGATACCGATAGCTTAATATATCAAATATTTACGCAAAATTATTATGCTGATATAAAACTTGATTTAGTCAACTACTTTGATACGTCCGACTATCCACCAAATAATCAATATGGTTTACCATTATTGAATAAAAAACGGTTAGGTTTTTTTAAAGACGAAAATAACGGTAAAATTCTTAAAGAGTTTGTAGGTCTTCGCTCTAAAATGTATGCAATGGATGTGCAGAATAAATGTATATGTAAAGCAAAAGGGATTAACAAAAGTGTAACAAAAAAATTTTGTCTTACCGATTATAAATCATGTTTATATGAAAAGAAAACGCAATACAGTGAAATGATAAGATTTAAATCAATTAAACATGCTATATATACACAAAAAATTAATAAAATATCTTTATCACACAATGACACAAAACGTTATTTAATAGAAAATTCAACAGATACTCTTGCATGGGGTCATTATAAAATAAAGGACATTTGATTTTATCAACGATTTCTGTACAACGAAAATATGTATGTTAATGTGTGTGTTTTAATTGTGGTTTTTAATAACTTAAAGTTCTGTCTTTATTATGTACTATCTTTTTTTATATTTTTTTACTATGACAACTGTTTTGTATAATATCATGAAAAATTAGATGTAAATTTTAATGTATGTAGTTAGTTATTTGTTGTACCTGATTTAACTTTATTTTATAATAATTTTCTTACTGTAATATTTTTCAAAACAGCTATGAACTGTATGTGATCATTTTTCAAAGTATTTGTGTATGTAATCTTTGTATATAAAACAAAATCAAATATAATACATTCAATCGTAACTTCTAGTTTTATTCATTCCGAAACGCTTTTCGAGTTCACACGTGCATTTAAAAATGTTTCATTTTTATCATCCTTTTACTGCCATAGTTGCAGGTCCAAGTGGATGTGGAAAGTCTAATTTTGTAACAAACTTTATTAAACATATTAATGAGGTGTGCAACACAAATTTTCATCAAATTACTTGGTGTTTTGATGAAATGCAGCCCTTATATAATTTACCAAATGTAAACTATTATCAGGGTATACCAGATTTGAATATGTTTGATGGAAAGGAAGCTAACCTTATTATTATCGATGATCTCATGAGGGAATCTGATGGTCGCATTGTTGACATATTTACCAAAGGTAGTCATCATAGGAACTTGAGTGTATTTTACATTACTCAAAATTTATTTCATCAAGGTAAAGGACAAAGAGACATTTCTTTGAATTCAAACTACATAATTTATTTTAAAAACCCACGTGATAAAACTCAAATACGTTACTTAGCACGACAAGTATCACCAGAAAATAGCAAATTCATAGAAGATGCTTACAGAGATGCTACAAAAGAAGCACATGGCTATTTGATGATAGATCTAAAACAAGACACTTTTGACATGTGTCGAATTAAATCAAAGATATTTCCATCTGATGGTCATTCTACAGTGTACATTCCCACAAAAGAGTTTAAATATGTCAAGAACCAACCAATACCCGTCATTTACAAATGATGGATCGACGCTTAAAGACGCATGAACACTTATTAAATGCTCTTTATAAACTTAAACCAAAACATCAACAAGCTCTTTTAAAAGTCTGTAACGAAAACGAAATTAATTTTATATGTGAATGTATTCATAACGTTTTACAAGGAAATATAAAACTTGAAGAAAAATCAAAGAGTAAACTAAAAAAGTATAAAAATCTACTACGAAAATTGGTACGTAAAAGTACAAATAAAATAAGAAAGAATATTATAGTTCAAAAAGGTGGTGCATTTCTTCCGATTATATTGGGTTCTATTTTGAGTGGATTGATAAGTGGACTAGTTTAAAAATGGAACACGCCAAAAAAATGCTGTTAGTTGATCCAAGCTTAATAGATAAGTTAAATCAAAAAAGAAATGAAAATCCTACCTCTCGTTTAGATAGTGAAATGGAAAAAATACTCGACAGTAATATGGATGATCGAAAAAAGTGTAAATTATACTTACAAATTTTACAAAGATATCTTCACTTTATGGAAGAAGATCGTCGTCCCATTGAACTCCCTATAATAACTTCAAATGACGATAACATTAAACCCACATCTGAAAGCTGGAAATTTTTTAATATAAATAATGATATCAAGAATAAAGATGTAGTTGTCAGTCAGACACTGAGTGATGAAGAGAAGCAACAAGAAAGTTTTACACTCGAAAAAAAAGAACCTTCCTACTCAACAAAACAAATTTTAAATTTAATACCAAAAACATATGTAAAAAAAGGTGAGTTGTTATTGAATTCGGTGTCACTAAATAAAAACAAAATTTATTGGAATGATGCTGGCACAGTGATTGTAGATAATGAAGTGATTCCTAACAGTAACATTATCGATTTAGTAAGCGATACACTGCGACCATTAAAAAACAACGACCCACCTGGTTGGGAAAAATTTGCTAAAGCGTTAAAGGATTTAAAAGTACCTTTAACATATATTGGCAATCCAAAAAGACGTGAGTACATAGCTCGACTTCAAAACGCCATCGAAGAACAACCGCCACAAAACACAGAGGTATATTTGACGCCAACGAGCGAAGATAAACACGCAAATAAAATTAAGAAAAAGATTGATTGGGAAAAATGGACCCCTTATTAGAATTAGATCAAATTTATTATGATGTATCACACCCAGCTGGATATAGCAATATCGACAAATTATCAAAAGCTATGAAAGGTAAAATGAAAAAGGAAGAAGTTAAAAACTGGTTGCAATCCCAATCTACGTATACACTCCACAAACCAGTACATAGAAAATTCCCTCGGAACAAATACGTTCTCTCTAATCTCAATGAACTTTGGCAAGCTGACTTAAGCGACATGCGGACTTATTCTAAAGATAATAAAGGTTTCAACTACATTCTTTGTGTTATTGATGTTTTTAGTAAATATGCATATGCTAGACCCTTGAAAAAGAAAAATTCAGAAACCGTAAAAAAGTGTTTCGACAGTATATTTAATGAGGCTAATACTACACCCACTCACATTCAATCTGATAAAGGCACTGAATTTGTATCGAAAGATGTTCAAAGATACTTTAAAACAAAAAACATAAATTACTATACGACAAATAATCCAGACATCAAAGCAAGCATTGTAGAAAGATTTCAAAGAACGCTAAAAATGAAGATGTGGCGCTATTTTACACACAAGAATACACATAAATATATTGATATTTTGCAGAATTTGATACACTCTTACAATCATAGTTTCCATTCTAGTATTAAAATGTGTCCTTCAGATGTTAATTCTAATAATATAATGACAGTTTGGAGTAATTTATATGAAAAATCTGAAAAATCATCAAAAACTATACTACCTATGTTTCATGTCGGTGACCATGTCAGAATAACTAAATATAAACATGTATTCCAAAAAGGTTATGAATCTAATTGGAGCGATGAAATATTTGTGATTTCTTCTATAATAGAACGTACTCCGTGGCCCGTTTATACTATAAAAGATTTAGATGGTGAGGAGATAGTAGGAACGTTTTATGAACGAGAATTACAAAAGGTCATTTATGACCCCACCATTGAACACAAGATTGATAAAATAATTCGCTCTCGTTATTCTGGCAGCAGACAACAAGTGTTAGTTAAGTGGAAAGGTTATCCAAACAAATTTAATAGTTGGATTTTAGCTTCCAGTTTAAAAAAAATATGATTAAAGATTTTTATTTAACTTTACTTAGCAATAGTTCAATGGAATACTTTCCTGAGAACAAAACATCAATTTTTTCAACAAAATTACCCAAACCCATAATATTGGAAGGAGAATGGTGTGTAGGAATCGTTGAATTCCAATATCCATGCACCATGTTTACTGTTCAAGATCATGAGAATGTTATTTACATAACAAAAATCATGAAAATGCCCAATGAAGACAAACTATCTACAGTTTATTATAAGACTCACATACCTGCCACAAACTATGATAATATTAACCATATTTTATCAGCATTAAATAATATAAGAGAAAAAATCAAATTCCGCTACGATAATATATCTAAATTTGTTTCTGTTTCTGTGTTAGACGAATCAATAAAATCTGTAACATTATCTCCTAAACTAGGCTTACAGTTGGGATTTGAACCAAACAGAAACCTTGTTGAAAAGAATTTAGCTAAATGTCCAGCTAATTTACATTTAGGGTTACCATCTCAACTATTCGTTTACTGTGATATAGTTGAACCTCAAATTGTAGGTGATGTAATGACACCTCTTCTGAGAGTAATACCATTAGATCCTTCAAAATACATCTATGGTGCCAATAAAATGCATGTATTTTCACCTCCTCATTACTTATCGGTAATGCGAAGAGAATTCGATACCATTGAAATAGATATAAGGTCAAGCACCGGACAAAAGATACCATTTCAATTTGGAACGGTGTGTGTTAAACTACATTTTAAAAAATTATAATGCATTTTGAACGCTCCAACATGATATGTCCTTATCAACGCTATTATTCTCATCAGGCTGGTTCAGGTATAGGGGTGGTATATAAAGGGGCGCCTTATCAAAAAGGACATGGAATTGGTAGTTTTCTTGGGGGATTGTTTAGGTCAGTTTTACCATTATTATGTAGCGGTGTTCGATCTGTTGGTAAAGAGGCATTGAGCGCTGGTGTTGGTCTATTGACAGATATGGTTAGTGCGCGACCAATGCAAGATTCAATAAAAGCACGTCTTAAAGAAGTTGGTTCCAACTTAAAACGCAAGGCTGATGAAAAAATAGATAAAATCAATATGTCTGGATCCGGATATATAACAAAACGAAAACGTCTACCTGGAGTCAGTCCGTCGTTGACCGCGAAAGTGAAAGCTCTAAAAAAATCAAAAATTACTCAAAAACAAATCAAGGACATATTTTCTAACAATTAATCAAAATGTCTTTTTTACATAGTCATTCCTGTGAATGTATAAAGTCCGAATTGGATTTGTTTGCATTGCCGTCAACTCAAACTAGCATTGAAAGTGGAATTTGGATCCATTATAAACCAATTTCATCTCTTGCCGATGATGGTCCTATAGAATTTCAAATTCCTGGAGCAGGAGATGACTACATAGATTTATCTCATACGTTACTTCACTTGAAAGCGAAAATAGTAAATCAAGATAACACCAAACTAACCGCATCTACAGTCGTTGCTCCGGTGAATAATTGGTTGCACTCACTCTTCAGTCAACTTGATGTCTACTTAAATCAAAAACTTGTATCACCACCCAATAACACATATGCTTATCGTGCGTATATAGAAAACTTATTGAACTATGCTCCTGCAGCAAAAAAATCTCACCTCACCTGTGGTTTATGGTATGAAGATACAGCTGGAAAAATGGATTCCACCGATGATACTAATAAAGGATTTACTAAGAGGCAAGAATTATCTAGTGAAAGTAAAGAAATGGAAATGATTGGTCACTTACATGGTGATTTATTCAATCAAGAAAAATTTTTAATCAATGGTGTTGATATATGTGTTAAGTTAATTCGTTCTAGAGAAAATTTCAATCTCATGGCCTCTACAGGTGACCTTAAATTAAAGGTATCTATTACGGATGCATCTTTGATTATTCGTAGAGCACGAATCAATCCCAGCGTGTTACTTGCTCATCAAAAGGTCTTAGCTTCTACCACAGCTAAATACCCCATTACTCGAGCTGAAGTTAAAGTTTTAACAATACCATCAGGTGTTCAAGGAAAAACTCTAGATAACATTTTCTTAGGACAATTACCTAAAAGGTGTGTAGTGGGATTTGTAAATAACGCTGCTTTCAATGGAAACCTCACTAAGAACCCATTTAACTTTCAAAATTACGACATCAATACTTTTAGTTTATATATAGACGGTCAACAAATACCATCAAAGGCTTTACAACCCTCATTTGAGAACAAAATTTTTACTTCAGTATATCATACATTGTTTTCTGGAACAGGTATACACTTTCTCAATGAAGGTAATGGGATATCCCGAGAACAATACGCTGAAGGGTATTGTATGTTAGCGTTTGATTTGACACCTGATTTATCAGCAAACTCTGCAAGTCATTGGAATCTTGTAAAGCATGGTAGTGTGAGATTAGAAGTGCGTTTTGAAACAGCTTTATCACAAACTATTAATTGCATTGTTTATGCGGAGTTTGATAATGTTATTGAAATAGATAAAAACCGCAATATTTCAGTAGATTATAGTAGTTAAGGACACAAAATTAACTGTTTAAGATTAGATTAAGCGTGAATAATGTAATTCAAATTTGTTGTTAGATTTAAGTTACCAATAAAACGAATTCATAAAATATTAAGTTCTTTGTTTTACTGTAATCCTTGCAACCCCACAACAAGAGTCAACTTGGCTGATAAGTACCATAATAGTGTCTTGTTAACCTTATATAAGACATTACCACTTTATCATTCGACCTGATAAGATTCTGCAGCGATACGGTGAATAAAAATGAATACAATAGAAATACAGAATTACTTAAATAAAATTGATCCAAGTATTGAATATAATGTATATGCAGCCAATCGTCTACCAATATATGTGGTAACTCCTACATACGTAGTTAGCAACTTAGACTCTGATAACAAACCAGGTTCTCACTGGGTCGCCATACACATAGATAAGAATGGTTTTGGACAGTACTTTGATTCATACGGTCGACCACCTCAAGGATACCACCGAATGTTTTTAGCGAGAAATTCTAGAATGTGGAATTACAATACAAGTCGAATTCAAAATGACTTTACTATAGTTTGTGGAGAGTACTGTTTAATGTATCTGTATTATAAATACTATGGTAAGAGTCTCAAAGATTTTCAAGTATTATTTAGTGATAATACAATATGCAATGATGTGTTTTTAAATGGTTTATTTAAATCATGTTTTGAGGTGAATAAATGAAATATGAAAATGAATGAATGATTTTTCTTTATTGAAGATTAATAACCCCATACAATACTTATAATTCTTCCAAACAATTTATGAATGTTCCCAATAACTTTACAATCGTAAGCATGAGCATGAAAAAACACTAAAAAGACTTATAACTATTTACAATAATACTTAGCAATAACACAATTCACAAAGAGTTCTAGAATCAAAAACAAATTAATCTATTAAGTATGTAACTTAAAAGAGTACAAAGTTTAAATACAATACAATGTAAGTTAAATTAAAACAGGTAGATTCTTAAGTACAGTTATTACAATAATAGTTTCTTATTTCAATAATAGTAGTACAAAGCATATGATTAAAGTTATGATATTAAAACATTGACACGCACTGGCACTTTTGTTCATTTGTCTGTGTCTATAAAATATTTCACACAATCGTCCTTACTAGCCAACTGTTTGGTTATATTGTATATAGTGTCCTTGACACTTTGCAAGTTCTTATCACTGTCGTTTTCCGCGTAATATTTAACTCGCACATCAGCGTGTTTCCAATGTTCCGTCGGTGCGATGTTTTTTATTTTATTCACTTCATACACCTCAATTTTTATGAGATGTGATGCAGAACTGTTGTCATCGCTGTTTGATCGGATGTATGAAACACCCCCGCTCGTCGATCGACCAACACTGGATGACTTTCTTGTTGTTGTCTTCTTCTTTTTTGGTTTTTCGAAGAACTCATCAATGCTGTTGCATTCGATCGGTCTTTTATTTGCTATTATCGCTTTTTTTACTTTAAAAGCGAGTGTACCTTCTTCATCACTAGGTTCGTCGATTTCTTCAGCATAATAGTAGTTTTTGAAAGTATTTTCAGAAAACTGTAACAAAATGAAATGAAACTGTTTTAATTATCGGTTAAGTAAGTACTGTATGATAAATACTTATAGGTATGCGAAGTATACATGCATACATTAGTAACAATGATAAATTAATAAGACATCAAAGATAGCTAAAATGTATTAACCTGGTAGACAACACATGGCATAAACAATTAATGAAACATCTGGTTACAACACTTTTAGATCAAAGTATATAAAGGTACTTACATTCATTTTTATAACACTTTCACTATTTAACTATTTCACAATTTTACTATCACTTCACTGTTACACACAACTGGAGATCACACTTCGAGCAGAGCACAGAGTGGAATACGATACCATGTGATTTTGAGTCGGCCTTTTATATGGAGAGGGAGTATTGTTTCCTTGCAGACAAGATCCAACATGTTTCGACTTTCACCTTAAATGTTCCGTTGAATACGTAATATCAGGTAATGTGAATAATGGGAACCGTAATTATTATGACAATGAGAAGACCCAAAGGGTTTTACCTAGAATTTGAGAAAGGTATGGTGTATTGTAACGATTGCTTTATCTATAATAAACAATGCCCGTAATGCGTAAAGGGCGACTATTAAGTAATTTTAAACGGCTTTTAAGTAGAAACACGAGTTAATAGAAATACGAGACAAAGACCTTTGCATCCTTCAAATAAAAAAGGGTCGCCGATAGAAAGTAGAAAGTCAATAACACAACGAAACAGGGAAAATGTTGCTTTACCTACCTCGCGGGTGATATGAAACGGATTCCGCGGACGATATAATTTTTATTCGCGGGTGTTATCAAAGTAATCCGCGGTCGATATCAAATTAATCCGCGGTAGGTATCAAGTTAATCCGCGGTAGGTATCAAGTTAATCCGCGGTAGGTATCAAATTAATCCGCGGTAGGTATCAAATTAATTCGCGGTAGGTATTAAAGTAATCCGCGGATTTATTCGCGGGTCCCGCGGGCCGAATCTGGAGCAATCGAAAACGTCGGCCATCAGCCGCCGGAGCGCCGCGGACCGGCCGTCGAACCTGCTCCAGTATCGGTGAATCCCTTACTACTATTAATCCAGGTATTTTACTCGGTGGAAAAAGCGAAATACCTACCTATTAAGAAAAGAATCAAATTACGTGCTAGTGGGTATATAAAAACTTATTTATAGTCTTACCTTTCGGAGTTTCCAGGTAATTTTAAAAAAAAATATCTCTAGGTGCGTTATTTAAGAATTCAAACAACCAAAAACAGCACAATATAGTCTAAAATTGCTCTTTGCCATATTATGTAAGTACTACTTATTTAATTCAAATATTCCCAAAATGCACGCTTACTGCTTACAAAACAATCACACGGTTCGTTCGTCACTGCGGCGCACTCGCGACTGTTTGTGTACTTAATGTGTACTAATATCGAGTCACGTAGGCATCACTCGCGTTCCTACCGTTTGTATGAAGATATTCTACTGTATATATGTGTACTGTGGTAATGATAAGGCAGCCATGTGCTTTAATTTGACCCGCTCTTTGTATATGTCATTATCGATTGGTTGACGTCAATTGGTATCAAATGTCCATACAACATATTCCATTGACATCGGTTTGATAGTATCATGTTTTCGAAATTTAGGTAAATCTAATACAGGCACCTCTGTCATTTAATGATTTAAAAATCTTAATCGGTTATTATGGATCAATTTCAATTAACTAATGAAAATAACATCCGTTTTCACAAAAAATATTATGAAGTTTTTTTATGGCATTGAATGACGAGATGAGCAAGCCGTTCGCCTGATGGTAAGCGATACGACCACCCATAAACAGTAGCAACACCATCCAGCACCTTGACTTACAAAGTAATGTGTGGCATTCCACATTCGTCATCCTGCGACATGAGATGTTAAGTCTCATTATGTCCAGTAGTTACACTGGCTACAATGTCCTTCGAACCGAAACACAACAGTGCATGCACACTGCTGCTTGGCGGTAGAAATAGACATTGCGGTGGTACCCACCCAGACGGACTCTTACATAATGGGAGACCTACCACCAGTAAAGTTCTTGAGCAATGTGTTCGTGCGAGAACTTGTTATCCAAAACACGGCTTTAGAACTTATTTGTACTTGGCACCAAGTGCAGTCACTTTGCCATGTCTTGTAAAAACAAACGTAAAGTGCACTGTACCCTACAGCTGGAAATTTGTCGTATGCTAGAACTCCGTTCTCTACTAACTGGAAAATTTGTCGTACATATACGAGATTTCGTCTGGGAAGCCCACGGCAATATCTCTATTTTTGCTGAGCAGCTTCGGTCTAGCACAAACATTACAGTACAGTGACCGGCAATATAAGAATTAACAGTTAACGTCTCGCCCCCGAGGCAATTCTTGTGCTTTGGGTCTTCACACCCAATGCACGCCCATGCGCGGGGGGACATTAGTCGCGGGCCGAGGCACACAGTTCAGTGTGTATACCTCTTGGTTGTAAAACACATTGAGGCCTAAAAGGGCCCGCGAACATTTCCTGGCACCCTCTCTGTCCGCCTATCCTGGGTACCTTCCTCCCATCCCCCACCTTCCCTTCCATATTCCTCCTCCACTCCCCTCCCAGGCCCCTGCAGTCGTTAAGCCGGGGACTCCAGTATCCCATTCGCAGGTTTGCCCCGGTGTTGACTGCAGGATCACTTACATAAAAAAAAAACAGTTAACGTCTTAGTTTGACGAGTGCTATGGCACGCAGTATGCAATTAAAAGATAAGGTGGAGTGTGGTCACGCAAATGGCTTGCTCGTCTATGTCCAATTATGTCAATGGCGTCCTACATGTAAGCATCTGTACAAGAACATTTACAGCTATTTGATATATCAGCCTGTCTCGGTGACGTAGTTGTATTACGGTACGACTGCTAGGTGGGTGACTGCGACGGTCGGGCAAAGTGATATTGGATTTTTCTATTCAGTAACAGCCCGTAGTCTGGAATTTGTGCCCGACCGGATTTTTTTTGCAGACGGTTAATTAGGTTGTGATAGAAAAAATATATTTAGGAAGTCAGGAAAAAAAAGGGGCCCCAAGGGGTAGGTCTACTGTGGACTGGTGGTAGGTCTCTCACTATGTAAGAGGCCGTCTGGGTGGGTACCACCACAATGTCTATTTCTACCGCCAAGCAACAGTGTGCATGCACTATTGTATTTCGGTTTGAAGGACATTGTAGCCAGTATAACTACTGGACATAATGAGACTTAACATCTTATGTCTCAGGATGACGAGCGCAGTGGCATGCCACTCAGTACTTTGTAAGTCAAGGTGCTGGATGGTGTTACTACTGTTTATGGGTGGTCGTATCGTTTACCATCAGGCGAACGGCATGCTCGTCTCGTCATTCAATACAATAAAAAAAAAAAAGGGGGCAATGCCTAGGGCCTCGACATTCTTAATCTGGCCCTGGTTACATAAAACATTCTCCGATCCGAAAATCAACCACACATTCTACTTTATTATCAAGTAAATGATTGAGAGTTACGTAGAACGAAGCCAAGTGTAACTAATTTATCCAATTTAAACAACGATGCTTCAGAACGGGCTGTGATCAAAGGAAACGCAATATTGTAATGATTTGAATTTAATTTAATATTTATGTGAAATTAATATAATTTCTGCCTCGGTGGCGTAGTTGTATTTCGGTATGCTGAGATCTTGGGTTCCATTCCTGGTTTGAGCAAAGTGATATTGCGTTTTAATTCAGTATCAGCGCCCGGAGTCTGAAATTTGTGCCCGATGTGGCGATAGGCTCACCCCCTATCACATCATGGGACGGAATACGCACGGCGAAAAGTGGGTGCACTAGTTGCGCCTCTACCTACCCCTTCGGGAATAAAAGGCGTGAGTATGCGCGTGATATTTAGCCACACGAAGACTTAAACACAGATCAAGAAACTGTCATCATAGTCGCAATCGGCATGGATTAGTTAAATAAATGCGCACGCATAAAATTTATCATCAGAGTCATTGATGTATTAAAAAACCCTAATACATCAATGATCAGAGTACAATTATTCAAAAAAATTACAAACATGAGCCTACTCACGGCTTTTATAAACCATTTTTATGGTGTCATGAGACTGGGAGAGTCCGAGCGATAGAATTTCATTATACTCGCGACCAGTGTCGTATGTCAGGCAAACTGTCTATTAAACTTGACAGGATGAGCGTAGGCTCGCCGCACGCACAATTTGGCATTATTAACGCGGCTATTTTCAGCTAATGAATATATAGCAACACTAGTTAACGGCTAAATGAAGGTGATCCTGAATGACGATGTACCTATCTGCAGTATCTTATTTTATATGGTGTTTTTTTAATTTTTGTTTAACTATTATTAGATTAAGTTTTTTTTTATTGCCTTTGAGGGCAGACGAGCTAACGGCCCACCTGATGGTAAGTGGTTACCGTCGCCCGTGGACGTCAGCGATGCCAAGGTCATAGCTAAGCCGCTACCTACCGTAAAAAACGTTTTTTTAAGCCTCGTTTGAAGAATGATAAGTCATAGCGTTGAGGAAACACCGTGGGAGGAAGTTCATTCCTAAGTGAAAATATTAAGATTTTAATGTTAAGTTTTTATAAACGCTAATCCCTGGAAATTTCCTGATGTAAACTATCACAAAGATTATCACATTTCATGTTGCTGTATTTCATTATATTATATTTAAGAACTCGCATTGCCCTATACGATGATCCGAATATTTAAGAAAACGGAATATTGAAGTCGGTATAAAGATCAATCGAGTTCTCATGTTACCCAACCAACTTCGACCAAAAGCCACGGAAACTGATATAAAAGAATCTCTATTTTAATTCCGGATATTGATTCGTTTTATTCTGGTAACAAATAAAAATTCCCGGAACAT
The DNA here is from genome assembly GCA_947568825.1 of Sphinx pinastri. Classification (NCBI taxonomy): domain Eukaryota; kingdom Metazoa; phylum Arthropoda; class Insecta; order Lepidoptera; family Sphingidae; genus Sphinx; species Sphinx pinastri. The sequence continues at coordinate 13,468,366 of OX387631.1, read as the reverse complement.
AATGCGGCCACTTTGTTACCGTCGGGAGATAATGGGGGGTCTAAGCGGGATCCAATCAACTTGAACAGTGGCGCTTTTTTTTACACAACTGAATGACGAGTCGACACCATCCAAAAGGAGATGTCCGTTTTTTGTATGGAAGCTGGGCCTCAAAATCTAACCAGACTCAAACTTTAGGGATATTCATGAGGCAAAATATGGATCTAATCCATTAAAAAATATTTTTAGACCCCTCCATTCATACCTACCTTTTTTATAAACGTTCATATTATCTAAGTGTAGTTTTTAAACTAAATAAAATGACATAAATCTCAAAATCGGCGGTCTTTAAAATTAAACGATTTATTATAAAAGGCTAGTTTTTAGGACTTCTATCCAAAAATATAAACTGTCTTGGTTAGAATTTTAGGCCTGTTTTTGGACATGTCTTTCGAAATGAAGGCTATTCTCATTAAAGGCTAGTTACGGCCATAGTCGGGGGAAATCCCAAATCTCGTGATCGGGCAAGGTCATATTGGGGTTTTCTGTTCAGTATCAAAATGTGCCCGGTAAGTGGCAAGAGGCCATCCTTTATTACATGGGACCTAACGTAGGTCTCGAATAGTGGGTATCCTGTTTGCACCTCAGCCTTATTTTACTAATATTATAAACGCGAAAGTTTGTAAGAATGGATGTATGTATGTTTGTTACTCTTTCACGCAAAACCTACTGAACGGATTTCGATGAAATTTGGCACACGGGTAGATCATGTCCTGGATTAACACAGAGGGTACTTTTTATCCCGGGAAAATATAAAGCGGGACTTTTATCCCGGGAAAACTTATTCACGCGGGCGGAGCCGCGGGCAAAAGCTAGTAAAGCATAAAGGCGTGATGAGTTTGTAACTATTTCACATATTAATAATTATCGTAAATATGTCCTCCCTAAATACCCACTTCAACTGACACTTTGGCAAACTAAATCCTCCTTCATTTACTACTCTCACTTAATCCGGCTTTGCGAATGCGCCAGTTTTAAAACTGATTAATTATTTCTCTCAGCTTTTACTTCAATGCTCTAAGCAACGATCATACGATCACTCGGAACGATTTTTCATGTATGCGGTTTGAATACGATTAATCATTTCGCTCTATCTTTAGTTTTTTTCCAGATAAATTCCTATTATGTACATGTTTAGTGTGCATAAAGCGTCTTTAAATACAAGGGACATTGTATTTCATAATATTGGTTAAATCCTTTTCGTTCTTCGAAAGTCAGAAACAAGTTCAGGGTGGCGGGAGAAATTTCTGGAACAATAGGTAAATCCATTAGCTGTAAAATTCACTTCCACTGATCCAATTAATGTTCTAAACCAAAGTTCCATTATCATTGATTGTTATTAATTACCGGAATGATATGAAATGCTATTTCAAATCCATTTATCATTGCGTACAATGCACATATTGCATAACCAAGTTATAACCATTCACTGCAAATAAGCTATTGAATTGTGCACTTTACCGCTGCTTTGTGCTGAACATACGTGCACAGTACGATGTCGCGTCGTACTACGATACGATATCGTGTCACGACTGAATTGAAGTCGATATGGAAAACGAACGTCACGATATGTATTTTTATTGCGTTACTCATGCCTATCTTCACAATCCTAAATGAAGTGAAGCACAAAAAATGTCGACCGACAAGAAATAAACATCCCCAGACAGTCGGCATTGTTATGCCGGCTTGCCTAATTGCTTCGTCACGCTCCGCTTGAAGGACGCCGAGTTGTAGGAGAGACCACGTATGCTGGCTCTCATTTAATTCACCACAATACGTAACTCACTTCTGCCATTATTATAATTCGTTTAACCTCAGATTGCCAAGTCACAAGTACCACTACCTCCGACAATCCGAAAAGTTTTAATTAACGAGCGAGAACGAAGCCAAATCGACATTTCGGAGTTTCGGAAAACAAGTCGCGTGGAATTCGTAATGGAAAAATTTCTTGATTACGTTCTATCGAATTCGGGAGTTGTGTTGACTATGTACTATTTGTTTTTTGTGTTTTCAGGTGATAGTTCTCCCGTGTGCAAAAGTTCATTTGGGAGATACGTTGCCTATTTTTATCGCCAAACAGCAGTGAAAGTATTGTTTTCTGATTATAAAGTATTTGTGCTAATATCAACTAGTATTTTCAGCCGACTTCAAAAAAGGAGGTTCTGCATTCGACCCGTATGTTTGTATGTATATGTGTAAGTTTGTATGTACGCGATTTCCTCAACAACTACTGATGCGATTTGGATGGGGCTTTTTGGTTTGTAGTGGTTTCTGAAGTCGGTTTTATTTTAAGACTTATAATATCCCCCATTCCAGAATAGACGCCCTCTACCGGAATAAAAAAGTAGTTTATCTATCCGATTATGGTCTCTTTGTAAGCTAAATTTCATCTAAATCCGTTCAGCGGTTTTTGCGTTAACATTTAAAAAACGTTCCAATATCTTGAAAATATTTCACACTAGCTTTTGTCCGGGATGCCGTTGTTGGTTTTCCGCCCGCGTTAAAAAGTTTTCCCGGGGTAAAAGTCCCGCTTTATATTTTCCCGGGATACATATGGATAGTCTATGTATTAATCCAGGACATGATCTACCCGTGTGCAAAATTTCATCGAAATCCGTTGAGTAGTTTTTGCGTGAAAGAGTTACAAACATACATCGATAGTTACAAACTTTCGCGTTTATAATATTAGTAGGATTGTAGAGGTTCGTGGACAGTTGCGAATATATTTTATCGACAACGTTTGCCGGTTTTAAGCAACAAAATTAGCATGCAATTTCGTAGCGACGTCGACTAATTGCTTCTCGTGCTATTTTCAACTATATCAAAATTGTATAAGGTCGAAATTTTATTAGCCGTTATAATTCGCGTAGGTTTTCCGTTTTCGCCGCATCGGCTGACCTTTAAGGGATTCGTTGTTCAACGTTTAAGAGTGTCAAAAGAAGATAATTTGTATCTTTGTGAGAAAATACTTTTATTTTAGCATGGATTACATTTGTGGGTGTAAATAGATAGGCCTACCATACCATATTTTTTAACCTAGCCAGAACGCCGCTACACAAGAAACTTATAAATACTACATGAATAAAATATGCGTCGGTGGCGTAATTACTGGAATGTTGAGGTCTCAGGTTTGATCTTCGGGTCAGATAAAGTGATATTGGATTTTCTGATGAGTGACAGCTCGGAGTCTGGAATTTATCCCTATATGGCGTTAGGCTCGCCCCCTATCACATCATGGGACGGGATACATATGGCGAAAAGTCGGTGTAATACTTAGGTCTCTGCTTACTATTTCGTGGATAAAAGGTGATTGTGTCTGTGAGGAAATTCGCAAACTGAAGCATTGTCGGCTGTAAGGGTAGCTTTAACTCGTCAACGCCCGCTTATATATAGTTACTAGCATTGCGCGCGGCTCCGCTCGCGTGGAAAAGTTTTTCCGGGATAAAAAGCAGCCTACCACTCAGGAGTAATATAGCTTCCTATTAGTGAAAGAATTTTCAAAACCGGTCCAGCAGTTCCTGAGATTATTGCGTTCAAGCAAACAAACAAACAAACTCTTCAGCTTTATATATTAAGTAAAGATAAGCTAATTTCCTTATATAAATGGACACCGGTGTCCACCGCAGGCGTTGAAGGATTAAGTATAATGTAGCCCGGTGAGAATCTTTACGACCCTCGTCAATCACCATAAGCATTACTGGATATAAATGGATTGCAGATGACTAACCCTGTCTGCTGCCACGCCATTTATCGCTAAAAGGGACTATGCCAGGCTTAATACCTGAATAATGGTCGCTCTATAGTCTAAACACAATATCTGGAAACCTTAGCTGGTGCTCTAATAACTTTTTATCCCTACCTTATATTTTTCTGTTTGATTTTTGATAGATTTATGACAACGACCCATATACTGCTCTATACTGAGAGGGGTTAGGTTAATGCACCAAGCTGGCCTAGTGCGGGTTGGCAGACTTCACATACCCTTAAAATTCTTATGGAGAATTCTCAGGTATGTAGGTTTCTTCACGATGTTTTCCTTCACCGTTAAAGCGAACGATTACACACGTAACTTTGAAAAGTCAGAGGTGTGTGCCTTGGGTTTTAAACCTGAGGACGGCAGATCGTTCCATTCCCAACTAGGCTTGATTGATTTATAAACATAAAAATATTACAAAATATAACTTTGTAATTCCGTTTTTAAAGTTTCGGTTTTCGGAAGATCAACACCTCAGTCCGCTCCGTGATCACGACGGTTACAAAGTCAATGAAACGTCGGGAGGAAAAATTTAACAAATCATTGCGAAATAATCCGTTAAGAAGTTTTATTTTACGGTTATTGGAGTGTCATCGATATAAAACACATTAAGTAGGTTTTAAATATATCTTTGTACTGCCCACGTTTTGCAAGGTCCCGGCCGCCAGGAAAATCTTACCTGCAAAAACCTTTTAACAAAAAATTAAACCGCGTTCAAAAACGACTAAAAAAACTAAAAACCAAAAACATAATTTAACAACACCTATTCCGTGACTAACTTCAATTGCTAACTAAGCTAGATAAATACATAAACAAATATACGATAGCATTACTTATATACTTGTAACCAATTTTGGAGTCAGTGCCTCATTAAAATTAAACATAGTTTTCGCATATTTATTATTGTGTCTATCTAGCTTAGCTAGTAATTGGAATTAGTCATGGAATATAGGTAATGTTAAATTTATTTTTAGGTTTTTTTGTTTTTTTTGTCGTTTTTGAAGGCGGTTAAATTTTTTGTTTAAACAGTTTTTTTTTGTTTTTTTTTTGTTAGTAAGAAATATACCGCCTCGATGAAAAATACTAAATACTAAAGAAAAAGTCACAGAAAAGCAAAATTCGTAATGTCGTATATTCGTAATTTCAAGTTATTTTGGTTTTAAAAGCAAACTACTCATCCGATTTTGACAAAAATTCTATGGGATCAACCGGGTGGGATATTCTTTGTAATTAAAAAAAAAATTCAAATCAGTCAATAAATGACGGAGACTCAGGTCTCCGGCATAACACGCTCACTTCTCATAATTTAGTTGGTGATACAGGTAGAACAACAAAATCTCGGAGTGAGCAGATGCCTCCGACTGCGTTTGTGAACACTGTCAACTAAGATTATTCAAAATGAAATCAAAATATTCAAATTAAAATCTTGTTTCTATCTTTTCAGTTCTTCAATGAATTTAATAAAGATGGCAGAGATTGACGCAGTCGGGTTTTTTGTTTTTCTTAAATATTTTTTTTATTTCCATCTTTTTAGTTCTCAAGCACCTTTATTAGCATTTCCTATTTGAAACTTCAATAAAACATATAAGTTATATATATATTCGTAATCACCGTTAAATCTTTATTTTGATACCAGACTCGATGTTTTTTGAAAACATTTTTTTTTTCATGATCACTTTTTGCCACCAAAATCCATATTTTTGTTTATTTTTTATTTTGATGTACCCAGTGTCACTCTCACGACTAAGACGAATCTATTGATAATTTCACATAAAAATACGACAAGCCGTTAAGGCTGTAGGGCATGCCAAAGAAATATACAAACATACATACACTCGAAGAACATAACCCTCTTTCTTTCGCAGTCGGGTAAAAAAGTAGTCAACCACCCAATTGGTAGGGAATTAATAGACTAGAAATCCGACCCAAATACCCCATTCTCTGTCCCAATAACTCCCAGTCAGCAAATATCCCTGTATCTATTAGGTACTTGATAAACTTGCCTCAATGTATCCCTGCGGAATCAGGGGAAATCGGGATAAATCACGCTCTGTTTACCATCCTTCGTGAATAAAATATAGTATGTGAGATATATGTCACGCTAACCTCATTCACGGATAAAGTAATCTGAGTTGAATTGGTTTTGGCTAATTCCGCGGATAAGTAGTTTGAACTTTTAAATGAGTTGTCCAACTAGTTTGATACTAAGGTTTGGTTGAAAAGATGGGCTAAATAGTAATTATTATAATTGTTTCTTTAACGAGTTAAATTGCAATCAGTCCTGTATTATATACTGCCGCCCACTGCTGAGCACGGGCCTCCTCTACTACTGAGAGGGGTTAGACCTTAATCCACCACGCTGGCCTAGTGCGGATTGGCAGACTTCACATACCCTCGAGATTCTTATGGAGAATTCTCAGGTATGTAGGTTTCCTCGCGATGTTTTCCTTCACCGTTAAAGCGAACGATAATTGATAAACAATACACACCTAACTTCGAAAAGTCAGAGGTGTGTGCCTTGGGTTTTGAACCTCCGGACATTGTCTCGGCAGACCGTTTCATTAGGCTATCGTCCATTCAAGAGTTAAATTGATGTATGCATTTTCCAGAGCCTGCCATTCCGACTCGCATTATGCACGGAGAACATGCGGTATTGCACAATGCTGCTTGGTGGCAGAAGTACATATTATCGTATCCACACCCTCACATACGAGAGACCTATCTATATGATTTTCATCCGACATTCAATAGTTTTCATCTATCAAACAACTTCACAAACATAATATAACTTAGTAGAAATAACATTTTGTTCATCCTTATGTGAAAAGTTTGCGAATCATGTTAATTATTAATTATTGTATCGGTAAGTCGTGAATAATAATCCCTAACTTGTTGTCACCTATGGGGCCACCTAGTTGTCGCGGTGAATATTTTTTTTTTATTTATTGAAAGCAGGGCTTTGTTGCTGTGCGACCACATCGCCCAATAGGGAAACATAACAGTGATATAAGTAATAATTATTTAGTGTTGCTTACTAGCTAAGTGATACAATTTTATAGCCAAATCTGAGAGTGGGTGCGCAAGAATACTGTTACACGTACCGACGCGGTGAATATTATATTGTACTTTGTTTGTTTTTTTTTTAAGTATAACGTGTACCACGACAATAAATTATTATTTCTTTCTTTTGTAACTAAACAATAAGATTAGTTACGCAAACTTCGTCATGAATATGAAATCTATACATCTATACATCTATACATATAAATAAAATTGGAGTGTCTGTTTGTAATATTGAAATAACCGATTTTTACTACATGTATATGAATATATATACGGTAAATACACTAAAATAACACTTTTTACAATTTTTGTCTGTCTGTCGGTCTGTCTGTCTGTCTGTCTGTTTATTCCGGCTAATCTCTGAAATGGCTGGACCGATTTCGACGGGACTTTTATTGACAGGTAGCTGATGTAATAAGGAGTAACTTAGGCTACTTTTTATCCCGGGCAAATATAAAGCGGGACTTTTATCCCGGGAAAACTCATTCACGCGGACGGAGCCGCGGGCAACAGCTAGTAAATAAATAAAATAGGATAGCTTTACTAAACATTATCCAATTTCAACTGGATTTCAATCAAATATTTCAAGTTGATGCGTCGATTTTTGGAGCCAGTATATATTTTATTATAATTATTATTATTGGTAAATTAATATCCTTAAATTATTTAATTAATCATCGTTGTAGTTTGCTTCAATATTAATTAATTTAAGTATTTAATTTCTCATTATTTATGTTGTAAAATAGTAAATTAAAATTTTTAGGATTCGAAGATTTCCTACTGGAACCTAAATATATTAAATCACTCACGACCTTCATCCCCGAAAGGGTAGGCACAGGCGAAATTTAAGGCACCCACTTTTCGCCATGCGTATAACATCCTATGATATGATAGGGGGCGAGCCTATCGCCATATCGGGCACAAATTCCAGACTCTGGGCTTATACTAAATAGAAAAATCCAATACCACTTTGCCCGACGCGGGGATCGAACCCGAGACCTCAGCATTGCAGTCTTACCGTAATACAACTTCGCAGCCGAAGCAAGGTCGCAGGAACTCGCTGGATGCAGGTTTGACAGGTCCGTCTGGAAATCTTTGGGGGAGGCCTATGTTCAGCAGTGGACGTCATGTGGCTGATGATGAGGATGAACCGAAGCAGTCATATATTAAAACAATGTACCTATGTATCACAGAACAGTTATGTTGCCGCTACATGAAAAATATATAAAAATAAAACAAAAACGTTTTTAAACACGACGTAAAAGCAAAAAGTTGTTGTTTAAGCTACTTATAAAAAAAATTAGTTAAAAACAGTTGGTTATAAACTCAAAGCATTTTTCATGTCTGTGGCTAAAAGTTAAGATGCCTCTGCCTTTATGTTCTTTAAAAACCACAAGCGGTAATAGTACATTTAAAATTACCTTCATTACTTAATTAGGAGTAAGAAATCTATACTAATATTATAAAGCTGAAGAGTTTGTTTGTTTGAACGCGTTAATCTCAGGAGCTACTGGACCGATTTTGAAAATTCTTTCACTAATAGGAAGCTACATTACTCCTGAGTGCTGAGTTTTTATCCCGGAAAACTTTTCCACGCGGGCGCAGCCGCGCGCAATACTAGTGTATAACATAAGATCTAAAAGAGCTTCTTTGCGAGAAATAACTTGCTCGGAAGGTTAATTTTTTTGTTTGTCGAAAAGTCGAGAATTCTAAGGAATCACCATGTATCAGGCAGCTATTTTTTATGAATTCTAGCTCCATTATAATAAGTATTAGGTTTTGTCAGTGAAACCAACACAACCATTCCACTCACGCCCCACTCACGCCCCGGTGGTAGCGGTAACGCATTTTTCCCCGCGACAAAAATAAATGTTTCTCATACAAGTGAGTTGGCTTTTAAATTTGTATCATCAAGCAAGTATTGTTTTCTGGTGGAGGGGGTGCGGATTCCCATCGGTAAGTCGATGAAATATTTAGGATTAGTTCTCGACGGCCGGTGGAAATTTCGCGCCCACTTCGAAGGATTAAAGACCAAACTGTCTCGGGCAGCAGGTGCTCTTTCAAGCCTGCTGCCCAACCTAGAAGGTCCTGGCACCCCTTGCCGAACGCTATATCATGGAGTCGTGCGGTCCATGGCCCTTTACGGATGTCCCGTTTGGGCCGCCTCTCTGGGAGGCCGCTGCGTCGCTCTCTTGCGGAATCCGCAACGAGTAGTAGCGCAGCGGGCGATCAGGGCGTACCGCACGGTCTCTTTCGAGGCAGCCTGTGTACTGGCCGGATTTTTACCATGGGATCTGGATGCCGGAGCCCTCTCTGCCTCATTTCACTGGCGGGAGGAAGCGTCCAGACGTGGACAGCGTCCAGCCCTGAAAGAGGTTGAGGCCAAGCGGGCTTTACTCCGCAGAGCTACCGTGGAGGAGTAGCGTCTTAGGCTGGAGGTCCCCACAACGGGGCTTAGGGTCGTCTCGGCAGTGCGTCCTGCCTTTGCTGAATGGCTGGACAGGCGCCACGGCCCAGCGACGTTTCGTTTAACGCAGGTGCTCACCGGACATGGGTGCTTCGGTGAGTACCTGTGGCGGATCGTCAGAATTGAGGAGTCGGCCGTGTGTCACCATTGTGACAACTGCCAACAGGATACGGCACAACACACGTTGGAGTTTTGCCCAGCCTGGGACGAGGAGCGCAACGCTCTCATGTCAGTCGTCGGAGGAGTGCCGGCTGTGGTGTCATCCATGGTTGACAGCCGGAGGTCCTGGCATGCGGCGGCCCACTTCTGCGAGGTGGTCCTCTCGCAGAAGGAGAGCGCCGAGAGGGATCGGGAACGCACCGATCCCTCCCGCAGTCAGAGAAGACGTAGGAGGCGCCGGGTGGACGACTGACCGGCGTCTCCCGCCCTGTGGACTGGGGGCGTCTGAAGAATCCCACCACGGTATTCCCTGCCTGTCGCAAAAGGCGACTAATAGGGGAAATCGGGGGTCGCGGGCGGCCAGTAGGAACTGTCCGCCATAACTATACTGTACATTCCTCATGTACAGAGTGCGATCCCCGGGATGGGCGGCAGTGTGGGTGGCCTCACGCTGCCGATAGCGCCAAGGGCGTTCTTTGATGAGCGGGCTCTGAGCCCCCCACGTTCTGAGGATAGGCCGCACTCGACGGCACCGCGCAGGGGCGGTTGCGGAGGACAACTAGGCACTCTTTGCCGGAGGAACCCGCAGCCGTCCTCAATGCGCTGAGGAATATCACCGCGGAGTTTTAGTTGGTATTGCCGTGCATAGTACAGGAGTAGGGACTCGGCCCGGCGGTCGCCCGATGTTTTTAACTTTACCGGTTGGCTCAATACCGGATCGTAAGGCACGGCGAACCCAACATAATCGTCCAGTCGCTTGGCTGGGCGGTAGTGGTAAAAACTGCAATTTCCCCCCCCCCAAAAAAAAAAAAAAAGTATTGTTTTCTAGTTGGAAGAAAATTGCAAATAAATAATTGCGTATTGTGAGACATTGAGACATTTGCCATCTTGCATCTGCTCTACCACGCTGTTTTTAATTTTAAGTTCTGTTTAGTTAAGTTTTTATTTTTAAATGATGATTTACTTATGTTAGGGCCCAATACTGCACTCGTATTACCTTATTTTACAAATAACTAAACTTTTCTCGGGGCTCCGCCTGCATGAATGAGTTTTTCCGGGTTAAAGTCCCGCTTTATATTTTACCGGTTTAAACAGCCCATCTTACTCGATGATAATGTAGCTTTGTATTGGTGAAAGTTTTTTTTAAATTGGGCCAGTATTTTTTGAGTTTGTACGTTACAATCTAACTATATAAGTGTAGATAACAATAATTTAGTTACGGTATAAACCTACGGTCTACCACTTTGGAATTACTCACACAATAAGACTAACGCAGTTTCGGGTTACTCCCCTACCTACCCCTTTGAGATTACACGTCCATATTTATGAGCAAAAGGCGGCAGAAAAATGACAAAAGTAATCCAAGTCTGATCCATAATCATACAAAAATAATATCAAAATAACATAATCCCGAAGGATAACTTCGCAGCGTATTGAACATGTTCATAATAGTTAGACTTAATAAACCCCAGCTGAAAGGGACTGGAGTACGACGAGATGAACTGAGGTGAATGATATAGAGGTCAGGGTCATTTTGGGTCTAGCGAAATGATCTTTAGCTATTTAATGATATCGGAATTGTTTGTGGTCGAAATTCGATCTATTATGTCCCGCATAAGGCAAAGGTATAGTAGAACATACAGCCACGAACGTGATCAAAATGGTTAAAGCATTTTTTGAATAAAAACATTTTATAATGTTTTTAAACAGTTGAGTTGTTTTTATATACACATTTGTGCTGGTCGTAGGATATTTTTTTAGAAAACATTGTGACTGGGTTCTTCCATCTTAAAAATTACTCAGTCGCAGCTTGGAGTCAGGAAATTGGCGGTGTGATACCCTCGTGCCTCGGAAAGCACGTAGAGCCGTTGGTCCTGCGGCTGATCTCTCTCCAGTCATGCAGGATTGCCGTCTCACCGGACTATGAGAGTGAAGGAATTGCGAGTGCACCTGTGTATTGCGCACACACTTGTGCACTATAATATCTCCTGCGTACCGGGTTGATCGCCGTTGAGATTGGTCGCTGTAGCCGATACTGGCTAGGAGGATTACGTTTTTTTTTATTAGGGTCACTTTGCCATATCCGAATAAAAAATCCTTTTACGAATAACTAAATGGCTTGTAAGCCGAGTTCAAGTTACAGAACCCCTGATTACTATGTTGTATTAAATTTTCTTCGTGACATTTAAAGTAATTGACCAAGTTTTGTAAATACCTTATGTTGTAAAAACGTGTCTAAAGCCCTTCAGATTATAACTCAGACAATGTTTAGAGTTTATTGCTTCATAACTTTTTATAGAATTTGTGAACATTCTAAGTTTTTAACGAGTTATTGGAAAACTAGAGTAAATAATCGCAACATATACACAAATTACTGTGAAAGTAGACAAGGTGTAAATCCCGTCATAGTGGCCCACGTAAGTGTGCCGTGTTGTGGGATCAGCCTGTGTATAGGTTATAGATCTCTCATATTCGAATTCGGCCGGGTTACACTGTAGCATTGTCTATTACTGCCTCCAAACAGCATTATGCAATCGCTTCTAGTTGCGTGGGCCTGTTTCACAAATTTCAAGTAAAGGAGATGAAGGTTTATGGGTGCTGGGCCTCAAAATCTAACCAAGCACAAACTTTATGGATATTAACAGACACACTAACGCCCTTTATCCCCGAAGGGGTAGGCAGAGGCGCAGCTAGTGCACCCACTTTTCGCCGTGCGTATTCCGTCCCATGATGTGATAGGGGACGAGCCTATCGCCATATCGGGCACAAATTCCAGACACCGGTCTGATACTGAGTAGAAAATCCCAATATCACTTTGCCCGAGCCGGGGATCGAACCCGAGACCTCAGCATTACAGCCGTACCGTAATATAACTACGCCACCGAGGCAGTCCAGGTTTATGGATATTAAAGGGGCAAAAATATGGATCTTGGATCCATCGAAAAACTATTTTTAAACCCCTCCATTTATGACTAACTTTTTTAAAAACATTCATTGTAAGTGTAGTTTTAAAGCAAAATAAAATTACATAAATCTCATAACGGTGAAGGAAAACATCGTGAGGAAACCTAAGTACATACCTGAGAATTCTCGAGGGTATGTGAAGTAAATTTCGAGGGTATGTGAAGTAAATTTCGAGGGTATGTGAAGTCTGCCAACCCGCACTAGGTCAGCGTGGTGGACTAAGGCCTAACCCCTCTCAGTAGTAGAAGAGGCCCGTGGTCAGCAGTGGGCAGTATATAATACATATAGGGCTGGTATTATTATTTATTACTATTAAATCGCATAAACGGAGGACTTTAAAATTATACGATTTATTGCAAAGGCCTAGTTTTTGGGAGTACTATCAATATATATATAAAGTATCTTGGTTAGAATTTTAAGCCCGTGTTTGGACATGTCCTTTATTTTGCATTTGTCGTATTAAACAGCTGTACACTGTACTAATTTTATTACCATTTATTTGGTAGCGTAGAGTGACTTTTGTATTTGGTTGGATTATGTATTCATCTCAAAGGCAGACCTCACACGAGATGGGAAGACGAATTAATAAAAATAGCTGGCCCCTGTTGGCCGCAAATTGCTCAAGATAGAGAAAAATGGATTTCTTTAGAGGAGGCCTTCACCTTCACCTACAAAGAGGGGTTCTTGCATAAAATAATTTATTATATTTTTTTCTTTTTAAATAAGATTGACAATTAGCTTAAGTTAGATTATTAAAAAATCCTACTCACTTAATACTGTACCTACTTGCAAGAAATAAAAGGCTTTTTATTTATTTATTTATGTATTCATCTGACGACTACTATTTACTCAAGTTGTGTAACAGGCCTTGAAGATTTATACAAAATTAACCTAAAACATCGTGTTTGAAATAAGCGTATATCGGTTAGTCCAATAGCTGATTATTGGAACTCCGAGGTTGTTAAAAGTGCATTCGGGATGCTACCAACGCATACGTTTATTGTTCCTTCCGAGGCAATTTAAATTTACATGTACTTTGCATGCATAAACAGGCGGAACACTGCTACGTATCTACACGTGCAGAATGTTTTGCTGTATACCTACAAGCTTGTGTTTACACCCGATGGGTAGGCAGAGATACTGTTTACCCAAGAAATAATCAATACTATCTAGATTCTTTAAGGATGTAGCGTTTTTATAGCCGTTACAAATTATAATTACAAATAATAAGTGCAAATCAAATTTTAAAGAAACGTACATTTTAGTTGCATACCCAGGGAATCGAATACAGAACAACATATTTCACAGTTATTGCGAATTGACTTAAAATTGGTGATTTTAATATAATTCAAACACAACAGTGCAAGGATAGCTATTTGGTATTTTTTTTACTGCATTAAATGACGAGACGAGCATGCCGTTCGCCTGATGGTAAGCGATACGACCGCTCATAAATAGTAGCAACACCATCCAACACCTTGAGTTACAAAGTACTGTGTGGCATTCCACTACTCTCGTAATCCTGAGACATAAAATGTTAAGTCCCATTATGTCCAGTAGTTACACTGGCTACAATGTCCTTCAATCCGAAACACAACAGTGCATGCACACTGCTGCTTGGCGGTAGAAATAGACATTGTGGTGTTACCCACCCAGACGGACTCTTACATATGAGAGACCATCCACCAGTAAAAGTTAGAAAAAAAACAAAACGGTTCGTACCAAGATGCAAGTATCAAAGTCATCACCTTGTACTAAATCATGTTTTATTATACTCTCCGAATTTCCTAGGGGATCAACCAACTCAACCCCAATGGTGTCAACAAACAAACAACCTCTCTTGACTTTAATTCCAGCGTCAACCAACTTGATGGATGATATTTATCTTAATACTAACCTTCTTTGCTTGAATTGTGTCAGAGAGAATGAAAAGAATTTCTTCATACGTGACACTAAAGTAAGGAAATACCACAAAAAACTGGTTTAATAATACTTAACGGAGCATGTTCCGTTGAAGCTAGTTTTGTTATGAACGACCGATATACACAGAAAACTGGAAAACCGCGTAAAGAAGCTATGTTATTTCATTTTGTGTGCCAGAAGACCGGGAAAATCATCTCTGTTCCTTAGATCTAAATAATTAGAATTGTTTTTTAATAATAATAAAAAAAATAAAAAAAATGACGACTGCCTCGGTGGCGTAGTTGTATTACGGTACGACTGCAAGGCTGAGGTCTCGGGTTCGATCCCCGGGTCGGGCAAAGTGATATTGGATTTTTCTATTCAGTATCAGCCCGGAGTCTGGAATTTGTGCCCGGTATGGCGATAGGCTCGCCCCCTATCACATCATGGGACGGAATACGCTTGGCGAAAAGTGGGTGCACTAGTTGCGCCTCTGCCTACCCCTTCGGGGATAAAAGGCGTGAGCATGCGTTAAAAAAAATATGTTTAGAGTATTTATTTAACTTACTTGCAAAATACAAAGTTTTTATTTTCCCATACGAGTGCACACCCCTCCCAGAAATCATGACATAATATGATCTATAATTTTACTAATATACTATTAATACTTAAATGTGGTAATCAAATGGACAGAACAATTCAAATAAGCAGCACCCGTCTACGAGTATGACGAGATCCATATTGCTCCAACAACTAGATACCATAATAAGCTACATAGCACGGCCTTAGCTGAGCTGCAACCGGTAAAGGGGCAATAGAATATGGTAGGTTTGTCGTATGTGAAAGTCCGGACGGCTTGGTACTAATGCAATATCTATTTTTGCCGCTAAGAAACATCGTGTCATCTCTGCTGTGTTCTATGGTAGGTTTGTCGTATGCGAGAGTACAGCTGGGTACCTACCCATTACCTACATTAGTACCTACTAATACTATGTCCATTTCTGCGCTAAGGAACATTGTACCAGCTCGGTTGTGTTCTGGTTTAAGAACATAGTAGTCAGTGTAAATACTGGGCATTGAAAGACAGGCCGGGTTGTTTCATCTGATGTCAGGTAATGTTAAAGTTCTGATGACACTGGCAAATTGCAAGAGAATTCACAGCGAGGCGAAGGCGCTGCACGCTCGTCCAGTGCAATAAGACCGTTAACTTTACTTGACAACGAATGAAAAGTGGCTGAATATCTTATGTCTCAGACCAATGGAGTTTAATACCATGCAGCGCTTTGTAATTCAAAGTTCGGGTGTGTTGCATCTGTTAATCGACAGTGGTATTGCTCACCATCAGGCGAGCGGTTTGCTCGTCTTCATAATTTATAAAAGAGAGGTGCAGTATCATAGCAATGGATTTAAAATACAGTAGTAGATTGAATTGATTCTACGAATATGATTTCGAAAGTTTCACAAATCACGCTGCAGCGGATTTCAAATTGATTGGTTGTTGTACGGTTTGCTAAACCGATACCAGAAAAATCTGCTGCCATTGTTTCATTTCAGCAACTGTATACTAATTGGCACAAATCCAATCAATCTTTATTACAAATTACGTTACATTTTTTTAAGTAATAAATTCAAATGATATTCGGCTTTCGTTTTCTTCGTATTGCTTTTTTAGTCTCTATTTACTATTTCTAAGGGCTCATACACATAAACACGACACAGCGTCGCGTCGTCCTATAACGCCCTAAGCTCTAAGTGCGGTAATCCGAGCAGCGTTGCCGAAAAGCGCCGAGTACACTATTACCTAATATCTGTTGAGCACTCGATTGATTTTAATAAACTGATGATCCATCGAGTGTTTTATTTTAGTGGTATCTTATCATTTACACAGACATGTTTGCGTTCAATAATCCAGTGCTTTAATTAAGTGTCGTCGTCATTACACGCCGTGGCTATCCGCGATTTAATTAATAATTAAATTGATTTAATCTGATTTGATTATGCATCGTAGTGGGATTTATTGGACGAACTAATTGCATTATATCTGAAACACTTAATATTATAAGGGCTGATTTCACCGCTTGCTGATAAATGCTACTCGTACATACATGTATAAGCCGACCAAAAACAAAAGTCACTTTCTAATCTATGCCCCTAAATAAATGGTGATAAAATTAGTAGTATCTACATTAGCTGTTTAATAGGTTTAATACGATAGCTTATAAATAAAATTTGCTAGTGAAATAGGTCCTTAATCATTTTATGTAATTGTTTATCATAATTGCAATAATATAAAGCTCGAAATCGATCTAAAAATAATCTTCTTCTTCTTCTTCTTCAGCCTTTAGAAGTCCACTGCTGAACATAGGCCTCTCCCAAAGATTTCCAGACCAATCTGTCAGAAGCGGCCTGCATCCAGCGGGTTCCTGCGACCTTTACGAGGTCGTCTGTCCACCTTGTAGGAGGACGTCCCACGTTGCGCTTGCCAGTACGTGGCCTCCACTCGAACACTTTTCTACCCCATCTGTTGTCAGTTTCATTTCTAAAAATAATAATTATTTTAATTTATCTTCTTACTCTTACTTAATATAATATTATAAATACGTTGTTTTTTTAAATGTTCAGATGTTAGAAGCAAACGCGGAAACAGCCATTGTCTCAAATGAAAGAATATTTCCAGTCTGTTTTTTGGATACTACTCTTGGATACACGTGCTATCAAACGTATTCTACAATTATTGTGTCGTAAGTCTTTTTAGTCGTAGAAAAAAAAAAGAATCTATTTTTATTTTACTTTTTTCTTGTCCAGCTTTGAGCACTTTTGGAAAAAAAAGAATTGGGACCTGAGTGCCAAGTTAATAAATAATTTTGTCCATCTTATTAAGATTCTAAACCAGTAAAACACACTGATATACTAAGATCATTTTTAAAGATTTTTTTATTTTATTGTTCATAACCACCCACTTATTTTTTGCCAATGTGTCATTCAGAAGCCACGACCGTGCCACGACACTCAAAACAATTAATAATTCTTAGAATCGGCCCGGTACCGTAACTACAGGTACCTAAGCTGGTATGTCAGTGGCATTTTTATCCACTTCTGGAAGTCGTCGTTAGTCTTCTACAGTACAAGGAAAAGAGATATCCATCTGGGATAGCTCATTATATGACACATACACTCACGCCTATTATACCCGAAGGGGTAGGCAGAGGTGGAACTAGTTCACCCACTTTTCGCCGTGCGTATTCCGTCCCATGATGTGATAGGGGGCCAGCCTATCGCCACATCGGGCACAAATTCCAGTCTCCGGGCTGATACTGAATTTAAAACCCAATATCACTTTTCCCAACCCAGGGATCGAACCCAAGATCTCAGCATTGCAGTCATACCGTAATACAACTACGCCACCGAGGCAGAAATAATATTCATTTCACGTGAATATTAAATTAAATTCAAATCATTACAATATTGTGTTTCCTTTGATCACAGCCCGTTCTGAAGCATTAATTAAATTGGATTAATGAGTTACGCATGCCTTCGTTCTACGTAATTCACAATTATTTACTTGTGAATAAAGTAGAATGTGTGGTTGATTTTCGGATCGGAGAATGTTTTATGTAACCAGGGCCAGATTAAGAATGTCGAGGCCCCTAGGCATTGCCCCCTTGGGGCCCCTTTTTCTTTTACTGACTTCCTAAATATATTTTTTCTATCACAACCGAATTAACCGTCAGCAAAAAAATATTAAATTCAAATCGTTAAATATATTCATTTTTTTTGTCTCGGCAGATGGGCCCCTGAACGATGCCGGGCCACTAGGCAGTTGTACTATTTGCCTCTAGGCTAATCCGGCCCTGTGGAACCAGTTAACAGAGCGAAATAGTTTACGAATATATTTCTCGATAACCTCACTACAGCCACCACACGAGGCGCGTAGGTATAAGTCGCGTTCGGGCCGTTTATATGAAGATAGAATACTTTATAGATATATTTACTGTGGTACTACAGTATTAGGATTACTGTTGACAATTTATCGGTCGTACCCCTACATACATTCGTGTCTACCCTCGAAGATTAATATTTTTTCATGCAAGTAGTGTGATAAATGTACCGCCCGCTATGTTGATTGATAAAAGGTATATAAGAGCGACATATTATTGTGTATATCATGAATTAACATAATACTATGTGTTACTAGAAATTAAGAAGATATTATACATCGTGAACGAGGGTCAAACGGCAATCAAAATGTAGTAAGTTAATAATATTATAATTTCATTATTAATATCACATATATCGCAATGAAAAAATATATTTAACTTTGTGCCATTTGCCGTAAAACGACATAATGATGTTTTATTATAATTTATACGGTATGACCCTTTGTTCAAATCAGCACATTATTTAATACGCATCAGCAAACAGTAAAAGAAAATAAACCTTTCACGGTAAAACAAATTAGATGTTAATGAGGCAACATTTATGATATTAAATGTTGGTATGAGCATCACTAAGTGGGTGGGAAACGTCTTACTATCTCACTCGCACACCGGCAATTTAATAATGATGACGTCACACCATGCGTCGTACACTCGTATTTGTCATTATACACTTTATTAGTGACTTAGCACTTATTACTTCCACCACGTTTGAGGTTTGAAGTTGGTGTAATTTTGAAAAAATCTGCTACTTTTAAAACTATTATTTGTCTGTCTGTGTGTTACGGAATATCTCCGAAAATACTAAACAGATTTTTATATAGTTTTCACAGGTGGGCAGAGTATAATCGGAAGTAGAATAAAGGCTTTATTACATTAAAATCGAATATCGAAAAAAGTTATAATACTACTAATAATAATACTACTGGAAGACTGAAGAGATTTATCTAAGTCCACATATATGAAGTTTCGGGTACACTTAGTTATTTATATTTTAGGTACTTAAAAAAAAGGATTTTTAATGTCTATCATATAGGGGGCAACCAGTTAGGCCAGTTTTTCTCAATATGTGCGATTACGCCACTCTGTGGACGCTGGAACAAAACAGGCAATGTTTGCAACAATATAAGTACTTTGAAATTGTTGCGGTAAATTATTACATCGTGGTAAAGTTATGTTGAGCCGTATTGTGCTTTTTTGGGAACTTCCTAACTGGAAACTGTCTATGAAGTGCACATCAAACTTAATTAAGTACAAGGCTTTCTTGGAACACAAGGTTTTTGAAATAAGAGATCTTACGTTTCACTGAGACCTAAAATAATACTGTGGGTTTTTTTTTTTTTTTTTTTTTCCTATCTGGCTCTGTCCTTTAGGACAATTTTGCCAATGTCAAGTGAGGCGGATACATACACAGAAGAAATAAAAAATTACTACGCCAGATGACCAGACGAAACAGAAACAAAAACACTGAGAAACAACAACATTCAAACAAGATGCAGAAAGATGAACAAAGAGTTTGTAGACGAACATCTAAAATTACAAAAAGGTCAAGAGAATAAGAAAAAGAGAGACGGAGAGAAAAAGGGAAAGGGGGTGGAGCTTAAGAAATAAAAGTATAAAATAATATAATTTTATGTTATTGATAAGGATGAATTTTGATAAAATTTCAATAAATGGGGAGTGAACTCGAGAAAGCAAACAGATAGAGTTTGTAGGGCGTGGAATATAAGGGGGGATTAAATCATACATATTGTGGGTTGTAAGTCTCTTAATTCTGATACTGAAGGCAATGGAACTGTCAATACACTGTTGCAACTACCGTGTGGTTCTACCTTTTAAAAATAGGAATAGAATGATTAGAGTTCTTCGAAGAGAAAGACATATATCTATACTAGTATTATAAAGAGGAAAGGTTTATATATTTGTATGTGTGTAACAAATAAGCTCGAAAACGACTTCCACGAGCAAGTCTATTATTTATAAATTTGTATTTTCTGCAATTTCAGAATATGTTCCCTACAATTGATCAAAAGGTTTTATGGTTTCAAAATTTTGGTTAATTTAATATACGCTGTAAAGTTTAAACTGTCATCCTCTCATTTATTTAGTTTTGGGGATCAAATTAAAGCTCAATTTACTGGTGGTAGGTCTCTCATATGTAAGAGACCGTCTGGGTGGGTACCACCGCAATGTCTATTTCTACCGCCAAGCAGTAGTGTGCATGCACTGTTGTGTTTCGGTTTGAAGGACATTGTAGCCAGTGTAACTACAGGACATAGTGAGACTTAACATCTTGTCTCAGGATGACGAGCGCAGTGGAATGCCACACAATACTTTGTAAGTCAAGGTGCTGGATGGTGTTGCTACTGTTTATGGGTGGTCGTATCGCTTACCATCAGGCGAACGGCATGCTCGTCTCATCATTCAATACCATAAAAAAAAGCGTTGATTTGTTTTATTGTTGTATTAAGTTTTAATTATACAGGGTGTATCGCGATCCATTGTAAACTGAAGCAGCTCAATGCGCATCGATTTAACCTCCATATATTATGCTGACTGCCTCGGTGGCGTAGTTGTATTACGGTACGACTGCAATGCTGAGGTCTTGGATTCGATCCCCGGGTCGTGCCAAAGTGATATTGGATTTTTCTATTAAGTATCAGCCCGGAGTCTGGAATTTGTGCCCGATGGTGATAGGCTCGCCGCCTATGACATCATGGGACGGAATACGCACGGCGAAAAGTGGGTGCATTAGTTGCGCCTCTGCCTACCTCTTTTTATTTTATTTTATTTTTATTTTCTTTGGGATAACAAACAACTGTACAACACTCTTAGTAATGTAAAACTTAATCTAATCTTAATTTAACATATGTACAGTCCACCTCGCTATCCACATATTACCAAAAGGTTTACAAAATATTGTCGTAGGTTGACGCATCAATTAAATTCAAATTAATTTTTAAATAAAATATTAACAAAATATAAGTATGGTACCTACAAGTTGTACATACACTATACTTCCATCTTCCACCACTTATTACATTTTATCACCCTATCAAAAGGAAACCTCAGAGAGAAAGAGCATCCGTATCACTTGATACTAATGTGTGAATCGCAGCTTTTTTGAATTGTTTAGATGACAGTGAGAATAAATCCAAATGCAAAAAGTGTGTGTTGTATAATGTGAGGAGTCGTTTGAAAGGAATTCTTTCCCCAGCATGAGTATAGCAGTGGTTCGTCGAGAACAACGGGTAAGCTCTAGCACCCCGTGGGTGACTAAGCCTGGGCACTGACAAAGTTAGTTGGTTATTCAGCTCAATACAGTCTAAATTAAAATTAGTGATACTATGCAACATCATGGCCTGGAGAAGTACGCGTCTCGATTGTAGTGAGAGTTGTTTGTATTTAATAAGAAGGTGGCTATATGGGAGTCGACCACGTCTGTATATTTTATAATGCATGCTTTTGAGATATCTGCCTTGGACTTTTTCAATCATATTAATAT
The DNA here is from genome assembly GCA_947568825.1 of Sphinx pinastri. Classification (NCBI taxonomy): domain Eukaryota; kingdom Metazoa; phylum Arthropoda; class Insecta; order Lepidoptera; family Sphingidae; genus Sphinx; species Sphinx pinastri. Next base: position 13,446,578 of record OX387631.1, on the reverse strand, counting down.
ATTTTTTATATAAAGGGTCCCAAATAGTACATGCATATTCTAGCTGAGAACGAACTAAAGTGTTAAATAAATAGAGATATGTAGATGGTTGTTTAAAGTCAACAGCCGACCTAATAATAAATTTGTACATCCTGTAAGCTTTGCTGACCATGTTGTCGACATGAGTATCCAAATTCAATTTACAGTCCAGAGTAATTCCGAGATCGCGCAAAATATTAACTTTACAAATAATTTCATTACACAGGGAATAATCAAATTTGATAATATTTTTCTTTTTTGTGAAGGTAATTGCATGACATTTTGGAATGCTAAGTAAGAGTTTGTTTTTATTACAATAGTCACTCAGACGATCAAGATCTTTTTGTAAGAGAGTAGCGTCATCTGGACAACGAATGGTTTTATAAATTTTAAGAACATCGGCGTATAGTAAAAATGTTGTATTATGAAAGCATTGATTGATGTCATTTATAAATAAAATGTATAATAAGGGACCAAGTATTGAACCTTGGGGAACTCCAGAAGTCACACTGACTGCCCCAGACTGAAAACCGTTGAGAACCACACACTGGCTTCTATTGGAGATATATGACGCAAACCACCGGAGAAGATTACCACGGATGCCATTGAAGGCTATTTTATAGAGCAGTAGTTCGTCGTCAACCCTATCGAAGGCCTTGCGAAAATCTGTATAAATTGCATCCACTTGAAGACGCTTAACCATATTTTCAAATAGGTCACCAGTGAATAACATTAAATTTGTGACAGTGGATCTATTTTTCACGAAGTCGTGTTGTTCAGATAATATAACACTTTTTATTATCGGATATACTTTGCTATGGACGAGTCTTCGGGGATAAAAGGCGTGAGTGTATGTATATATGTATGATATTATGCTGCCATTTTTACAAAAATCTAAATAACCGTTAAACGCAATATCGGGACTGCTTCAGCTAGACAGTCGATCGTGTTACACCCTGTATACGCTTTTATAAAACTATACTCCTAACTAGAAAGAAAAGAAAGTAAGAAAAACGATTTATTAGTCACAACACACAACCGAACAAAACTAACTAGTGAATGGTATACGTCTATCATATTTAAGCAATGTATTGTTTTACTAAAAGCAGCATAATCTTTTTTAAGATATTCTCAGTTGTTTTAAAAAAGTCTGTAAAAGAAGTAATAAGTCACGCGAGAAAGTTTTGTTAATATCACTTGTTCGTTCTAAACACTTACTATACTATACCATTGAGAAGAGGAAGAAACAATGAACAATTTTTTTTTTTTTTTTTTTAATAGCATAGAATGACGAGACGTGCATGCCGTTCGCCTGATGGTAAGCGATACGATCACCCATAAACAGTAGCAACACCATCCAGCACCTTGACTAACAAAGTACTGTGTGGCATTCCACTGAGCTCGTCATCCTGAGACATAAGATGTTAAGTCTCATTATGTCCAGTAGTTATACTGGCTACAACGTCCTTCAAACAAGTAAAGCCGGACAATGACAAAAAAGTAAGGCCGGAGTTCTTTCTGCCTTTCTTCTTCCAGCCGTCATCGCTTAGATAGCTAGTGAAAGGCTGGTAGGTTATCTAGGCTAGGGCCTGTAGTGTCCTCACTGGTGAGGATCGCGACGCGTTCCTCCCATTATTTTTTAATAAAATGATCTCTTTTTTATATCCCCTTTCCTGCCAGCCCGAGCTGGCTTTTTGTTTTTGTTTATTTGATTTTACTCCCAATAAAAATGTCGGTAGTTATATAGGTAAGTGACCATTGGTATTAATAATAATTATTAATATAATCAATTTAAACAGTTGTTCAGTATACCACCTGTTACTAATAATGCATCACTAAATAACCCATTTATCAGAATGAGCAAATCATGTAATAAAGTTTGTATGAACTATGACATTTTTAATATTGCTGTCAACTGTCCGTCAACTTACCTTCGGTGACCTCTTTGCTTTTATGCCACTTATCCAGTACAAAACGTATGTAAAAGGCACGAGATTGTAAATTTTAAACCTAGTAAAAATTTAGTTTATATATTAAAGCTCCTTATGTTATCTAGAATCCCAAATTTCATAGATACAGGTCAAATGGCCATTGTGATAAGTCAAAGACATTAAACAGTATAGTTAGTTAAAGTATTAACGTCAAAAAAATTACATTTTTATCATTGTCTGACATGTACAGTCAGCAGCATAAGTAGCTGAACAAATTCAAAATTTCAAATTGCCTACATACTTTTGTGTTCTTAAAAATCCCTTTTTTCTCTTCACAAAAATAAAATAAAAGAGACTTACTTTACTTCAAACGAAGAAAAATATGTTTCAGTTTAACTTAACGCGTATATAGGCGATTTGTAATTTTGATTTTGTTTAGATACTTATGCTGCTGACTGTATATCAAAAATCTCACCCGTTCGGTGTATCTTCTTATAAATCAGGATTATCTATAAGGCGTGGCACCTATTTAAATCTTAATTCTATTGTCGCCGGAGTCGAAAACCACGCATATTTCTTAATATTGGCATGCCCCCATGTTTCTCATTTATTTTTTGATGGGATGAGTAAAAGTACTATTAACAATAATCTATCCAACGGTCTATAATAGTTCCTTTAAGAAACTAACAGATATGTGTATGTGGCTTTGTGATAGATCGGCCAAAGTACATGCTAAAATATTTATCCACAAAAAAAAACTTGTGTTAAAATGGCATAAGTTGTTAGTACTAGTACTAAAATAGCACACGACTTACGTTAGCTGTTTTTTTAATTCTACCAAAAGCAAGGTATATTGATATTATTGTTTCTTTTAGTACGTTTATATATCTCAAAGTAGACGACCCGCAGGCTGCAACTAACGAACCAAGCTCTGACGAGAACGTTCGTGCATCTCCGCTCCTATTAGATTAGGGTCTTCCCCCGTCTGTACAAAGCTTAATAGCTGCTGCGGATAAAGCTGAGGACACATGGGCTTTGGCAATTGCAATGCAATGCAATGCAATCAGCCCTGTATTATATACTGCCCACTGCTGAGCACGGGCCTCTTCTACTACTGAGAGAGTTGGCAATTATGGTTTCAAATTTAATCGAACTGGCGAAGGTTGGTCCATAATTGAGAAAAGAAAGGATGCGGGTTTGATTCCTTTTACAGAACGTTTTCATGCTCAAGGGATTGAATGGCAGCTGCATAGTACTAGTATGGCTCGCGGCTTCGCGTGAAAAAGTTTTTCCGGGATTAAAATATTTTCCCGGTATAAAAAGTAGCCTATAGCACTCAGTAGCTTCCTATTAGTGAAACAATTTTCAAAATCAGTTCAGTAGTTCCTGAGATGAGAGCGTTCAATCAAACAAACAAACTCTTCAGCTTTATAATATTAGTATAGATTCCCAGTTTTGTAGACATACTTGCTTACGATTTTAATGATGATAAGAGAGAATGATATTAGATTTAAGAAAAAAAAAAAAAAAAAAAATTGTACCTAAGGTTGTTGGAAAAAATAAAGGTTTATTATTATTATTATTACTTGCTTACGATATTAACAAACAGACCCGTATCGGCCGAAATAGTACCACTGTCTGAAAGAACACCGTGACGTGGCAAATTGTTGCGTTTCGCACGTATATACCTATTCGGAGGTCCTCACAATTCCACTATGTTTTTTTTAAGTATTTTAGTAAGTATTTTAAAGCCAGTACATCCATGCTTAATTTGAAATTGTAGTTACAGTGGAGATTTTCAAATCCGGTAATCACACACGCTCATTTACCAGTTTCTGCAATAAATCATCGACCCTCCTGAGGAATACATTTCAAACATACAAGAAAAAGTGACCAACACGACAGAACGCCATCAGCAATTAATTCAAACCGAGTTGCCGACATGTCGTTTTTAGTTAGCGTCGGAACTCTAACAAGAGGTGGTGGAAAAACTCCGAGCTTGTTAGCCCCTGACAAGTAAAGGAAATAGTAATCTAGCTCGGATAAATTGCCTGCGCTCGTTTGCTGAGTCGCGCCGAAAAATCACAAATCATCTTGTAAGGGTAGGGGCTTATGCCTATCTCAAATTCCTACAGATGCGATTTACGTGTTAATTCGATCCAAGTTTGGCAGTAAATTTTAGTTTAATACCTACATATATAAGAAGGTTAATTTATGGTGCGCCTGTCGCTCTAGTTCAAGTCTGGGGAGTGGTCGTACTTAGGCCGTGTTATTTACGAGGTTCTGGATTCCAACACAATTAAATTTATATTATTATGTGTTCCTAATTTCATTACGGAAGTATTCTATGACGTAAAGTTTTTAAGAGAGCTCCAAACCCAAAAAGATGAACATGTTGTGTAGTTAAAGGAATTGGAGGATATAAAATAGATTTGAGGTAGAAATTACCCTCCCTCAAATTATTTGGACTACATAAACCATCAAGACCGCTAATTTTGGCTCAAAATATATGTAATCCTGCTTCACATTATTTCCCCATTAGAAACTTAATACTTCGCTCTCCTAACAATGTATGCGCAACTCACTTGACCCCTTTATTCCAATTGTTCACTTCACAATGGTCTAACAAAGAAGCACCTTAATACAAATCTTCGTGACGGTCGCATCCGCCGATGGACAGCATTGATTGACCCTCCACCTACTTCTATTGTAGGGTCTTCAAGCGCTGGACATTTATATTGTAATATGTTGTGCTTCAGGTGTTTGAATTAAAACATGTCTTACTCGTTCAGAGTAATTTATTAGAATGCCTCACATATTAATACAAAATCAATAATTAATGTAATTGCGTAGCACCTAATTATAGGTTGCAATTTATGTAAAATTCGTACACGTGTGTTTTAGCTTATTGCTTAAACAATTCAAAATAGCAGATTACATTCCATTACAATATTTTCGATCACATCGTTATGACAATTCATACTATATGTACTATAAATTCGAAAATCTGTCTGTCTGCTACTTTCACGGCACCATTGAATCATTTTTTTATCATTTCGTTTGGACTGCCTCGGTGGCGTAGTTCTATTTCGGCACGACTGCAGTGCTGATCGCGGGTTCGATCCCTGGGTCAGGCAAATTGATATTGGGCTTTTAATTAATATCAGACCGAACTCTGGAATTTGTGCTCGATAAGGCGATAGGCTCACCCCCTGTCACATCATGGGACGGAATACGCACGGCACAAAGTGGGTGCACTGGCTACCCTCCGGTCATAAAAGGCATGAGTATGTATGTATGGAGTAACTTTTGATACTAAGAAAGGATATAGGCTACTTTTTTAAATAATTGTCATAAACCGTATTCGCGGGCGAAGTCATGAGTACGAAAGGTAGTTTCGAATAATGCTCATTATATTTAGTATTATACCGATTGGACTGTTGCCGTAGTTTTGTTAGAACATCAGTGTCAGATAACGTTTTGGGAAATCTATTAAGGTCAATTATATTTGTCATAAAGCCACGCTTTTCAGTTTTAGATCGTTTTCTTAGCAAATATATAATACTTTTTTGGGTTTTGCACAGTCATTGTTATTATTTTAGAGGACTATATTTTGAAATTATCACTTATTTTAATAGTATCTAGACTCAATTTACGTCCAACAACTCACAAGCCGTCTACTTTGAAAATTAAACGCTATTCCTAGAATGTAATTGACGTCTTTCTGTAACATAATTCAGGACAAACACACTTTTGGACAATTTGGTAAAACATTCTTGTTTGAAGAAGTTTTTATAGCAAAAACAAGTGGCAATCAAGAACTTTTTGATCTCATTCATGATAATAAACACCCACAGACCAGCGGGGGTGCTTTATTTTTCATTTACCTTTATGGGAAGGAAAAAGGATTTTATGTTTTGGACTCATGTTGTTTGGTAATCTTGCTGATTCCTTGGTTACGTGAATGTTAGACATTGAAATTAAACTACTACAACGGATTTATATATTAAACTAGCACTGCGCGCGGCTCCGCCCGCGTAGAAAAGTTTTTCCGGGATAAAAAGTAGCCTATAGCACTCAGGAGTAATGTAGCTTCCTATTAGTGAAAGAATTTTCAAAATCGGTCCAGTACTTCCTGAGATTAGCGCGTTCAAACAAAGAAACAAACAAACAAACTCTTCAGTTTTATATAATAGCGATGAAGCGAGCGACGTATACTCTCGTCAGTAATTATAATGAAATGAGCAGTTTATATTTTCATTCTATTATTCCAAGCGTAGTTAAAAACTGTTATTACTGCTCATGTAATGTTTGATATTAGTTTAGAGAAGTTTTTATAACAGATTTGAGAGTGGAACAGTCTGAATGTAAGAATTCATCTCATTAGCTAGGAATTATTTAGTTCCGCTTCACTGGACTGGCACCTTTAGAATTCTAATATTATGAAGATTTATTTATATATCATCGTATAAATGCCATCACCATTCAAAGCAGAGAAGAAAGACGTTTATTTCCTACCTTCATACATATTAAAACTATTATAACGTTATCATATCCTTTCCGATGCTAATCAATTCTATCGTATAAATGAATATTAAAGTGCAACAATACATTTTATGATCATGTCCTATCATAGAAATAATGCAATCATGACTCAAGCAAGTATGCTTTCTTGATGGAAAGGAGTCATTATGAATAAAACATTATGAAACTATTATTTTTATATTTTACTTTTTGAAAGGAACGAAAGAATTTATTCTATCTAGAATCTAGATAATTACATGAGGCTCGTGCCAAGGCCGGCGTAACACCTTGCAATAATATTAATACTACACATTTTTTCGTGATTATAAGCTACTCAAATGTCAATCCAAGACTTATCTCTATGCCGTTAATTCTAATCCATTCGTAGATGCACGCCTAAACTTTTGATAAATATGTACAGAAACTTTCACATTTAACATCGGTCCTTAGTTACATCTAAATCGTTTCTCGGGTCCTTTGATTAATTATATACCTGGATAGAGTGACGCGCTGCAATGAAACTAAAACAAATAGGACAACTTTTCTTAAGCTAGTTGCGTGACAGCTGTGTCATACACTATCGCTGCATCATTCTGCGTATCCTTGTGTGCGCGCATAATGATACCAGTTATTACATGGTTTCTATTAAAACGGGGAGAAAATATTATCCATGAAAAACAACAAAAAATAATCCACTCGAACTCATTTAGTGGGGAACGCTTTGCCTCTATTTTTTTCGACCCGTTTGAAACGTTCAGTGTCTATCTAGGTATATAATTAACCAAAGCTCGGGTCATTTAAGGGGGTATTAAAATTTTTGCCCAGTATCAGCCCGGAATCTGGAATCTTAGCCGATATGACGATACCCTCACCTCCTATCAGATCATGGGATGGAATAAGTATGGCGAAAAGTGGGTGCACTAGTTGCGTATCGCCATATCTCTTGGAGGAAAAAAGACATGTCGCACCTGTAGGACGAAAACGACGCAATTCAAAAAAGTCAAAAATTAGGTTATCTTCATAAAATGACTTAAAACTGGTCCCTTTTTTATGAAAATATAATATTAAATGGACCGATATAATAGTTTTGTCCTTTTCTCGCTTGAATATGGCAGTGTTTGAACTATTGTTGTATTGAAAATTTCGTTTTAAGTAATTTTATGACGATAACACAATTTTCGTTTTTTTTTTATTGTGTCGTTTTCGTCCTAAAGGTGCGATGTGTGTGTATGTATAAGTTGCTTGATATCTTAATCTACCTTTGTCTGTCTGCTCTGCCCTTCATCTAAATCCTTTCAATCTTTTATGCAAACTTCTTACACAAAATTTCAAATGTACCTAATGCTAGTACTTTATTTACACATCAACGGGTAGCATCTGTATTAACTAACTATTTCCTAATCAATTCTCGTAAACAGCTGTCCAAATCTAAAGAATCTTGTACACGGTTGAATAGGTCTTCAGTAAATTGCCATTTTGAAGTCACGTGTAATGTTCTGTAGTTGATGTACAATGTTTGAAGTTTGTTGAAGATGAGGAATTCTAACAATGGAGGGATCAATTTAATTAATTGAATGCTTGGTTTGCATGCACGAGAAAGTTTGAGCCAGAGAATCAGACTTTGACTGCCCTGGCTAAGTATTTGAATCATGGCAACTATCGTTTATCGAGTTTTGTTTCGTAAATCGAACTAAATATCATCACATTGTTTTAGGGAGTATTTACTTATACGAAAGCTTTTATCATTCGATGAAGCTGAATAGATTCATTTATTCTAATGATTCCATTTCAAATTTAAATTATTTCAGTTATTTTTTGTCAAAAGTACTGCATCCTTAAAAGCCCTCCCATCAATTTCCTTCATGGAAATAAAATGTGTTTGAAGTTTGTTTTGCAGACCGTCCACAGTCTTTGTCGAAAGTCCAAATTGCCTTTTTTATTTATTGTTTTTGTTCTTAACGGCTTTGTGTATTCAACCTTTTCGCGTCTACTGACCGTATCGGCTTCGGTTTTCGGGAGTTCACCTCTTTTAAGACTCTTAATAACTTGTTAGTTTTTGTCGGAAACGCTTTGTACTTTTAAAAGAGGGTTTGACGTTTCTCTATGTTGTTGTCTATTATAGTTTAAGTTTATTTTTTGGAATGTTCCGTTTTTTTAAGGCATAGGTGGCAAACGAGCAAACGAATTGTAGTGATACATTATTTTTTGTGTCATCACATGTTGGGTTGTCTTTAATTGTTTGTTTAATAAATACTATAGATGACTAGCAAATAAATAGATCCGTTTTATAGAAACTCATAATCATAATATTTTTTTACGTCTCGATGTGTATGGACGATTGTTAAATGAACAATAAACCAACATTTATAATAATATTTTATACTATGGTAAATATATCCAGGAATGAGTAAATTATTATTCAAGTCGAATAAAAATGAAGGAGGAAGGCTTCTTACCGAAACCCTGCACATTTCCAAGTTTTATTTATACCCTTATTGATTCTGTCCCGACTTGAGCCCGATACGATCTTCATAAATCTCTCAGTTTGAGGCTAGTTTAAGGTTGGACAGTTTTTTCGATTAGAGGTCATTTATAAAAATAAAAATAGACTTAAGTTTTACGAGGCATTGTCCGTTCTTTCAATGGCATGAATAAAGATAACTGAGCCAATGATATACCATATTTCATTTTATCTAGGAAAAAACTAAAATAGGATCACCTTAAAACCTGAAATATTCGCATTAGTGAATGTCGGTCTAGAAATTAGTATCCCCTGCCCTTATACACCAATGTGGGGTCAACGCAAGAAGCGTTCTTTTACGTATGAGAAACAATTTGGTTTTGTTTTCGATTGGCTGCTTGCCTGACTCCTAATCCAATTCCCGGCGAATCATGTTAAAAAAAAGTAGAGTGCATTGGGTTAATACTGGATGAAGGGGTAATCCCGTTATCTTTAAATTACTGCCAAACCAGACATTCCCTAATTAATAACGCAGCTAATACGGACAACACAGGTTACAGTGCTATTATTTAATGTACTACATTACTTAGAGTAGTTGAGTACTTTTTTTTTTATACATTTATCAAAAATGTATGCCAACCAAAATCTAACGGAAAAATAATTTTGAAAATTGATGCAATAATAAGGAAGATCTAAAGCTTTGAAATTAGGTGGAAAAGGACGTGGTAAAATAACAATAATATTACACTGTGACTTCACCGACAGTTGCCGCGCGGCCATAACGCTGCGTGCGTGCGAAAGAGATAGCGCGATATCGCCTCCCCGTCCCCACTTTTGCTCACAACAATATTTCAAATATGAATAACTGCTTTATTTTTAACCAATTTTGATGCTGATTTCACAGAAGAATTTCTTTTTCGTATTATTTTCTGTTACATATAAAATAATTTACGAAATCTAAACTACCCTATTGTTTGCCACTATATTAGTTACAGTTAAGCAGTAATCTTGAAACAACGGGATTATCCCGTAATCTGGCATTACCCACGCACCCTATTGCCTAACCTAGTTATCGTACCCAGGATCTCCCATTCCACGATCTTTAGACTAAGGAGGCAATGTCGTTTTGTAAGTCGAGCCAAAGCTTCACTGTTCCTGAATAACAGATTATATAATATGTTGATTACTTCTACTCAAAGAGTTCTAAGATTATTGTATAATGTCTTTGCTTTTACTTTAGATAAGACCCACGACCGGACAATTAGTGTGCAAAACAACTGAATAATGAGACAAGCTATTCACTCAATTAAACAATAAACCAACCGACTACAAACAATTGGAACAACATCCAGAATTTGGTACAATGTTGCTTGGCGACATAAATAGACATTGCGATACTACTTACCACCTACCATACGAGAGACCTACGTAATTCCTACGTGATACCTACAAATTGAACTTCTGAATGAAGTGTTGAAACAAAACATTAATATTCGGCTACAATCTATAAACCCAAATTTCAAACAGGGTCCATAAATTGGAGTTATTAACGTCAGCAATATTACATTCTAGGCTTAGCATTTTGGCTATTGCTTAAATAACATTTTGGAATTCGTCCTATTTCACGGAAGTTTATTATTTTTTTTTTGTGGCATTGAATGACGGAACGAGCATGCCGTTCGCCTGGTGGTAAGCGATACGACCACCCATAAATAGTAGTAACACCATCCAGCAAAGTACTGTGTGGCATTCCACTGCGCTCGTCATCCTGAGACATAAGATGTTAAGTCTCATTATGTCCAGTAGTTACACTGGCTACAATGTCCTTCAAACCGAAACACAGCAGTGCATGCACACTACTGCTTGGCGGTAGAAATAGACATTGCGGTGGTACTCACCAGTACCACCCAGACGAACTCATATGAGGGACCTACCACCAAAGTTCAATGAGTAGCTCTACAATTTTTGTTTGTCTTACACACGTGTACTTTTGTATAAGGGTTCGACAAAGTGACCTCACTGCACTTGATGGTAAGTCAAGTGGGGTCCAAAGAGAATGTTTACTGATGAGAGTTGATTATCCCTCGCCAGTCGACATCATTATGCCGGCCTACTTGAATCATAGATATACCTGTGTATAATATGTATATGTTGCGTTCCGGAATCAGCACGCAACACACTTACGTGTGCTCAATGTGTAAGACAAAAGACCCTCGGATATAATAATATTAAAATCACGTTTCTCTTTTCTCATTACTCCATTATCATTCACCAGCATTATAAACTCGTTTATATCTTGGCACGGCACATTAACATCGGATCTAATGGTAATTACTGTACATTTACTAACGCTTCTGTCCTCGAAGACAGAGGTGCAAGTAACGCCTACATTTTAACCATCACATCCGTCCAATAATGTGATAAGGGATGAACCCACAGTATTAGAGATTCAGATACCAGACACCGTCTGCGTGATGCCTTATTTTGATGCACGCTCACCACAACCTGAAAAATGTTATTCCCCGATTAATCCATAAAGCTGTACCACAAAACATCGTCAAAAATATCAATTTACATATCAATGTGGTAAAATAAACGGGTTTAAATTTAATTAACAGCCACACCTTGTCAAATATTCATCAACGCATTGCAACAATGAATATTAAATTAGGATATTAAATATGAATATTTTTATAGCCAGTTATGAGAAAAAATATAACCTAAATAGAATTTCTTCATACATTTTCCAATTTTGGGATGTCATTCCGCGCTGAGACGCGGCCGAGGAAGCACGGGTGTACAAATTCGCTTTTTGAGCTTTATTTAGTTGTTTTAAAGGAGAAGCTTGAACCGTAAGGTTTGAAATTTGTCGGAAGTGGATTTTGTTTGATATGGTGAAGCCCCTGTGTTATAACTGACTATGGCACCGAATGATCAGCAATGGCAGGCAAGACTGCATCTTCTTCGGTTTTTTTTTATTATTCGGGTACGACAAAGTGTCTGCACCTCGCCTGATGGTAAGCGCGTTGCCGTCCAGATAGAGTATCGAATGGCAGTAGATGGTTATCTCATGCCATTCGACACAATCATGCCGGCTTACTAAGCTGCTTCTTCCCGCTACGGCTTCACTTCTTGTTCTTTTGATTTTAGTTCAAATTGCCACTTGTCGAACATTATGAAGCTTTGTTTTTACATCATAAATAGTCGTAATACGATTTTGAGCGTTCTGCTAACATTAAATCTGGCTTCTCTAAGCAATGTTTCTTTTTAGTGAAGTTGCTCGCTAAAATTCATGCACTACCTAGTGTGAAATTATTGGTAACTACTGCGGAAAACAATTGGATTGGAAACCCGCCAAGTTTGAGCCACCCAATTGAAAATGAAAGAAATTTCAATTTTAAAAGTTAAGCTACCGAGATTTGAGATACCCTGAGATTACTGGTGATAGGTCTCTCATATGTAAGAGTCCGTCTGGGTGGGTACCACCGTAATGTGTATTTCTACCGCCAAGCAGCAGTGTGCATGCACTGTTGTGTTTCGGTTTGAAGGACATTATAGCCAGTGTAACTACTGGACATAATGATACTTAACATCTTATGTCTCAGGATGACGAGCGCAGTGGAATGCCACACAGTACTTTGTAACTCAAAGTGCTGGATGGTGTTGCTACTGTTTATGGGTGGTCGTATCGCTTACCATCAGGCGAACGGCAAATTCGTCTCGTCATTCAATGCCATAAAAAAAACGATCCGCCATTATTACTTCAATAATTAATTAGTGATAATTTAACGATTAATGGTAAAAAGGTAAACGGAACAGATATTTCCAAAAAACTGCAAAACTTGCAAATTTTCCTATGATACGATTTCATTAAATTAGGACCTTGCCGAAAAAAATAAATGAATCTCGTTCATTAAAAACAGTCAAAATCCTTACCTTTCTAACCACCATACCTAGATAGCAAATAGCGTTCCTCTAAATTAGAACATGACTATTTAAAAAAATACATGTGTATATGTAAATATTCCCTAGGAGCTCTAAAACGGCTGGAACGATTTAAATATTAATATCTAATCGATAATCTAATTGATAAAGGTCGCAGGAACACGCTGGATGCGGGCCGCTTTTGACAGGTCCGTCTGGAAATCTTTAGGGGCCGCCTGTATTCAGCAGTGGACGTCATGTCGCTGATGATGATGGTGATGAATCTATAGATAAGTCCAGCGGGTGATCTTCCGAAGATTAGTAGCGAGCGGATCTACTAAATATTACTTTGTTTGCTTTTTGCCAATTTTTTGATAGACGTTTTTAAAAATTGATAATTGATATAAATAATTAGTGCTACCCATGCAAAGTCGGAGTAAGTCGCTAGTCCTATAAAATTAATTTATTTTTATTATCAACTCTTTAAAACCAGTATTCGGAAGCTGGCCATTCTATAGTTTTCCAAAAATAATATTTACGTCGATTCCCAGTCCAAGTTCCCTGTATATCCGATTACAGTTGCTATAATCGAGTTAGCATCGCATAACCCTGTGTCTCGATGTCAAAAGAGCTTGATAAATCGAATCATCATGTCTCTTGGTTTATGAAGTTTCGATACGATGTTACTATAAAAGCCGGTTATCGGTAAATCTTAAGGTGCTCCCACACAACAGTTATATAACGTTAGAGAATGTTGCGGAACATTTGTTGTCTAACTTTTTTTTAACAAAAGTTATAAATTGTTAGTGATGTTATACAACTTCATTTCATTCAAATTCATTTGTCGGTTTTGCGGTCGCTGCTGTCGCTCCCGCATTGGCTTTGATAGTCATTCTCGTAAGTGCCGGATCTCGAAAACGGATTCTGCTTAAATCATCTTTCATAGATGGAAATAGGCCAGTCACAACTTCATTTAACAAAATATTATATAACTGATTACAACACGATATAACAAATTATAACTCTTGTTGTATGCCACCATCCTATAGACACAGGGACGTGAGTGGAAGGGCGCGGGGAGGAGGTTTGCTGTGTGCCACTCTGTCACGTACACAGCCCTAGTCAGTTCATTTGATGCAGTGGTGAAGCACTACCAGCACTACCAGCTTCCTCGAAAGGCAGACCCAAACTGATGGTTTCAGAATGTTATACGATGTTTTACAACGAGTTGAACCAGTGTGGGAGCGCTTATAACATTCTTAACCTATTGTAACAAAATGTTACACACTGTTATAAAATGTTAGGTTAAACCAGAGAATCTTTAGATTTACCAACATGAGTTAGTAAATGTAAGGATTATAAACAAGAGATAATTTTTCTGCCTTTTGCCAGAGTTAAAAGTGTAATGATAAAAGTAGGAAAAACTTGGTTTTTATATTAGTCCTTACATTTACCACTCATGTTGGTAAATCTTAAGATTTAGTAGTTTAACCTAAGATTTATCGATAAACAGGCATTTACTAACTCAATAATCCGGATTTTATATTGGAATGGCATAAGGGCCAACAAAAAAAACAAGTTTCGTCTTTGGTTAAGCGTCTGGGATGTTGTGTGAATTCAAAAGGTTAAAAAGTATCGGCTGTCTTGGATATACTAAGTTACATACATATACACTCATGCCTTTTATATCCGAAGGGGTAGGCAGAGGCGCAACTAGTGCACCCACTTTTCGCCGTGCGTATTCCGTCCCATGATGTGATAGGGGGCGAGCCCATCGCCATAATGGGCACAAATTCTAGACTCCGAGTTGATACTGATTAGAAAAACCCAATATCACTTTCCCGACCCGTGGATCGAACCCGAGACCTCAGCATTGCAGTCGAACCGTAGTACATACTAAGTTATTATAGGTTAGCTGGAAAATGCCTATGGCCATCATTTTAGGGGAGTATAAAAATAAACCTAATACTTCGTCGAGCATAAGATGTAAATAGGTATGTATAGTTTATTGTAATTAAAGTATGTGGACTAATTTCAGAGCCCATGTTTGTACTCTCTAGACCAAAAACTTAGACCATTTAACGAGTACTTATATATAATAATACCAGCCCTGTATTAAATACTGCCCAGTGCTGAGCACGGGCCTCCTCTACTACTGAGAGGGGTTAGGCCTTAGTCCACCACGCCGGCCTAGTGCGGATTGGCAGACTTCACATACCCTCGAAATTCTTATCGAGAATTCTCAGGTATGTAGGTTTCCTCACGATGTTTTCCTTCACCGTTAAAGCGAACGATAATTGATAAACAATACACACATAACTTCGAAAAATCAGAGGCGTGTGCCTTGGGTTTTGAACCGCCGGACATTGTCTCGGCAGACCGTTCCATTCCCAACTAGGCTATCGTCCACAACGAGTACTTTATTAGCATTAATTAAAATACACACACTACATAATTATGTTAATTACAAGAAGTATATGGAACGAGTGCGTTCCTACCCTTTTGATTCGTAAGAGAAATCCATAGCAAGAAGGAATGATGTAGACCCATTATCCTACTAATATTATAAACGCGAAAGTTTGTAAGTATGGATGTATGGATGTCTAGATGTATGAATGTATGGATGTTTGTTACTCTTTCACGCAAAAACTACTGAACGGATTTCGATGAAATTTGGCACACGGGTAGATTATGTCCTGGATTAACATATAGGCTACTTTTTATCCCGGGAAAACTCATTCACGCAGGCTGAGCCGCGGGCAAAAGCTCGTATAAAATAAAGGAAGTACCCATCCCTATCACAAAGGGCACACTTCACAATACCGAGCAGCGAGGACGTTACGTAAGCATTCCATTGTTTCTATGATATACTGTTGATTAAATAACGTTAATTGTTGACACTGCTTAGATAATGCAAAGATATCGAAATCAGCGTGATTGCTACCTATTTCACAATCGTTTCGTTAAGACTTCCTATTTTTATTGCATTGAATGACAAGACGAGCATGCCGTTTGCCTGATGACAAGCGATACGTGCACCCATAAATAGTAGCAACACCATCCAGCACCTTGAGTTACAAAGTACTGTATGGCATTCCACTGCGCTCCTCATCTTGAGACATAAGATGTTCAGTCTCATTATATCTGTCTATCTGTGCTACGTTGCAAAGCCCTGTAATCAGATCATTTGATTTCCATCAATCAGCCACTGCTGAATGTAAATTGATTTCAATAACTTAGCTTATTTAAGCTTTATTGGAATGCTCATCTTAGATTAGATTTTGTATTACAAAATGCCCAGTAGTTAAACTAGTTACGATTTCTTTTAAACTGGAACCAAACAGTGCTAATATACGATTTTATGTACTCGATCAATAAAAAATGTTACTGAAATAAAATTCGATTACTATATAACATTCGGAGAATTTTCTTTCAACACTATTTCAGTAAATATTAACAGATTTACGATTGCTTTTGACATGGTACCTGATGAAATATTTCGCTTCGTATTAAAAGCAAATGTTCAACATTTATATGTAATATTTTTATGACTGCCTTGGTGGCGTAGTTGTATTACGGTACGGCTGCAATGTCAAGGTGTCGGGTTCGATCCCCGGATCAGGCAAAGTGATATTAGGTTTTTCTACACTGCATCAGCCCGGAGTCTGGAATTTGTGCCCGATATGGCAATAGGCTCGCCTATTTAACCGACCGGATATAATATAAAAAAATTGAATTTGAATAATTATACTACCAGACAGTAGTGTGCAAACCATTATATTGTTAGAAGGAAAAAAAGAGTTTATTAATCTTAAAATCTAACGCGTGGCTTGACGTATTTAATAATTTGAAATTCCGCGTAATTTCTTTAATGTTTATGTTCATAACTTACCATTAGGTGAACGATATGCTATATAGCTATAATATTTATATTAGACTTGGCTCACAACAGCATCTGCGTGAGTGTGTTTCGAAACGTCCCAAGTGAATTAAATAAAAATCTTCTACATAAAATAAATTATAAGTAATAAATTGCACCTTTTCAATACAGGTAGAGGTAGAAAATATTCAGAATTCCTTTTGTATCATTATCGTTTTCAGAAAATGCGTTGATTAATCCGACTCCGATTGCGATATTGGAAATCGCAATCCAATTTACTAATGCCATGTATTCCGAACTGACTTAAATAAAATTACAGATACAAAAGGAAATTTCAGTGCTGCCAACTATGTTTTATTTGAAATCTGGTATTGAATTTTTAAATTATTTGTAATGTAAGAAAATATACAATACCAGTCTTATTATTATAGTATTAAGGTGATTTTTTAAATAAATGAGCGAAAAGAGGGGTTGCTTGTTTGATAGAATACTCAATGACTGCTTATAAACAGTAATATGACCCAAAACTTGGAAGCAAAGTGCGTGGCATACAAAAGAGTTTGTCTCACGTGTCACTCTTCCCGCCATATTGCAAATACTTAAGGGTATCAAATTGGTTGTTCTATGTTATTAAAAAAAATATAATTCTAAATTATTTAAATGTCATTAAATAGATGCTTCAATGAATACTAACAAGAATGAACATGTGACTCAATGTACAACAAAATTTATTGGAACGACGCGGAGTCAAAAATTTCAATTCCTATGAATCTTTCATCAATTTTATGCATAGAAATAAAAGAGCTCGAAAGTCAGACCCGAACTGATATTAAGATATGTTACATGCAGTTATAGAGGATGGATTTTTAGATAGGGTTCTAAGGCCAGCTTTTTTATCACTGTAGCTAAAAAAATAGTTTGTTCAATTTTTTCGAATCCTGTGAATACCGAACTTAATGTTTTTAAAAATTGTGGACAGTCCCCTTAGAAAGTTTTCTTGTAGCTACTGCGGTTAAGGTAGCTCACCTTACTGCCTCGTCAGATAAACCTACCCTGTATAACACATTACTTGCAAATGTAGGCGTATAACTTTGTCGCCTTCAGGGCATAGTGAGAGCGTATATGGTTTATGAACTGGATGGTCAGGTGTTCAAATATCATGGGAAACAATTTATTTCTGCATACTCATTCTCACGCCTTTTATCACCGAAGGGGTAGGCAGAGGCGCAACTAGTGCACCCGCTTTTCGCCGTGCGTATTCCGTCCCATGATGTGATAGGGGGCGAGCCTATCGCCATATCGGGCACAAATTCCATACTCCGGTTTGATACTGAATAGAAAAATCCAATATCACTTTGCCCAACCCAGGGATCGAATCCGAGACCTCAGTATTGCAGTCGTACCGTAATACAACTACGCCACCAATGCAGTCAACAATTTATTTATTTATTAGGTTTTCCAGCAGACTTAATAATATGACTACAATAAATTAAAATATTATAACTTATAGTTATAATGCAAGCCCAAGTTAGAAAAACTCAACATGTATATACAGTTTGTGGGTTTTAGAGCATGATTTGCCTGAGAGGGAATCGCCGTCAGGTAGGCGGCAATTTTCATAAACTAAGTCAAATTGTGTACAAAATATTTGCATTTTGTTGCGCTGAAATCACAACGAAGTGGGGTAAGGGGTAAAAGAAAACAGATGTACAGTCAGCAGCATAAGTAGATGAACAAATTCAAAACTTCAAATTGCCTACACACTTTTGTGTTCTTACTAATCTGTTTTTTCTCTTTACAAAAATAAAATAAAAAAAATTTATATTTATTTTTAATTTCAAACGAAGAAATTTTTTTTTTCAGTTTAACTTTACGCGTATATAGGCAATTTGAAATGTTGATTTTGTACAGATATTTATGCTGCTGACTGTACAGCATGTATCAAATTTAGAACAAATGTTAAAGTATATGGAATTACCTGTACGCCTTTGTACTGAATATTACGTGCTCTCCTTTCCATACCTTTGTAACGTTTAATTGACATTCTCCAAACGACATCACTGTCTCCCTATTTAGAAATGTTCTCTTTGTAATTTTCTTTTCAAAAAGAACATTTCTGCCAGTGCTGGTAATACAAACGGAAACGTTGATAAAAGTTAACATTTTCGTTTAATTTATGGACCTATTCGTTGGTGTGTTATTTGCTCGGTCTACAATTTGTTAGACAACGTAAAAAATATGAATTCTTTATATTGCAACATACCTATAATATTATTATAAAGCTGAAGAGTTTGTTTGTTTGTTTGGTAGGACGCGCTAATCTCAGGGATTACTGAACCGATTTTAAAAATTCTTTCACTAGTAGGAAGTTACATTACTCTTGATTGCTTTTTTTATCCCGAAAAACTGTTTCACGCCGGCGGAGCCGCGAAATGTTATGTATGAAAAAACTACGGAATTTGTTTATGGAATTATCCATTTGAAATTTGAATGAACACGTTATGTTTAAGCGTATTCCGATTTTTTATTGAAGTACTTTATGTATATCCCTTTCGAGCTGTATTATTACTAGTATTAAAATATGGGTTTTAATAATACTTTGTTAAAGCAAGCTTAGCACATTATTCTGCGCTTAGATACCTTACGTACTGACTGCCTCGGTGGCGTAGTTGTATTGCGTACGCGTTACGAGTATGATTTGCGCGCTAAGGTCCTGGGTTCGAATCCCGGGTCGAGCCAAAAACATTGTGACTGGATTTTTCCATCTTAAAAATTACTCAGTCGCAGCTCGGAGTCAGGAAGTTGGCGGTGTAATACCCCCGTGCCTCGGAAAGCACGTAAAGCCGTTGGTCCTGCGCCTGATCTCTCTCCAGTCATGTCGGATTGCCTTCTCACCTGACTATGTGAGTGAAGGAATAGCGAGTGCACCTGTGAATTGCGCACACACTTGTGCACTATAATATCTTCTGCGTACCTGGCTGATCTCCGTTGAGATTGGCCGCCATGGCCGAAACTGGCTAGGAGGATTATGTACTGACGATTCTTTTGAAATTGTAACAGTCGATTCTTCTGGCATATCACAAATCGCTTAGTTTTCGTTCTCTTTGAAAAAAATATTAAATAAACACAAAATCGTAGAGTAACTAGTAAGCCTGTATGTTATATAAAATTGTCATGATTGTACTCTGTTTTGCGTGTTAATTAAATACATAAATAAAAAGCTAAAAAAAAGTACCTCAATAGCATGTTTGTATAATATTTGGACTGCAGCAAAAACTTAAACCACTCATTAGAATTGGGTTACATTTGGCGCACGACAGTCTCCTTATAGACTGCTTATTATTCCGGAAAAGTCGACTTTAATGTTTAAAAAATTATTGCGCATAATCTATCCATGTGATAAGTCAGTAGAACCGGTGTGTCTGTACATTTAAAGAAATTTGATAAAAAAGAAAGGGGGTGATTAAAGAGTAATAGAACACAAATCAGCGATTTTTGTTATTCATTTCTGTTTGTCTGTTTTTCTGTTTGTTTGTTACTGCACATCTCCGAAACTACTGAACAGATTTCGATAAAATTTGGCACACGGGTAGATCATGTCCTGGATTAACACATAGGTTTCTTTTTATCCCGGAAAAACTTTTTCACGCGGGCGGAACCGCGAGCAAAAGCTAGCTATTAATACGTGAAGAAAAATCTTTGTACCCTTTTTGAAGCACATTGCGCGCATAGAGGTGTGGGAGATTTGGCATAATTAAAGTTCATATAGAGGAGAGAAAAAAAAATTATAATTGTGGTCGTATTTGGACCACTATTAAGGATTAATCGAGCGATATTAAATACCATTTCAATCTAAAACATGCTGGAGGAACTCTAGAATGAAAATCAAGATTCATTTCCAGATGCAGAAATCAATACAGCACTAGTAGACGAATGTTTTCTCCAACCGAATGAAAGAGACCTAATTCCAAACGAAGTGCTGTAATTAAAATCGGGCAGATTTGTATGCACGTTTCTTATTTCACAGCAAAATTAATGTATAATTCATTAATTGATCAAATGTCACTTTAAAATACTGTAGTATTTATTGAATCAAATTGAATGAAGCGCTTAAAGCAATTTATTTTCGAGATAAAAGTAAGATATCTATTTCGCTAAAGAAATTAATTGAACAATTAATCACTGTCATTGAAAAAATAGGGGCCATAATTACACTAGTTAATTTTGTCTTTGTTTTGTCTTGGTTTAAGAAAAAGAACGCAAACGCATGCTCACGCCTTTTATCCCCGAAGGGGTAGGCAGAGGCGCAACCAGTGCACCCACCCCTCGCCAAGCGCACTCCGTCCCATGATGTGATAGGGGGCGAGCCCATCGCCATATCGGGCACAAATTCCAGACTCCGGGCTGATACTGAATAGAAAAATCCAATATCACTTTGCCCGACCCGGGGATCGAACCCGAGACCTCAGCCTTGCAGTCGTACCGTAATACAACTACGCCACCGAGGCAGTTAGTCAGTCAGCAAGAAAAAGAAACCTATATTATAACCCTATCCGTCGGGCAATCTGTCATCTGCAATATGAGGGAGAATGTAATGGTATTGACAGATTCTGCATATATTGTATGACAATATTTATTGGCTTTGACAACCTAACCAATAAGTGATGAATAGTTAATAATAAACTACAGATGATAAATAAGTGGATAACATTAAGTTTTTGTATATAATTTTGATTGAAGTCCACTATTATCAATCTTTATTGTCAAGCAGTGTTTTATTTATTTATTTATTTGCACTTTATATACATAAGTATATCGGCGGACTTAATGCCATAGGCATTCTCTCCCAGTCAACCTTAGGGTGGTGCAGAAATACATAAGGTAGGTGCATCAGGTACTTAAACTTGATATTAGAGATACGAATAAACGTACATAAAAGTAAACAAAGCAATCAATCATAAATATGTAAACTAAATACAAAACATATTATAAGTAACATTATAAATAAGTGTTTTACCCCATTCTAAAAGATAATTTATAAATACATACATATAATCACACTTATTTCCCTTTTCAGGGGTAGGCACATTTTCAGAACTTTTGCGTAAAGTAGAAAAATCACATATCACATTTAATATCACATTTCTCGACCCGGGACCCAGGAAAGACAAAACAGTCCTAATTTTTACCAAAATTTCGAACGAAACCACGAATCCTACTGATCTAGAACACTAGCATGCCTATTCGACAGTTCATCGAGGTAAGCCAATAGAATCATATTATATGGATATTTGACTACGAATTACCTATTTTGCATCGTTACTTTATAATAAACCAGCTTTTGCTCGCGGTGAAAAAGTTTTTCCTGGATAAAAGTTCCGTTTTATATTTTCCCGGAATAAAAAGTAGCCCATGTTACTCGCTGATAATGTAGCTTTATATTGGTAAAAGAATTTAATAAATCGGCCCAGTGGTTTTTGAGTTTATTCATTACAAACAAACAAACAAAATATCAAAACTTTCGTCTTTATAATATTATTATTAGTATTTATTTATTTTCCCCGAAGTATGTAAAATACGACGATCTTGTGGTAACTTTGCCGCTAACAAGACTCCGATGCGATATGATTCGAACATTTCCTGTCGTTTGTATTTGCATGGGTATATGCGTATCCATCTTATTTATGACCTTTCCATATGACACAATTAACTGTGTTGTTAATGATCTGCAAAATTGGTACTGGGTTTTTTTAATGCTAGTAAATGACGAGACGAGAAAGTCGCTCGCCTGGTGGTAAGCGATAAGATCGCCCATAATTAGAAGCAACACCATACAGATCTTTGAATTACAAAGTACTGCGTGGCACTTCACTTTATTCATCACTCTGACACACAAGATGTGAAGTCTCTTATGCCCAGTAATTACATTGGCTACAACGTCTATCAAACCGGACACAAAAGTACACGCAAACTGCTGCTTGGCGGTAGAAATAGACATTGCGGTGATATCTACCCCGAAGGCACCTTGCATACGAGAGACATACCACCAGTAAACTGATTTTTGGCAGAAACAAATATATTCTCTGTTATATTAGTTACTTTCATTGATGTATTAAAAACCCTTTTAATACATCAATGGTTACCTTAAACATATTTCGCTCTTCATTTGAAGTGACAGAGCCACGCTGTATATACTGTCATCAAAAAAACCATTGTGAAGTGTCATTGACAGCGGTCATGCTCATATTATAGTTATAAGATTATGATTTATCCTAAAACATAAACATTCTTACGTCTTTTATCCCCGAAGGGGTAGGCAGAGGCGCAACTAGTACAACTAGTGCACCATGCACACGCTTTGCGCCATACTTATTCCCTCCATGATATGACAGGTGACGAGCCTATCGCTATTTCGGGCACAATATATCTAGTCATCGAAATGAAAATTTTCGTACAATATCCACATAAACGTTCAAAGCAAATCCCATTTATACAATGAATTCAAATTCAATGGCACGTCCCAGCAATTCGAAACCGTTCAGCCTCATCAGAATTCATCACACGTCTTTCGCAAGAATCCCAAGACTTGACAAATCCTCCAATATATCTAAATAGTATTTATTTGATCCGATGACCTACTTAGGTGAAATGGAAGCTTAACAAGATACTGATTCAATTTGAAGCTTGTATGTTCTCCGTATTAGTTGTTAAAAATTTACTTCCTTACGCATACGCATACTCACGCCTTTTATCCCCCAAGAGGTAGTCAGAGGTGCAACTAGTGCACCCAGTTTTCGCCATCCGTATTCCGTCCCATGATGTGATAGGGAGCGAGCCTATCGCCATATCAGGCACAAATTCCAGACTCCGGGCTGATACTGAATAGAAAAATCCAATATCACTTTGCCAGACCCGGGGGTCGAACCCGAGACCTCAGCATTGCAGTCGTACCGTAATATAACTACGCCACCGAGGCAGTCGAGGATTGTATGACATGATGTGAAAATAGGTAAAATTAGAATGTCTGCCAGTGTTATGTGAGCGAAGACTTTTTGTCTTGACTGATTTGCCATACCATAAACTAAATAATATGTGTTTGTTATCTGTCTGTTGGCAAATTCCTGTGGAACACGACACAGTTGTGTGCTGTTGTTACAACAGGAAACATTTTCGCCGTAGGCCCGAAAATCGCCAGCTTCCTGTTCAGCCAGAGAGCTATAGGTCTCATTATTCATCCGGGCGAAGAAGAAATATTTTATAAAGTAGACTGATGTAGAAAATACAAAGATGAAAAAAATGTTTATCCAAATAATCTACAAAACAGCTGAATTGAGAACGACAACATTTGAATGGAATAAACATCATTTCTATTCCACATAAGCTTGAAAAATGTACGAAATGACACTTCTTACTCCGTAGCAAAACCTTGTGATAGCAAGTTCGTGCATAAATTGATGGACTAGCTTTTAATGCATATTTTTACTGTACCACCATACTTTCATAGTCTAACAACGTTTGTTGACGATGGATAAGGCACAAGCGATTAGCGGCCTCTTTAAAACTCCCTAAAATAGTTAAAGCATAATACTTACATACACACTCACGCCTTTATCCCATAGGCAGAGACTATTGAGTGCCACATACTACGATCTTGACACACCTCTTTCGCCTCTTCCACATTCATCGTTTTTCTCATACATTTTCGTCGGTTAAGGATACTCCTTACCTGCCCTTTTCGGAGAAGGTCATTTATTTGATCAGAGTAAGTTCTCCTCGGGCGCCCCCTTCCAGCCGTACCTTCTACATTCGCTCGATAAATACCTTTCGTTACCCGTCTCGGTGTCTTTCATCCATCCTCTCCATGTACCCAAATCATCTCAGCATACTTTTTACAATCTTAGTCAGTCATATTATAGCGTAATATTAATTAAAAACATATACTATACATTATATTCTATAATGTCCTAATATTAGGCAAAAGGCTTCCTCACGATCCCTCCATGAATCGCGATCCGGTGCTATACTTAACCAGTACATAGGTTTTATTAGGTTTTTAAGAAGCAATTTTTATGAAACTGAAGGATGACAAGCAAGCTGCTCACCTAAAGCTACACAACTGCACACAAAAAGTTGCTACAGCCAAGGAGATTACATTACAAACCACTGTAGCACCGCACTTACTAGTGGTATGTAAGAGTCCGTCTGGGCGGGTACCACCGCAATGTCTATTTCTACCGTCAAGCAGCAGTGTGCATGCACTGTTGTGTTGCGGTTTGAAGGACATTGTAGCCAGTGTAACTACTGGACATAATGAGACTTAACATCTTATGTCTCAGGATGACGAGCGCAGTGGAATGCCAACCTCTACAACTGAGAGGGTTTAGGCCTTAGTCCACTACGCTGGCCTTGTGTGGGTTGGCAGACTTCACATACCCTCGAAATCCTTATAGATAACTTCTCAGGTATGCAGGTTTCGTCACGATGTTTTTCGTTTATCGTTAACGCGAGCAATGATTCCCAAAAATTAAAGACTTATAATTTAGTATAATTACCAAAAATAAACAGCAATTTATAAATTTCATAAATATAGTGGATGCAGTAAAATTTTGCACAGAGTTATACCATCCTACAGAAGTCACCCAGACTTTAATTAAAACATTGCATAATGAATCAAAAAACGAAAACATAATGCCCATTAAAATTGCATTTTATTCATAAGACAATAAAAGCGGTTATCGCGCCCTCTCGTGATTTATGTCGTGGAGTAGCGTGCTAGCAGACCTAGAATGCAAATAGTATGCAAAACATTAGTGCCACGCGATGGGATCCGTTACAGACAAGTTTCATAAAGATATATAGATGTTAGCACACGTTTTCTTGGTAATCAAACTAGCCTTTGCTTGCAAATATGCACATTTTTTGGATAAAAGTAGCCAGTATTTTAATTTAATCCAAGGTTTCGATTTGTGTGCCAAAGGAGATGTCCGCTTTTTGTATGGGCGCAGGGCCTCAAAATTTAAACAAGCTCAAACTTTATGGATATTAAAGGAGCAAAAATATGGATCTTGGATCCATTAACAAATATGATGTCTAATTTAAATTGAATATTGTTTTCGTATATTTGCTAAGCTAAGCAAAACAAATACATGAACTATTTGCTTAGCTTAGCTGGCAATTTAAATTATGCACCGACTCCAAATATACGTATATAAAGTTAAATTATTTTTTGGTTTGTAGTGGTTTTGAAGTCGGTTTAATAAAATTACATAAATTTCAAAATCGGAAGACTATAAAATTATACGATTTATTTCAAATGCCTAGGTTTTGGGAGTATTATCAGAATATATATAATAAAATATCTTGGTTAGAATTTTTAGCCCGTATTTGGACATGTCCTTTTATTCATATTCGTTTTGCCGGTTTGCCGTTATTAGCAATCTTTTCGTGTTAGATTTTACGTAACGCGAAAATACGTCTATTTTCGACAAGCTTTTCCATTGTACGTTTTCAAATATTTATCCTTCGATACAACTCAATTAAAGTTGAGAGAACGAATATTTGTTTTTGTTGCTCAAGATCAATATAATTTCGCACACTGCGAGTGTTTTTTGGTTTATTTTTGTTGAAGGGAAGATAGCACGTTTAGCTTTTTGTTGGTTTAGCGACATTGTTTAAGACCTAACCCTATTTAAATGACTCTTTAAAAGTCGCTTTAATACACAATCAGGTACAAAAGTAGCATAACAAATTCAAAACCTCAAATCGTCTATACACGTTAAGATTAATAGAAATCTTTTTTTTTGTATTAAGTAAAGTAAAATCGTTTTTATTTTTGTGAAGAAAAAAATATGTGGATGTGGTGACATACGGCTCTGAGACGTGGCCTCTGACTATGGGCCCCCTAAGACGGCTCACTGACACTCAGCGAGCTATGGAGACGGCAATGCTCGGTATTTCTCCACGCGATCAAATCAGAAATGAGGAGATCCGTAGAAGACCGAAAGTCGCTGAAATAGCCCAGAGGATTAGAAAGCTAAAGTGGCAATGGGCAGGGTACATAGCTCGTAGGACTGACAACAGATGGGGTAGAAAAGTTCTCAATTGGAGACCACGTATTGGCAAGGTCAGAGTGGGACATCCTCCTGCAAGGTCTCTCCAAGACGACCTTGTAAAGGTTGCAGGAACCCGTTGGATGCAGACCGCTTCTGACAGGTTGGTCTGGAAATCTTTGGGGGAGGCCTATGTTCAGCAACGGACTTCTAAAGGCTGAAGAAGAAGAAGAGGTAAGTATGTGAATATACATATGGGGAAGTCAAAGTGAATAAGTATCTATGATGAACTTTTTAACTATGTCGAGTTCCTTAGTTCCTACGCCAGCGTATCCGATAAAACGCCGAAATAGAATCTACTCCTTAGTAGTAGACCCTACTACTGGACTCCTACCCCACAGTACCTTACTGTGGACTAACACTTCCGACCCCTGACGGAATTGCCCCTACATCTATAAATTTAAGGATAAAATGCGCCATACTGCCTAAAATTCAGACTGCACTGTTTAGGTGTATTATTGTAATAGTCAATACTATTGAACTATAGGATAAGCTTTCTATAATTACGCTAACCAGAAATAATGATATTCTGTATAGCGATAAACTGCGCTCATATTCTAAGGAATTTAACCCGTCAACGCCCGCGGTGGATATCGGTGTCCGAGTATATAGGAAAATACGCTTATATCTATATAAAAGCGGGCGTTGACGGTTTTGCCTGTTATATTTTCGCCGACTGCATCAGGCATGAAAATCTTTTGTTAATAGCTCACACTCAACCAAGTGCGACATTCCAGTTCAACAACCCTCTTAAGGTACAAAGGGAGTACCTACTTGAGCGAGTTCCATTACATCTTTTTGCGGCCTTAATGACTTTGCCCACCTCTTTTGATGAAGATGTTAGTTTGTTAAAATAGCGTGATTATTTTTCAGAAGGCTCAAACAGGCCGGCATAATTATATCGAGGGATAATCATCGTCCGTCAGTCGACACTGCAAGTGCCATGGGGACACTGCAAGTGCCATGGGGTCACATTGCCGTACCCGTATAATAAAACTAGATTGTATTATATGTTCCTGTTTAAGAAAGGCTGTATCAATATGTACTTGATAGTTTGTAGGGTAACTTGGGTAATACCGGTTCACAAGGTAATATCGTTGTTTCCAAATTACTGCTATACTGTAAATAAAACCAATACAGTGGCAAACAGTTGTGGTACATTAAATAATAGCACTTCAGCCTGTGTTGTCCGTTTTAAGGAATATTGTCGGGTTTAGCAGTAATCTTAAAACAACGGGATTACCTCATGATCCAGTAATACCCTTTCTTTTTTTTTTTTTTATCGCGGGGAAAAACGCGTTATCGCTACCACCACTATGGGGTGAGTGGAATGGTTATGTTGGTTTCACCGATCTTACGGCACAATGTCGACACTCGGGAGTATAACATCATCCGAGCGAGCATTGGACCGAGTCCCTAACACTATGTACCCCCTACATCGGCATACCAACCAAAACCCGCGGTGGCCTTCTTCGGCGCATACGGGACGGCCCCGGGGTATCTTGTTGCACGAAGATAGCTGCACGGAGCCGTCCCGGCGCAATGCCGTATTACGGCCCCTCTCTAAATGAGGGGGGCTAAGAAGCCCCTGACCTCCAAAGCACGCCTTTGGCGTCTACGACTGCAGGAGACCGACCACCCGCAATGTCGTCCACCTCGGAGTCGCATAAATTGGAGTAGCAGCCCCCCACTGCTCGCCCCGCAACTCTCTCAAACCCCATTTAGTTGCCTCTTACGACAGGCAGGGGATGCCGTGGCGGAATTCTCTAGCTGCCCCCAGACCATAGGGCACGAGGCGCCGGTCAGTCGTCCACCCGGCGCCTCCTTCGTCTCCTCTGGCTGCGGGATCCGGTAATACCCTAACGCACCCTACAGCAAAGTAATTGTATCAGTGGTACCATCTTACTTCTTTTCTCCTTTCTATTATTCTATTAGTGTCTCACAGTTGTTTATAAAAATATAAATATAAAAAAAAAACTAAACACAATAAGCTAATTACGATTCTTACCACAGATAGATTTTAAAAGTTAATCGCAAATTCTTTATGCGTAGTTACCTTTATCTGAGTAGGTGTACCTAACTTAAATTAAGTTAAATATTTTGTGCTGTAACGTCGAGTAACCAAAATTATTATCTAGATCTAGAAATTATCGCAACTTATCTGGATTTATTGTCTTATCTGTTTAAATTACTTTTAACTCGCAAAAATAGGGGTGTTATAATAACACTATACTAACATATCAAAAAATAATTAGTCTCTTAAGAAGATTAAAATAGTCATAAATCAAAATAATAAATAACAATTGCGTATACAAAAGGCTTTAAAACTTCAAACCTTATAACACCAACAACACTAACAAAACTAACTAATTTAGCTACAACGAGGCTATATGGTCGCTGGCTACAACACATTGTCAAATAAATCAATATCGTCTTGCCAAATGAAACTGTCATGCACGATTTTAAACTAAATTTTAAACGTAAAATACATCATTTTAGAGTTATGCTTGGAAGCATTGCATTGATGGATTGTACGTAAGATTATCGCGGTCTATGAGCGATGTGGTACGAAGGCGCAGTAAGTTAATAGTTTCAGAAACAAGACGTCTCGAACTTGATTCCTGTATGGAGACATAATGTTAGTGTGGTGTATTTCTTTTGCTATTAGAAATGTTCATGCCTAGAATCTGGGTCATACATCGATAATCTATTATTTTTTCTGACTCCTGCAAAACAATTTAATTGTACCTCTCTGTGACTCAGGACTGTGTTTGTGACAGCTGAATTAAATAATGATAAAAGTCTTTTTAAAGTTAAAATTAACAGCTCCTTCAACAATAGAAGAGACAATTCAATTGAAAATCTTCTGTGGCTCAAACTTAGGTAATAATCCGTTGAAATTTGGTCGAAGTAAAAAGAATAAAGGAGTTAAAGTTTGAAGTCCACTGCTGTTATGCGGCCGGCACTCGCCACTTTTGCTCTAGAATTCTTTCAAATAAGCAGAGGAAAAGAAACTTTAAAATGGCTTTATTAAAGTTTTTTATACAATTGACTACTAGTACGCCACTTGCCTGATATTAAGTGAATATTAATCTATACATATATCGCACCTTTAGAACGAAAACGACACAATTCAAAACAACCAAAAATTGAGTTATCATCATAAAATGACTTAAAACTGGTCCCTATTTCATAAAAATATAACAAAAAAGGCCCGATATAACAGTTCGGTCCTTTTCCCGCTTGAATATGGCTGTGTTTGAACTATTGTTGTATTGAAAAAATCGTTTTAAGTCATTTTATGAAGATAACTCAATTTACGATTTTTGTGAATTGTGTCGTTTTCGTTCTAAAGGTGCGATATATTAAATTTTATTTATAAAACAGCAGTGGTATGTCTGTAGTCTGTACATTGAAAGAAAAGTAATAAAAAGTTGGTGACTTAAGAAGAGTAATAGAACAAATCAGCGATTTTCATTAGAATTCTCTCTGTTTTTAACGCACATCTTTGAAACTACTGAATGGATCGTCATATGTAGGGGTGAGTTGGGGTTGTCCTTGACTACAAAGGCTTCCGGGAAGAGCAAATAACCGACATATCAGGCTGGAAGAGTTGGGTGCCGCGAAATATATCATAAACATCCCAAAAGGCTACGTTATTCTGTTCTCGGAAAATATAATTCTAACATTTGCTCTTAACTGTCTTCGCGTACAAGTCCTTCCTAAAAATTTAAGTCCCACTATGCACTCTTCTGAACTAAATAATAGCATGTATGTGAATGTCTTGACCTATATGTGTAAAATTTGGATTATAACAAATCGTTTCAGCAGTTTAAACTTTTAATTATAAAGTTTAGTTAACGAATTTCTAAAAATATTTTCTAATCGATCACGTATGTTATGTTAGGAATTCTTGAGCATAAGTGCGTTTTCAATCAGCCAGTATTAAAAAAATATCCTGTACAAGTTACGAGACATCATGCATAATTTATACTTACTTATTATGTTTACGACTAAAAAGTTACATGTAACATCACTAATAGACTTATCTGGACTGTATTTGATAAAGTGCAGTCACACATTCGTCCCAGAATAAAAGATATACAAAGACTAACCAACTTTTCACAAACATAAACTGATATATAATTAATCAGACATAATAGTAAACATATCAGACATCTAAACAGACATAAAAGCGAACAGACAGATGTAGGTAAACAAGTGCGAATAAACGGACAGGGCTGAACACAAATAAACTATAAAAGTTGAAGATAAAGCAGTTAAACAGATATACAATTAAATAAATAAACATATACATCTAAAGATCACTAGCAAAAAATAGGACGAATAAACAAGTCAGCTAAGAGCACCGGTCATCCTTAAAGACACGCGACTTTTTATCATAATGTATATTTTGCCCCTTGACGTATGGAGCGTATAAAAATTCAACGAAGTGTGCGTGATAATATTTTTTTGTACTTTTTGGGATATTTTATGTATGTTTAATAATAAAAGCCAAAACATTTGCAAAGAGTGAGCTACGCGCAATGAGCTGTACGACTCTGAAATAAATCGACGAAAAGAAAATTTCTAAGACAGTTCCCATAATTATAAAATCAGAAATAATAGGGGTGTTATATATAGAGCCATAAACATTTATTTGTAATTAATTAAGAATCACAATTTGCAATTAGCGGACTTCATTCTAGCTATTGTATTTATTGCAGCAATTTTATTAGAAGGGTCTCTTATCCCAATTTTATTTAGCTGCAAATAATGACCAATATACGGAACCAAAGCACTTTCCGGAATACATAATTACACGCCTCGCTCTTTTATTGTCCCTTGGTAATTTATTTTAGAAGAAAAGTATTTTTGTTTGTGTTTTAACGTTTATGGACGAAAATTGTGTAGGTTGTTTTCATAGGAATAAAATGTAATTGTCATTTGAGATTTCAGATTCTTGGATTCGATTCGCTGGTTGGGCAACACTGTATAACTTTTTCTAACAAGACATGACCTTCAAATGAAATTGAAATTAAACTGGCGACTGGTCAAAACAAAGCCAAATCCAATAAACTTGAAAAATATTTTGCGCTGACCCACATTGCCTACTGTGGGATGGGGTTAAATGGAAGAATATTGGTATGTTCGAGATTTCAATCTCATACAGAGCTCTTTAAAATGTCAAACCGTGAACTTAAGTATTTCTTACATTATTCATTGCATACATAAGGTATGGATGTGACGTATCTAATCCCATGAGAGCAGGGTTTCTAATAGCGTTATCATCACGGTATCTTTTGCAATGCAATCCAACCAGTCCTGTATTATATACTGCCCACTGCTGCGCATGTGCCTCCTCTACTACTGAGAGGGGTTAGGCCTTAGTCCACCACGCTGGCCTAGTGCGGGCTGGCAGACTTTTTTTTTATTTTTTATGGTATAGGCTGCAAACGAGCATACGGTTCACCTGATGGTAAGTGTTCACCGCCGCCCATGAACATCTGTAATACCAGGGGGCAAAGAGATGCGTTGCCGGCCTTTTAGGTGGGAATACGCTCTTTATCAGACTTCGCAGACCCTCGAAATTCTTATGGAAAATTCTCAGATATGTAGGTTTCCTCACGATGTTTTCCTTTATCGTTAAAGCGAATGATAATTGATAAACAATACACACGTAACTTCGAAAAGGCAGAGGTGTGTGCCTTGGTTTTAGAACCTGCAGACATTGTCTCGGAAGACCGTTCAAACTCAAACTCAAAATGTTCTTTATTCAAATAAACTTTAAAAAGCTCTTTTGAATCGTCATGAATCTACCACCGCTTCGGAACGTGTTATCGCTGTGAAGAAGAAGCGGCGCAAGAAACTCCCTCAGCAGGAGACGATCTGTCAATATGATATATATTTTTTCCAACAATGTCATAGTAATTCATTTTTTTTAACATTTAACAATAAATTCAATCAATAAATAACATAATAGACACAATTTAATTATAGAACATTTGTGTGAATCTGAGCAACCTAATCCCAAGCATTTGTATCATCAAGATAGTCTCTTATACTGTAATAACCTTTTTTGCAAAGACGTTTTTTGACAGTAGTTTTATTTTTTTTGTATTGGAAGATTAACAATATGCATAGGAAGTTTATTGAAGAAGCGTACGCATAGACCAACAAAAGAATTGCTTATTTTATGGAGACGAGTAGCATGTACTTCGTGTTTTTTCTACGTTCCATTCCCAACTAGGCTATCGTCCACATCCCAAAAAGCAATGATGTATGATTCCTCATGTTTACCATAAGGAATCATTATATTGATCCGATTATTATTATCGCAGGAACACGCTTGATGTAGGTCGCTTTTGACAGGTCCGTCTGGAAATCTTTAGAAGAGGCCTAAATTCAGCAGTGGACATTATGTGGCTGATGATGATGATGATCATGATTATATTCACCCGATTCTTTTGAAAATTCTACCATAAATGTGGAGCTACATTAACCATTGCTATAACCACGGCCAAAATAATTTAATAATTCACTCACATAATATTTCGTGTCAACACCACTCCACAAAGTGGAAGCATGATTCAATTTATTGTAAATAGCCTGCGTAAATTTAGTTTTTCCAAGTATTGCCATCAAAGAGAGAAAATCGCGCGCTCAATCGTTTACACCGTGCAATTGACAGTCAAGTAAATTGGCACTGAATTTGTAAAAATGGTTTTAAGCAAAAAAATGTTGGCATAGTTTGCATTGAAGTGCCTACTAAGCCTGAATACTGATTTAATCAACTAATTTAATTTAAAC
This sequence comes from Sphinx pinastri, assembly GCA_947568825.1. Lineage (NCBI taxonomy): Eukaryota > Metazoa > Arthropoda > Insecta > Lepidoptera > Sphingidae > Sphinx > Sphinx pinastri. The sequence continues at coordinate 13,412,921 of OX387631.1, read as the reverse complement.
TGCGTCGATAGTTTTATTACGTGTGTAGGACACCGCTCTGAGGTACCGGGTTCTAATCCCGAGACGGGCAACGTGAAAATAAGTTTTGCTGCTCAGTATTAGCCCAGAGTCTAGATTTTTTTGAGCCGGAATTGTGCGAGAGAATTTGTGTTTGGTGAGCCTATCGCTCGATATGGCGAAATGATGTCCCATTATGACATCATGAGATGGCCACACATGGCTAAAAGTGGGTGCCCTGGTTGCGTCTCTGTCTACACCTTCGAGGATAAACGCGTGGTATGCGTTTGTTTAATTTAATCGTCTCTTATGTCATTTTTTTTTATTTTTATTCCATTGAATGACAAGACGAGCATGCCGTTCGCGTGATGGTACGCGATACGACCACCCATAACACCAACACACACTACACCCGTAGCAACACCATCCCAGCACCTTGAGTTACAAAGTACTAAGTGGCATTCCACTGCGCTCGTCATCCTGAGACATAAGATATTAAGTCTCATTATGTCCAGTAGTTACACTGGCTACAATGTCCTTCAAACCGAAACACAACAGTGCATGCACATTACTGCTTGGAATACTTCTACTTTCTGTAGAAATAGAAATTGCGGTGGTACCCACCCAGACGGACTCTTACATATGAGAGACCTAACCCAAAGAAAAGTTTCACCAGTTTCATTTAATAATACCAGTTTCATTTACTTGAAGTATATGAACTGAGGATCTGGATCTGACGGAGGTCTTGGGCCAGATTGCCAGATCAGGCAATATTTTTTGGGTTCTTTTAACACAATATTCCTGGGCCCAGATCAACTTTGATTACATGTTGATTATTTATTATGTATATTATAGAAACCTGATGAAATTAATAATATTAATATGATGTTTGTTTTTTTTTTCTTGTTTTTTGATGTAGGAGATTGATGTTTGGTGTGTATGCATAATTTCAGCAAATACTGTACAATACCTATAATAGGCATATGCATTAGATTTATTACCATTATGGATAATGTATTTTTAGAATGTAGTAATGTATGTGCTGTTGGTGTGTCATAATAAATAAATAAATAAATATACCTGTTATATACAATTATGACAAATATGTCAGATATCTGACATTCGAAGGTTCGGTGCGGTCGACCCCTGCCGGCCCTTCCATCTACACTCGCCTTGTATATTAGAATAAGAAAATAATTATAAAGAAATTAAAAAGGTATTTATTAAGCTTTTTAATTTATTATGTAAACTATAGCGATTCTTCTCGAAGTACAAAGGAGTAATTAGTAGACGTTGAACATGCTTTTACGCAGAATAAACTTTCATGCTATTTCTAAGAGATTTTTAATTGCACTGTAATTAAACAATATTTTCTACCTTTTAAATCGTCGGATTGCAGTAGCTTTTTGTCGCGGCTCATTCAGCTTTAAAGCTCTTAATATAATAACAGTTCCATCAGGAACTTTCCCAGTACTTATAAAAATATAAGTATATTAATACAAATATTAATTCGTTATTTATACTGAAACATGAAAAAATTATATTTATGATAACAATATTTACATTGACATACATAATATTATAAGCAGGCTAAATGCAATAGGAATTCTTTATCAATAAATTAGAAAATACCTGCAATATTACAAAAGAGATGTTTCTATATAAATTAAAATTTAAATCAACCCCGACACAAAAATGTCTAAAACATACATATATATTATATACACTCACGCCTTTAATCCCCGAAGGGCTAGGCAGAGGCGCAACTAGTGCACCCACTTTTCGCCGTTATTCTGTCCCATGATGTGATAGGGGGCGAGCCTATCGCCATATCGGGCACAAATTCCAGACTCCGGGCTGATACTGAATTTTAAAAAACCCAATATCACTGCCCGACCCGGGAATCGAACCCAAGACCTCAGCATTGCAGTCATACCGTAATACAACTACGCCACCGAGGCAGTCATTGAACTACCTTATGAAAATAACCTAGCAATATGAAAATAACAATAGGTAAGCTCATCAAGCGTAATAGATCTCACGACCCTATAAAGACAATGGATGATCTCGATCATGATTAGCTCTCAGTATATAGACTGGAAATCTATTGTATACGTTTTTTACCAACGCCGTATAGTCTGCGAGATAAAGCACTTATGTAAAAAGACTTATCGTCGTACTTTGTACTGACATATTACCCGTGATTTAGAAACTTGCCGAGTATAGTCGAATAGTGTAAACAGCTTATACGGATGAATTCATCACTCAATCCAAAATTATATACCAATAGTCAAAATGAGGCTTAATACATAACTTCATGCATCTAGGAAAGTGTGGAAAATTCATAAGATTAATAAGTTATAACTATACTGTTGAATATCTTTGGTTATAGTAAAGGCAACGAATAATATTAACACAAGTTCTTTGTAAGTAGTTGTATTACGGTACGACTGCAATGCTGAGGTCTCGGGTCCGATCCCCGGGTCGGGCAAAGTGATATTGGGTTTTAAATTAAGTATCAGCCCGGAGTGTGGAATTTGTGCCCGATATGGCGATAGACTCGCCTCCTATCACATCATGGGACGGAAGATGGCGAAAAATTGGGTGTACTAGCTGCGCCTCTGCCTACCCCTCCGAGGATAAAGGCGTGAGTATGCATATTAACATAACGTTAATAGTCCCTCCTATTAACGTTATTTTTCTGCCATTTAATATTTTTTAACACATTCCTAATTGTAATTTATTGTCAATTTTTAGTCAAGTAGACACTTAATATTTATAATGTACACTGAATGTCTATTATTATTAACATTGACCTTTACAAAGGGTTGGACTCCGCTCTATAATAATATTTAATCACCCCTTGTAAAGCTAGCTTACCGGCGCTGTGCAAATTCATCTCTCAGATATAAAAATACTAGGTATCTAAATAAATATTTAATATAGCAAAAGCGTATCAATTGAAAGTTATTTCACACAGAACCAACAGACAAAAAAATATGTGTTAAAATAAATATTTTTAATCGCGCGTTTTATATGTTTTTTTTTATTGCATTGAATGACGAGACGAGCATACCGTTCGCCTGATGGTAAGCGATACGACCACCCATAAACAGTAGCAACAACATCCAGCACCTTGAGTTACGAACTGAGTCCGTCTGGGTGGGTACCACCGCAATGTCTATTTCTACCGCCAAGCAGCAGTGTGCATGCACTGTTGTTTCGGTTGGAAGGACATTGTAGCCAGTGTAACTACTGGACATAATGAGACTTAACATCTTATGTCTCAGGACGACGAGCGCAGTGGAATGCCACACAGTACTTTGTAACTCAAGGTGCTGGATGGTGTTGCTACTGTTTATGGGTGGTCGTATCGCTTACCATCAGGCGAACGGCATGCTCGTCTCGTCATTTAAATGCAATAAATAAAAAGAAATACAAAAATCGCTGATTTGTGTTCCTTTACTATTCTTTAGTCGCCCCCTTTCTTTTTTATCACATTTCTTTAAATGTACAAACACACCGATTCTACTGCTTTCATTTATGTATATATCTTTTTTTTAAATTGGCCCTACTGCCAGTGGCCTGACGCGTGTCGGCTTTTCTGGCCACACCGGACTTTAGGGTGAACGCTTTAGGCGCTCGCAACCCTTTTAAAGTAAGTGACCATGCTGAGGGCAAGCCACTAACGGGTTACGAACCTCGTCTCAGGACGGTCACTGAAAGAGGATGAGACATCAACGATTAGTGGGGAAGATTGATGTTTAACCTAATCCTATCCATTTATTTCGTCGGCACTCGGGCCGGAACTGTTAGGGAATGTATAGATCTATGCTAACATGTACCTATGCAGGTTTTATACACTACGCATTAGTGAAAAATACTAGCTGTCTTTTTTTTAGTACTGCATTAAATATGCCATCTCTTCCACACTGTCAATGTAGTGAAAAGTAAGTGATGTAAGCTTGCGTATGTGTGTGTCGCATAGAGTTAGTAATATTTAGAACAAACAATTTAAATATTTGTAATTTTGTATAAAATATTCATGAATCTTATTAACTACTAGGTGATGCTCGCGGCTCCGTCCGTGTGAAAAAGTTTTTCCAGGATAAAAATATTTTCCCGGGATAATAAGCCTATAGCACTCAGGAGTAATGTAGCTTCCTATTAGTGAAAGAATTTTCAAAATCGGTTCAGTAGTTCCTGAGATTAGCGCGTTCAACCAAACAAACAAACTCTTGAGCTTGATAATATTAGTATAGATCAAAAGTCATTGAATAAAAGATGTTGCTTATAAAGTTAGCAATATAGTCCTGTTTAATTTTTAATCATTTTTTACAAATAACCCTGAATACTAGAGTTAAAAGCCTTTATCTCTAAACCATCAAGCAATAGGTGCTTGGTTCCTTTTGTTATTGTATCCAATTTATTTAGAGAGAATACAGCTTACTTTTCCTACAAAGTCGTTGTGAGTTTTTTCTTCTTATGAGGAATAAAAACGATACTTCTAAGAAATTTAATATCTTTGTGAACTTTAAAATTACAGTCGGTTGCTGTTGCGCATAGTCTTTAGTTTTATGTTAACTGGTATGTTCCGCGTTTCATGTGGACATCTGTAGACAAGCGTGTCTACCGGGTCTATATAAAGAATGGACGGCATAAAATTCATGTCATGGCGGCTGACGAATTGACAACACGAACTTACATTCAATATAAGAACGAAATATGGAACGAAAATGCACAAATTATTACACAAAAAATTACAAGACACGGGAAACTTTTTATGACCGTGGCCGTACCACGGTGGGTGCCACCGCGGCTTTGCATTTAATAAAATTTGTGAACTTGCCAAATTTCCGACAATATGTCCTTTTCCGTTACTTTGCATTTTGTAATGAACCAATGTACAGTGGCCACTATATAAGCCCATTTTAGTTAAACGATAATTTTAAATTAACTATATTACCCCTTGCTCCAACAATATCGTTCTAGGTCGTGATTGCCCCAACATAGTAGGCATATTTTGGTATAAAAATCAGATTCCGTATGACAGTGCATGTGCAGTCGTTCATACTAATGAGACTATTTGGACTATCACTCAGCGATCGACGTTGAGTGTAAAATGTTATGAACCGTTACTTAAAAGCGGAGGAACGGCCACCACCGCCCGGTCACTCCGTAAAAGCTTTTTGCAATGAATTTACTTCCTAAAATATCTTTGTTAACACTTCGGTAAATATAGATTTTTTTGGTTGAATACGCAACATCATCACTGGTATTACTCGTTTCAAACCTTGACCAGAGGCCGTAGTCAAGATGCCTTTTTAAAATCGCTAACGCATACAAAAAAAAGTACGGCATATCCTAACGATAGGCCTATCGTTACGATATGTCATTCTTATAGATAATGTTAGCGTTAAAGATTGTTGAAAAGCATATTCGCTACAGGCCTAGGTATACTCAAACTGTCGTCCGCTGAGCATTTACAAAATAATGGTCCACATGACTTCGAACTTTCATTAAAACTATTTTTTTTCCTAGATCATTTGAGCTGTATTGTACACATACATGTCTTAAATCCTGGAAGGGGTAGGCGGAGGCGCAACTAGTGCACCCACTTTTTGCCGTGTGTATTCCGCCCCATGAATTGATAGGAGGCGAGCCTATCGCCATATCGGGCAAAAATTCCAGACTCCGGACTGATAATAAGTAGTAAAACCCAATATCACTTTTCCCCATCCGAGGATAGATCCTCAGCACTGTAGTCGTACCGTAATACAACTACGCCACCGAGGCAGTCTGTACTCTGTTGTATATAACATATGTTCTATTCTAGACGATAAAACTTTAATTTTGGGCGATTTTAACTTACCTCTCATCAATTGGAATATCCCTGATGATCCGTTTCTTAATATATCAGAATCTAAATCATTGGCTCTTAGGGACTTTTTGCATATCACTGGCTTTTCGCAAATGAATATGGTACGTAATAGGACTAACAATATCCTAGACCTAATTTTGGTGGATGAACACACTGATGCATGTGTCTCGGAGGCTAGTTCTCTTAGTAAGCCTGACATTTATCATCCATCCCTGCAGGTATCCATATTACTGAAGCAGCCTAAAAACAATTACTTATCCTGTAACACTGATGGCCTCAAATATAATTTTTACAAATGTGATTTTGACTCGTGCACGACCGAGCTTTCTTTAATTGCCTGGGATGAATTTAGTACACTCTACTGTAATGAATTCCTGCATAACTTTTATAATATTTTATGGTCAATCATTGATAAATATACACCTAAATCAAAGAAAAAAAACAATAACTATCCTGTGTGGTTCTCTCAATCATTAATAAAATTAATTAAAGAAAAACACAAATACCGAATTAGATTTAGAAAATATCACAACCCCCGGGATTATGACACTTTTGATGCTCTACGTATAAGATCAAAGGAAATGATAGAAAGATGTTTCAAGGCTTATATTAACAAAATTGAACAGGAATTTAAAATAAATATCAAATCGTTTTGGCGATATACCAAATCAAAAAAAACATTTAATGGCATTCCCGCTCAGATGTCGTATGATGGCGAAGTCGCAATAGGTCACTCTGTTGCAGACTTATTTGCCTCATATTTTTCCACGGTTTATACTGTGAATCAAACACCCAATAAATTTGTGGCCTCTTATCCGTCTTCTAGTTACGTCCTCCCAGGAATACGCATTCAAGAAAAAGATATACTAAACGGCTTAAAAACTCTTGATATAAGTAAGGGGGCTGGGCCTGATGGTGTTCCACCCATATTTATTCGACTTTGCTCTAAAGTGCTCGTTAAACCCCTATTTATGATCTTCAACAAATCGATGGAGGAAGGAATATTTCCTGATTTATGGAAAATGTCATATGTTATTCCCATATATAAGGCTGGTAATAGAAATGACGTGTCTAATTATAGGCCAATATGTATTATATCTCAATTCGCAAAAAATTTTGAAGGCATTGTGTACACGGCAGTTTATTCTCATGCTCATCCTTTGATAAGCCCACGGCAACATGGTTTTATGGTTAATCGCTCCACAACATCTAATTTACTTGTATATACCCATTTTTTAACTAGTACCTTCGAGGATCGGGGTCAAGTTGACGTTGCTTATACAGACTTTGCTAAAGCATTTGATCGTGTTGATCACTCAATTCTTATTATCAAGCTTAATCACGCTGGTATTCACGGTAATCTGTTGAAGTGGTTTGAGAGCTACTTATTTAATCGGTCTCAGCTAGTGGCGTTGGCTGGATACGAGTCAGCACCATTCATTCCCACATCTGGTGTCCCTCAAGGTTCTAAACTAGGACCCTTATTGTTTTTAATATTCATAAACGATCTATTGGAATCACTAAACTGCGATTGTTTAGCTTATGCAGACGATATTAAAATATACACGCGGGTCAATAGTCCTAGTGACTGTGATAAGTTACAGAGGGACCTTCAAACACTAGAATCATGGTGCAACTACAACAGAATGTCTCTTAATGTGAAAAAATGTCTATATAATATAACTTTTACAAACAAAATTAATTTTACTAATTTTAGCTATAACATCGGCGGTGCCTCGTTGGACAGAGTATCTACTATACGGGATTTGGGTGTGGTGTTTGACTCTTCTCTGACGTTTCGTCACCACATTTACAATATTGTGTCAAGAGCTAATAAGATTCTAGGATTCATTATGCGTATATCCAAACCATTTCGCAATAATGAGAGTTTAATCCTACTCTATAATGCCTTGGTAAGGAGTATTCTCGAGTATTGCTCTGTCATATGGTCCCCACACTATTCCACTTACGTTGACCTTGTGGAATCCGTCCAATCCCGTTTTGTTAGGCATCTATGTATTAAAAATGGTATCCGTAAATCTGTATCTGAATATAACGATAGGTTAAAATATTTCAACATGGTAACCCTTAAAGAGCGACGTATTGTGGCCGACCTACTTGTTCTCCATAAGATTGTGAATGGATCTATGGATGCATTCCTTATCAGTCATTTTTACCTGAGACCGAATTCCCGCGCGGTGCGTAATCCTCGTGTCTTCGATATTCCGATTACCACGCTGAATTCGTCACATAATAGTCCTCTACTACGTATGGCAAGATTGTACAATTCGAAGCTGGCTCTAGTTAATAGTTCTGCAGACATCTTCGCCGACACATTGGGTTCATTCAAGCATTCCCTACGTGCTTTAAGTTTAAGTGAAATTTGATTGTTTACCTCATATTGTGTTTTAATTATAACATTATACAACCTTTACATATATGTGACCAACTATATTTGCTATATCCGACCTGTGTTTTTATGTAGCAATTATACCTACTGTAATAATATTTTATAAGTGTCATGCATGCCTCTTATCTGTATGATTGCATTGTACCTCGTTTGATTGAATGTTATCTTGTAAAGAATACTTATGTAATTTATACTGTTGGTGTGCTAAATAAAGTAAAAATAAAAATAAAAATAAAATAAAATGTATAAATAAATAAAAAATGGCTTTTTACGATTTTAGACACCTAAGTCTACTTATTTACGACGTGCCCCGAGGCACCATATCTAAGACATCTTTCTGGCCTGGATAAAAAAGGTTAAGTACAGCTGATCGAGACGATCTTTAATATCAGTCCTTAGAAAAATATTTATGCTGCAAAATCTAAAAAAATAAGTCTGGTTTAAAATCTATACTAATAATATTATAAAGAGGAAAGATTTGTATGTAAGTATGTTTGTAACGAATAAACTCAAAAACTGCTGAACGGATTTCCATGAAATTTGGCACACGGGTAGATCATGTCCTGGATTAACACATAGGCTACTTTTATCCCTGGAAAATATTTTTATCCCGGAAAAACTTTTTCACGCGGGCGAAGCCGCAAGCAGAAGTCAAGTGTTTTATATTTTGGTAATCAGCAAAATAATTTCTCTGATGTGAGCCATAAAGTCTGTTTACATTTGTTTCGTAAATGCTCAAGGTAATAAATGTCATTCATTCAAAATGTTTACCCATGGTTAGTAATAAAGAATGCATGTTATACTATAATTTATAGGTAAAGTTTGACGTGTAGTTATGAATTTAGCAAGTTTATGCTGAGGAATTTGGCAATGGATGAAGTTTGCGTTTCATAAACATCAATGTTCATTGAATGTTTTACTAGTAGGTATTTATTTATAAGGAACTTTATATACAACTAAGTGTTACTCAAGGCTTCGCCTACGTGAGAAGCCTTTTCCGCTACAAAAGTCCTTAAAACACACCAGCGCCATCTAATTTTCCATGAAAGCAAAATACGGGATAAAAGTAGCTTATGTTAATCTCTCTGTTCTGTGTGTTAATCCATGACATGGCCTAATGACGATCGATCATGATTGATCATGGTAGATTATGATTTACCCGTGTACCAAATTTCATCCAAATCAGTTTAGTTGTTTCTGCATTTACTTCTAAGAAACTAGTGTGTGTACATATTCTGTGTTCAGATTTCGAGCCAGGGTAATTTCTGGGTATTTGTAAGAACTAATATTAATGTCTCAGGGTTTGCCACTATTTATATGAAGAGGTGCTTACTTTTAAGAGCAATTTTGTTAATTCACATTATCTTATGCAGTATACATACATAGAAAAAATCTCGCCATCATTGCCAAGTGTTAGTCAGGCATTATTAATGCATCCTCGACTACAAAGTCTTTAGTCCTATGATTAGAGTTTAGAGGCCCTAATCCTTCAATACATGTATTTACTACCTTTTGCATATCATTGTGCACAGATCTTGGACAATTTCTTAAGATTAAGGTATTTGTACCATATCAATGCTTGTCCAATGCGGGTTGGCGAATTGCCAAAGCCTAGTCTTCTAGTCAGTACAGCAAGCATACTTGAGGTTGGCTTAGATTTTGAAGATATGAATATAATCCTGTATACACAAATACTTGTACTTAATGTGCATAGTTAAAAGAGGCAGAAATGCCTTTGCAGACTTTTTTAACACTTAGCGGTTATGTTAGCTAATAACGAGTAATGAGTAGTTGTTAAGTGGGTAATAAATAAATAAATAACTTATCAATCCAACTGCGACATATATATCACACCGTGTTTCTCGCAGATTCGCCCGCTTTAAAAGCCGTTTTTGCTATTAAAATCCCTAAACTGCTATAGCTATCTATAGCGCCATCTGCCTGGCATAAAATTTGCCTATGTTCCGATCCAGGACATTATTTATCCGTGTGCCAAATTAAATTCCGCTTAGGTACTTCTAACTAATTTCCAAACATTCGCATTATAAATGTTAGTAAAATAAGATTTGAATACGATGTTTAGTAAATCACGCATAAACCGTAGAATATATTTAAACTGTGTTAAATATAGGCTACTTTTATCCCAGAAAAAGATTTTTACGCAGGTTCTACGAGCAAAAGCTATTGTTCCATTTCTAAGGTCCTCGATCCAAACCATTAACCCGTCTAGGTAAGGCATTGTTTCTTTTTCAAATAGACTCGTTCAGCTAACGGCTTTTATAGACCTCGAGGGCTCTTACCAAACACTTCAGTCAGCTAGAGGAAATTCGATGCAATAGTGCACGTAAGGACTTCTGCACGGAACAGTTGATTTTAGAATTTCATAGTCAATTATTTCTAAGTGGTCTAAAATAGAAATAATTTCAAAATATTTTAAATATGGGAGAAATAATGATTCCTTACGTTTAAAAAATATAAAATAATAAACGTCGGGACAAAATAAAATAAAAAACCGCGATAAAATCCGTTATAATAGTTTAATTTCAATATGGGAGAAATAATTCGATTACAACCAAAATTAATATTTCGTGGGTATTTATGAATTATTAAACTTTTATATTATAGAGAATAAAAGTAAACGTGGATTTCAAGTCAACATTTTATTTTCGGTCCTTAATTAACTTTTTTTTTTATTTTTTTTATTGCATTGAATGACGAGACGAGCATGCCGTTCGCCTGATGGTAAGCGAGTACGACCACCCATAAACAGTAGCAACATCATCCAGCACCTTGAGTTACAAAGTACTGTGTGGTATTCCACTGCGCTCGTCATCCTGAGACATAAGATGTTAAGTCTCATTATGTCCAGTAGTTATACTGGCTACAATGTCCTTCAAACCGAAACACAACAGTGCATGCACACTGTTGCTTGGCGGTAGAAATAATAACTTAAATATAAATCCACGGCTTAAGAACAACTTTTTGTAAGCCTGGCCTTAATCATCTGCATCGGCCTCTGCAGTTAAGAACGTTAGGTTAAACGCTAGGCATTCTAGGTACTATGAGCCTACAATTATTTTTTAAACGTGCTGGAAAATTGTGTGGCGTTGTAGGTGGACGCCATAGTGGCGCCCAACGTGGGGCGTCGTCAAAGTCCGTTTGAGATGCAATTAAAACACGTGAACTCGGTCTAAAACCACCTGAATAGGCTTTAATACTCAACTTATGTAATTAATAATTCGTAAAAAAAATTAAAGGGCAATAAGGCCTGACTAATTGTAAAACTGACGGCAGATGGAGCAAAAAAGTTCTCGAGTGTAGGCCACGTATCGGCAAGCGGAGCGTCGGACGTCCACCTGCAAGGTGACGACTTGATAAAGGTAGCAGGGACATGCTGAATGCAGGCCGCTTTCAACAGGTCCGTCTGGAAATCTTTAGAGGAGGCCTATGTTCAGCAGTGGACTTCATGTGGCTGATGATTATAAAGGCCTTGTCAACCCGTGGGACATTGTCCTCTATTTATTTTTTATACCAATACCGAGACAACCGTTATAAAATTATCTTAGGGTTGAAGAGTGTGGACCTACAACGCAGCGCTCTTAGAGCAGTCGTCGGAGGAGACCTCTCGCTGCCGGCCGTGGTGTCCGCCATGGTCGGTGGCTGGAGGTCATGGCGAGCGATGAACTCCTTCTGCGAGTGTGTCATCGCGCGGAAGGAGAGCGCCGAGCGGGATCGTGAGCAGAACGATCCCGCCCGTAGCCAGAGGAGACGACGGAGGCGCCGGGTGGACGAATATAGAATACGAATAGAGAATTTCGCCACGGCATCCCCTGCCTGTCGTAAGAGGCGACTAAATGGGGCTTAGAGAAAGTCGCGGGGTGAGCAGTGAGGGTCTGCTCATTCCAATTCAAGTGACTTCGAGGTGGACGACGATGCAGGTGGTCGGTCTCCCGCTGTCGTAGACGCCATAAGCGTCCTTTAGAGTTTGGGGGCATCAGAGTCCTCTTGTATAGAGAAGGGCCGCAATGCGGCAGCGCGCAAGGGCGGTCCTGTGCAGATATCTTCGTGCAACAAGATACCCCGGGGCCGTCCCGTATGTGAAATCCCATCGCTCAGTTATTACAACAGCAACAATGACCTTGAAACATACACGACTTATCTTGCGCACAAATCACTGGTTCAAATTATATAACCTAAATGCTAACCTAACTCACACAGAGCTTCAAAAATACTTAGTAAAAATATACAAATTCCACGGAGTATGCACACTGATTCTTCAAAAATAACCGTTTAACCGCTCCATTGACATCATAAAAGATATTCCCAACGTAAAGTTGTACCAATAAACGCCCACGGGCAAGCGTGGCTGTCTCTAGACGATTAATTATACCGAGGTTTGTTTGCTCTCGGGAAAGGCACGACTGAATTTTATATCGGCCATTGAAATAAAAAATGTATACGAAATAGCTAATTATTTTTAGGGTTCATTAGGCTTACGTCACTATCTTATAAAACCGTACTAATGCGGGTTGAGACCTTTTAAGTGACTGGCCGGTATATAAACATTCAAATATAGAAAACGTTTGAATTTGGAAGATGATTAAAAATAATTTGAATGACAGTTGATATTATTTTGAGCTTAGAGAATATATAATGTAAATAGCTTTCTCTGTCCCCGATTGTAAATCAGTAGGGATTTGGTCTCGTGAAACCGTATACGGGCTATGAGCTTTAAGTCTTAGATTTGATTTCCAGATCGGGAAACACTTTGTCTGATTTTTCCTGAAATCATTTCCCCGGTTTTGCTACACTGGACGGGGTTAACGGACGTTTTCGAAATGATAAACGAAAACTTAGAGAGTGATAAGGAGAGAGGAACAAAAGGTAACCTCAATCTACATTTATCATTATGACATGCACTTTAGTCACCTTCAGAGAAGAGAAACGTATAAAACTAAGGTTAAGAGATAACAGTAATCTCTATGTCACCCACGGAACCCTCTCAAGAAATTAAACTTCAGTTTTTATACTCTTTGGGATAATAAAGACATGAGCTGTAATTCTCGAGATCAACGTGTGTTTACGGCCACTAAAATATAAGTGTCGGCTGCGAACATTTCGATTTCGAGCTTCAGATTTAATACACTTTTTAACTTTTATTCGCAAGTTTATTTTTTCGTCATAATGAATACATCCATGCCACACTAAGGCGCCGCGTAGACGCCGACAGTTTCAGCAACTTCCGCAATCGTCAGTTTTATAATAGTGTACTGTTCTTCGCAAATAAATATAAGCGTCTGCGGGACACCTTAAATAGAAGTATTGTTGTGTATATAGCACTTTTGATCTCAAAGAACCCAAACTTGGAACCAATATTTGCGGATAACGCAAACTTGTTGGTGCGGATCTCAGACCATCTATTCAGAGTAAATACGGCACTAATATTATCCAGAAAATATATAACTACTATAGAGCTCTAGATGAGACAAGCAATTGTGCCTACAAGAGTCAGCGAAATAAGCATAAAGAAATCCAACAATGCATTCGCTGCTTGCTATAAGCGCTCTATAATACAAAGGAATTCCAGTGACTATATAATACTATATAATAATATTATGATTTTTTCATCCTGTCTAGAGCTAGAATAGGTTCTAAATTACTCGAATTAATCTATATTGTAAGTCATTTGAAGGATACCCCGGGGCCGTCTCGTATGCGCCGAAGAATGCCACCGCGGGTTTTGGTTGATATGCCGGTGTAGGGTGTACATAGTGTTAGGGACTCGGTCCAATGCTCGCTCGGATGATGCTATACTCCCGAGTGTCGACATTGGGCCCTAAGACTGTGTGAAACCAACATAACCGTTCCACTCACCCCCCAGTGGTGGTAGCGATAACGCGTTTTTACCCCAAAAAAAAAAAAGTCATTTGAAGGAACCTCAAAGATAATGTTCCAAAATGTTCGATAAACGGGATTTCCTTTTAGATTCACAGAAATCTCCTACTATAGTTCTAAACATTACTATATGTTTTTTTTATTTCTCACAGATGATTCTAATGGTTTTTTACTTTTATCAATGAAAATTTTGCCAGTTCTGGGCGGTGTTGATGCTGTAAATAGTCTGTGGGCAGTCGTAAAGCTTAATCAGGCGACCTTCTTGTTCGTCTTGCTTACATCCAGTTTCATCAAATACTGTAAAAGTAAGAGCTAAAGTAAATATCATCGGAGCTACCACAAAACAACATACATAGCATACATGTAAATAGTGTGTTACCGTATTGATTGAATTAAATCAATAAATAGCATCAAGTCTTTATTCCTTTTCAGTGGTAGGCAGAAGTATAACACACCCATATTTCGCCATTTATGTTAAGTTCCACGTGTGGTTCAATTGGTGGCGGGTTTATTGCCATTCACCGGGCACATTTCCAGACTCCGGATTGATACTGAGCAGAAAACCTAATAACACTGCCCGACCCGGGATTCGAACCGGAGATTTCAATGCGATAGTCTTACCGCGCCCGCAATACAACTACGCGACCGTGGTAGTCTACAAATTAGCAACAATACAAATGTCACAATTTAGGCAAAAGTAACAGTAATTATGACTATTACTGTCAATGAAAATGATAAGATGACGTCACTGGTGGTAGGTCTCTCATTATGTAAGAGGCCGTCTGGGTGGGTACCACCGCAATGTCTATTTCTACCGCCAAGCAACAGTGTGCATGCACTGTTGTGTTTCGGTTTGAAGGACATTGTAGCCAGTATAACTACCGGACATAATGAGACTTAACATCTTATGTCTCAGGGTGACGAGCGCAGTGGAATGCCACACAGTACTTTGTTAGTCAAGGTGCTGGATGGTGTTGCTACTGTTTATGGGTGGTCGTATCGCTTACCATCAGGCGAACGGCATGCTCGTCTCGTCATTAAATGCAATAAAAAAAAAAAAACTTATTTCTTCCATCAGGACTGTACGAAATGGTACACGCATCGAAACCGAACATCAAAGATTGTATTGCTAATATATTGAGACGAAATACTGTAATAATTATGTAAAAATGAATTTTAAAATGTTGAAGATACAGGATACTTTACCAATTGTACGGTTAGGACTAATGAAGGACATGGTGAAACATAGCATCCATTGTTTAAGGGTGACGAGCGTTGTGCTTTGTAACTTAAAGGTGATTTTTATACTGTTTAAAACAGTTATACTTATCACCAGTAATGCAGCTTTCTCGCCTGGTTATTCTAGTGTATAAAAAATCGATTATACCGTGAACGCTGTACAGTCCTACAAAGATTCTAAGGATTCTCATATCGTTTTAAAACAGATGCCAATCCAAAGGTAATCACAAAGTTTTTTTCCGAATAGATAACAAGGCATAGTAGATAATTGTCTCGACAATCGAGGGGTAAGCATCTCTTATCGATCTATCTCTCTCTTTTTAAATCCAATCCAATTACCATAAACTACAGTAGTCACTTTACCAGACCATACCAGCCCTGTATAATACTGCTGAGCACAGGCCTCCTCTACAACTGTGAGGGTTAAAGCCTTAGTCCACCATGCTGGCCTAGTGCGAGTTGGCAGACTTCATATACCTTCGAAATTCAGAGAACTTCACTAGAGAGAGTAGTCACTTTGCCGTGCCTAAAATAGACCTTGGAATAGATTTCCATCACGGTTTATAGCCCAAATACACTTACGCAATTTATTTATTACCAAAATGCCTGCATATATCTCGGTACATTATTCCTTGGTAGTCCTTCAAACATCTCGAAGGTTATCCAATTTGCACAATGGCGGAAATATGTGTGGAATCCACTAAATCTCTATAAGGAACTCGAAGGCCAGTGACAGAGACGAATTATTGTATTTAATCTGGCTACAGGATCCTCTAAGGGAAGGGCATTAATCGAAGCGTAGGAAGCTACGATTTATTGCGATAATTTGACGACTTTCATCGTGGCAAACGCTCTAATTTTTTTTTAAATGCTTTCGAATTTTGAGACGAGCATGCCGCTCGCCTAATGGTAGGCGATACTACAGCCCATAAACAGTAAGTTCAACACCATACAGAACTTTTAATTATAAAGTACTGCGTGGCACTCCACTGCGCTCACCCTGAGACATTAGATGTTAAGTCTCATAATGCCCAGTAATTACGTTGGATACAATGTCCTTCAAACCCGAACACAACAGCTGCTTGGCAGTAGAAATAGACAATGCGGTGGTACCTACCTAGACAGCTCCTCGCATACTTTACTATATTTACTGGTGGTAGGTCTCTCATTATGTAAGAGGCCGTCTGGGTGGGTACCACCGCAATGTCTATTTCTACCGCCAAGCAACAGTGTGCATGCACTGTTGTGTTTCGGTTTGAAGGATATTGTAGCCAGTATAACTACTGGACATAATGAGACTTAACATCTTATGTCTCAGGATGACGAGCGCAGTGGAATGCCACTCAGTATTATGTCAGTCAAGGTGCTGGATGGTGTTGCTACTGTTTATGGGTGGTCGTATCGCTTACCACCAGGCGAACGGCATGCTCGTCTCGTCATACAAAGCAATAAAAAAAAAAAAAAAAAAAAAATACGAGAGATCTACCACCAGTAAATTTGATTTAAATAATATTTTATAGTATTTTTAACAGCGACAATACAAGTCAATATGGCGGAATCTAATAAATCATGGGCCTTTTTACACACTTAAATATCTTTTAAATCTAAATAGAGTAATTATTAAAGTTACAAGAAATCTACCTGCACAATTTCATAATATAAATACTCAAATTCAATACGGGTTTGAGTGAGTGCTTTCCTAATTATATATGACGCTAATTATACATGGCATTTCGCTTCTAATGTACATAATTGTGTTCAAAATGAATTAAGAGGATCCTTTCAATATTGCATAATACCTTTCTATATTAATATCGTTACAAAATTTGATAAGATTGTTGGTTCCTGTTGGCATGAATGAACCAGCTCGACCAGGGTAGAACCATTGTCTTACAGCAAACCAATGTGACGTGACGGCTATTTTATTTTGTATGGAGAGCAAGATATCCGGAATCCCAAATTACCTACCAACCTTCCTAAATCCGTACACCTTTCCCCTAAAGGGAGGTTTAGATTAGCAAGAAAACATGAATGCGTAGGAAGAGGCGCTACTAGTGCACCCACTTTTCGCCGTATCTGTTTCGTTCCGTGATGTGATAGGGGGTCAGCCTATCGACATATCCGGCACTAATTATAGACTCCGGGCCGAGGCTGAGAAGAACATTATATTATTGCCTTGCCCGGAATTAGAACCCGAGACATCAGAGCAGAAGTCGTACCAACCAACCAATAAAACTACGCCACCGAGTCTCTATCATTATGCTAAAAAATCTTTTATTAAATAACAAAAGGTCTAAATCTGACTCTGGCTTCTTATAGAGCTTTGTCGATCGAGGTCATCTATGGAGCGACTGCTCTTGATGCGTGCCTTTGATTTTCGTACAAAGAAATCGTAAACTTGGACGAAAGCCGCGGGGGACAATACGTTTGATTGTTGGAATAAATCTGGGAAAATGTTGAAATGTTTTTGCAGAAAAATGAGAATTTTTGTGAAGAGAAATAAAGCTTGCTATAAAAAAAAAAGATTGTTTGGAATAGTTCATTTTAACCCCCGATGGGAAAAGAGGGGTATTATTGTGTTAGGAGGGGTTTAGGATGTGTAATTGTGTATCTGTATGTCTGTCTGTGGCATCGTAGCTCTCAAACGAATGGACCGATTTTGAAGCGGTTTTTTTTTGTTTGAAAGCTGATGTTATCGAGAAGGTTCTGAGCTATAATTTATGAAGATCTGTTGAGGCGTTTGAAGATTATCAGGTCATTTCCAATTTAAAAAGCCCGATTAAATTTAAATTTGGTGTACTGTGACTTCGGCAATATTTTTAAACATGAGCTGATGCTGCAGCATCAAGTAGTCTGCAGAATACCTAACTCCTTAGCAACTTACAGCAGGTATATCGTGTTTGGGCTCATAAGGATGGTCTCATCGAGTAGGTGTTACTTGTTAGATAGTTGATTATCAAGGCCCCGTCATGGAGAATACAGTAATTTAATGAGTTTAAAAATAAAGTTAAAATTTAAGTAACCCCCGACATAAAAAACTTTAAAAAGTATCGAAAATAAAAATTTCTTTGTCGTTTAAGTACCTAGTTATATTTTGACCCAAGCGTCCTTGCGTCGGAGGACCGAACTCCAGACCAAGGAGATGAAAAAACTTCTTTATCGATCCCCCGACACGACGACACTTGGGTCAAAGTCTGCCTGACTCGGGGATCGAACCGAAGACCTCAGCATTGCAGTCGTACCGTAATACAACTACTTATATAGACGGCGGGTGTCGTTTCTAAACTTCAAACCAGCCACGACGGCCGTACTTTAACACTTACAAAGCTTTTCTGTAATATCTCACCAGTAGAATTACATCTTTCAAGCCAGTTCATTCTCATTTCGCAAGGACTATTTTACATTTTCTTGGAAACAAATATTTTCATTTACAATTTCAATTATGATACCTTCCAAGTAATAACCTGAATCTTTACTGAACCATGTACTTTGAACGCTACATTGTTCAGAATACATTAACCTCCTTCGTAAGCTCAGGTGAATTTCCTGAACTTCACGACGTGGTTAATAGTTGAAAGTTTGGAGGAGACATCTAAAGCGGATAGCGATGTCTCGGTCAAAGAGCTGAGATCAATTTTACTAACTTCATGCATTATGTATAGTGCTGGAGGATAGTTAGGAAGTATTTGAATGAATTATGTAAGTTGCATAACGATAGCCTCGTTGGGAATGTTCCCAGGTTCAAACCCATAGCACACTACTCAAACTGTCCGAAGTTACGTGTACGACCCGAGCTAGACTGGGATCTCCTGGTGGGTGATAGTATATAAGATAAAATAAGATAAAGTTTATTAATCAAAAGAATACAAAAACAACAACGAAAACACGTAATATAAATGAAACAAAAAAGAATTGTCTTATAATTAAAGTAATGTTAAGTAAAAAAATTAAATAATCCGTTCTAAATGCGGTACATCCAGTGATGACCACGATCCTCAGTCATGAGGGACCGACTACAGAGAGAGTGTTATGGACACCAGGGATTCATATCGTACAATATAATTGACTTACAACCAACTTAGAACTTAAAATAAAGTGATATAAGAATGGAGATTTGACAAGTGCATTTAAATTTCATATTTATCTCAACATTATAGTATTAATATGTAGCACGCACACACACACACACACACATACACATGCGAACGCGCAGAGACTTTGGATGGATGGTTGGATTATAATTATAACAATGTAAATTAAGTATTACCTTGTAAGTTTGTAATTTATGTATTAAGTATCTTTTTTTTGTAAGTTAAGGAAGCATTGTTTGGCCTTCCATATATTATCTAATTCTATTTGTAAACCTTAATGTACTTAGGCTGTTGCTTTTCCGAATAAAATAAAATAAAAAATAAAGCTACAGGGCTGTTGTTATTATTATTATTTATATTAAGTATATGTAAATTGATGTGGTTATACGAATTTTATGAATGGATTGACTCACGATGTATAGTACTGCCAAAAACAGCAAAAAAAAAACAAAATTTGAACACCAAAATATTTTTTGTTTTATTTTTATTATACCTGATATATTTCACACCCGCATGTATCTACCGTAGTACTGGAAGCCAAGTAGTGAGTAATGGCTTGTTCCAATGATTTGCTTCGAAATTCAAACGCTAGATAGTCCATCACAATTGTATATGAGCTCTATTGGTCTACATTTTATTTTACCACTGGTCCTTGTCCTTTTTTATATGGTCGCGGCAAAGTGATCGCACTGCAACTGATGTTGAGTGAAGTAAAGTACAGAGGGTCTACTGACGAGGGTCTTCGCTAGTCAGCACAATGGAGTAGTTTCCTATGTTTGATTTTGTGCATTATTTTATATGTAACAGAAAGTAATACGAAAAAGAAATTATACTGTGAAATCAGCATCAGCATAAGTCAGGACAGGTGGACACACGGGGAGACGGGCCACACGCGTCGAGCGTGTTCTGTGCTATAGGAAAGTATATTGGGAAGGGTATAGCTGGCTGAAATTGATAAACGCAGACCAAGTTATGGGCACAAATAATTCTTAATATTATGCCATTATATTTCCCATGAAAAAAGCGCATTTGATGTGAGCCAAAAAAAATCAAATGAAATCGCTGGGAATTTTTATTATATTGTATCACACAACCAGTAGCGTACCCAAAGGAGTTAACTGGCAGTTAGTTGCTCTTAAAAGCCATTTCAGCGATACGGAAGCGATTAAAGAACGCTATGTCGACTATAGAAGTAACGTTTATAAAATATCAGGTATTTTGTAAAATAACTTAATTTAAGTAAATTAGGGCTACAATCCTTTTTTCTCAGGACATGTCCTGATTTTTGTAGTGTCCTGGGATGTCCTGGATAGATTTTTAAACAGCGTCCTGGGTTTTTTAAAGCCTGATATGGTCATGTAGTTTAAAATTTAATTTAATATACCCATTCTCATTTACTGTGAATGTAGGTAGATCTCTCATATGTAAGAGTCCGTCTGGGTGGGTACCACCGCAGTGTCTATTTCTACCGTCAAGCAGCAGTGTGCATGCACTGTTGTGTTTCGGTTTGAAGGACATTGTAACCAGTGTAACTACTGGACATAATGAGACTTAACAAATTATGTCTCAGGATGACGAGCGCAGTGGAATGCCACACAGTACTTTGTAACTCAAGGTGCTGGATGGTGTTGCTACTGTTTATAGGTGGTCGTATGGCTTGCCATCACGCGAACGGCAGGCTCGTATCGTCATTCAGCGCCATAAAAAAATGAAGGCAGCATAATCCATGGGTATTATGACAAAATCTAAAGCAAAATTTAATAACTCAAATTTCGTATGGTTCTCTGTCATGAGAAGTTGTAAATGAAAAGCAATTCCAAGACTTTATTATTACGTCATAAATGTGGAAACCTACTGCCAAATACATTCACTAAATGAGATTTTTCGCTGTTTAATTTTGTTTGCGTCAAGTTGAAATGGATTTAAGGACTAGAGGGATAAGGAAGGATATTTATCGCTACGCGGTGGATCAAGTGGATCGAGTTTGATACCCTTTCGGCTTTTCATATTGTTTTCGCGCCGCGTGATTAATATTTATGTGCTGTTATCGCATTTTTTTTTGTTTTAGTACTTCAATACAAAAATAGCTGTGAACATTTCCGATTTTTATGAACTCAATCGTAATCGTAAACCTTCCGACGTTTCATTTTATGATCTCTATTCCTTTCTTTTGCAGTCAGAGGCACAAGCATGATATTATCATAAAACCTTTGATTAATTATATACCTAGATAGAGTGACGCGCTGCAATGAAACTAAAACAAACAGACCAACTTTTCTTAAGCTAGTATGCGTATTGCGTGACAGCTGGGTCATATGCTATAAATATCCTATTGTCTCGTAGTGGACACACTGTAGTCGGTGTAATAAAATAGACTGATCTTGAGTACTAATGTATATTACAGTAATTTAAATCTAATTACAATAATCTGTTTAAAGTATAATAATTCGATGTGAGCGCTGAGAGTGCTACAGAGCAAGTGACGGTACAACGTATAAAAATGAATTTCTAGTCAGGAAACGCCTAACGGTTACAAATTTGATATTATTGCTCGTAGACAATTTATTGCTATTACATTTTTGTAAGGAACTACCGAACATCTTCCCGGCTCTTGAAAGGCTCCGACTTTCAAGCTTGTATATCTTCAGCATTGGGTAAAGGACAAAGCCGCACTAGAGGTCGCCGTATGCATCCACGGGTTGTATTGATGTCCGCAACTCTTGAAATGCCATCTGGTCCATAAAAAAGACGAGCAACTCTTCCGAGGCGCCATGATAATGGTGGAACGTTGTCCTCTTGTATTAATACCAGGTCACCAACATTTAAGCTTGAATGACTTGTTTTCCACTTGGTACGTTGCTGTAGCTCTCCAATATATTCCTTTTGCCACCTTGTCCAAAAATGTTGACGTATTTGTTCCATACGATAGTAG
The DNA here is from genome assembly GCA_947568825.1 of Sphinx pinastri. Taxonomy (NCBI): domain Eukaryota; kingdom Metazoa; phylum Arthropoda; class Insecta; order Lepidoptera; family Sphingidae; genus Sphinx; species Sphinx pinastri. The sequence goes on along the minus strand of OX387631.1, from coordinate 13,390,476 downwards.
CGGGAAAGTTGGTTTTGATTTTGAATGTCCACAACAGGCGAAGGTAGCGCAGTAAGTCTTCTTCCTATAAGAAAGTGCCCTGGGGACAAAGAAAGGAAATCGTTGGGAGAGGAAGATAAAGGACACAATGGTCGACTATTTAAAATTGCCTCTACTTGAGTAAAAAGTGTTGAGAGTTCTTCATAGGTAAGATGAGTACTGCCTAGTACACGCTTTATATGAAATTTGGCAGATTTGACGCCAGCCTCCCAGATGCCACCAAAATGAGGAGCGTAAGGAGGCATAAATACAAATTTAAATCCTTCTTGACTTGCATACTCAGATAGAGTGTTAGAACTAGACTTTATAAATTTGCCGATTTCTTTAGCAGCGGCAACAAAATTTCGGCCATTGTCGCAAAAAATCTCGATTGGTCTACCTCGACGTGATATAAACCTATTTAATGCCATTATAAATGCATCCCTTGTTAACTCACTAACAGCCTCTAAGTGTAGACACTTAAATCGTAAGCAAACAAAGAGACATAGATAACATTTTAATAATTTTGCACCCCGACCTTTGCGATTCAAGATCATAAATGGACCAGCGAAATCTATGCCAACGGAAATAAATGGAAAGTCAGCAGTTATACGCTGTGATGGTAAATTGCCCATTTTGGGTGTCAGTGTTTTGCCTTCTAGACGCCTACATACAACACATTTACGAACTGTATTTCTTGCAAGATTCCTACCGTTTATAGGCCATACAGATTCTCGCACTATGGAAAGTAATAATTGAGGACCAGCATGTAAACTGCGTTTGTGTTCGCGTTCAAATACTAATTTAGTTAAGTGATGAGAGGAATCTAGAAGAATCGGATGTTTTTTGTCATAAGTATAATTTGAAACATTTATGCGGCCGCCAACCCTTATTAATTTGTTTTCATCTATAAACGGAGATAGCGGTATCAGCTTAGATTTAGGACTCAAAAGTTTGTGCTTTACAAGCTTGTCGTAATCTTGAGGGAAACTTTGAGTTTGAGCTATTAAACAAAGTAGATTGAATGACTCATTTAATTCCTCCAAGGATAAAAAGCTAGAACGTTTATTGTTCGGATGTTTTAAATTATAAATGAATCTTTTGATATATGCAACTGTTCTTTGTAATTTAGTTAAACTTGAATAATTTTGTATAATTATAGACTCAGACAAATGAGTTACTGCAATTGTTGACTTTGTTTCAGGCAACATTTCTATATTGTAGTTAGTGGTAGGTCACTCACGCTCATCTCTAACAAGGAAGTCTGGACCATGCCACCATAAATTTGAGGTAATTAATTTGTTGGCATGTTCGCCTCTAGATATTAGATCGGCGGGATTTTCGTAACTAGGCACATAACGCCAATTCACAGCTAAAGTTAACTCATTGATCTCAATTATTCTATTAGCAACGAATGTTTTTAAATGCGATGAATTAGCATTTAGCCATGCAAGCACTATTTTTGAGTCGCACCAGTGTGTAATACGATCCGGTTTATATCGTAATGATTCTAATACAGCGTTAGAGAGCCTAGCGCCCATGAGAGCAGCACATAATTCGAGGCGTGGCATAGTCATTGATTTTAGTGGCGAAACCTTTGATTTGGAACATAATAAATTAGTAAAAACCTGGTTGTTTGAATTAATTGATCTTATATAGACACAGCTACCATAAGCCTTTTGAGAAGCATCGCAAAAGGAATGAATTTCTATCGCCTTATATGAGTCGCATATAACTCTTCTGGGCACTTGCAAATGTTTAAGTGCATGAAAATTTTGACAAAATTTTAACCATTCATCCTTTGAGCTAGGTGGAACATTTTGATCCCACCCAAGTTTTTGTTTCCATAAATCTTGAATTATCATTTTTGGTATTATGATTATGGGGCTGAGGATCCCAAGAGGATCGAATATTTTAAAAGAATTTGATAAAATATAGCGTTTAGTGATATTAACGTCGATGGGAATATCCTTTAGCGGAAAACTTAAATTATCGACAGAAGCATTCCAGGAGAGTCCAAGAGTGTTCGATGATTCACTGAATGTAAGATCATCTTCTACGTCCTCGTTGACGTTCTGATATAGTGAAAGCAAATTTGATTTAAATTTTCTTAATTTGAAGCAAGCTGAGTTTAACGCATCTGTGACAGACTTATGAATATAATGTAGTTGCGTTTCCTCATCAGCTCCAGTGATTAAGTCATCGACGTAGAAGTCATTTTGGATTATTGTTTTTATGACTTCATCGTGACATTGCTCTCCGACCTGCCAAAGGCACTTGGTGCTTAAATAACTGGCACTAGCTGTACCGTATGTAACAGTATTTAATTGTAAAGTTTTCAGAGGCAAAGAAGGATTATCTCTCCATAATATTAGTTGAAGGTGGCGATCTGCCTGGTTAACCTCCACTTGGCGATACATTTTTTCTATATCGCCAGTTAAAAGATATTTATATTGCCGTGCTCTTAACAAAATAGAAAATAAAGAATTTTGAACATTTGGACCTATCATCATGATGTCATTTAAAGAGAAGCCTGAGGACGTAGGAGCCGAACCGTCAAAAACCACACGCAATTTTGTCGATTCGCTATTTTCTTTAAATACGGCATGATGACATAAATAATATGAATTTGGTTTGCTTTGTGTTACTAGAGACAAATGGTTTAGTTCAGCATATTCTTTAATAAATTGACTGTATTGATGCTTGAGTAATGAATTTTTAGTAAATCGCTTTTCTAAATTATAAAATCGTTTTTTGGCTAAATGGTAAGATTCTCCGAGACATTCAGGTGATTCTAATAAAGGTAATCTCACCGAGAACCTACCAGTGCTTAGGCGCTTTGTATTGTGTAAGAAGTAATTCTCACAAAGTATTTCATTTTTGCTTAATTGTTTGCGTTGGGGAAGTTCGTCTAACTTCCAAAAATTTGTTAGCATGTCATCAATATCTTGACATGATTTTGAAGATGATGCATGATTGCAATAGACATCATAACTGACTTCGGATCTAACTGGACCAACAACTAACCACCCAAATTGAGAATTTCTAAGCATAGGCTTATTAGGTCCCAAACTCTTATGTTCTGATTGTAATATGTCCCAAAATATATCAGATCCTATCAAAACGTCTATTTTTGAAGGTTTATGAAATTGAGGATCCGCAAGTTTCATGTATTGAGGTATGCTCAAAGTATTTAAATTTAATGCCCTTCTTGGAAGGTCTCCCGTTAACTCCTCCATTACTAAACAAGAGAAAGAAATATTATAGTCGAAATTTAAAGATCTTAAATGAACTAAGCACCTTTCAGTGACATTATTGACATTGCTATTACCTATACCTATAATATTGACATCAATGGGAGTCGTTGGTAAGGATAATTTATCTTTTAAAGATTGACAAATAAATGATGACTGACTGCCGCAGTCTAATAGAGCACGAGCAGTTTCAAACTTATTTGTATGAGGATTTTTAATTTCTATCAAAGCTGTAGATAATAACACCTGTTCGTTTTGTTCAGAGAAATTGATAGAGAGTTCAGATTTACTTGCTTCAGTGTTAGTCACAGTAGGATTATGGAGTAGTGTGTTGTGTTTCCTTTTACATTCGCGACATGGACCGAGTTTACAATACTCTACCGAATGTCCATGTCTTAAACAATTAATACATAGCTTGTGTTTTTTAATGTCTGTCCATCTCTCAGAAATACTTTTGGACTTAAAAATGGGACAATCGTAAATTTTATGATGTTGGTCACATATTACACATGTATAATATGAAGGTGTATTTTGATTTAATGATTGGAAAGATTTTGTACTTTGTGTATTTGATTTGTAATTCTTATTGTGTGGTTTGTTAGCAGATGAAGTGGGTGAAATTTGCTCACTACTTGTAATTACCTTTAATTTGTTATTAATAGATTCTAGAATATCGGCACGATCGTTTAGAAATTTAAAAAACTGATCTAAGGTTGGCTCATCGTCAAAAATATTGCGATGTTCTTCCCACTTTGCATGGGTACGATTATCTAATTTAGTGGATATAAGAAAAATAATAAGTTGATCCCATTTTTCAGTAGGTTGGCCTAAGCTTGAAAGTGCACGTAAATTCTTTGTAACATGAGTAACAATAAAACGAAACGATTTTTCTGACTCGCGATTAAGTTGTGGCAAGTTAAAAAGAGCCTTAAAATGATTATTTTTTAAAAGTCGTTTGTTGTCAAAGCGAGCACAAAGAAGTTTCCATGCTGCTATATAATTATCCGAAGATTTTTCTAAATTAGAAATAATATGTGCAGCTTCACCTTCCAAATAAGATTCCAAATAATGAAATTTTTGAATTGTAGAAATTTTTGCATTATTGTGTATAAGATTGCGAAATGTGTCACGAAACTCTAGCCAATGTAGAAATGAACCATTAAATTTAGCGATTTGTAATAAGGGCAATTTAACACCAGCGTCCTCGTCAGAATGATCAGCAGAGGTACGAGATTCGTCTGAAGCATTCCCTTTTTGTAAGGTTTTTGCCTTGGCGAGAGTAATGATTATGTCTTGCTCAATATTATCACGCTCATCGATTTCTGAGTCCAAGTTATCAGAATTAACAACCTCAATCTGACTCGGCAAGTCATCAAATTTTATAGATAGACTCTCAAATTTGCTTATTTTTATAGACAACTCTGACGACTCAACACTGGACAGGAATTGTATTTTACTTATTTTCTCCAAATAATTTTTAAACCATGTAATTTGGCCTTTAATTGAGCTGCGTCTAGTAGTCAGTTCCTTTAGGGACATTTTCCCGTCAAATTTGTCTGTAGACATGATAAATTGTTGGGAGTATAATAGAAGTTAAAATGCAAAATGAGTGTCTATAAACCAAAGAAGGATGTAAACGAATTAGAAAATATATAATGTAATATTAAGCTTATCTGACGCTCCTCAATTCGGTTGGTACACCTGACGGAGGCTTCTTAACAGCTGCTACGATTGTATGCTGGCGTGATTGTACTCGATGGCCGATTCGCGTGCCAGGTACCCTTGAAATTATTAGCGGAATATGGTATGAGGCAATGTTCACAATCTAGAAGTTTGATGTTGCAGGCGAATACCAAAACAAGTTTTTATCTTTTTAATATATTTACGAAAATCGAGCTTGTTTTTAAATTTGAATTATATAACAACGTAGTAAATAGTTTATATTTATGATAATTTTGAATTACACCAACTAAATAACGGAAATTGCACAAAATGCGAAATTAATTTTCGTACCGCGGGTAGATGTGAATAAATTGATTTGCAATAGAAAATAATTTTGAAATGGATTTGGAATAGGTTTTAGGAATAAAATTGTACTAGGAATTGATTGAAGGGAATAATAGGGCACTTATCTTTGTAAAACCTGCTGCGGGGCGATGTTTCGGTACTTCGCTTGCCCGGAGGTGACTCGTGACCTTGGCTTGACTCTTCAAAATTCAATCTTGCTGCAGGATATCCTGGATAAAGTCGATCGGTAGACACCAGTCTTAAACGCTGCTGATGTTGCTTGATCCGTTGTCCAACTTTTCTCCAACAAATCTTGCCTTCGGAACTGCTAGTACTAATTGGAGTACTAGGTCCCTGTTCGGGCGCCAAATTATGTCTCGTAGTGGACACACTGTAGTCGGTGTAATAAAATAGACTGATCTTGAGTACTAATGTATATTACAGTAATTTAAATCTAATTACAATAATCTGTTTAAAGTATAATAATTCGATGTGAGCGCTGAGAGTGCTACAGAGCAAGTGACGGTACAACGTATAAAAATGAATTTCTAGTCAGGAAACGCCTAACGGTTACAAATTTGATATTATTGCTCGTAGACAATTTATTGCTATTACATTTTTGTAAGGAACTACCGAACACCTATAATAAATGTTTTTCTTTCTTTCTTTCTATATCCTATCGCTGCATCATTCTGCGTATCCTTGTGTGCGCGCATAATGATACCAGTTATTACATGGTTTCTATTAAAACGGGGAGAAAATTATATCCATGAAAAACACCAAAAATTAATTCACTCGAACTCATTTAGTGGGGAACAGTTCACCTCTATTTTTTTCGACGCGTTTGAAACGTTCAGTGTCTATCTAGGTATATAATTAATCAAAGCATTAAATTCTTATGAACGGCCTCGGTGGCGTAGTTGTATAACGTGCGCGGTTACTACGACACCGCTCAGAGGTTCCAGGTTCGAATCCCAGCTCGGGTACAGTGATATTTGGTTTTCTATTCAGTATCAGTCTCGAGTCTGGAATTTGTGCCCGATATAGCGATAGGGTCGCACCCATTACATCATGGGACGGAACACACATGACGAGAAGCGGGTGCAGTCTTAACTCCGTGGGTGCAGGGGTTGCAGCTACGTCGTGATGTGTGTTTGTGTGTGTGTGTGTTAACGGCTGATATTAATAAACTATCCCAACCGCTAACTAAAGGAAAGAATAAACCAATAATCTGTACCCAAGCATGTCAAACAAACGTTATTCGGATTGGTCTATTTTCACTAGGGATCCGAGGGTAGGACGAAAAATGAAAAAAAATACGTTTTCCGTTTTTTTTTAAACATAATGATTCCTTATGTTTACGCGAATGTTAGACATTGAAATTAAACTATTATAACGGATTTTATCGCGGTTTTTTATTTAATTTTTCTCCCGACGTTTCGAAGGCTTTGCAGCACTTCGTGGTCACGGGGCGGACTGAGGTGTTGGTGGTGGTCGCTGCAGCGACGCTCTACGAAGTCTGCAGTAGCTGAACACTCAGAAGAAGGCTCCAACTATTACCTTAGATTCGACAAGCCACAAATCCTTGCCAAAGAACACCGATTCCTGCCTAGGATGATCCCCGAGGCTATTGAGATCAAAAAACATCCTAATTTCAATAGAGAAGATGGTTGGAAACTTGCACAAGCCTGGGACCCGGTCATACATCTAATTAAATCGGGCCCCAAAAGACCTGCTGCCAGACCTCAAGACATTGTGAGCTCTTACTGCGTAGACCGGACCGCAAACAATGACTAACATCTTTAAATTGTATAATTGTAAATTGAAGGTAGATTTGTAACACTAACTTTTCGGACCACCAACACCTCAGTCCGCCCCGTGACCACGAAGTGCTGCAAAGCCTTCGAAACGTCGGGAGAAAAATTAAATAAAAAACCGCGATAAAATCCGTTATAATAGTTTAATTTCAATTTTTTTAAACATATTTACTGTGCAAATAATGTATTGCAAATATATTTTGAGCCACAATTCCATGAGAAAACTTATAACAGTTCTCACCTCGATATAGTTTTATTCGAGTGAGAAAGCTACGGTTAAAAGGTTTTCGTTTGAAGTTATTTAGAAAAGTACGCGAATAAAGAATTCAGTAGAACTAGGCAAAGTTTTAAGTGACGATTAAGGGTAACTACCGACACATTTATTCCAAAGAAATATAGTAAAACCGAACTATAATAAATCAGATTTAATATGAAAGAAGCAAATATTTCGCATTCCTATTGCTTTATTGTGCGATTTAATTTAAGTTGTAAGAAAATCACAGGACCAGAAAAATTAATGAAGATCTAAGTTGTATGCAATGCAATGCAATCAGCCCTGTATTATATACTGCCCACTGCTGAGCACGGGCCTCCTCTACTACAGAGAGGGGTTAGGCCTTAGTCCACCACGCTGGCCTAGTGCGGGTTGGCAGACTTCACACACCCTCGAAATTCCTATAGAGAACTTCTCAGATATGCAGGTTTCCTCACGATGTTTTCCTTCACCGTTAAAGCGAGCGATAATTCACAAAGAATACACACATAACATTTTTTTTAGAAAAGTCAGAGGTGTGTGCCCTTTAGGTTTTGAACCTGCGGACATGCGTCTCGGCAGTCCGTTCCACTCCCAACTAGGCTATCGTCGCCGCTAAGTTGTATAATTAATCAATATATCTGTTTCGGATTTATATGAGGTAAATTTAAATTAATATTATATAGAGGAAAGATTTGAGTTTTATTTTTATTTTTGTATGTTTGTAACGAATAAACTCAAAAACTACTGGACCCAATTTGGAAATTCTTTCACCAATATAAAGCTACATTATTAGCGAGTACATAGGCTACTTTTTACACCGGAGAAATATAAAGCGGTAGGTACTTATATCCCGGAAAATCTCATTCACGCGGGCGGAGCCGCGAGCAAAGGTCTTTTATCTGGTAAACGTAAAGAACAAAAATGAGTCAAATACCGTATTATGCTGGCCTGTTTGAACCGGATACCTATTAATTTGTTAGTCATAAAGTATTCTAATTACAATTAATTTATTATAATTATTTACGATTAATTACGTTCGTTATTAGGCAGAATACAAAATGTCCATAATCGTCTGCGACACGGCGCGGCGCCCCAAGGGAACGATCTTGATAACCAATACATTATTGTTGAGAGACTATTCAGTCACCACAGGCCTGAATTCGGCTACGTGACACCCCTACTAAGTCAGACTTTATTGGAAGACTCCTAAATGAGATCTGGAATTAATTCTCGAGAATAAGACATTCAAGACGAGATATGACGAAATAAAACAGCGGAGTGTCGTATAAAAACGGGTTCTGTTTATGCTGAATCTGATTAGATTTCTAACTTGTTCCTAACGGGAGTCAGCAAAGTGTGGACAATCGCACATTCATAAAAATAAAATAAATAAAGGTTGATTTTGTACAATTATTTATATGTAACAGAAAACAATACACAAAAGAAATTCTTCTGTGAAATCAGCATAAAAATTAGTTAAAAAATAACGCAGTTATTCATATTTGAAATATTGTCGGGAGCAACAGTCGGGGCGTGATGGGACTAGCGTGATATCCCTTTCTCACGCACGCAGTTTTATGGCCGATTACAGGCGGTGACGTCACATTTTGATAGTTCTGTTAGTTGTCAGCTTCCACCAAATTTCAAATCTTTACAATTTATTAATCATTGCGAGGATTTTTAATCCGTTAGGTTTTGGATGACATAAATTTTGATAAATGTATTTAAAAAAAAGGAGTCGCCTACTCAATTATATATTTATGATATACCTTATAGAGATATATCGATACGATATACATGTCTACTGTGCGAGAATTAGGTACCCTCTGGGGTATTGGTAGCTGCTTACGGAATACAATTTGTGATCTATCTATTTGTTATGCAAGAAGTAATATCAGCTCTTCTCCTTTGAAATAGAGAAAATCGCTAGCCAGGAAAAAAATGTTATACACAGTGTATTTCTATTGTGAACCCATTAAAGTTAATATTCATGAAGTAATTTGATGCTTATGTTTATGAAAATAGGGTGGTATTTATTTAATCATATTCATGAAAACTTTCACTTTCGTTTGTGTAATTAGTAAGCATTATACCGTCTGATATTTCAGTGCCATGCTTCAGTATCGCGGTTTTTGGCAGCGTTTCTATTGCTACTTTTAATTAATTACTTTTTTGTAACTAAAACTGTTATTCTACTTTATGGTATGATGCTAAAACAGCTTATAAAATTGTGATTTATTTATTTATTTATTTTCGAGAACCAACAGATAATAGCTTAATAACTATAGAGAGAGTAACAATTGAGGTCTTAATAATAGGTTCCCACGACTAAAACTACGTGATGAATAAATTGGAGATGTGAGCAGTTACATTTCGCCGTTAATTGTAACATTTATTATTATAGAAAATAAAACAAAACAAAAACATGTGTAAACAATAACAGAATTCATAAAGGTTTGATGTCTCATGTAGTAAAGAAATCTTTGTTTAAATGGTGCCGTGCCGAATTGATATTAGTACAAAAAATATCAATATCCATGCGCTTGCTTAGCTTGTTGAAGTTGTCACTTGCTCGCCACAAAAAGGAGTTGTGCCTATAATTAGTCGCTGCCATAGGAAGATACAACGGGGCATTCGTTCGAGTGGATTTAAGGGGAACATTTATATTGATTTTCCTTAATAATTCCGGACAATCAATCCTGTTGGATGTCGTTTTTAGAAGGAACAGTAAGTCCGTAATTTCACGTTTCTTAGAGAGTGGCAAAAAATGGAATTTTTTACAGAGACTTGCATAGTCATAGTCTGAGCTCATGATTCCTAGGCGGAAGCAAAGATATTTTAAAATTTTTGTTTGAATGCGCTCAATTCTAGTAATATACTTCCAATATCTCGGATTCCAGATTTGGGAAGCGTACTCCAGGTTGCTCCGAACGAATGTGATATGTATTAAGTGTGTCTTCTGTACCATTTAGGTCTCTCATATGTAAGATTCCGTCTGGGTGTGTACCAACGCAATGTCTATTTTTACCGCCAAGCAGACTGCTGCTTGGGGGTAAAAACGAAACACAACAGTGCATGCACCAGTGTGCATGCACTGTTGTGTTTCGTTTTGAAGGACATTGTAGCCAGTGTACCTACAGGACATAATGAGACTTAACACCTTGTGTCTCAGGATGACGAGCGCAGTGGAATGCCACACATATTAATTGGATTCTGTAAACCAAGATTTCGATCGTCACACTGGTTTAAGTCATAATTTCACCCGAGATGTCGAAATCACCTCACTTCACACTAACTTTGTTTCTACAGAATTGCATCGCAGGCCGGCATGATTTTATCGACTGACAAGGGATAACCATGCCTCTAGATGCCACTCGACTTAATAATTGTAACCGCATACAAACTTACAAATTGATAATTTCTCCCATAAAGGACACGTCCAAAAAACGGGCCTGAAATCTTAACCAAGACAGTTTACACATATTTGGATAGAACTCCTAAATACAAAGGTACAAGCATTTTACAATAAATCGTTTAATTTTAAAGACCTCCAATTTTGGGATTTATTTAATTTTATTTTGCTTAAAAACTACACTTAATATGAACGTTTTCAAAAAGTTACTTACATATGTAGGGGTGTTAAAATATTTTTTTTATGGATCCAAGTCCCATATTTTGCCCCTTTAATATTTCTAAAATTCAAGCCTGGTTAGATTTTGAGGCCCAGCACCCATACAAAAAGCGGACATCTCATATAATTAGTTTACATAAAAAGCAACAAGAAACCATGACGGCAATAAAGATATTCCTTCAATTTGTCGTCGTTTTGCACAGCTGTTACATAAATTACAACACTTAATTAAGCGATCGCAATGAGTGGGGAAAATTTCTCATTAGAGCCATAGCGAGTCAAATTCATTTGGCGAGGACGCGATGTGATGAAATTTGCATTTATTATCCTGGCACAGGAATCGCTACAATGCACCGAATGATACAGTGCATTTGATGACTATTTTCACCTAATGCTCAGTAGTAGAGCCCCTCACACAGATAATAACACACGGACACACATAGAGATAACCCCTCACAGTAGAGGAGGCCCGTGCTCAACAGTGGGCAGTATATAATACAGGGCTGATTGCATTGTATTGCTCAGTACCAATAAAAATAGTCATAATGTATGTTATGGAAGCAGTGCTGACGTCTAGGGCACGATACTGGGTTAGGCCAAATTGATATTGGATTTTTCTACTCAGTATCAGCCAGGAGTCTGAGATTTGTTCTCGATATGGCGTCAGGCCGTTACTAGTTACTCCTTCGGGGATAAAAGGCGTGAGTGTGTGTATGTGTGTGTGTGTGTGTGTGTGTGTGTGTGTGTGTGATCACTAGGTCTAAGGTGTGTGAAATAAATGTCGTAATACCAGTCTATGCAGGGTAATTTGGACATTGCGTTACTAAATGAAACCAAATACTTATCTCCTTGAAAATAACACTTTCCAATAAGTTATTTTAACCATAGATACAAAATAAAAATGTTAAGTTTCGAACAAAATAAATATCAGTAAAAAGTAACTTTAAGTTTACACGCCCTAATGCCACTACTGCTATTCTAAGAGGATTCGTCGCAGCGGCAACATTACACTTTCAGTCAGAAAAACACTCACGCACACGCCATATTCGCACTAAAATACACTATGATAAAAAACATCAGGAAAGTGAAATTGAGATTTTGATGAAAATATTCGTTTTTCATGGATGATTTTTGGCATAATGTTAGAAGAGGCAAAGACGAGTATGTGGTGCTTATTAACGCAATGTAAAAATAACCCTGTGTAATAGGCAACGTGTCTTTGTGTCCTTCGATTGTCGTCAGAATTATGGCAGCCTGCCCTACGGAATGACTAAGTTTTAGTTTTTCACTCCGTTGCTTATATTTTTTTTTTTCGGTAGGCGATCCTATAGTCAACACCGGGGGAAACCTGCGAATGGGATACTGGAGTCCCCCGGCTTGACGACTGCAGGGGCCTGGGAAGGAAGCGGAAAAGGATGATGGAAGGAAAGGTGGGGAGTGGAGAAAGGTTCTCAGGATGGGCGGAAAGGAAAAGGGTGCCAGGAAATGTTCGCGGGCCCTTTTAGGCCTCAATGTGTTATGCAACCAAGAGGTATACACACTGACTGTGTGCCTCGGCCCGCGACTAATGTTCCCCCGCGCATGGGCGTGCATTGGGTGTGAAGACCCAAAGCACAAGAATTGCCTCGGGGGGCCCGTTGCTTATATTAGCACGGTAAAGTAAAACGTCGTGTTTAGTGTAGTGGTGCACAGATAGCGCAGATTGACGAGAAATATTCTTCGTCAGTGGACACAATGTCATCGATATTATATTTGATATTTATAGTGCGTGCTAAATTACATGGCAAAAGAGAGCATTCGCCCCTCCCGACCAATACACTCGGCGACGCGATAAGAACCCCAATATTGATCCCGGAATGAATGGAAGTAGGCAGTTAATATTGCTATTAATTATTTTTTGCGGGCACGGCTAAATGAATCGAATATACGTATCTCGGAACGCGGCACCCTTACGTAGTCCACTTTCGCTTCGTTATGATATCGCGCTACCGGTCTGCTATATTCTTTCTTTTAATATTAGTTTATAACTGTTTGTTCGTAAAAGTGTAATTGTGAATATTGCTACATCTTTATTTGGTAAGCACATAAGAATAGTACTTATACAATAAGAAAACTAGCAATGTTTGTTATGTGTAAACTGTTGATGTTCCTATGAATAATAAATAAATTCCCCTTTACCACGATACATAGCGACATCGGTTTGCGACGTATTACGAATTGTGATAGGTATCTAGGTGAGAGTCGGGCAATGAAAGCTTTTGCCACGTTATTTGGCACGAGCTGTAGTCGGGCATCTAATAGTAATATAATAACCAGTGCAATCTAGCGGGTGATTTTAAATTAATTCTACGAGATATCTAGTTAAACACAATACTGTGTTCAGATTTACAGAATATTGGAGCCTGTGTAATTACGGGGCTGCCTCTGTGGCGCAATGCGTGCACGGTAGGACACCGCTCTGAGGTCCTAGGTTCAAATCCCAGGTAGGGCAAAGTGATTGGCTTTTTCTGCTTAGTATCAGCCCGTCTGGAATTTGTGCTCGATACGACGATAGGACCGTCCCATGATATGATAGAATCATATCATGGGACGAAAGACGCATGGTGAAAATTGGGTGCCCTGGTTGCACCTCTGCCTACCCGTAATTATTGGCAATGAGACTTGCAATTAATGCCCAAGGAGTTCTTTGCGGTTCGAATTACTGGGCGTTGTTACTATTTTAATGAACAGTATCGTGATTCATGTCTATTATGATTAGGAAGAAAAATGTTTGTCTCGTTCTCTCATTATCATCATGAGCCACATGAAGTCCACTGCTGGACATAGGCCTTCCCTAAAAAATTCCAGACGGACCTATCAAAAGCAGCCTGCATCCAGCGTGTTCTTGCGATCTCGAGTCGTCTGCCCGCTTTGCAGGTGGACGTCCAACGTCTTGTTATTTATAACTTAGACGTAGACCTATGTAGTTAGACTTTCTACATACTTATAGGTAACTACGCGTTGTTAAATACTCAATGATGCACGCAAATAAATGGCAAATGATTACTAATTACAGTAACGGTCTAGTTCTTCAGCTAACATTTCCTTTATTATAATGAAACATGCTCCAAGTGTTATAAATATTGATTTAGCAGAATGAAAATGAATTTCCCTGCGGCAATACTTTACACAACGGTCTCATTGATAACTAAACGTTAACCTTTAAAATGCTATTCGATTATCGTCCTAACATAAATTTTATAGGTGTAAATGTCAAGTGTGAATTTCTATGTTTAGCTCAAGTGACCCGCTGAAATTGGTAAAGAGCTTTCTTGTTCAATCAATTGGATCGTGAGTGCATGATAAAGATTTTTTATAAGTTCATCTTAAGGTTTACAATAACATAAGTGTCCTTAAACATATAATTCTAAAGGCTTAAGTCTTTGAAAACGTTCTGAAGATGTTAGAAGTTTCTCAAGTCTGTTTATATTTATTTACAAGAATCCTATCTAAGCTTACGGGTCTTAAAATCAAGTCTGTAATTTTTCTAGATTTAAAAAAAATCGGAGCGGTTATATGTTCTAAGCACTTAAATACATATATATATATATATAGTAAATATGTATACTTGAGGGCTTAAGAATTCGTTGTAAAAGAATATTCCGTTAACGAAAATGTTGTACTTAAGTTTCGTGTATGAAACGCAAGTATAAATAATACGAACAGAAACTGTGTTATGAAATTAACACCCATAATAAATAATTGAACAATAATATAATTTAAAAAAATATCTGAAAGGCGTAAAAGCAAGAATGGGCGCGTAGAGAGAACATGCGGTCTCGCTCATACCTATTAGCCGTAGAAGCGGTGACGTCACCCTGTACATTATACATAATAATATATTTTTCATTAAAGCTCACATCACTTTCTACAGATCCTAAGTGTTTTGTAGCGATATTTTTAATAGAATTTCAATAAAGTTAACGAAAAAATAAATATATTAGGTCCTTACCTATAAAATTGCCTCTTAGTATACAGAAATTTAAAGTCATCTTTTTATTAATATTTTTTATTTCTATTAATCAAAATATGCACCCATGCTATCGATGCATCTCTGTCAGCGCAGTGGCAATTTTTCAATGTCCTTCTTGAAGAAGTCAGGTGTACGGGAGCTAACAAACTCTTCTAAGGCATTTTGCATTGCCTCTCGGCTATTAAATTTTTTTCCTGCCAAGAAGTTGTTTAAATTTTGGTAAAAGTAGAAGTCTGTCGACGCAAGATGTGGTGAATACTGTGGATGACGCAAAACTTCCAACCCCAACTCTTGTACCATAGAGGCCATCTTTTGTAGGATTTGCCTAATATCCGAGAGGCAGTACAAAATGACTTTGAATAGTTGGTAGGCTCCCGTACACATAACTTCTGCAAGGACATTGAAAAATTACCATTGCGCTGGCAGGGATGCATCGATAACATGAGTGCATATTTTGATTGATAAAAATAAAAACTATTTATAAAATAATTACTCACTTTCTGTATACTAAACGGCAAATTCATAGGTAATGACCTAATATATTGCTAATTTAGCACTGTCAACACATGTAAGTTAAAATCCTTAGTTTATTGTGTCCTGAGTGACCTGACATATAGCTCAACCACCCAACACAATTAAAGTAGATGACAAGTCAGATGTACAAGTTTGCGAAAGCCAAATACTATTCACTTGTAAATTAATTTGCCGCACGAGTCGTCGTTAGATCAAACGAATCCAATCCCCAAACGAATTTATCAATCTTAATGTATCGTATCCAATAGCATGTATAAATCGCTGTGGAACCTTTAATACCGCGCAATCAATGTCAGCGGTATTTTAAAATTATTGTTCCGAGTTGAAAACTGAAAATCGTGGTACAAGCAGTGGCGTAACTATAGGTTGGCAGAGGTGGCAAAATGCCACGGGCCCTCGTCCCGAAGGGGCCCCCGGGCACCCCGATACGAAAGGCCGCGAGCTCAGACATAACATAAAATTTTGAAGACTCTATACGTCAATTTTTACTTGGGCCCCATCAAATGAATTTGCCACGGGCCTCATATGATATAGTTGCGCCACTAGGTACAAGGGAAATATGAAATTCTATGTTAGTGTCATGTGTGGACAAAGCAAACTCAATGTAAAACGACGCAAGAACAGCCCGAGTGCCATTCAAGCTGTCGATATGCCAGGAGGCTGCGAACATCTAAGTCATATTTGTAACAGTCATATTATTAATTCTAAATTTTGTAGAGATCTTTGGATTTCTGTACATGCAGAAACTATTGAATTGTGTGGATGAAACTTGGCATACATACAGTCTGTATGTATGCTAAGTTTCATCCAAACCAACTAACCAACCAACCAGATCGACCCTTGGATTAAAAAATTGGCTTTTATGTCGAAAAATATACAGTGTGGTCCAGTTATTACATTTTTATTGAATATACCATACTCTCAACTCTGTAACCATCTAAGATTTCAACATCACCATCATAATTTTTGTACTGTTTACAATTCTAATTGGAAAGAAAAATTTGTTTCACGTCAATGCATTGTTCCATTATTTATTTTTGTAGTAAAATATTCTAACGAAAGTGGATCCTTCAGAGAACGCTTTTGATCTTGAAAAATATTTAGCATCACATCAAAAAGCCTTTATGTTATTTTGATACGACAGTTGTGTAAATATACAAAAATGCAGCACAAATGAATTTACGCTGAATTTATTGTAGCATAAAAAACACCACTTACAAAAAATATGCACTCAAAATCTAATTTGATTCATGGCTGAAAGTGGATTTTATGGGATTCTTTCAAAATTCAAAATTCAAATTCAAAATTGTTTATTAAAATCAGACTTATATAAAAGCTTAAAATTACACAAAATCATGAAAAATAAAACAAAAAAAAAAATTACAGGAAATTATTCTAAGCATCGCAAATTACCAGGGGTCCCCAAACTAGGCGAGGCCTGTATCTTGGGAGACCAAATTGGAGTAACGTAACATAGTTAAAAAGCTTCATAAATATTACTAAATAAATGTAGAGCATAATACAATGACGAGAAAAATATAAATAAAATAAAAGCGACAGTAGACATTTCAGAAATTGACAATTTTTGTGATTGGAGTGCTTATTATAGTTTCAGTAGCATCGTAGTCAATACTTTGCAACCAACTCGTGAGTTTTTTTGTGCACGCATACACTGAGCAATTATTAATTTTACATAACTTATCAACCTTGTTGTAAATTGATCGATATGCATAGAATTGGAACTTTTTTACAAAATTAGATTTAACTGATGGTAGAGAAAGATTGAAGACCCTTTTAGTTAACAGTGCGTTGTATTCATCAGACTTAATAATAGATTTATGTGTTGAAACACAAGCTTTGTGTATATATAATTGTCGAACTCTTAAAACACCTGCTTCTTTATATAAACAATCCGTAGAAAATCTAAAGTCTTTACGCAACATGACCTTCAATACTGCCCGCTGAGCCCTTTCAAGGGGTAGCATGAAAGTTTTCCCTGCCCCGCCCCAAACACCAATACAATAGGAAAGAAGGGATTGACAGATAGCAAAATACACTAGTTTAAGGATGTGAACGCTAGCAGAGTTACGTAGAATTTTGAAGATACCAATTACCTTCCGTATCCTACAAGCAAGAGTTTGTATATGTGATGCAAAGTTCAGCCGTTCATCCAGAATTAATCCCAGGTATTTTACTTCCTTGGTTCTTTGAATTTGATTACACTGGCATGTAAAGGACAGAGTGGGGTTACATGTATGAATTTTTAGATCAGGCAGAGTTGGTGGTTGGGATATTGCTGTTTTGTGAAAGCATATATATTTAGTTTTGTCTGTATTCAGAGTCAAGAGATTATTCTGAAGCCAATTATAGACCAATTGTAGCCCCCTTTCTGCTGCCTGCTTAGCATCATCCCAGTTTTGGCCATGAAACACAATTGCTGTGTCATCAGCGTAACACACTATTTCAGCTGACTCCAATTGAAGGTCATGTATGTCATTCATATAAATAATAAATAACAGTGGTCCCAGAATACTGCCTTGAGGAACTCCATAATACGTAGGGATCGCGGAACTCTTCCAACTCTCAATTCTCACTAGTTGTTCCCGTTTTGTAAGGTAACTATTAAACCAGTTAAGGGCAGTACCCCGGATACCCATCAGTTCCAATTTCCTGAGTAGAATAGGCATAGACACTGTGTCGAAGGCTTTCGCAAGGTCAAGAAACACTCCGAAACAGTTTTTTCCTTTGTCTAACTGGGTAGCTACGTGATTAATGAGTTTGTGAACAGCATCTTCGGTTGACTTCAGTCTTCGGAAACCATACTGGCTTTCAGAAAGTAAACCATTACTCTCTAAGAAGCTTCTCAAGCGTATGTTGGTTAATTTTTCCAGCAATTTTGAGAAGACACTAAGAAGAGAAATGGGTCTGTAATTATTTGGGATGTTTCTCGGACCACCCTTATGGACAGGCGTTATTGAAGCAACCTTCCAGGCTTCAGGAAAAAGGCCTTCACTAAAACTGAGATTAAAAATGTGAGTTAACGGTGAAACTATGTATTTTTTGGCTACTTTTATAAAATTATTAGTAAAACCGTCTAATCCTGGGGCGCTATGATTCTTTAGGTCAGCTATCAGGCTATCTACTTCACTGGGGTCAGTAGGTGTAAGAAAAAAAGAGTTCGTTGGACCATTAGTAATATTAACCTTGGATGCCAGATTGTCTTCAGTTTCTTTAGTTTCAGTTAATATTTTGTTGGCCAGATTCAGCCCTACAGATGCAAAGAAATTATTACATGTATGAAGAGATTCAGAGGAATTTTCAGAGATTGATAATAGTTCTGTTGGCGGATCATGTTTTTGCTTGAAATGACAGATTTCCTTTATTGTACTCCAAAGAGCTTTTGTATTATTCTGGTTTTTTTCAAGTTTATTGCTCTCGTATTCAGATTTCAGTTTTCGCAACAAATCGTTGCAGAAATTTCTGTATCTAGAATAGGTTGCAATAATTATCTCGTTATTCGGTTGTTTTCTGGCCAATAAGTGTAAATGATCTCGGTGACGAGTACATCTAAGCAGGCCGGGTGTGATCCAAGGTTCGATAACTGCTTTAGATCTGCTGATCTTCTCTTCTCGAGTGTGTTTCAGAAGTATATAAGACAGTATACTTAAAAAGGAATTTGTAGCCTCGTTTACTCCTTTTCCTTCAAGTACAGGTGTCCAATCTACGTCCTTTAATTCCTTCATGACTTCCTCAATATTGATTTTAGTTTTCAGTCTCAAAGGTTTTTTTTTGTTTGTTTTATTTACTACGCCTAGGAAAACCATTTTATGATCAGTGATATCTGTTTCACCCACTGCACTAATTGCTTGTAGTTTTGATTTAATGAATATGTGATCTAGACAAGAATCACGCCTAGTAGGGAGGGTGATAGCTGGAAGAAGACTATGAGATGCAGTTACACATAAATATTCCGAAGGGTCCAGCTTTCTGCAATCCGTACTTAGTGTGTCTATATTAATGTCGCCGGCAAGAATAATATTAGGGTTACTTTTTATTGCGCCTAATATATTATCGAGTGAACTTATAAAATTATTTAGAATCTTAAATGAAGGTGAACGGTAAACTCCCAAAATTGTCACAAAGTTATCCACGTCAATCAGTAAGCCGCACGCATCCTGAATGTCAGGCTCGGTAACACTTACATTCCAGATGTCTCTTACATAAACGACAACTCCACCGTTCTGGTTCAGGTTGCGCTGGGTGGAAAAGGAGGCGTAACCCGGGATGTTCCCTATGATCGAGTTAGCGTCAAGCCAGCATTCGGTGAGAATAATAACATCACATATGGTGTTGAGGCGACGCAAGGCGATGAGAAAGGAATCGAAATTTTTGCGCAAGCTCCGGATATTAAAAGTGAGAACCTTAAAATTAAATTTATCAGTGAGAGTGTTTCGACATTCTTCTAGAGTATTTATCGCATGACAGTGAATCATCCGAGTCTGATCTAACTGCGAAGCTAGGTCTAAATTACCCATACTGGATAATTAATAAATCGTACTAACTTAGTTAAAAACATGATGCACAAGAAACACTTAATAAAATGGAATTGTACTTTAAAGCCTGTTAAAATTATTAAAAATAACTTAAGAGTAAATTGCTTTGGTACACATATTATAATAAAAAGGTATAATGTAAAAGACTGCAATCTCTGAGGAGTATAGATTAATTCACCTAGTTTATATAAAAATGTTTGTGAAATAATATTATAGTAAATATCAAATAGCCGGTATAAAAGTATGTTGGTTACAGTTGCTGTTCTCAACAAATATCTAATAGATAGTAACAATATCGGTAAAAGTCTAAAACAATGATTCATACATTTATCCATACTGTAACTATAAAATCTAGTTAATTCACGGACCATGTGAAAAGTTTGATAACGACTTATAATTAATATCACATCAAATATATCCTGTAGTAAACGAAACGCGCAAGTGTAGGTACTCTTAAACAAAATGTCCTTATAACTAAAACGAAATAACAAAACATAAACTTTTAGAAGTGGTGAAACGAAAAATAATAAATTATTAAAAGTTGAAGTAAAAAAATCTAAGTACAATAAAAACATGTGTTCAATTGAAGCCTGCCTCTCAGGAATACTGGTTGTCAGGCGACAAATTTCCTGGACTGGCATTGGTGACAGGGGCTTGTTTTACCAGGTTATCTAGGATTATGTCTGAAGTGACACGCAATACAGAGCTCGTCTCGGATCTGCGCATAAATATAGACCCGTTTGAAGTCCATACAAATTTAAATTTAAGTTGCGAGCCGATAGATCGCGCCTTGCTAAAAAGTACCCTGTTCGCTTTAGTAAGATGCTCGTTGATGTACACTCGCCGAGGATTGCCTGGCACTTCAATCATGTCGGTGGTGATGCCGCGACGAACTCTTGCCGCGCGCAGCAATTGATCCCTCGGAGCGCGTCGAGTCAGGGTGATGATTAGCGGGCGAGGTTTGTCTGACCCAGATTCCTTACTACGCATACCGACCCTTTTGATGTCATCGATGTCACGGCTGTCTAGAGCGATCCCGAGCTTAACGGAAAGGTTAGTAACTATCTGCGATAGATTTTCACCTTGGTGTTCTGTGACACCGGTTACTTCGACGTCCTTTAGGAAATCCCGTTGTTGTCGGGACTCGAGTTCATGGCGCAATTCCTGGACTTCCGCGCGTAGGTTATTAACCTCCGACTTATAGCGATCCAGCTCCTTCATCTCCTTTTTCATGTCCAGAATTTCCTTGCGAAACTGTTCCATATCTTCAGAGGTAGAGTTTAGTGAAGAGGTAAAACTGCGCATTTCGTGTTTCATAGCTTCGAAAGCTTTTTGAAGCTGTTGCAGAGATTGAGTGAAAGTCTGCAGAGTGTCTAATGGGACCGATGCTGTAGGTGCGTCTCTTGCTTCACGGGACATCTCCACCTCCTTCGATGCAGTGACCGTCGACTCGTTGCTGCGAATTCCTGAACGAACTGGAGTGGAATCAGTGAATCGTTCTTTAGTCTTAGTTTTGCAGACTGGACAGCGATAGTTATTTAGCCCGCTGGTGCGAGCTGACCTGAGCTCCTCCCTTGGTAAATTTAGACAGCTCAGGTGATATTTTGCGGGACATGATGAGCAGACAACGGATGTTATACTGTCTGAACTGCGATCTTCGCGTATTGTCTTATTACAAGCACCGCAAGACATTATTGGTCGAAGGCGCCCTCTCTATTCAAAAATATGGCAAGAATCGATAAGGACTTCAGTAGTTCAAGGTAACAAATGAAGATGGCGCTAATGACAAAAATAAATGTATTGTGTTTAGTAGCAGATTAATTATAAAAGTCCTCGAGAGATGGCACTAGTTTGTTTTCTCGCAGGTATTAGTTGTAAATAGTCTAAAATTTTTTAAGCACTGTTAATCAAGTTCTTTCCATCCAAGACAGAGGTAGAGTTCACCTTATCAGTCCGGCTATCCCGAATGTATTAAAAACACTTAGATTGCTTTAAACAAAAGTTCACTTGCACAACACTGTAACGGCTTTTTCGAAACAGTTTTTTGATTAAGTCACTCAATTTCCACTGTTCGGACAAGATAACGTTTGTACATATGCACCGGTACACTGAGAAATAAATGCGCTTACAATTTCGTGAAAATCAGACGTTTAACTTATATTTTTCACAAATTCTCTGGAGATAGTTCAAACGGAGTGTTTACGAAACTACGCCCTCTAGCGGAAAAAAGAAAAATAAACGCATACTTTTTCCTGTACAAGAACGTACGGGAAAAAATCAAACACGATTACTGTAGTAAGGAGCAGAATGAGGGTTCCTATTGTTGGTACAATATTGTGCTGTATTTTGTTTTTATGTTTAAATTTGTATATTTTTTTGTTGTCCCATCAATAAACATTTTTTCTTTCTTTCTATTTAAAATACTATTTAAAAATTACTGTGCTCAATGAAATGAAGCAAAATGGTATATTTAAATGAGGGTGAACAGTACGTAGGGTAGGGGGTGAAATCAAAACATTGAATATTCCATAAAAATAAATACGTTTATCTGTAACTTCTCTTTTAAATATTCTGTATACTTTTAATTATCCTTAAGATTGAAAATTTTAAATGATTTTTATCCTTTGAGGTAGGACTTGAGGAGTCAATTATTTTCCCAATCTCCCAGAATACTGTGAAACATTGGCATTTCTTGTGATTTAGAATAAAAATCTCCGACCTTATTAAGCTCAATAAAATTCAAAAGTAGCCCGAAATCCAAAAGATCATTACGCAGCATCCACTCAGTTCATCTATTTTAAAAACATTGGTTATTCCAAATAAACAGCATCAAAGTCTTAGAGGGATAATAAAATTTGTTCCAAGAATTTCCATGTTAACGCTAGAACCCAAGGGAACGGTGGAAATTCAACTTCCCTCAGGAGAGGAACCTAAAATAAAATAAATGTACAAGAGGTTCGCTAACACTTTTTTGGCAACTGTGGCAATTTAATAACATGTGGATAGCAAATTTAGCAATGACCCTGTATAGCTTTTTAATGTGATTATAGTTTTAATTACATATAGCCCAGAACATGATTGCATTGGACTTTTTAGGAAATTACTATTTCCAAAAGTTCTTTGTTGTGATCCCTACATTACGCAAGGAACTTTTGCGAAAAAATGATATTTCAAGGGCTTATTGTACTTATTGTATAAATATGTGAAAATTTCCACTCTGTAATTTTCCGGGGTAAAAGTTAGCCGTTGTCACTTTTGGATACAGTAGCTTTCTAACGGTGTATTCTAAAAATCGATTAAGTTGTTTTTTATTTATTTACAAGCAAACATCCAAAAAATCTAATGTTTTTTTTTATTTGCACAAATCTTAGTAGTTACAAAAAACAATATAAAGTACGCTTTAAACTACATAAAGCGAGTAGAAATTTCGTGTTTAAAATATTACAATCACTCAAACCTGCTCGTTATTAATTAAAACACGTTTGCATTTCTCTAGTATTTACAAAGTGAATCGCGGCATTATTTCAGCGAGATGAGAGGCCTAGTAGCGCTGTTGACCTGGGCCTTGACACCATCGGTCATGCTTGGATCAAACAAAATGGAAGCTGGTTCAAGGGCGGTTGAGAGCCGTACGTTTTAGCTTCAAAAATATGAATGAATATTCCATGATAATGAGATAAAAATGCATTTTCAATTCAGACTTAAAATAATTTACTTTGTGACGCTTTTACGGATAAACTACTGAACCGATTTTGATACAGTGTGGATTAAGATTAAACTTGAGGGATATATGGCTGCTTTCACGAACAATCTGATATATTTTATAATGGTTTACAAATGAGCATATCCTGAGAAGTGACTATGAAATATGAACACACACTCCCAAGGGACTCAAGTATCATCGACGCTTGAGAATAAAGCCTTATGTTGGAGAAATAAATAGAAAACGTAGAAAAGCACGAGCGGAATCCATATATTTACATTAGATCGTACAGTTTACGACTGTTGTCGTGCGGATGGTGGAGGAAAATAAATAACATCACGCCCCAAGGGTCGAGGCTGCATTGAAAAATATACTTTATATCGATTTGGAAATATGGCTTATTTTTATATTTCGCTTGCAGTTTAACTCAAACCTCAAGGGGCTTCAGAAATAATATTTTTTATTCAACCTGAAGCCTGAAGAGATTTAATCAATTTAAGGAGAATTTTTTAAAAAATATTTTTTCATGACACAGTGAATTCATTTCGAAAATTGTTTCTGTAGGATGCGAAACTTTTTGTTGTTGTTATGTAGTTCATCACATTCCATTAAATATTATATTATATATATTAAGAATAGCTCTATGCTAAAAATCCGATTTCCCCTGAATATCGGAAATTTCAGCTTCTTTTTTTAATAGTTGCATGTTAGGCACACAAATAGAGCAAGTCATACCTACATGTCAACAGATTAACACATAGCCTACATTTTTTTTTTTTTTTTTTTTTTTTTTTTTTATTGCATTTAATGACGAGACGAGCATGCCGTTCGCCTGATGGTAAGCGATACGACCACCCATAAACAGTAGCAACACCATCCAGCACCTTGACTAACAAAGTACTGTGTGGCATTCCACTGCGCTCGTCACCCTGAGACATAAGATGTTAAGTCTCATTATGTCCAGTAGTTATACTGGCTACAATGTCCTTCAAACCGAAACACAACAGTGCATGCACACTGTTGCTTGGCGGTAGAAATAGACATTGCGGTGGTACCCACCCAGACGGCCTCTTACATAATGAGAGACCTACCACCAGTATTCCGGAAATATGACTACAGACTTTTATGCAAGATGCAGACCAAAAGCTAAGCTAAGTCAGTTTAGCTTGGCTCGAATAGCTGACATATTTTTCATATGTACGTGTGTAATAATAATAATACCAGCACTGTATTTTATACTGTTCCAATGTTGGACACAGGCCTTCTCTACTACTGAGAGGGGGCTAGGCCTTAGTCCACCACGCTGGCCTAGTGCGGGTTGGCAAACATCACATACCTTCAAAGTTCTTATGGAGAATTTCCAGGTATATATGTTCTCTCATGATGCTTTTCTTCACCGATAAAGCGAACGATAATTGATAAACAATACACACGTAACTTCGAAAAGTCAGAGGTGTGTGACGTTGACAAGTACCAGATACTTGTGTGCAGACCGCAAACTATGTAAAGAGCAAACTATACCGTAATTTTCTCATCAAAATAAAACTATTTTTCTGATTTTATAGCAGTTTTTCAAAAGTTCCGAAGACTTTGAAGCCTTCATTGTCTCTGCCTACATTAAACATTTATAAAAAAAATAGTTTAAAATATTAATATTAGTTGTTGACGGTCCGATTCACGATCCATAGAAAATATAGTTTAAAAAACCGCGATAAAATCCGAAAAAAAGTTTTATTTAAATGTCTTATATTCGCGTAAACACAAGAAATCATTATGTAATTTTATGAATTATGCGACACCTTAACTTAGTTCGTTGTCTGCAACCCTCATTATTTTGAGCGATGCGTATAATTTTATGAATTTAAAAAATAAGTGTACAAACACAATGCTTTTCATCTACCACCATTCTATTTCGACCTATAACGTAAAATCCATTTGCTTAATGTGTTCTTCATTCCGAGATGTATGGACATCAATTAACATTTATTTGGCTCTTTGGAAAGGAAGTATATGCTATTAGTGAAGGATTTTGTGGATACTTAAAAAAAATTGGGAGAGATTTGGTGTAATTTATTGGACGATAAACTGATACATTTTTGGCCAACGCGTTTTACATTTTACACACACACACTCACGCCTTTTATCTCCGAAGGGGTAGGCAGTGGCGCAATTAATGCACCCACTTTTCGCCGTGCGTATTCCGTCCCATGATGTGATAGGGGGCGAGCCTATCGCCATATCGGGCACAAATTCCAGACTCCGGGCTGACACTGAATAGAAAAATCCAATATCACTTTGCCCGAGCCGGGGATCGAACCCGAGACCGCACGTTGCAGTCGGTCGTTTTACATGTACAACCACAATAATACCAGTTTCAAAAAAAGGGATTGAAAACGTAACCCACGACAAATAACGTTTTCACTTTGTTAATTTTGCAAAATTCTTTTTAGGAGTGCAATGCAGCAATATCTTTTTTATAAATATTAAGAGATCAAAGAAGAAATACGAATATTCATATTTTATGTACCTAAAAAATGTTCATCGATTTGCCAAAATCAAAGAATTATTATTCGTTTAAACATTTGCATAAATGTACAGTCAGCAGCATAAGTAGCTGAGCAAATTCAAAATTTCAAATTGCCTACATACTTGTGTGTTCTTACTAATCTTCTTTTTTCTTTTCACAAAAATAAAATAAAAGAGATTCACTTTACTTCAAACGAAGAAAAAAATTATTCAGTTTAACTTAACGCGTATATAGGCGATTTGAAATTTTGATTTTGTACAGATACTTATGCTGCTGACTGTACACTAAGGAGAATTTATTTTTACGAGAAGATTATTCCACTAGCAAACTTATAAAAAGTTAACACTTTATCTCATAGGTACTTCGTAAACTTTAACAAATCCTTGCTCGGGGCGTCCCCAGCGCTTATTTTATAACTAACGAGTTTTAAATTATAATAAGGTATGAATACCTAAACAGATTTATTTTATAAAATGTTACTATTATTAGTACAATCACCCAAATTGGTGCTAGTGCACTTTCTCAAGATAAAACGCCCATTTTTCATATTTTACCAAGCAGGTGCAATCGTTTCGGAGATGTTCAAAGGAAACAGCTGGTAATTCGTATTGTCTACTTTAGTTATAAGTTGCATGTTGCTAACAGACTACGCGCAAGCGATTTATTTAGAACTTTAAGGTGGTCGAGCGTACACTTTTCTGACTGTACATACATGAGACCCACCGGGATTTTTGTTTTTTTATTATACGTATTACACATTACAAACAATATATTGTCTACAAAATATACATTCAAATGTTTGTTTATAATTAGGTAACACAAATTGGCAAACTCTGAAAAATATAATAGTTACTTTTAGTTTTTTAAATCAGATCCATCCACTCCCTCCTATCACATTGTTATTAAAATTATCACGAAATAATTCAAAACTCAATCAAGATCAGAATAACCGTACATCCTTTATTCTATTTTTTACGATAGAAAAAAAAATCACTTTTGTGACTTATAACTCTTAGATCTTTTACATTCCCATCCAATTACTGGGTGTTTTATAAAAACAACATTTGAATTTGAGATGAGATGTGGGACGATGTTTACATCTCTTAGTTTTACGTACTCAGGGCTAAAAAGTGGAAAAAATTATAATAGAATAAATTTCATCGTAGATACTAATTTAGCATTAGCAAACGTAATTGAAATAGAACTATGTCTACGAAATATGTTTTTTGAACTCGATTTTTGTTTTTTTTTATGGCATTGGCATATGAGTAACTGCCAGAGGCTCATGTACGCCTCTCTAACGCATGCTCACGCCTTTTATCCCCGAAGGGGTAGGCAGAGGCGCAACTAGTGCACCCACTTTTCGCTAAGCGTATTCCGTCCCATGATGTGATAGGGGGCGAGCCTATCGCCATACCGGGCACAAATTCCAGACTCCGGGCTGATACTGAATAGAAAAATCCAATATCACTTTGTCGGACCCGGGGATCGAACCCGAGACCTCAGCCTTGCAGTCGTACCGTAATACAACTACGCCACCGAGGCAGTCGCCTACGCCTCTCTAAATATTAATTTAAAACAACATCGTACTTGGAACGATTTAATATAGTACAACTAAGAGCTTATTACACTATGTTCAAGTAAATTTTATTCGCATATAATGTATATACGCTGCTCTTTTTAACCGACTTCCAGAAAAGGAGGAGGTTCTTAATTCGTGTGTTTGTATTTTTTTTGTGTTTACCATTTATTTGGGAGCTTAACTTTTGTATTTGGTCGCCCTATATTATATTCGACAATTAGCGTTTACTCAGACATTGTGAAACAGGCCCTAAGAACTGACTTTTCAATCATCAAAGGGTTTTTTCTACATCAATGATCAAATGAGAGTTATTTGTAGGGAAAATATAAAACGAATAAATGAAATAAGTCAGTTGTATGGGTATTTTATTTCAACAATATAACTTTTATATTTATAATAATAATAATAATAATAAAACATTTATTGCACACAAAACACCACATATACAATTAAAAAGTAAGAATAGATTAAAAAGAGAAAAAAAAAACACATGGGAACAAAAAAAAAAAAAAACTAAAAATACAATCTATGGCTAAATCGCCACAGTGCCGAGTGAGTCGGGGCACCGCACAGCTATATATATTGTAAACAAATATAAAAATATTAAGTGCATTGTTCCGAATGTCGTGGTGTGTGTGCAAGCGGACCTATTCAGCATGGGGCCGCGGGGCCCGGAGGAGCCGCGGCGCGCTGGTCTTCCATATGGCCCATATTTAGTCAGGTTATAATTTATTTTATCCCAAACTATACCTATTGGAAAATCAGCGCTCAATTATAATAAACAGAAAGCTCATTAAGGTATTATTAATACATCAGAAATTATATAACTTATAATCAAAAGTATTTACTTTTAAAACAGCAGGCAAAAAAAAACACTACGGTGTGGCAGGAAAGAAAGAAAGAAACATGTATTCGCACAATATACTGGGACGCACACAAACAATTAACAAAAAAGGTAATACATATTACATAATGCATGTGGGCAACGTGCATCCCATGATACTGTCGAAAAGGATCCAGTTCAGCATAAAATGCCAGGCAAGGCGTGCCTGGCGCTGGTTTTCAACTAGAACCCTCACTTGGAGGATAGTGACTCACGGATTGATTGTAAAATATGAATAAATATAAATAGATAAATAAAATAGTGGGAAAAGGAAGCAAATAGTTATTATAAGGGGATCTCTGTATGTAAATGTAGCGACACTTACAAAAATTCCACCACAACGCGTTAGCTCAAGTTGTTTGCCGACAGTTATGTTAAATAAGAATAAGCTACACTACCTTTCCAAAATAAGCGACCTCTTTTAGATAACTTTATAGTAGATTTATTGTGAATGAATAAATGAAATAAAAACCTAGTCTTAAACACCCCAAATTCAACTGCACACCACATTCCTAAATGCAGTATATTTTAAATAAAACCAAACGTGAAAATGACAAAAACAGAACCTCGTAAACTTGGAAAAGATTTGCCAAAAGCAGTGATATGATACGTGCCAAAGCATCTTCCGCAAATATCTTCCACTTGATATATTTTATGGGATGCGTTCAGCATTACTTATCTCGAAAATTTATTTCTTTTCTGTTATTTACTCTTCGTGGTAAAGTTTATAGCCATATGTGATGGGGATTAGATATTTATTGCGCGTACATAAATTTGAATTCCATTAATATATAAATGCTGACTTTTGGGATATATTCAATTGTACTTTGAGTGAATTCACAAGGATAGCAACATGGATAATATGCTATAACAGTTATAACACTAAATAATAATTATTCAACTTTTCTGTAAATAGATTATCGATACTACAGCATTGGGATAATGATCCTGTAAGTAGTATCAGTTGGTAAATAAATAAATATTTTGATGTTCGACAAGAAACCCAGAATTCGATGAAAGGATTTTTAAGAAATTTGGCTCACAGATTCATCATACCTCGGACTCATAGGTTACCTTTTATCCCTGAAATGTACAGATGTATACATGTATAGCGTCACGCCGTTTACCTTTTCTGGGGTAGGTTAAGGTGTTATAATATTAGAATTCTTTGGGTATAACACACTCTCATTTTGTCAGCGATGTTAAGACCCATGTAATAGAGAACAGGGCTATTGCGTACGGCTTTTAATCACAACGGGAAGCCGAAACCATTTTTTTTAATAACAAGAGCGGATGACCACCTTTGCGTTACAATTAGTCCTTCAAGCTACATTTGAAGAGAAAATTTTGCGGTACGCAGCTGCTTACTTGTACCCATGGAATTGATGTCCATAGGTTACAGTGACCACATATAAATAGGCCGTCAACACATGTGCCTTTGAAGGAAATAAACAATACTGAGTAGAAAAACCAATTATCACTTTGCCCGACCCGGGGATCGAACCCGAGACCATAACACTGCAGTCGTGCCGTAATACAACTACACCACCGAGGCAGTCAAGCGTTGTAAGTCAGCATCTTACATCCTATTATGGCCAGCCTTTTGTAACCCCAAGACCCAAGTGACACCACAGGCGACACGCTCATCATTGTTTATTTGTTTGGTTGAAGGCGCTAATCTCAGGAACTACTTAACCGATTTTGAATATCCTTTCACTAATAGGAAGCTACATTTCACCTGAGTGCTTTATGCTACTTTTCATCCCGAGAAAATATTTTTATCCCGGAAAATCTTGCTCACGCGGGTGGAGCCGCGAGCCAATACTGGTTCCTAATAAGCGAAGCCGTGGGCCTAAATAAACGTCAAACTTTACGAGTTTCCTGCCCGAAATTAATCTCTCCATCACAAAGGTGGCCTTCTTTACGAGTAGAATCATTTAACGCTTCAGTTGCCGACAATTATACTCCGCAAATAAAAAGCCTCAGCGTTTCGTGACAATTAAATAAACTCAAGTGAAATTGCTTTAAAAACTGTCCGATTTGCTGGTTTTCTCGAGGCAAACGTAAGCATTTTGTAAATAATGCAATGGTAACGATAGCTTTAATTTATCGCCATAGAACCTTCTCCTCAAACCTAGCAATCTTCTCCTCAAATGTCCCCCTCATAGCTGTGACTTCACTCACTCTTCTTTCGCTATCCAATCTGTTCTTCTTTGGAATTCACTTCCCCTCGAAATCAGATCGGCTACCTCTCGGTTTGCCTTCAAAAGGAGAGTGCGGCAGTTGTTGTTGAACGATGCAGAAGAATCACCACACTAACTTATAATATGATATTATTTACATATATATTTATTTAATTATTATTTGTATTTTATGTATTTATTATATTTATAATGTTACTTATATTATGTTTTGTATTTAGTTTACATATTTATGATTGATTGCTTTGTTTACTTTTATGTACGTTTATTCGTATCTCTAATATCAAGGTAAGTACCTGATGCACCTACCTTATGTATTTCTGCACCACCCTAAGGTTGACTGGGAGAGAATGCCTTTGGCATTAAGTCCGCCGCTATACTTATGTATATAAAGTGCAAATAAATAAATAAATAAACCTTGAAATAGGTAATAGTGAATACGGATACAACAAGAAAAATGTGCTGCCATTTTGCCCATTGAGGTGATTACTACCCTTATCAGCACAAAACTTCAAACAGTAAAGGAGACGAATTAATTTCTATAACTTATAGCTATATATCAAATTCTTGTAAATTATCAAGGTCTTAACCATAACTTTTAGCTACTAATTGGCCTGTCTTCAGAAGTTACACGTTCCTTACCATTGTTGGTGTTGTTTGAAGTTCTAAAATTCTTTGCTTTTTGGGTACTGATAAACACAATAGCTAAACCTGAAAAAGACGTATGCTATTTACGTACGGCAATGCCAAAAAACGGGTGGTGATGATTTGTCACGTATGTTCATCGATTTCCTTAAAGCTTAAATTCTTTAGACCTTTAAACAATTGATTGGACACAACTTCATAAATACAACGTCGTAAATCAACTAAATTTTATAAGCTTACTAGCTTTTGCCCGCGGCTCCGCCCGCGTGAATGAGTTTTCCCGGTATAAAAGTCCCGCTTTATATTTTCCCGGTATAAAAAGTATACATAATCTACCCGTAGCTTATATGACACGTTCGTAGATTTACCATAGCAGCGCCATCTATTGATTACTTACTCAACCCAGTCGAAAGGTATCGACATCTGTTATCATTACCATAGCAGCGCCATCTATTGATTACTTACTCAACCCAGTCGAAAGGTATCGACATCTGTTAGAATCATTTGGAGTTAACAGATAATTGTGACTGTCAAATAATAACAGACAAATAATTAGCAATAAATTAAAATTGCGACTATAATTTGAGATTTAAACTATCCTATCTCTCAAGTTGGATCGAACTGCACATGGTGTGCGAATTTTATTATAATCGGTTAAGTGGTTTAGGAGTCCATTGAGGACAAACATTGTGACACGAGATTTATATATATTAAGATTTTACATACACATCTTATTATAATTTACTATGTATAGACAATAAAACATATTATATAAAGCTTTCCTATTTATTGTTTACTCAGTGAGGTATCTGTTTTCTAACTTTTATTTTTACTGCCAACTTCAATGATGAATAAACTTTTCGCCTTAACTGTAGTTGGAAGTAAATTACTTTCTATTGTTTTATAAAATAAAATAATGACTTGCAAATAAAATGTAGGTACTTCAATATAAAATTTATTTATTTGGATTTGTATAGTTTATTCTCGCAACTTTGTTGGCGAGAAAGCATTGTTTGGATAATTTATTAAAGTTATTAGAGATTGCTTCGGAGTCGTATTGCATTCGCCGTTCGTACACTGGTGGTAGGTATCTCATATGTGAGAGTCCGTCTGGGTGGGTTCCACCGCAATGTCTATTTCTACCGCTAAGCGGCAGTGTGCATGCACTGTTGTGTTTCAGTTTGAAGGATATTGTAGTCAGTGTAACTACTAGACGTAACGATACTTAACATCTTATGTCTCAGGATGACGAGCGCAGTGCAATGCCACACAGTAGTTTGTAACTCAAAGTGCTGGATGGTGTTGCTACTGTTTATGGGTGATCGTATCGCTTACCATCAGGCGAACGGCATGCTCATCTCGTCATTCAATGCAATAAAAAAAAACACCCTTGGTCCGTGGTTCAAACCCCTGACAATCCAAAAACCTGTGACAGATTTTCTGTGACAACATAAACAAGCATACGAGATATTAATAAAAATACGTTCCTTCCACAGATAATATGCACCATGGAAACCTTCAACATCACACAAGAGAATGGCACAGAGAACTACCAGCCGTACTACGAGAGGCCGGAGACTTACATAGTGCCCATCATCTTCGCGCTGATCTTTGTCATCGGCGTCGTCGGGAACGGAACCCTGGTGGCTGTCTTCGTCAGGCATAAAGCCATGAGGAATGTTCCTAACACGTGAGTCTTATATAACGTCTTAAAAACCTCCCTGAACATGACGTTAACCAACTCCAAGAAGATGTCCTCCAGCATGAGCCGTTGTATTCCTTGACGGTCGGTTGTATCTGTCATGACAAAGTTACCTCACAGCACCTGATATTAAGCAAGATCAAAAAGACCACCAGCAACGTTGTATCCTTTCATCGTTAGCATAATTATTCAGGCCTAAGTTATTCTTCACGTTACACTAAAACGATCAATCTATAATAATATTGTAAAGAGGAAAGATTTGTATGTAAGTATGTTTGTAACGAATAAACTCAAAAACTGCTGAACGGATTTCGATGAAATTTGGCACATGGGTAAATCATGTCCTGGATTAACACAGGCTACTTTTTATCCCGGGAAAATATTTTCATCCCGGAAAAACTTTTTCACGCGGGCGAAGCCGTGAGCAGAAGTCTAGTATTATAGAAAGAGGGGACATGTATGCTGACTAACTGTTGCACAGCTTAATGTTGGGGCAAAGATATGAATTACGACCTCTTGCTTCGGCCCGAAATGGAAGTTTCTTTGATTCTACGTCTGATGGTCAACTTACCACCATATTTCCACTACACATGATGGTAAGCAGTATGGCGTCCAGATAGAGTATCGATTGAGAGATGATTATTCCTTACCAGTCGACATAATTATGCCGGCTCATTTCAAACCGACACGACTGATTCCGGTACTCGACACATTTACGTCGGCCACAATGGTGGGTTGCCTTGTACGGTGATCACTTTGCGGGCTGATATCCTACCACAAACGTAGCACTCTGTTAAAACTGCTCTTACTAACATTAAAATATGATATAACTATAAAAGGTGTTTTAGTATGACATCTATTTCATTTTAACGGTGAAGGAAAACATCGTGATGAAACCTACATACCTGAGAATTCTCCATAAGAATCTCGAGTGTATGTGAAGTCTGCCAACCCGCACTAGGCCAGCGTAGTGGATTTAGGTCTAACCCCTCTCAATAGCAGAGGAGGCCCGTGCTCAGCAGTGGGTAGTATAAAAAATACAGGGCTGATAGCGTTGATTGCATACATTTCTTCAGGTATAGCTTTCGCTTTTAAAACTGCTCTTAATACTCTTCCTGACTAGAAAGCAGTATTAAATTACGATATCCTTCCACAGGTACATCCTATCACTCGCCTTGGCTGATCTGCTCGTCATCATCACGTGTGTGCCCTTCACCTCAATCGTATACACCGTGGAGTCATGGCCCTGGGGTGCTACTGTCTGCCGCGTGTCAGAGGTCGCGAAGGACGTCAGCATCGGCGTCTCAGTGTTCACTCTAACAGCTTTGTCTGCTGACCGGTACTTCGCTATCGTCGACCCGTTAAGGAAGTTGCATGCTACAGGTAAGACCTTTTTTTATTTAAGGAGCTTGGTCGTCATACATCTCTGTATAAATAAGAAGTTATTTAATAAGTCTTAGAAAAATGTAACCAGATTTTCTTCTTTCACCTACTCTTCTGTTACTACAATATGGGTTCAACACATTTTCAAAGCTATTGTTCCTATAACAACCTTGGAAATGTGTGGAAGAAGGGAGGAATGATTTGCTTTCGTTTATACTGCCGGCTTCGTATATAACTTCAATTATCTCTAGAAGTTCCAAACTAGAGCAAATCGAGTTAATAACTCACACAGTGTTAATCGAAATGGAAATGAAACCCATGATCACCCAGTCAATGAACTAGTGCTGCTTATGTGAACTAGTCTGCCAATTTCGCTTACTATATCTAAATACCTACTAAAAGGTAATAGAATTTTGAAATATTGTACATCAATAAATTATTATTTCAGGGTGGCGCACTTATATGAAAATTGTTTTTTTCATTTTTCAAGTACATAAATAAATGATCTGATATAAACAAAATAGAAAACGAAATATTAATTTTACAAAGTAGGTCGCATGCTAATTAAATATTATGCAACTCCCCTTCTCTACAAAAATAGAATTTAAACCCATATTGAGGAAACTATTAAACAGTAGCGGGTAATTTCCCCAGGAACTTGGGTAATATCGATATACATATTATTAAAAGGAATAGCAGGAAAATAGCGAAAATGAAACGGAGACAAAAGCGATCAATCTTAGGGCCTGTGCACACACGCCGGATAGCCGTGACGGATGACTATCCGTCCCCTCAATAACCTCTCAACGTAATGTCCGTTGCATTATTTAGTTGTGTTCGGACTTTTGTAGTACGACTGATGTTACTCAGGTTCTATCTTCAAGTTTGGTGATAATATTAAGGGCCAGGTCCAACTTTAGAATAATGCCTGATTTAGGGAGCGGCTCAGCTTTTGCCGACGGCTCTGCCTGAGTGATAGGTACAGTTTTCCGGGATAAAAGTCCCGCGTTATATTTTCGCTTGGTAAAAAGCACTCAGAAGTAATGTAGCTTCTATTAGTGAAAGAATTTTCATCGGTTCAGTAGTTCCAGAGATTTTGATTTGCTTTTCCTCTTAATATAATATTAGTATAGATTAACAATCTCGCAAGACTGGGTACCTAGTGTATACGACCCCTTAGGACCTGTTTATTTGTAAAGGGCTAGAGCTGTCAAAGCAAATAATCTGGAATCATTTATATTTGGCTCACATCCAGACTTCTCCATTTGGAATAGTCATAAGTATTCGTTGTTATTCCGTCGCGTTAAATGCAAAATGGCGGCATATAGACAGGTTTTATTGAGCACAATATTTTCAAACGTAATAAAATGTTACGGCTTTTTCTTTATGTCATGAACATACGTGTTTTTATACCCGATCTTATAAGACTTTTAGATTATTTTTTACTTAAGGTTATCTCTTAATGTGGGACCACATTAAGATTTACTCTGACAATATTATATTAAGGACACGGCTTCTCTGATCTTTGCTTTCTGACAATGTATAAGAGCAAATGCATACATTTATAAAAACTGTTGTGGTATGTGTAGAACAGACAAAATATGTTTAAGATTTATGTATGTATGCGTTCGTAATGACACAAAATAGTAAGTATACTTAGTAAGTGGGTTTCACTTTCAACGTAGTAGTTAAGTACTTTGAAAGTGTTACATTTTTATTTGCAACAACAAGCACATGGCACGTCCTTTCTAAATCGTTTATGGGTCTAACAGGATTAATAAGCACATAATTTATAATCCGATGATTTCGAAACGTCATTTATTAATTTTGTATGTTTTTTATTCCCATTATAAAAGCGATATTAAATACAGGACGTTGTCACTATAGGGTCATCCGGGGCAACAGCACGCAGTGGGTAAAAGTTCGCATGGTCAATATCTCGGAACCTATTGAGGGGGCTCAGACACTTTCGGCTAGATCAGGGGCGCGTCAGGGACGATGTCAGAGCCACAAGCTATTTTACCAAACCTCACTTATTTAGCGAAAAATTGTGATCAACGTGATTTTGTTGATTAGTTACTAATATTTTGTGCTGGGAAAAAAGTGTATGGCTAGAAGGTGCATCAGTTTACAAAAGTCCGTTAATTATGTTAAGTTTACATGATTATTATAGCATTTATTTTAGTTATTATTCTGTCCTAGAAAATAAATGCGTCTCAACTAACGTGTGATTGTTTAAAATATTCCCTGTTTGGGTAAGAGTACGAGGTTAATAGTACGCACCCTGTTATAACTTCATTACAATGACCGCACGGTTTTTTTCAATTAAGTCGAATATTACTTGTAAAGATTTTTAGACCATATACAGAAAAAAAAAATTCTCATTAAACACTCTGCGTAGTTTTACTCACATAACGGGTCAATAGTACGAATTTCTCCCGATGC
The DNA here is from genome assembly GCA_947568825.1 of Sphinx pinastri. Taxonomy (NCBI): domain Eukaryota; kingdom Metazoa; phylum Arthropoda; class Insecta; order Lepidoptera; family Sphingidae; genus Sphinx; species Sphinx pinastri. The sequence goes on along the minus strand of OX387631.1, from coordinate 13,353,323 downwards.
ACTTAAACATGTATTGCAAAAAAAAACAATAAAGCAATATACAAAAACCCATTAAATAATGAAAGTAGAATAAATTTACTTTATATAGAGTGTTAAAACGTTTTTCGAGATACTATATTTTTGACTGTGTAGACGATAGAAAAAAAAGTGCGTACTTTTAGGCCGAATGACCCAATGACTAGAGTAGTTTGTTCCTTGTCTTCAGTTCCTTCTAAATTTAGGTTGTAAAATGTTTCCCTCCATTTTCTTGCTTGCAGTATTATCAATTTATAAAGCTTTCTTAACACCACATTATTAAATTTTGTCTCAAAGATAAATTAAACTGCGAACCCAGCTCAATGCAACTATTTTTGTTCACTCATATTAAGAGCGCTTTATTTTTAACCTTTATTACTAAAAAGGCATTCAAAATGTTTGTGCTCTAATAGGTATTAGTGTTTTTTATAAGGTTACGACATATTGACCTCTGCACTTGATGGTAAGTGGAGTTTGGTCGAGAGTGTCGAACGTATGTGTTTTAGTGGCCTTCTAATGCTTGTCATATGTTTTAGATTATTTTTCTAATCTACTAGCGGCCCCGACAGACGTTGTCCTGCCCTAAAATGGAAATAAAATCCTGGAACCCGAGTACAGCGCCACCTACCGAATCCAAGTGTTAATCTAAACCATTCTCAAATCCACCTGAAGACACACAAAAAAAACATGAAAATCGGTCCAGCCGTTTAGGAGTTCAGTGACATACACACGCACAGAAGAATTATATATATAACCTCTTTGACGATATTTGCAGCAGGCATTCTGTCAATGTTATGTCAAACGCCATAAGGTTGAATTAAAAAAGTGTATATTGTCAAAAGCGCTAAAGTTACATTTTTAATATGGTGGTTAAGTATTCTTAAATTTTCTATTTTTCCGCGCAGTTTTCTAAATTTTTTCTTTCATAAGAACCTTCCCCTAAAAATAACAAACACATAAAAAAAAAATAACGCAATCGGTCCAGCCGTTCAAGCGTGATGCCGTGGCCAAGGAAAATAGGGATTAACTTTTATATATATATAGATTATAATGCCACAGCGCAGTTTTACTGGTGGTAGGTCTCTCATTATGTAAGAGGCCGTCTGGGTGGGTACCACCGCAATGTCTATTTCTACCGCCAAGCAACAGTGTGCATGCACTGTTGTGTTTCGGTTAGAAGGACATTGTAGCCAGTATAACTACTGGACATAATGAGACTTAACATCTTATGTCTCAGGATGACGAGCGCAGTGGAATGCCACACAGTACTTTGTAAGTCAAGGTGCTGGATGGTGTTGCTACTGTTTATGGGTGGTCGTATCGCTTACCATCAGGCGAACGGCATGCTCGTCTCGTCATTCAATGCTATACATAAAAAAAAAAAAAAATGTACTTACTTGAGGCACATAAGGTACCAAGCTATCTTAGTCAGCTATACCTATAGAATAATATTGTATACGGGTAGGGAATAATGACCCCACTGGACCTTATGTTAAGCAGAGTGGAGTCAGATAGTGTTGACTGACGAGCGATGTAATGGAATGTAATCTGATATAATGGATTGCCTTTAGCAATAACTTTAAACTCACGTGTACGAATTTTGCATTGATAGCAACTTATAATAAGGTGCTACGCAATTACATTAATTATTGATTTTGTATTAATATGTGAGGCATTCTAATAAATGACTCTGAACGAGTAAGACATGTTTTAATTCAAATACCTGAACCACAACATATTACAGCGATGATTAACCCTTGCCAGTCGACACAATTATGCCGGTCTGTTTGAACCGGATATACACAGGCTGATCCCGGAACGCGACACACTTACGTGGGCCACTATGGCGGGCTTTAACACACCGGTCGGTCTTTATCCGAACGGATATGAATATCCTGACACTGGATGGTACCTAATAATTCTATTAATAACACAAGAACGATGTGGCCTGGAAGATGGTTTTACAAATTATTTCGGTCCAAACATCCTAAAGTCTCACCGAAGCTCTAAATATTCAATTAACTAGCAACACTACAATAAATTTAACGTTTTAACAAACTAATTCCGCGATTGTTTCATACTAAAATTTAATTTTAAGGAGCACTGGTGTATTCTCATCGCGCTGCCGTTTCTAGTCGACGTGGGAAAGCGAAATTAAATTTTGCAACTATTATTTTACAGTACCACAAAATCATGACAAAGTGCATTTCAGCGTTAGAAGATAAGTCACACATATTATATTTCATAGAAAATTAAGGTTAAAGTTTTGAATCTTATAACCAGATTTTGAGCTCAGAAGTGGTTGCAATTAGTAAAATCATGACTTTTGATTATAAATATGGTACTCTCAAGATCCGCAGAAGTACTTTTTTTTAACACACATACATATACATAAAGCGCAAACTGTATGATTTTCTTTTTTCTGTTTTTTTTTTTTGGGATGACGTTCCTCTGGGCCAGGTTCTAGATGAAAACAGGCGCCAAACAATTCATTGTTTGGAATTAAGCTGATCTAGAACCTCTTGGCACTGTTGTGGTGGGACATACACCGTCCACATATTGTAGTGATTGAATTTGATGTTTTTATTTATTATTTATTTTGTCTTCTTCATTATTATTATTTTATTGTTAGTGTCACCACCCAATTGCTGCCAATAAATATTTTTTCTTTCTTCTTTCTTTCTTTCTAACAAAGCTGAACCAAAAGAACCTTACCTCAAAATCTGTGAAGAGGAGTATCATGCTTGAACATTTATTTATGGTGTATGTACATACTCCCAACGTAACCTAAACCACTTGAGGATTTCTGTATGATAACTTTTTCAATTATAAGCTGGTAATACTCACAGGTACAACTGAAGTTATTTATTCTGTGGGTACAACATACATATTGAATCAAAGAGAATTTTGACAACCAATCACAACTGTTTGCGTATTATTTCAGTATTTTAATAACTATATAAAAAGATCGTAATCTTTAGCTCATTTTCCGAAAATTTGGTACATGTGTTAACCTTGGAAATTATTATGTTAATAATATAATCTATACATATAATAAACCAATAGAACCGGAGTCAGTATATTTAAAGAAATTAAATAAAAAGAAAGGCGGCTACTAAAGAAGAGTAATGGAAAACAAGTCAGCGAGTTTTATAATTCTTTTCTGTCTGTCTGTCTGTTTTTCTGTTTGTTTGTTACTGCACATCTCCGAAACGACTGAACGGATTCCGATGAAATTCGGCACACGGGTAGGTCATATCCTGGATTAACACATAGGCACTTTTTATCCCGGGAAAATATTAAGCCGGACTTTATCCCGGAAACTGCCTCGGTGGCGTAGTTGTATTATGGTACGACTGCAAGGCTGAGGTCTCGGGTTCGATCCCCGGGTCGGGGAAAGTGATATTGGATTTTTCTATTCAGTATCAGCCCGGAGTCTGGAATTTGTGCCCGGTATGGCGATAGGCTCGCCCCCTATCACATCATGGGACGGAATACGCTTGGCGAAAAGTGGGTGCACTAGTTGCGCCTTTGCCTACCCCTTCGGGGATAAAAGGCGTGAGCATGCGTTTTTATCCCGGAAAAATATTTTCACGCGGGCGGAGCCGCGAGCAATAGCTAGTTAGTTATAAGAGAAGATAGACCCTTACCCAATTGATGGCATTTTTGACCACAAAATCCGGTTACATAATACTACATCACAACCAAAATTAATTAATAAAATAAATTTTCAAAGCAAATAGATGTAATGGGAACTTTTTGGAGCGAAATAATTTCGAGCAACGGGTTGTAATTAAAATCTAAGATGAAAGCGAGGGATTTAAAGTTGAAAGATGCTTTATAGACTATCTCCGACTTTACGACACCTACGTAATTTGAGATGCCACTTGAGTGATGAGTCGACATTGAGTTATCTATCTGGGGGGCAAAATATCTAATTTTGATCCACGGAATTGCAATAATTTACACAAGTACATACACAATTATGTAATTGTGTTGAATCTAGGGAGGGGCAGTGGCCCCCCTCTGCGCGTAGCTCGCTACCCCCATGGTTGTAGATACCGTAGTTTGCACCGCGGTCGGTTGCTCTATATGTCTGATAAGTAATTTAGAAGCATTTAAAGGCCAGTTTCTGCTAACGTTCTATATAACTATCTAACAAATAAATCCGACCCATTACTATCGACTTTTTCTACCTTTGAAATTAAAAGAAATTGACTTTTGAAATTAAAAGTTGTAGTTATACCGGATAAGATACGACTACTGAACAAGGACTTTATCAGTACGTGGTGAAATCGGACCTAAGGCTACTTGTAAAACTAGTCTCAGGGCACTAACTAAAGTTAAGTCGGCGAAATTCTGGCTTCGATACTTAGAGCGGTATTAATAAATCAATCTCAAGTTTGAGTTACATCTCAAGTAGATATAAAGTATGAATAGTTCAGTACATTATGTCTACTTGAGATGTAACTCAAACTTGAGATTGTTTTATTAATACCGCCCCTAGTGTTCTTTATAAACGTTAGATATGTATACTGTGTAAACGTTTAGAGGAAAACACATCTATGGCAAGCGTAGTGTAGGGTGCCCTCCAGCTAGGTGGAGTGATTTGCGAAAGGCCGCTGGCAGAAACTGGATGCGACAGGCCGAAGACCGGGTAATATGGCGCGTTTTGGAGGAGTCCTATGTCCAGCAATGGACTAAACTATAGGCTGATGATGATGATATCTATGGGCTTAGAATGTGAGAAAAAACGCAAATCGTAAGACGATGTTGTTTAATTTCGATAGTTATGATTGATCGAGAGACCAGTACGTCAGTCACGTGTTAGTCTCTCAACCAATCCCAATAAAACGAGACGGAGTCGTTTCGTGTTTTTTGCCACATTCTGAGCCCACTGATTTATTACGACTTATAATTAAATCTGATGTGACCATAGATACGTCCTTCATCTCACATGTTTGGTGAAAGGCATATTTGCATCGCTGTCTACTCTTTCGGGATATAGGCCTGAAAAGGTCTATACGTCTATTTCTTACTGCCGAGCTATTTGCGACAGAGATATCCAACCATTTGGCACATAATATAATACCGACAAAATTCTGTAAATCATTTAGATTTGGAATCAAAATCTGCACAAGTATAAATTACATTCGGAAATACCTGTCTAAATAAATTTAATTTGTATGGATAATATAATCTTATATTTATTGTAGGAATTAAATGTATTATATACTCTATTCCTTTCTAATAATAACTAGTTTTGCTTACGAGAGCTAATGCTGGCATAATTTTGGGGTTTAAGAGTAGTTTTGGTATCTGGAACTTTAAACGAAACACTGTATTGCTAATCCCACTATTTAAAATGTGAATGCATGTGAAGATGCTACAATGTATGTTATAACTTATAAATTATTGGGGATACTGAATGAAGTTGGCGGTTTTTTTTTATTGTATTGAATGACGAGACAAGCATGCCGCGTTCGCCTGATGGTAAGCGATACGACCACCAATAAACAGCAGCAACACCATGCAGCACCTTGAGTTACAAAGTACTGTGTGGCATTCCATTACGCTACGTCATCTTGAGAAATATGATGTTAAGTCTCATAATGTCCAGTAGTTACACTGGCTACAGTGTCCTTCAAACCGAAACACAACAGTGCAGGCACACTGCTGCTTGGCGGTAGAAATAGACATTGCCGTGGTACCCGCCCAGACGGACTCTTACATAGAGAGACCTACCACCAGTAAATTTAGCAAAGAACAAGACCGAGATTAACTTATGGTGAGATACCTATATCTTGAATCCGCCCAGAAAGCGACCATTCACAAGATGTTATAAACCCTTCATAATGGCTCTCGTAAATGTGTCGCGTTCTGGAATCATTGTGTCGACTGTTGAGAGGTGATCATCTCTCGTCTTTCGATGTTTTATCTGGACACCACTCAACTGACTCTCAGGTGCAGATCCCTTTGCCATTATAAAAAAAATATCACATTCTATTTGTTGAGTAATAGTCCAATAAATTTAATCTATGTAATTAATTATCTATGTCTATATTCTCGTGGCAACTGTCATCTTGACATTCGATTTCCGAATAAAGAAATTACGCGGTAATATTGTTGGTATCTTTTATTAAATATAAACTACTGGTATACAACACTATTTACACTGCAAGGTGGACAGACGACTTGATAAAGGTCGCAGGAACACGCTGGATGCAGGCCGCTCTTGACAGGTCCGTCTGGAAATCTTTGGGGAGGCCTATGTTCAGCAGTTGACGTCATGTGGCTGATGATGATGATGATTTAAACTAAATTTTTTTATGATAATGCGTAGTAGGTACATAACGGAGTTTAAATCGAACCAGCGTCGTATTAATTACCTTACATTTTACTTGACAATATAGCTTCAGTGTGCAGTCTGTATTTGTCTATTGTATGCACTTCCTAGTCCGGGTAAGAACGCAGAATGAAACATACGCACACCTACCACTAGTATGTACTAGTACTAAAAGATTATCATGAGTAGGTACGCGTTGGAATCGTTTGAATGTTGTAGTGTAGTGTGTGTGCCTAGTATATAAGTAGATGTAAGGTGTATTATAAGTTGAGTTGTAAGTTCAGTATAATAAAGAACCTTATACCAACAACACGTGTGCAATCAATACATCCATTACATCTTATCATTCATCATCTATCTTACAATGTTATTGTGCGTAAGAAAGCGGCGATAGCCTAGTTGGGAGTGGAATGGACTGCCGAGACGAATGTCCGCAGGTTCAAACCCAAGGGCACACACCTCTGACTTTTCTAAAAAGTTTGTGTATTCTTTGTGAATTATCGCTCGCTTTAACGGTGAAGGAAAACATCGTGAGGAAACCTGCATACCTGAGAAGTTATCTGAATTTCGAAGGTATGTGAATTCTGCCAACCCGCACTAGGCCAGCGTGGTGGACAAAGGCCTTAACCCTCTCAGTTGTAGAGGAGGCCCGTGCTCAGCAGTGGGCAGTATATAATACAGGGCTGGTGTGGTATGGTGTGGTGCGTAAGAAAATTTGGTTCATGAAACCTATATTTTTACGTTTTCAAACATAAAAAAAACAAATACACGAATTGAGAACGTCCTCCTTTTTTGGAAGTCGGTAAATTAGTATTCAATGACACTAATTACTAGAAGTGATCTTTTAACCGATTTCAAAAAAGGAAGAGGTTTTTATGTTTGTTACCTCAGGACTCCGTTATTTGTTTTACCCGATTTAAATTATTTTTATTTGATAGAATATACCTTTAGTTTGATCAAATCGGATTTTTATCAAAATCGGTTCTGAAGTTTCATTTTTAAATCAAAATAACTGGAATTAGAATGTCGTCTAAGTAAATGAAATTGCGAATTTTGCTTTCCTGTGACTTTCGGTTGTGATTTTGAGTTGGGTTTGTTGAGTATATTTTTAAGCAACGGCTGAAATTTTCAACTTAAATTTTAAGCGTGAAACTCAATTTTACGGGAAGTCTGTTATCTCTAAAACGGGGCATAACTCATGAACAGGTCCTCGAGTCCCCCTCCATATCGTTTTATCGTCGTTGGCACGATACTGCCACTAAAGTGCCAGTTTATCACGGCGGGATACACGCGTGCGGCGTGACGTTTATTAACATCGTGATTTTATATCAACAGTGTATACGGGACTTGTATATGAATGGTAATATGTTAAAATAAAACTATTTAACGGATTTTATAGGAATCGGTGTTCTTTCCTAGGATGATTCGCTAGGCTATTGAAGTTAAAACCATCCAAATTTCAATAGACAAGGTGGTTGGAAGCTTGCACAAGCTTGGGATCCTGTCATACATTTAATTAAATTAGAACCCAAAAGACCGGCTGCCAGACTTCAAGACACTGTGAGCTCATTTTGCGTAGATCGGACCATCAACAACTAATAATTTTAAAAATATTTTATTATTGTTAAATGTAGGTAGATATTGTAACTTTTACATTTCGGACTACCAACACCTGAGTCCGCCCCGTGACCATGAAGGCTGCAAAGCCTTCGAAACGTCAGGAGAAAATATAAATTATAAAACCGCGATAAAATCCGTAAAATAGTTTTATTTAAATGTTCATTAACATTCGCGTAAAAATAAGAAATCATTATGGTAATATGTTTTTATAAATATTATTTGAAAAATATATTACATTAAAAAAAACTAATCTAATAATACTCTTTTGTGTGACCATCTTGAGTGCTTATTCTATGTCTATAAGCGAGAAATGCTTTTCAGGCAGGCAAATCTGCGATCAAAACCTAGTAGAATAATAAATGCTCACACGTGTCATTATTTATTTCCCAAACTTCATCCAATTCCGTTCAGCAGTTACGTTTACTTTGAACAAACATATTTACATATAAAACATAATATATATAGTAAATGGGTATATTTATTTACATTTCTGTAACTTGCCTTTGAATTCACTGCAGGTGTGTCGGAATATTTTTACATTTTAAATGCAAAGGTGCGCAATGCAAGAAGATTATGAATTTAATTTTAAATTCTTATTTCTCTGCTCTCGTTCTTGCTTTTAAGTCAACAAATGCTCGACTCTACGTAGTGTGACTAGTTTCATTGATCTATTACAAACCAAACCCTTAATAGATCAATGCTTACATTGTATTTTTAGGAATCGACATCGTGCGTTATTGACACGCACGCTTTTAGTTTCAACATGTATATTTTGTAAAAGTACATAGATAAACCAACTGTGTAGCGTTTTAGTTGCTTTAAAATAGGGTTAGCGTGTAAAATACACCAGCTACATAAGCCCTACATGCCAAATAAATACATAATAAATTAAAATAAAATGATTCAACTAAACCTGTTCATAAAGGAATAGTCCATAGAGAGTATAATAGTTGTTTGTGGTAGATAGTATTAACCACATGCCCCTTTTTAAACGAGAATCATGTTAGGATTTAGGTAAATAAAAAAACCGTGGCTGAAATCTTGACTTTATCGGTGACTTAAAATTTTTACAGAGTAGATGATACAGGTGATCATAAAACTAAAGGCTAGATAAAACCAAATGATTTAGAGCTTTGCTGCCATTCGCATAAGGTTCATCTTAAAACTATTCAGACAACATAAATACACCGTATTCTATGAATGACGAGTAATAACAATTTAACAACATAATTTAATAACACTAACAGATTATCACAAACATAAAGACTAATACCAACCGTCTCGAAACCCAATCGATTCCAATACTATCTTTATACAAGGTAATAAAGCAGTTTGATTCGATAATAAAATACAATACGATCTCTATCGGTCGTGTCGTAAACAAAACGATGGTTTTATGTGAAAATCTAAGTGAAACGCAGCTGTCGCTCCATTTGCCAGGCCCTACAGTCGTTACTACGATAGTAAACTTTAAAACAAACACGGCATGCTGGGCCGTAGTTGGGAAAGAAAGTGGGGTCAATTGCCCACTCGTTATTGGAATTTTAGTTCTGAAATAATCTTCTCGGAAGTTTAGATTTTAGATACCCAAGAGACTTTAAAATGTTAACAGTGGTAGAACTTTATTATTTTTGAATATATTAATCATGGCTTGTTTCACAGGTAGGGCAAAGATGAAGTAAGAAGTATTCGTCGATACTTATAATGGAGCTTATGTTTTCAAAGACTTGAGGTTGTTAAGAGGCGCAAAGGGCGAGTGAGGAATTTATCTTTAAGCCCGTCAAAGCATTGTGAAATGAAATATAAGTTTCATTTTACACTGCCTTTCAAGACTCTTATAAAAATAAAAATAAAAGTAATAAAATATCTTCCTTCTGGCTAATATTATAAATACGAAAGTTTGTTATGTTTAGATGTCTGATAGAAGTAAACGCCGAAACTGCTATATGTAGGTATTAGGTTGGCACACAGATAATATTATATATTCCTAGATATACCTAATATTGTTATAGGTTACTTCTTATTCCATAAAAGTACATATTAAAACTTCTATTCTGTGAAAGGTCTTTTACGCAAGGGAAGTGGCGAGCATAATCTAGTATCAAATGTAATGCAAGTCTCTCTTCGTTAAAAAATGACCCCCAATTGAAATCCCTGATCCATCCCTTGTAAAATACCAGATGTGCATTAAAGAGTATAAACAAAAAACAACTAGATCAATAAGTGTGCTCTTTTTGATCGGAAAAGTATAAAATTATGTTGTAAACGCTCTTACAGGTTTGTTTTCATTGGCGTACTACCAAATCCACAGAATTTTACTATCTTTGTTTGATTCGCAGATGCCTGCAGTGACTATTGGTAGATTATTTTGAGTTTGTTTAGAATTTTGACAGAAATAAATAAGACTGTTTATAATGAAAATGAATGATTCAATCGACTCAAAACAATGTTTAATGATGCTTACTGTACTGGGAATTCAAAATGACGTATGCCGGCTGCCATTTTGTTCACACGTGTCAAATCGATCACTTTTTATTCGTGCAGTGTAAAGGTCGTGACTTTAAACAGCTATATTTATGGTATATTTTTTATGCAATTTATTTTTGATCTTTTAATCATTAGGTAATGGTTCTGTATTTTAAAGTACTATCCTTGGCCTTATAATTCCTTCCTACAATATGGTTCTCATGTGAGTAGTACTCGACTTGGGTTGCAAAGTAGAATAAGTTTCTACAGAAAATTAATTTGTATTGTATTGTTGATAAATAAATCTAATTGCTTAAAATTTATTTTAGGCTGTTATTATTTTTTAACAAACATCAACAAGATCCACAATTATTAACATGTAAAAAAAAATATAATTTAACTTTTGTAGTGTAGTGTAATAAATTGAATCAAAAAACAACATGCCAAACATTGTCTGATATTTTCTATTCAGAGCCACATTTAGTATCCTCTCCTTTTTCTATAGAGATTAACAAACCACACCAGCTCCAGCATTTACATTCAATAATATTGATCACCTTCACCATATATTGTATGTACCCTATAAGTACAGTCAGCCTCAAAAGCAACACGGATAAAGAAATATATGAAAAAAGTAATAATGTACACGTGTATGTATAAAATTGTGCACGTCTTCTACTCAAAGTATACATATATTCATTTAGGGCTGGCCGTATACCGGCATAAAAAATCGAAGGTATATGAAGTCTGCCAACCCGCACTAGGCAAACGTGGTGGACTAAGGCCTAAAACCCCCTTAATACTCGAGGAGACCCGTGCTCACCAATGAGCAGTATACCTAATATAATAGTTCTTGTGTGAGAGACAATTCTTGTGCGCTGGGTCTTCACACCCAATGCACGCCCATGCACGGGGGGACATTAGCCGCGGGTCGAGGCACACAGTTCAGTGTGTATACCGCTTAAAACATTGAGGCCTAAAAGGGCCCGCGAACATTTCTTGGCACCCTCTCTTTCCGCCCATCCGAGGAACCTTCCTCCCTTCTCCCCACCTTCCCTTCCATATTCCTCCTCCACTCCCCTCCCAGGCCCCCGCAGTCGTTAAGCCGGGGGACTCCAGTATCCCATTCGCAGGTTTCCCCGGTGTTGACGGCAGGATCGCCAACCCAAAAAAAAAAATATATACTACAGGAATAGTATCGCTATTATTCAAAAACACGCAAATAGCAAGCTTATTGTATACGCAAAAGATACAGAATTAGGGTAAAATGCACATAAAATACACATGTCGACGTGGATGCGCGGAGAGAACATCTGTCAGATAGGATTACCATACTCCGCTGCACTTATGCGTACAATGTACCAAGCTCTGTTGTATAGGGCTGTGCTCAAGAAATATATTATAAAATATATTTTTTTTCACAATATTATTTTAACTGAAAAAATTGCTGGAAACTTAGGTATATACACAATTATTTTTTTTTACTTAAAGGTTAAGGCTTAAAATAGGGAGGCAAAGAGGGTTATAGTGGATTTGTCAGTCGTGAAACGGGCGAATAGCATTGCACCTTTGCAATTTTTGATACCAAAGCCGTCGAAATGCCTGAAAATATAAAAATTATCCAACGATTGAAAAATCGGCCTTGACGGACCAATTAAAACTTAGTCTTATCTCCTTACATACACAGCTTATTTTACGATAAAATGAAACACTCAGGTAGTACTCGAATTTGCTAGGCTAAAAGTTTCGATTGAAACAGTTTCTCTTCGCTCAACGGAAGACTGAAATTAATAAAGCTAGTAATACGAGAAAAGCGAATGCTCGCGTAAAAGGTGCTTACCTTAATTATTCATAATAAGGTTCATTGAGCTTCTTAATTGTAAGCTTACTAAATCAATTTATTACTCTTTGGTATTTAAAAGTAGAATTAAAACTGCGCTCCGAGTTGGACTTCTGTTTATCATAATGATATCAGTGGAATCAAAATCATTATACGTAACCTTGTTACAATCGTCAGCTCTCTTAACCTGTCTCAAATTTCTTGGACATGATCTAGAATCTTCTTCCATTTACTCCTATCTCACGCTAATTATATTAGCATGTTGCAGAAAGGATTTGGATATGTTGTTACCAACAATCGCCAGAACTAACGTCAATTTCCTCTGGATACAGTCTTCGATTAGTACCAAATGCGTATTCATCGACATCTTCTAGAATGTAACTAGTCCGATTCACATCGATTTGTAATCGATTACCATCTTCCATGAATTCGATTATCGTTCAGCGTATTAATTGAAATCATATCGATTTATAATCGATTATAGCACAAAAAATAGACCGGGTACCAGCCCTGGAGCGCGTTGTTAATTCAGGTCCGTTACAAACCGCGCTACGTTCACTTCAGTAAGCTGTGTTGAGATTTATGGCTTTTGCTAGTTATTGAAGCTTTCAACGTTGAAATAAATTATGCGATACACTACGGATTCGAGATGTTAAATCATGAGCTAAGGCTAGATTTAAACGTAATATATCGCATACCTTGATTTTGGTGTGAGCCGTTTCATCGTGGATTGAATATTCAAAGACAAATTTTAATATGTAATATTGTGTATGTATAGTATAGTATGTATTTTTATATCAGCTATATTTTATTGGAAAGTTTTTTGAGCGTGACAGTCACATCTTCAGATCTGATGGTAATTTATTGTGAATATTTAATATCAACAAGCCGTTTTTCGTCTTTTCGTAGTAGGCAGGGGAGTTATGATACTCACTTTAGGCCAGTTATGTAAGTCCCAAGTAAAAAGGGTTAGGTAATACTGACCAGAAAAACCCAATCTGACCCGAATGGAACCCGAGACCCTAGAACGGCAGTGGTAGGTATAACTATAATGCAATATGTATTCAGAAAATTTAAAATGTGAATGCAGTGTTGCTAAAAATTAAATTACAAAGTACTCGTAGAATGTTGTAAGTACTTTGCAGGTTTTACCTGAGTTTATTTTTTTGTGCCACTGTGGTAGAGAGCTTATACTTTGTTCACCCTAGTTAGAAGAGCTCAAGGAAACTTTCTATTCCGCCTAATATTTTTTTTCAATTAACGTTTAACGTTCAGAAATCTCTTGTTCTACTTCAGTTTTATGTCATCACTAGATGTTGCTTGCGACTTCGCCCACGTGATACCTTTCTCGCTAAAATCCCCAAATCACCGTAACGATTCGCAGCGCCATCTATAGGACGTCAGTGCCATTTACTTAAAAAAACAGATTATAAAAACAAATATTTCCCACGGGAAAAAGTACGGGGATAAAAAGACAATAAATGTTGATCTAAGACATTGTCTATCCATGTGCTAAATTTCATCCAAATCCATTCAGCGGTTACTGCGCTAATTTCTAACAAATATCCAAACAGCATTTATTATATTAGAAAGGTTTTCATCTATTAGACATCTCTCGTATGCTGCTTAAATATAGTTTGGGTAGATACCATTTCAGTCTCGATTGTTAACACACTGGTGGTAGGTCTCTCATATGTAAGAGTCCGTCTGGGTGGGTACCACTGCAATTGTTAATTTCTACCGCCAAGCAGCAGTGTGCATGCACTGTTGTGTTTCGGTTTGAAGGACATTGTAGCCAGTGTAACTATTGGACATAATGAGACTTATATAACATCTTATGTCTCAGGATGACGAGCGCAGTGGAATGCCACACAGTACTTTGTAACGCAAGGTGCTGGATGGTGTTGCTACTGTTTATGGGTGGTCGTATCGTTTACCATCAGGCGAACGGCATGCTCGTCTCGTCTATCAATGCAATTCAAAAAGATCCGAGAAGCAGATTTTTGCACTATCCCACTTGTTTGAAGCTACGAGTGTATTTATTGGAGTATCGACTCCACCGACTTGAAAGAAAGAAAGAAAAGAAAGAAAAGATGATTTATTGTTGGAACAACTTACACAATTAATAATGAAAATATAAAAAAGTTACAAAATTTAAATATTGAATCCAACAATGGGAACCCTCATTCAGCTTATTGCTGCAGGACAGTCTAAGCAATATCGCTGCGCTGATTTTCAATGGGGGACGCAAGGTGACATAACGGACATTAAGTCAGTGTGCCGAATAAATAAAATATACATGCTATGTGATAACAAGCAACCAAATGGAAAAATGCGCGTGTTAAAAAATCTCATAAATAAGAATATTGCGAGCGAGATACATATTCAGTACATCTCGCTCGCACCTCCGTTTTGTACAACAACAAGCAACAAAGCCCAAGCGACGGGCAGGAGAACACTCGCCGCTCGCGGCTGTAAGCGAGCCCATGCGAGCTATCTCTTGCTATCTCTATGTTTAAAGGTCACCGCTTATCAATAAGATTCAGCTTATATCGCACCATCGAAATAACCTTATCTTCTAAATCTAACTAATCCGTGGAACCAATCAACATTACGGGATTCTTATGATGTACAATAATGCTAAAGGAAGTGTTGTTAACAATTATGTTAAGAGGGTATTGGAACAATTTCACTCGACTATGATTCCTTCTGTCCTCTAAATGATTTTCTAAATGGTTATCATTGCTTTAATTTGGCTTTAACGGTGACTGAAATCAAGGATCGAGTTGTTAGCTGGGAATTGTTTCATATCGCGCCCAAAATTTTGACTGGTTGAAGCGGCTGTTATTGCCACTTTGGATACTCATGTTTTGTGGTGATCCCTTAAATTACAAAGCATTGCGTGTCTTTGCACTCTTTAGCCTGAGACATTTGATGCTAAGTCTCAAACCTAGTATTTACCTACCATTTTCTCTTTGGACATCGAATGCATTCCGTTTGGTAACCCAATTGGATGCCCCCCGAGGCAATTCTTGTGCGCTGGGTCTTCACACCCAATGCACGCCCATGCACGGGGGGACATTAGTTGCGGGCCGAGGCACACAGTCAGCGTGTATACCTTTTGTTTGTATATCACATTGAGGCCTAAAAGGGCCCGCGAACATTTCCTGGCACCCTCTCTTTCCGCCCATCCTGGGAACCTTGCTCCCTTCCTCCCACCTTCCCTCCCATCTTTCTACTGCACTTCCCTCCCAGGCCCCTGCAGTCGCTAAGCCGGGGGACTCCAGTATCCCATTCGCAGGTTTCCCCCGGTGTTGACTGCAGGGTCGCCTAGCAAAAAAAAAAAAAAAACCCAATTGGATAGTATATACTAGGACCAATAAGTTTAATGACAGATACTCGTTGTTTAAATAAAAAGCATCGTTATACTAATTCAGACAAATTCTTTAAAGTTTTTAAAATTAAACAACTTTTTTTGGACATATCAGTAACTTTATTTTTTCTTTAAAAAATCTTAATTATTTCTTTAAAAAATCTGTAAGGAATATATTTGTGGGCAACAAAGGTTAAAATTTAAATTAGTCTTCCCTCTATTAACTTTCGCAATACCTACAACCAGGCTAGTATTTCTTTTAGTCATTTAGATGTATAAAGAAATCCCCCAGCTTGTTCATTTCTATTTGTTACAGGAGGCAGCAAAAGAGCAACGCGACTGACTATAGCAACCGCCATCGGTATTTGGATGCTGGCAGCCCTATTAGCCACACCTGCATATTTGGGCTCATATTTAAGAGGATTCGTTGTCACCCCTACTACACAGGTAAATATCGGTGATCAAGCAACAGTAAATACCTAAGCTAAGTTTACGTGCCGTTTCTATAACCAAGTGATATGTGCTGAGCTATGCTTTGTTTCACATAGTTCAATTGATTATAGAAAAACATAGTCCCATAAACTTAGCCAAAGGAACAAATCTAATCTCTACATAGCCAGATCGATTGATGCTCACTAAACTGTTCTTTGAAATGATAATGGTTCAACGAGGCATTAAATCGCAAATATTGTATTGCGAATCATTAGACGAGATCAGTTTGAACAAAGGCCTGAATTAAACTGATCTGAAAACAGCTGCTGTGACTCAATGGACTGGAGCTTTGTGAAACGAAAGTAGGCTTCGATCGAGGGAACAAAATATGTCTATATGAAGCCTACATTTGTTTCATGTATATGCTTGTGTAACTAAAACGCCTGATTTTGACACCCACGACACTGTAAAACTTGATAATATTTAAACAAAATTTTATATCCTAAAGCAAGATTCCATACTACATCTAAGCGATGATTTATCGTTATGTCTTCTATTCGGTAAAAAATGTCTAAAAACCCATTATAACTGAAGACCCAATAAATTTCCCACATTCCAAAGTTCCATTACATACCTACTCCTGAATTCCCGTAAACCGAACGACCTACCTTCCATTACCTACTTTGTGTTATAAAAATTCTATCTGAATTATCCCAAATTAAAATAAATAAACTCAGTTGTACAAAGTTACATCATTCAATCGGTCAGAAGATATGTCAATATTGTTCTCCTGAGTAACCTTCAACTAAGTTAGAATACCTAGGTTCAAACCTTTGATTAATTATATACCTAGGTAGAGTGACGCGCTGCAATGAAACTAAAACAAACAGGCCAACTTTTCTTAGGCTAGTATGCGTGACGTGCGCTGCATCATTCTGCGTATCCTCGTGTGCGCGCATAATGATACCAGTTATTACATGGTTTCTATTAAAACGGGGAGAAAATTATATCCATGAAAAAGAACAAAAATTAATTCACTCGAACTCATTTAGTGGGGAACTGTTCGCCTCTATTTTTTTCGACGCGTTTGAAACGTTCTGTCTGTGTCTATCTAGGTATATAATTAATCAAAGGTTCAAACAAATTTCCAGCTTTCAACCATAACTCACTTACACTTTACAATCAAAAGGGGGACTTGCACAAATTTTATGTGATAGGAATAGTTGTGAACACCAAACTCCAAACGCCTTTTCGAAAGTAATTGAGTCACAAATTTCGGTCACCTCTCGTGTAATTACAAAACTAAATTACACTAACTGGATCACGAATTTTGGACAAAGATGGAATAGTTTTCGACAACGTTGATTACAAATAAAACTTGTTTTCAGAAAATATTTCTAAAACATTACAAGTTTGAAGATGTCGTGCACAATTAGCAATACGCAGAATATTTAAATGTTACAGATGGATGATAGAGGAACAAGAAAAAGACTTTAAAATCCAGTTAGCTGATTCTTATATTTTCAGTATATTTTTAATGAGGTAAAATTTGTGTGTAATGCCTCTGAAACTCGTGATTCAATATTGTAAATACTTGAACTTGTTCGTAGCTTTAATGTAATAAATGCTACTTATTATGCCGGGAATGGACATTCCCACACACTTGTGGCGATTGAAGCCGGTTTTTTAAAAAAACAAAATGAAGTTATTTTTCTAACAGTAAGATGCATGTATCTAATAATAATGGTTGAATAATAATAATTTAAAAATAAATCTTAATAAAACTAATGTGATACATTTTAGTCAACGTCTATCAACTTTGACTGATCTTAAAATCCAATATAACAATAAAATAATTGAAGAAGTCGAAACTGCAAAATTTCTAGGGATAACAATTGACAAAAAACTGAATTGGAAAGAACATATTAATATTCTCATTAAAAAAATAAGTAACTCTGCATATGCCCTGTATAAATTAGTCCCAGTACTGAACATCGAGGCATTGCTCACAGCATACTATGGTTTGGTTTCATCACATTTAAGATATGGAATTATTTTCTGGGGCAACTCGCCTAACAAGGAAATAGTCTTCAAAGCCCAAAAGCGTTGCATTAGAACCATGTTTAAGCTCAAGTTAACCGATAGTTGCAGGCCCTATTTTATTAAATATAAAATATTGTCTTTACCTTGTCTGTATATTTTGGAAATTGTCATGTTTGTAAAGAATAACCCTCAATTATTTACACGCTTATCAGACATAGTCATTCGTAACAGACGTGATAGCACTATTCTCAATATGTGTAAATCCAAAACAACATTGATGCGCAAAAGTGTTTTTTGCATGGCTCCGATAATATTTAATAAACTACCAAAATGTTGGAAGGACCAGAATGCTCATATACCGAAAAGAAAACTAAAACTACACCTAGAAAAGAAAGCATACTACAGTATATTAGAGTTTCTGAAAGATAACATTACTTAGCTAAACCATCACGGACATTGTAATATTGTGTTTGTAATTACGACGCTTGAAAGGCAATAATATCTAAGCGACATTTAGCAAATTTTTCAGTAGAGCGTTTTAAAGTTTTGATTTTGACAAAAAAAATCATAACTAATTAACCATTTGCTGCATAAAAATAATTGTAACTGTTTTAAGAACCTCTTAATTTTTGACGTTTTTTGAGTTAAATTAACAGCCCTGAAGATTATAAATTAAAAAGTTAACGTCGCTTAGTTAAAAATTACCTAAATTTACAAACAGGTAAAATCATCTAAATGAATCATCTTATGAATACCGTAACAAGTAAATTTAATGAAATACAAATATTTGAAAATGCACAGTTGGTAAAAATCATATAAGGATATCTAAACATATTAATAAAATCAAGTAAAAATATCTATATCTAAATTATTGGGTCACACGATCGTGGAGAAACATAAATACGTGCATAATATTGTAAATCTTGTTATTCCTACAAACATTGAACTATTTAATAATCAGTCAATTTTAATAATAATCAACATTTTATTGTTAGATAAACATACTTACATCCAAAATATAGCATAATGATATAGAATTTGTTAATAGCCAACACTTATTTCTTTGGAGGGAGTTTCTCGCCTCAAATATACGATGAGCGGAAGGACATACAAAATTGCCTTATCTGAACATTTACAACGGCTTGCTTAAATATCTCTGTGTAAGCATAACTCGAAAGCAATAATATTATAATTTATTCATTGTGTTGGAAACTCATAATTTTCTCTCTAAATTTATTTTTGCTGAAAGCAAATACATACGTACACACCCACGCCCTTAACCCACAGGGGTAGAAAAAGACTATTGAGCACCACATTCTACGATCTTGACATACGTCTTCCACAAAGGTTTTTCATAGTACTTCGCAAAGACAAGTAAGTGTGTATAGTGTATACCAAAATGAAAAAGAGAGTTCAGAAAATAGTTGAGCAAAAGAAAGAAAAAGGAACTAGACCACAAACCTCGTGAATCCAAAGCGAACCTTTCACTATTCTGGAAACAAATATGGTTGATCAGGGGAGAGTCGGGGACTTCAAAGATAGGAGTCATCAGAAATGAAGATGGAAGGGTGTTTAGAGATAAAAGGGAAGTATTGCTTGGAAGGCCTACTTCAAAAGACTTTTTAAATGAGGCGATGGGGATGTAGCAGGTGGTTAAGAGGCTATAGACCTGGCTTACTCTCAAAACGAGGCTAATAATGAGATTACGGAAAATGGAATAGTGAATGCGATGAAAAGTATGAGGTTAGGCAAGGCTGCTGGGTGTAACCGTTAAAATGCTGAGATACGGCAAAGGCGTAGTAGCAAAATTGTTATGGCTACTTTTTAATATCTGGTACAAAACCATTATTATATCCATTTTCAAGAAGAAATTTTCACAGCAAGAATATAAAAGCTACCGCAGAATAAGCCTTCCCTGTGCTGCCAGTAAATTGTATGCCAAGGTCCTCATTAAGAGAGTGATTAATGAGACTGAAAAAAAGTGTGGAATGTCCAAGCAGGTTTTAGAAGAGGAATGGGTTACACACATCAAGTCTTTTACATAAGGTGCATAGCGAAAGAACATTTGGCTAAGTCCAAAAAAGTCTTTTACACCTTCGTAAACTTGGAAAAGGCTTATGATCGTATGCTGAGGAATGAACTGTTGTTAACATTATTATTTATTTATTAATTTAAGCACTTCATATACAAATGTATAAAGGCGGACTTAATGCCGTAGGCATTCTCTCCCAGTCAACCTTAGGGTGGTGCAGAGATTGTTAACATTGTCTTTAATATATCGGATTGAGAGTCACCTGGTGAGGACTTTGAAGTCTCTGTACGAGAACATCGACGGGAGAGCTGCAAGGCACGAAAAATTATGTGAATGATGTCTTTAAAGAGAAGGGAATGAAAATTAATGTGAGCAAGATAAAAGTGGTTGTGATAGAAAGAGGTCTGGGCACGTGGAGAGGATGGATTCAAGACAGGTCATGAAAGGTTAAATACCTTTCGTAAGCTTTCGAGCTAATGTGGATGGTACGGCTGGAAGAGGGCACCCTACGAGAGCGTGCATTTATCAAATAAATTATCTCCAAAAAGGGTAGGTCAGGATTAGCCTCAACCGGCAAAAAAGTATACGGAGAGAATAGGGAAAATTGGAATTAAATTATTATTAACATATTGTAATACACAATAATGCAACATAAATATATTTATTACAAAAATAAATGTTATTAAAATTATAAAAGTCTATTTATTTGTAAAAAAACTCACCATATCTACGTAAAATTGAGGCAAAATCATAAAAACGTCGGACGGCTGTCCCCTCTTAGCGACAACCAATATGCGCTGTACAGGATCGCGCGCATATACAAATGACACTTTCAAAACACTAGGTGGTTCGCAAGCGGGTGTATTTACTTTATTATGAACAGGTAAATATCTCTTAGCAATAAGTATAACCACCTGAACATACCCGGTAAAATTATCTATGCGACATGACTGAAGTTAAAGGTTGTCAAGTAAAAATATCTAAGTATAAAAAATAGAACTTATATTATTCAGGTAAAATTATCTAACCGACTAATAATTATTTATTTTATTTTAGGTAAAATTGTATAAATGTACTATTAACAAAATATTTTATTAAGCTGAAAATATCTAAGCACATAAATATGGAGAGTATGGGTCCAGGTAAAATTATATCTATGCCAAAGTTATAATTTATTGTGTAGGTAATAAACAACTAATTAAAGAGCGAGCAGTTTTTTATTTCAAGTAAACATATATTAATGCAAAACAGTAATATCATGATTTCATGTAAAACACACTAAGTTCAAAATCAATTTTCTTAAGCGTACCAACTACTGTAAATCCAAAAAGTCGTAAAAATTTTGGCGGTAAGTGAGAAAAAAAAAGTGAAATTTACCAGAATCATCTAGTATCTAACCGCCAAAAAAGTTGTCCTAGAGCTACGAAACCCGGATCAATCGACGCAGAAAAATCTGGCGATTCCAAATATGTATATAACTCATTTTAGGTATTTTTGTCGCTTAGATATTATTGCCTTTCAAGCGTCGATTAATATTATTGCTGGACATGTTTGAAATATGTAAATGACTTTTTGCAATTACTATTATAGGACTTTTTAACTTTGACTTTGTATGGGTAATTATATTTTGCTTAACATTATAATACTTAATATAATATTAACTTAAACTGATACTCTCAATTTCTTTTAGACATATAGTGATTATTTATTATGTAATTTGTTATTAGTTTATTTTGATTTGTAAGAGGATATAAATAAAATGTATTAGGTAGCTACTGATTATAATTTGTACGCCACACTGGCCAAACATGATTGATCATTTTATATATAGATTTGAACAACTTGCATATTGTATGTATACTCATGTTTCACAAATAAAGAAATTTGATTTTGATTTTGATTTGAATAAATAAGAACGCTCAATTCTGCAAACTCACAAATAATGACAAAAGTAAACTTTTGTGTAATAATATAGACGTAATCTAAATTATGATGCCTTAAATGTTTTTATCTCATACAACAAAGACTTTAGCAAATACTTTTAAAAAAAACTAGCGGTAGAAAAATATTATTGTTTCTGTTATTCTATAAAATAAGTTACAACATAACAGGATAGACAATTTTAGACTGCAAATAAATTCTGAAAATAAATCTAAAGTAGGTACAATTTGATTCTATAAGTACAAAATGACGTGAGCAATTGTGCTTACCGACCCGAGCATATTCTCATATTTGTAACCTAACCAGCATTTTTATTATTTTCATTTGACATTTCACAAACGAAGTCGGATTGCCGAGACAAAGGTCTCAGGGTCGAAACCGGCTCCCGAGCCAGTAATCTCGGACTTATTGAATTAGTTTGTATTCTTTGTCGCTCAATTATCGCTCACGTTAATCGTGAAAAAAACCGTCGTGGGAACCTGAGAATTCTGCATAATAATTTGAAGCTGTGTGTAGTCTCCTTAACCGCACTATGCCTTCGTGGTGAACCAACTAAAATTAAATTAAAAAATAATACTACTGTCAATGAACGTCTTTACAATATAATCTGGGACTGGTATTACTATTATTATTATATATAATTTTAAAGCCTAGTTTCGCAAATAGACCAGGGCCAGAAGAGCATCTTGGCTACAGGCCCAGGCAGATTGTAAAATGATCAACGCTGAGTTTCTTGGTGCTTCTTCTCAGGTCAGTGGGCTTTTCCGAAGCACTGGTAGAATCTTCTAGATGATAAAAATATTGTAAAAAATGACGTGTAAAAGTGCCCTTAGGGGCCTAATTACTGAATAAATGATTTGAATTTGAATTTGAATCATATAATTTAGCGATCACGCATTATCTCTGCGACATTTCTATAAAACACAACCATCATCTCTGATGAATTTCCAGATCCTGGTATGTTATCCATACCCAGTGGAGTGGGGGAAGAACTTTCCAAAGATAATGGTGCTGATGAGGTTCCTGGTGTACTACTCCTTGCCGCTGCTCGTCATAGCAGTGTTCTACGTGCTGATGGCGCGCCACCTGGTGTTGAGCACACAAAACGTCCCTGGAGAAATGCAGGGGACTCAAAGACAGGTAAACCACTATTATGAAAGTGTTTTTAAGGGAAAATGCTGCAGAAAAAGGATATGTCCGAAAACGGGCCTAAAATTCTAAACAAGACAGTTTATATATATATAAGGATAGAACTCCTAAAAACTAGCCTTTTACAATAAATCGTTTAATTTTAAAGACCTCTGATTTTGAGATTTATTTTATTTTGCTTAAAAATTGCACTTGGTATGAATATTTAAAAAAAGTTAGTTATGAATGGAGGGGTCTAAATTATTTTTTTAATGGATACAATTTCCATATTATGCCCCTTTAATATCCCTAATGTTTGAGCCTGGTTAGATTTTGTGGCCCAGCACCCATACAAAAAGCTCCATTAGACTTGAAGGACTAATTGATGATAACAAACGTGGAAAACCTCCTATTGCTCACTGTATATAATTTCTTGTAGTATCCATCTTTATTCCTATAATTTGAAATTATATAGGTCACCAGCATCTTCTGTAGGTAGACACTGAAAACAAATTGAGAATTATCTAAGTATATTAATTTGTACCTTTCTTTTAATGAAATAAAATACCTAAAATAGATGTAATAGTTTTAATAATAACCCATTCCAATCAAGTCCCTCTATTAATAAGAATAGATGAGAAAAAGTCATTGAATAAAAATAGGTAACTCCAAAGTTAGAATAAAGTAAAACGTACTTAACCATATTTTTTATGAAATCTTTTTTTATAAACCATAACTTTTCCAAGCAATTTAAGAATGTTACACAATTTCATCGACATCTAACGGCTAAAAAGTTACTATTTGATTACAGGAATATGTTGAACAAATATCAAAATGTACCTGGTGACTGATGGTAGGTCTCTCATATGTAAGAGTCCGTTTGTGTGGGTACCACCGCAATGTTTATTTCTACCGCCTAGCAGCAGTGTGCATGCACTGTTGTTTCGGTTTGAAGGACATTGTAGCCAGTGTAACTACAGGACATAGTGAGCATTAACATCTTATGTCTCAGGATGACGAGCGCAGTGGAATGCCACACAGTACTTTGTAACTCAAGGTGCTGGATGGTGTTGATACTGTTTATGGGTGGTCGTATCGCTTACCATCAGGCGAACGGCATGTTCATCTCGTCATTCAATGCCATGAAAAAAAACCTTAAATTCTCTAATATTTCTTACAAGATTCGTTAAAATTTTATCATGATTTAGAAAAGTAGTACCTAGTATTTAAATATTACTGACTGAGTGCCTATAGGGCATAGGGGTTAATCTTGAATGGATAGAAGTGTGTGTTCCAGCTTTGTTATAAAATATGAGAGGCATGGTGTGACAGCGTTCTTGTCATGCACTAACTCTGTGACTAAGTACTACGTACGTGTATACACTTATACAGCCGTGCAAGTGTGGATGTCCCAACATGAACGTTAAAAGCGAAGTTATAATGTTTAGTTACAACTGTTTGTTGCAGATGCGAGCGCGGAGAAAAGTTGCAGTAACAGTTCTAGCGTTCGTGCTAGTTTTCGCAGCATGCTTTCTACCCTCACACGTTTTCATGTTGTGGTTTTACTTCTGGTAAGAACTTTTTAAAACAATAAATCGCTTTATGTCATGATTATTTAAAATTAATCTATAAATGACGTAACTGACTTGCTCATCGACCACTGCATAGCCGAAACAGCTGGGTCTAGAAGCATGAAATTTTGCAAAAAAGTGCCTCAAGCGAGTAGGTAAGTGTGCACTAAGAATGGTTTTTTTTTCCTAGGGGTTAAAGCTTCCCCTTAGGGCATGAAACTTAAGATGAAAATTCGTCATTATTTAAAGTAAATTCATAAAAATATTATAATGAGCTCATGGTTAGAAAAAAACAGTTTACTTTAACTTTCTGTAAAAATTCGTCCCCTAAGGGGCTAATGGACGACTAGTTTGTAGCATTAACGTGGGCAGAGCTGTAAGCGAAAACTAATTTATATTATATACAAAACTACTATTATGTTCTTCGTCACAACTAAAACAGAAGAAAACCGACCTCGCAAAGAGGAAGACGCTTAGGGTATACGTAGATAGAAAGTTAAACGCATGTTTACAAATAGCAACATTACACTCCCATGCATTTTTAATACCAAAGACATTCAACAGTGTAGTTAGTTATAGAACTCTTGTTTAATACGCATTAATTTAAGTGGACGAAAGCCTACTTGGGAATGGAACGGTCTGTCGAGACAATGTCCGGAGGTTCAAATCCCAAGGCACACACCTCTGAATTTTCGAAGTTACGTGTGTATTGTTTATTAATTATCATTCGCTTTAACGGTGAAGGAAAGCATCGTGAGGAAACCTACATACCTAAGAATTCACCATAAGAGTCTCGGGGGCATGTGAAGTCTGTCAACCCGCACTAGGCCAGCGTGGTGGACTAAGGCCTAACCTCTCTCAGTGGTAGAGGAGGCCCGTGCTCAGCAGTGGGCAGTATATAATACAGGGCTGATTGCATTGCAATTTATCACGCCGAAAGAGGCTACGGCTTACACGGACTTTAGTTGTGGTAAATTATCTCTTTGATTTCCAATTTTATTCCAATTACATAAGAAATTCAATTATTAGTAGCGCGAGACTGCCTCGGCGGCGTAGTTATATTGTGTCGGATGTGACCACTGCACTGAGGTCCCGGATTCGAATCCCGGTTCGGACAAAGTTATATAGGGTTCTTCTGCTCAGTATCAGATGAAAATCAAAATGAGCGCAACATTATGTTGGATAGTATGCAAATAACATCTGGAGTTGTATACTACATGGACCTTGTGGAAACTAAGCAGAATTTCCGTGCTTTCCGGCGTTTTTGCCATACCTACTATTGGAATCACATCTAACAGCTCAAATGATAGGACCCTTTAAAATTTTATCCGTGGTGCTTTACATCTGGCTTTTCCAGTTGTAAAAGTCTCAATAATTAAGGTTAAATACCTTTTTAGTTCATTATTTTGTCTCCCGCTTTGCTATGGAGGGAAGTGGAAAATATTTTTCTAACTCCTCCCTATTCTTCTATTTGATTAACTTCGTTGCGGGTTAAGACTAATTAGCGTTCCCAGAGACTCGCCGAGCTTCACCGCTCGGTGTCATAAAATGCGTGCCACTGCTGATCCTGGCTTACAGGAGTTGCAGTGGCGGGTGTGAGGGCGGGATAGTCTCGTGCTCAGTATCAACTCGGAGTCGAAAATTACTACCCTATATGGTGATAGGCTCGCCCCTATTACACTTGGAACAGAGCACAAATACCTAACTAAAAATACGTCCAACAGTTTCGCCTCAGCATACCCCTTCGTCGATTTAAGGCATGAGTTTGTGTGTATAAAAAAGCAAACCAAACGCTCAAAACGTTAGTTATGCCACAACTTTACTTTACAGCCCAACGGCAGAAGAAGATTACAACGGTTGGTGGCACGGTCTTCGCATCATTGGATTCTGCCTATCCTTCCTCAACAGCTGCGTCAACCCAATAGCTTTGTACTGCACCAGCGGCATATTCAGGAAACATTTTAATAGGTCGGTGTCTTTTCGAAGTGTTACCTATAATTTAAGGACAAGTTGCTCAAAGTGTGTTAGCGAAAGAACGTTAAAATATAAAATATTTGACAACCGTGTAGATGTATTGATAAAATACTATTATTTTCAAACGAAAGAACTATTTTAATTTACTCTGTGAAATTTAATAATAAATAATATGTACTACCTATTATTTTTATCTATAAATTACCGAGGGTATTGAAAACATGTTTTTCTCAGGTACCTACTATGCCGGGGTACCTCTACACACGGCACGAGAAGCTCAATGTCACTCTCCACCTCCAGGAGACTGCATTCGAGTAGAAAAACCAACATCAGCATGGTGCCTAGGACGTAAGCATCTACTATAGTACCTATTCTTATACAACTGAAAGATCATAGCGCCCCCTGTTACATAGAACTTAACGAAGCTGGTGAAATGTGGGCTTCGTAACACCTCCCGGTAGGCAATGGCTTGGCTGTGCCACTGACATTGCTCAGTCCATGGGTTATGGATGCCGTTGACCATCAGGTGGACCACTTGCTCGTTTACCTGCTAAGACCATAAAAAATAAGCCATCTGCTTATCCCTACAGCAGAACTATTTCTACCGTCAAGCAGCATTGTGCATATTGCATTGGCCTATTAGTCACCATTTACCCAGACAGATTCTTGTCTGCGAGAGACCTAACACAAGTTTGTTAATAAAGTGAGTGGTAGGTAGTACAATTCAGTATTTTGTGGTACAGTCAACCACATAAATAGCTGAACAAATTCAAAACTTCAAATCGCCTCTACACTTTTGTGTTCTTACCAATTTTTGTTTTCCCTTCACAAAATTAAAATAAAGGGGATAAACTTTACCTATCAAGAAGAAAAAAAAAGTTACAAATAAATTTAACGCGTAGAGGCGATTTGAAATTTTGAATTTGTTCAGCTACTTATGTGGCTGACTGTACATAACCACAAAATAGCAGGCATTATGAGAAGGCATTACGAGAAGTAACTTTGATCGGTAGGAAATAAAATATAAATTACGTTTGAAGGTGAAGCAAACGTGAATTCAAGCATCAAAGTGAAAATTCGGTAAATCCTAGCTAATGATGTCATCATATTTTAATTACGTCTGTTAATTAAGGTCACATTAGAAAGCATGAGGCGGTCTAATGTTACTTTTATACATACCTACTTAAACGTATGTATGTATAATATAATATCTATTGTCCTTTGACTTTGCTAAATTCAATCTACCATTTTTGACCAAGCGAGTACTTATTCAACACCATTGCCTCGACGCAATTATGGGAATGTCTATTCAGTTTTATTCAGCACAAAAATTTTTGAGCAGTATCAATTGAAAAAAAAATATGCATGTTACCCATAGTGACTAGAATAATCTTCAGACAGTACCTAGTCTTTTACTAGACGTATCTGCGTCGATTCGATTTCAAAAAAACAATTCATCTCAAATAACCAAGTCCAATACCTTGTCTTCACAACTTCATTTTTCATTTGCAGGACGAGCGTTGGTCGCGACAGCAGCATTAGATTGCTGAACAACGGCTCCTCCAAACTCTGAGGCCGGTGTCACGGCCCGAACAACACGGCCAATAACAATCAAGAGCGACTCAAACAGAACTACAGCAAGTCTTTTGTGTACAAAGCTGAACCCACACCACCCTTCCCCAAATGTTGTGAGAAGGAAAATGGTTGTAAAAATACGGACTCTAATGCCGACGGAAGAGACGTCAGCAGTACCGAAAGTTTCTACCTAACCGTAGACAATTTTCGATCCTTTTAATTCATGAATCGATCAATTGTACAAAATTTCGAGTCTAGTTCAGCTTACCATCTAGAAATGCTTAGATGGTGCTAAAACGAATATTTATAAGACCTATCATACCAAAAATTAAACAGTTCCTTGATTAAAATTAAGTTAATTTTATATTTGAGGTCTTAATGCCGAAATTAATGTAAAACGTAATTTAGTTGATTTTCTAATAATATAACAATATAATAATCGTGAATTATTAAAAACGTAGGAGTTTTATTGTGTATTTTAATTCTAGACACTATTTTAAACTTATTATATTTTGTCTCTTCCACCGACTCCTGACGTAAAGAAGCATGAAATTCTTTCAAGCATTCTGATTATGTTGCTCAAGGTCCAAATTATTTCATATTATTATAATTCTGACTGCCTCGGTGGCGTAGTTGTATTACGGTACGACTGCAAGGCTGAGGTCTCGGGTTCGATCCCCGGGTTGGGCAAAGTGATATTGGATTTTTCTATTCAGTATCAGCCCGGAGTCTGGAATTTGTGCCCGGTATGGCGATAGGCTCGCCCCCTATCACATCATGGGACGGAATACGCTTGGCGAAAAGTGGGTGCACTAGTTGCGCCTCTGCCTACCCCTTCGGGGATAAAAGGCGTGAGCATTATAATTCTTACCTTAACCAACGTTTGAAAACTGTCTTAAATAGAGCTGCTGCTGCGCCCCCAATTACTTTGGTATTATGGGTAAAGACCTGAAGAGGATCACTAAGTTATTAAGTGGATTACTGTTAAAAAAACTGTTAACACGAATGCTCTTTATGTGTGGCTACAATGCTAGAGCATGTTAGAAACATGAACAAACATTTCCCTTTTGCAACATGCTTTAAAGACTTTAAACCAACCCATGACCGAGGGCCATACTGTGGCCCGCGGAGGAATTTTATATGGCCCCTGCAAGCAACTTAAAAAATACCTACCTGCAAAGTTGAAACGAGCCGCGGAAGGAACGAATTGCGCGGCCACCAAATCGCCTCCCCCTTTTCTTGCTATTGATTTTTTAATACTTACATAAGTAATTAAAAATGGAACTACCTACTGGTACTGGCTACTGCCCGCCAAATGTCCATTAAAGTCCATTTATGTTAAAAAGTTGAGCAACCCTGCTATTTCGTCAATCCATAATCATAATATTAGAATGAGGCAAAGGCACATGGAAGAATAAATCACAATATGTTGTTAGGAATATTTTATAAGGGTGTAGGTACAAAATTAGAAAACGAGACCAACGTGTTGTGTACACTATTTAATTTTATTATTTTTCGATCTTTGCTAATGTAATTGTTATAGACATAAAACTAAAACAGAATTTTACATACATTTTTGTTACACTGGGAACATCTGCAACAAGTAAGCTTTCATAATAAAACTCTCTTGCAGGATAACCATGTTATCCGCTGGACAAAAAAAATTGTATAACTATAAAGAAAGAAGATAATATTTTATAATTGTCCGACGTATATCAATACAAACACTATTTGGCATATATTTACCTATTCCATATAGTTGTATTTTACAAGTACCTACCTATAGGTACAGCCAATACAGGACAATTATTCTACCATAGATTTTGACACTTTTCAAATTGTAAATATACAGTGAACTAATTTATAATATGAAGAAATATTGAACCCAAAAAATATATGGGTAGGTATAAATGTTACTTATTCTCTGCTATTTTGCAAAGCAGATACTATCAAGGAAGGTTGGAAATCCTGGTGCTGTTCTTTTAAAAAACCAAGTTACAACTTACAATATAGTTAACTTTAACTAATTTGGATTCGTAGCGAATCTACACCTAAGCTGTATTGCTTACTACAAAAATTATATCTTCTCCGATGAACAATATTATATGTATTATTGTAAATTTTATTGGAAAAAATTAAATTAGTTGGTTGTAAATATATATTCCTATATAGGCGATTTTTGCAGCGTCATTTTTAACAATGTTAATGCTGCCATATATCTCTGTACAGTGTATTATATCGGACCATTATTGTACCTAGTTAGTTAAGAATTTATTGCAAGTGTAGTCCTTGTACATACATTTAACTAATTTTAACAAATAATAATCCTGATGTAAGTGAAAAATTGACCATTACTGTAAATAATTTAATAACTTATTTATATCTTTATAATTATTAACATAAATAATAAAAATGTATTATCCATGGATATTATTTCTTTTTCTAAGTTTACTGTGTCTGTTAGGCCAACTTTATGCATAAGGTATTACAAGTACAGTCAGCCACAAAAGTAGCTGAACAAATTAAAAACTTCAAAACGTTTCTGCACGTTCACTCCAATCGAAATATTCTTTTTTAGTTATCTAAAATAAAGTTAACTCTGTGAAGTTTATTTTAGTGAAGAAAAAACAATTGTTGATACGGACGCAAAAGTATAAACGCAATTTGAAATTTTGAATTAGTCAGTTACTTTTGTGGCTGACTGTACCTACCTACCTACAGGTATTATCAATCTTTATGGCTTGAAGTTAGTCATTAACTATTAGAAAGTTATCCATTATCCTAATGGCTTTAATTATGATTCTGAGGCATAAATCTAGACGAAGCGTTGATGGAGCCACAACTTATCGCAGTAATTTGAACGGCGAAAAACACTTGACATTTGAGAGGATTCAAATATTTTTACGCCATATTTATTCAATTATTGGACGTTGACAAATGACATTAAGCTAATAAATTTTTGGATTGTGCCTCCATTGTTGTCAGACGATGATATTGCCAATGTCAAAGTAGGGAAAGACACGGACATTTAATAACATTGCTTATGCTCGGGGCACATTAAAGTGGGGACTGATTTCACTACTTGTTAATAATCACTCTGTCACAAAAATTTATAAGCCGGCCACACTCTAATCTAGAAGCATAGATTAGAGAGTGACTTTTCACTCTTTTTTTTTAATTTTATTTTTTATTCAGGCATGACAAAGTGAAATGTGTTAATGTGTCCCAAGCATAAGATTGACTGACCAACTTCAATCGGCCATAAAATTTGTATAAGCTTCACAATTTATAACCTTTGAGTTGATGTAAACAAATCTTGACAAATACCCATCTAACAAGTAACAACTGTAGTATAAGCGTTCTCATAATACTATGTACAGTCAACCACATAAATAGCTGAACAAATTCAAAACTTAAAACTGCCTCTACACCTTTGTGGTCTTACCAAATTTTGTTTTCCCTTCACAAAATTAAAAGAAAGGGGATAAACTTTACTTATCAAGAAGAAAAAAACGTTTCAAATTAATTTAACGCGTAGAGGCGATTTGAAATTTTGAATTTGTTCAGCTACTTATGTGGCTGACTGTACTACGTAGAACCGGAACATTCGAACAATGAATTAGCTGCTTGTAAAATGTCAATAAACGATATTTCACATAACTGTGATCTTTTGTGTTTTATTATTTCTTTTTCATCAGAGAATATAGAGTGATTTTGTTTTTTAACTGGGACAGTATGGGGATAACCTTTTTTTTTATTATTGGATGGCCCTTCCGGCCAGTAGCCTGACGCGAGTCAGCTTTTCTGGCCACACCGGACATTCGGGTGAACGCTTTAGGCGCTCGCAACCCTTGATTTAAGTAACCATGCTGAGGACGGTCACTGGGAGAGGATGAGACATCAACGATTAGTGGGGAAAGTTGGTGTTTAACCTAATCCTATACATTTATTTCGTCAGCACGCGGGCCGGACCTGTTAGGAGGGTCGGGGTGGCGACGGGGAACGCGGCGAGGTCCTCGGCGGTGAGGAGGGAACTGCAGTCGTGTGGAGTGTAGGAGTTTTAGGAACTCGTTTTTACTGCGAATGGCCGAGTGATATCGTCCTCTGGATCGGTTAGGACTGAACGCGGCCGTCTCCATTTGGCGCGGTCGAATGGAGAGAAATGGGGAAAACCGAAACCATAGAAGATACACGGAAACTGTCTTAGGAACCATAAGGTCTTTTTCTGTGTTAAAAAAAATTGGCATAGTATTTTTTTTATATAGCGCAGGTTGTCCTTAAAAATTAATGAAATTGATTAATATTTTCTTAATCCGGATCGATTCAGTTTTATGTAAGGACCGTTTCATTGCGCGCGAAAAAAATTAGAGCAAGTTAAAAATAAAATGTTTTATCATACAATTTATGAACGTATCTGGTACCCGTGTTATAACAACTAATGCAATAGATAAACTATGATATAGGTAGGTTAGTACGTAATTCGTTTTATTTATTTACTCTAACATACCGTATACAATTTTCGGATTGATTGTATTCATATAAATTTTTAAATGGTTTTATCAACTCTAGTGCTTTAGTATCACGAACGCTTCTTAGCAAATAATCAAAACATGTACGTCCTATATTGTCGTACGTCATACAAATTATTCGAAAACTTTCTTTGTTTAAAAGATAATCCAAAACTACAAAAAAGTCCAAGTCCCCCTGCTCGGCTGCAAAATGCGCCGCTAATTTACCATCAGCATCAAATGTACTGAAAATAATCATACGTTGTTTCTCGTTAAATCTTAACAAATATTTTATTAACAATCTAATACTGTGATGGTTCATAATCAAAACATGAATTATTGTATTCTTGCGTAGTCCCATATTGGATGGCATAGTAAACAACTTCAGCGCTACGTTGTCTTCGACCGAAGTCAGTATAACATCAAGTAATTTTTCGTCCTCAGGAAATGCACCACTATATGTTACAGCAATACCCAAAGCATTGAATTCTGGAACGTCTCCACATGTAAACAGTTCCAGCAATCTTTTTTTATCAATATGTTTTATGAGACTCAATACAGTCTCTAAAACATTCTTAAATCTACCATTTACAATGGAACAGAACGTACAAGATATTCTTTTTCTCTGAGTTATATGATTAATGAAGTCACCCAAATTGTCTTTAGTCAAAACATCTTTTATAGATTGTAATAAAAACATGGCAAAAGTTCCTGCATATTCAACTAAACAAACTGACAGTGAACTTTCTTCACGTTGTTTTATTAAGGTGTGAAAAATTTCTCGTTTATATTTGATATTTTCACTTAATTTGAATAACTCTTTATCTGCCGATAGCTTCAGATCAAAAAACTTTCTCAATTTAATACTTTCATCAGTGATAAAAATTGTATCGAATAAATAAATCCACACATCAATGGGACATTCTTTCGCCTTCAATTTATCACAAAGATATTCGGTGGCAAAATATTCAGCGAATGTTAAATGTATGAATTGAGGCTCGTCATCGACAACTCTATCGATTATCCCAATTCTTTCCTCACCTTGCTTAACTTGTTCTAGTGCATCGTATATTTCTTGTATATCTTCTGTTGAAAACAAACCTTCAACCGTTTTGTTTAATACTGTATGCGCCGCTAACTTTTTATGGGTTTTAATAAAATCTTTGCGTTCTTTTTCAATCATTTTTTTCATATCTGGATCTCTGTCATAAACATAAGGTTTCTTTTCTCCAAAGTGAATATTATAAAACTTTATATTCACAAATTTTTCATACAGAGTCAAGGTATTTATATCATTTATTTTATTAATATATTCTTCTGACAAACGGGATATAAATGGATTATAGTAATCTTTAAAAAAATCTTGGTAGGTTTCCGCAATCATATAAATGTGTAAAGGTATACTCATAAAATCTTTTTCGTAATCACAAAGTACCAGAGATATTGGCTTTGAAAAATTTTCAATGTACAGTCTTAAACGATCATTTGCTTTTTCGTTCAATGTTTTCCCCCACAATTTTTCTAATAAATCATATTGATCGTTTGTGGATAGCTTTTCCAATGAGAACGCGAATGTCCCTAACCTTTTTTCTAAATTATTAACAATATTGTATGGTCTCGTCGCGATCCACAGTCGACTAACTTTGGATGTTTTCAAAATTTCTAACAAAGAAATTACTTCGTTTAAATAATCTGGACTTATTTCATCATAACCATCTATTATAACAACTACTTGTCCGTTATTGTACATATTGTTGAACAATTCTACTTCTAGATAAGCTAAACCGAAAAAATCCCGATCATTACTATCTATAAAAACGTCACCGTTTGGGCAAACATTAACGGTCTTATTCATAATAAAACGCTAATCGAAGGTAAAAACCTCCATTAGATATAACGTCCTATTGGCCTATCGAGCGTTCGATAAAATTTCTTATTCATAATGATTTTTTGTAGCTACGATAAGTGAATTGCCGTTATAGTACATGATGTTGCCAATACGTAGAAAAAAAATATTTCAGTTGATTTCTACCAATTTATACCAAGCTTTGTCTCTGGAAACAACTATAAAAAAAACAACTTGTCAATGTCAGTTGTCAAAATATAAATTGGAGGGAAACTACCAATGTATGTATTATAGTGTTTATTTTCTCATTAAGTTTGTTGATTGTTCTGGAAAGTAATTAAAAACAGAAAAAAATAATAAATTGGAAGTATGCAGCAATTAAAAAAAGAAAAACGGCAGAGGGGTGAAAATTGTCTGGAAGAAGACAAGGTTGGTGCAGCTATTTTACGTACTTATTTGAAAGTTCCGGTTTGCGCGATTCATGCATGCATTACGAACAGTATTGTTTTCGCTTTCAAGATTATATTAAAGGAACTGGTGAGGGAGTGGGTCAGTGTCCTCGAAAATAAAACTACGGACAAAAACTCCAATTCCATGAAGGTGGCGGCGTGGAATGACTTGAGAAAGAGGTGCTAACTTAAATCTAATATTGCTACTTTTGCATTGTTTTCATGTTAAACAATATTTTAACTGGTGGTAGGTCTCTCTGTATGTAAGAGGCCGTCTGGGTGGGTACCACCGCAATGTCTATTTCTACCGCCAAGCAACAGTGTGCATGCACTGTGTGTGTGTTGTGTGTGTCATGTTTCGGTTTGAAGGACATTGTAGCCAGTGTAACTACAGGACATAATGAGACTTAACATCTTATGTCTCAAGATGACGAGCGCAGTGGGATGCCACACAGTACTTTGTAACTCAAGGTGCTGGTTGGTGTTGCTACTGTTTATGGGTGGTCGTATCGCTTACCATCAGGCGAACGGCATGCTCGCCTCGACATTGAATGCCATAAAAAAAAAATAAAAAAAATATACACAATTAAGACATTCCTTAAACAAACTTATTTTTTCATTTCAGTTTTAACTGTATGTGTAATGGTATCCACGCTCAGTAGTGCACCTGAAATCACAGTGGAACCTCTTAAAAATGAAGGCTAAAAAGCAAAGGCGGAAGAGAGGAAGGAGCTGCTGAAGACTGGTGGTGGCCCACCACCAGTAATAAAAGGAGTCAGTAGTGAACACATTAGTAGCTGGCTGCCTAATGAATTTGTTACCGACACAAATGAATTTGACTCTGACAGTATAAATCAGGTAATATTCATTTATGGCATGTTTTTTTTTGTAACCACTGAGTCATAGATTTTGTAACTATTTGTATATTTTAGATGAGAATATTATAGCATATTGAAGATTCACCTTTACAGGACAAATATTCAAAACCCTCTGCTTTCACACATACTACAACTACTGTAAATAATATTATTGAAGAGGTATGTTATACCAAAAGTCAAATTAAAATCAATGTAAAGATCATAGTTCAACACACACATGATGGTGTGCCCTGGTGGCCCTGTGTAGGATACCATACCATAACAGCCCTGTATTAAATACTGCCCACCATTGTACATATATAAATAAAACTTATGTTTTTCAGGTGATAGTTGTGCCTCCTCCAAATTCACCTTCCGGTGAAATAATGAAGGAGGTATTTACAAATCAATATCAAGTAATTCCAGTTCCATGCTATAAACCTGAATGATGCTGTTATATATTTAAATAAATACAACATATTTATTAGATGCCAGTTGTGGAGCCACATCCTCCAGAGGCTTCAGGTCCACGGCCAAAAAATAAATAAAAAAAGGTTCTTGCAGTAGGTAAACTTTAAATTAATTTCCATATTTAAGTAATTCTTTTATTTTGTTTATACCATACCAACCCCGTATTATATACTGCCCACTGCTGAGAAAGGGCCCTATATTACTACTGAGAGGGTTTAGTCCACCACGCTAGCCTAGTGTAGGTTGGTAGACTTCACATACCTTCAAAATTATTTTTGGGGAATTCTCAGGTATGTAGCTTTTCTCACAATGTTTTCCTTCACTGCTAAAGTGAACAATAATTGATAAACAATACACACATAACTTTTGAACCTGCAGACAACTGTCTCACCAGGCTGTTGCATTCCTAACTAGGCTATTGTCAACTATGAATGTTTATACATTGCATTATTTCAGGTTTGTCGCGCACCTGCAGAACAAATAGCTGAATTCGAAATCCAGTGCAGAAAAGTGCTGCATGCCATGCAGATGAAGAATGAGCAGTAGAAAAATATATTTTTTAAATTAAAAGAAACTAGTAAAAAAAAACTTAATAATTATAAACCAAAAAGTATCTAAACTATATGATGTTTAATTATTACCTTTGGGTGTGCACTTCATTCAATATTGGACAAACTATCCCCTGATACTTAAGTCTCTTTGAGCGATTGTAATGTTGTGCAAAATTGCAATGGCCACAATACCTAGTCATATTTACAAGGTCAAATTTTACAGACATGGCATAGAGCAGGCATTGGAAGCACTGTTTCCATACATCAAAGCAACAATACTTGCCTCATTGTATTTCTCTGTACCACATAGTCTCATTACAGGTGTATATAAATATGGCTCCACATGTATACCTTACTGCTACAGCCACTTTTTTATATATTCATATAAATAGAATATTAGGATAATCTTATATTACTAATATTAGAAATACGAAAGTTTGTGAAAATGTTTGAATATTTGTTAAGTAAACTCAGAAAAAGCTAAATGGATTTGGCATACAGGTAAACCATATCCTGGATTAACACATAGGCTTCTTTTTATCCTGATAACTTGCTCTCATGGAAAATAATGTGGTTTTTATAAATAAAAGGCGCTGGCGTCTTACTGGTTTCGCTATAAATCGCTACAGTGTTTCGGGACTTGTAGTGGGAAGCCGCGAGCAACACCTAGTAAATCATAATTTTATTTTTCAGAATATAATAGTTGTACCTCATCAGACTCCACTTCCAGCAGGAAATATAAATGAGATATTCATGTATCAGTATTATGCTATATTCATGTAAGATACTATTGTTTCATGTGGAGATGTAAAACATATTTTTCAGGTATTAGTTAAAAAAAATACAATACTTAATAAAATAAAAACTTTATTCATTACGTAGGCATATAAGAGGCTCTTATGATAATTCAATACATAATATTCATTTTTCAATTACTTAAATTATTTAGGGAACCAACACGGGCTAGCAGGTACAGAAGACATGGGCAGGGTGGAAAGGATTAGTTCCACTTTCCTTCCTTCCCTCCCTTCAATACTATTAACAATTTGTTCAATACACAGAATAATGCATGCATATATGTATAAGAAATAAAAAAAGTATGTCTCCTCCAAATCCGCCACCTGAAAACAAAAAGTATTTTACAAATCATTATTAAATCATTCTAGTTTGATGCTATAATCCTGTAGGATACTAAAATCCACCTGCATGGTGCACCTGGAAATATAAAGGAGGTATTAACAAATCATCATTAAGTATTTCCAATCTTGTGCTATAATCCTGTAGGGTACTGATGTATATTTAAATAAATAAAGCTTATTTTCAGTATTACATTCAAAATAATGTTTATGCATTGCAGGAAAAAGTAGCATGCTATTCAAATGGACAATAACCTCCAGTGAAATATTTTTTTTAATCTTAATGATGTAATAATAAAAGAAAAATATAAATTTTATAAAATGATGACAATGACTAACTACAATTAGGATGTTTAATTATAATTTAATTATTTGAGTGTAAAAAACTTCATTCATTGAAGTGCCTAGCTATAAAAGCCTGCAAAATGGCAGAATTTCTACCCTGTCTAGGGTGTGGTTCAATATTAATTGATTCAGACACCTATTCAATATCAGACACACTTTCTTCTGTGGCATATGTCTCTCTTTGAGCAATTACAATGTTGTGCAACACTGCAAGAGCCACAATAGTATTCTTCACATTGCCTAATTTACAGACATGCCATGGAGCAAGCATTGGAAGCGCTGTTTCCACACACCAAAGCAACCCTCCACAACATTTCTTGTTGAAATATGTGCCTCATTATATTTCTCTTCAGCATGACTAAGTGGTCTCTCCCTGAATCTCCTAGAAGTATACCCCTTAACTCACCTGCTTCAAAACATTCTTTGAGGGTCGATTCATTAAATATCTGGGAGTCATGAGTGCTGCCTCGCCACCTAAAAACAATATCCCTGATCCGAAGACTAGCATCACAGGTAACCTACAACAATTATTATCTTTTTTATGCAATAAAGTAAAGCCTATCGTAGTTTACTTTATATATTCCTAAAAATCTTACCTGAACATTGAGGGAATATCCTTTTCTATTTATGTAATATTGGGCTGCATCACCACCATGTTTTTTTATTTATATATGCATGCAATCAATACAACCAATTACAGATGGGAAGCCTCTTACATGGTGGAATTCTGTCATTAGCTGTTGTTCCTCTGCAACAGAAGTGGGCATCATTATATAATCTGCAGCACGTCGTGCGAGCGCACGCGCTACTCTGCTAAATATGCGGCTGATAGTGGCTTGAGATAATCCATAGAGGTCTCCAGCATCTTCTTGAATCTGTAAAGAAAACGAGTATTAAAAGTAACGCATCATTAGGTATACCCAAGTTTGTATAAATATCGAAAAGGATTAACTTACCTCTTACCTTTACGGTGCAGCTGTAACTCTTCGCAGACTAATTCAATTATAAAAGCAGCCGTTCGTTTGGAAAAACGATACAGTTTACGGAATTCCTCGTCATCCAGAGAAAACGGATCAAACTCTGACGATAAACTTTTCTACGTGAAATATTTTCAATTACTGCAATGCTATGCAGGGTTTGTAAGGCTTCCATTATTTATACACAAGTAAATAAAAATACTTCTTGAAACGAAAATTATGCGCTACGAGATCGATGTGTTGTTTACTTTAAATCGACTGACAATTGACATCGGAAATCAGTGCCAAACACGAAACAGCTGACCGACGGCGGCCATTTTTTTGTTACGGAACGCTTAAAGAAGGGGTCTAGCTCCTATAAATCAAAGCAACTTCACCGTAGGCTTATAGGCCGTTTTAGCGCTTTTGAACCATTATGAATAACAATTTTTTACAAGCCTCTACTAACGGTCCTATAAAGTTCCGAAGAGTCATTATGAATAAGACCGTAAGACTGAAATTATTTCTAAAACAATCAGTAAAGTTAGCAGCCATCTTCTTCTTAGTTACCAATAGGGTACTTGCCACATACAATAGCATCATAACTTCTTTTAAATCAATAACAGTGTTGTTTTCATGCCAGTAACTGAACAAGTTTTTATAATCAAGGCAATTTATCCTCAGTATCCAGTTGCTGGGATAATTTAATTTTGTTTTAATCGATAGATGCGTCATGAATGTCGATTTTCCCATGCCAGGTTCAGCAGATAATATTATAAGCTTTTCATCAGTGTCAAATAATGTATTAGGTTTGTATTTAAAAGACTGACCCGAGGTTTTATCGACGTGTTCATATATGCCGTTCAATGAACCTCTTGACATTTGCCACACGCAATATTCTTTGTGTTTAATAAACCAATGAATGTTCTTATCTATGTATCTTTCACAACATGTAATAAATGATTCTTTGTTGTCAGAAATTACAATAACATCAAACTCGTCTTTTGGTATAGTCGGTTTAGTATCAGCATCATTTATAATATAAATACTGTGATTTGGTTTTTGTTTGAATGTAATATACCGACATATAGTTCGTTGTACATAACTATCCTCAAATTCTTCATATATAGCGTTAGTCATTTTTTTACCGAATTGAATAATATTATCTTTACTTAAAATAGCAAAGAGCGCAGCTGTATCTATGATTTTAAAATGTTTCTTAATTAATGTCTTTAAAGGTACCGTAGATCCCTGAAATATCACGTTGGTTTCGTTAAGAATTTTCCTTTGACTTTCTAAAGTAAGATCAATGAAAGCGGTCCTTTGGTCACATATTTGGTTATATTCTGTTGAATCTATTTTTGACGAAATTTGTTCGCGAATTTCATTTTTGGTAATCACAACTATAAAACTTACTACTGTTTCCAAAATTTTATTTATTTTTTCATATAAATCATTGTTTTCACATACGACAAGTACTGTTTTAAGTCTTACTTCTTTTAATTGTGATAAAATCTCATCGAAGCAATTTTCCGACACCACGAAATCTAGATGTACAAATATGTGTGAAGAATATTTGTTTTTACGATGCAAGCACTGAATTAATTTTATACTAGTAAAAATAATATTATTTGTAACGATATTCAAAATCCCTTGTCTTTTTTCATTGAAACAGACAAATTCATCATTGAATTTTATGTCAAACTTACTTAACTTTGTAACATAAATGAAATGAAGAGTATTTAACAGAGAATATTTGAATAACTGTTCTTTAACTTCATTGAAAAAATTACAGTTTTCATTCAAATATGGGGCATTGTTTGATTGTTTCCACCACTTCTGAATTGAGTCGTGAACTTTCAGAAATATTGTTTCGCACTTCATGCGAAAATGAAGGTTGTCTCTATTTAAATTAAGTCCGCAATATTTGGTTATTTCACCTTTTAAAACATTTTCAACGTCGTTTTCACAGGCTTGATTGGTACAAAAGATAAGGCTATCAAGGAATTCTTTTACTAAGCCCCATTGGTGCCAATCTCTTCCAAGCAAAAATTTTGGAAAGCAATCAACATTTATATCAAATCTGTATTTATTGAAATCGAATCCTGCAGGATATTGTTTTTGTAATAGTTTGAAAAGTTTTACTACAAGGGGAGGTAAAGATTCCATAGATTCATTAAACTTTAGTCTATGGGTTTTATCGTCGAACACAAACAAATTGCCAACAAGACCACCTAATCTGTGTATTTCAAAATCTTTCGGTTGTAGTATCTCTCCCAGTCCAACCATATTGTCATCAATTCGTACTACAGGTGAACCACAAGCATCAGCTCTGTCAATCAATCGTTTGATCTTTGAACAAATGTGCACCAATCTTCGTTCACTCTTTTTACTGCTGACACCAATATAAAAATTTACGTTGCCGAAATTCTGTGGTAATTTAAAAGTGAATTCTGTAAGCAATTGTTCAATTTCATCAAAACTATATTTCGGATATTTTAAAGAAAACTCTTTGTAAATAGATTGCTTTAAAGTTTTAAGATTATATTTTTCGCTTGCTAAAAATGTGCTTCGAAATTTTCCTTCCAAGAATGGATTATCGAGCTCAGCGTCTGAAATAACTACTACCACTTGTTGTGCTAAGAAAACGTGATAAGTCTTCATCAATTCATCTACTAGCATGTTTTTGTAATTGTCTTTGAAAAGAAATTTCATAAACGTCTTTCCTAATAGTTGTGTCCGTACGTCTAAAACGGTTTCTAAAAGTCTTTCAACATCGTTATCGTTGAAAGCTATTCTAAAAACTTTCCCCTTGTTGCTAGTTTCAAGTAGACGAACATGTTGAGCTGATTTGTCCTCTATTATTATTTCTCTCTCTCGAATATTCTCTATCGCTGACGTATAAATGATGAAAATACAATTTAAATCTTTAAAAGCATTTATAAATATGTTATCATTTTTATTCCTATTAAATTTATTTCTAATATTCAAATAACTATCGAAATATTTGTGTAAGCAAAAATCTCCATATTCTTTGAAAAAATCATGAATCGTGATTTTATTTTGATCTGGTTCCTCTTTATGTTTGGCCTGTATGAACAAAACTCTAGATGTTTCTTCGTTATTTGTCTCATATTTTAGTACTATATCATCGAAAGCTCCAATTCCTTCTATATTAGTTGCCAAATTAAACTTAAATATATCTTTGTAATGAAGAGCTCTCAACAAATATAGACTTAACAGCTTAGTCTCGTAAAGTTGACCACCGATTCCCGAAGTCCCAGAGCGCTTAGTATATAAAAATGGAGAATTTAACGCCTTATATGGAGTCTCCCTCCTTATATCATCACCATTTCCTGATGAGTTCATTTCAACAGCATCAGACTCATTCGATTGCTCTTTTGATGCACTTTGGCTTTTTTCTTCATTATAAGTTTCTGTCACATTAACAAACTGGGATTGCTTTATTTGAACATTTTTAGATAGGTCCATGTTTGTACTGGCTTGTTTACTCCTCTTTTAGATAAGTAAATAGTTATTATGTTTATGTTCGTTTGAAAATTGTATCATCTTTGTTCTCAATTTAATAATTAAAATTAGACAACCACTTTTCAATATGGATATTTTGTGTACACGTGCAGTATAGAGTTTTTTGTCCTCATCTATTTTATAAATACACATTCCTTCATTCGTTCCATACTCAAGACTATCTAAAAGAAAAATAAATAAATATATTGTGAAGAAACGTAAAAGATGTGTCTGATATTGATTTAAAGTAAATTATTCGACTCAATAAATCTGATTAGGTATTGCTTACTTAAAAGTCCGTTTTATAACCAAAACACCAAATACCTTCATGTAATACTGGATACGCGGAGTAGTTAGTTACTATGCGTTTCTAACTAAACATGCTGGATGTGACAGAGTTACCGTAGAAATGCTGAGATACGGCAAAGGTGTAGTAGCAAGATTGTTGTGGCTACTTTTTTAATATGTGCTTGAGAGAGGGCCGAGTACCAGAAGACTGGTGCAAAGCCATCATTATCCCCATTTTCAAGGGCAAAGGGTCACAGCAAGAATGCAAAAACTACCGAGGAATAAGCCTTCTCAGTGTTGTCGGTAAATTGTATG
This sequence comes from Sphinx pinastri, assembly GCA_947568825.1. NCBI lineage: Eukaryota > Metazoa > Arthropoda > Insecta > Lepidoptera > Sphingidae > Sphinx > Sphinx pinastri. The sequence continues at coordinate 13,309,717 of OX387631.1, read as the reverse complement.
CGAAGGTCCTGATTAAAAGAGTGATTAATGAAACTGAAGAAAAAGTGTGGGATGTGCAAGCAGGTTTTAGGAGCGGAATGGGTTGCACAGTTCAAGTCTTTTCCATAAGGTGCATAGCCGATAAACATTTGGCTAAGTCAAAAAAAGTCTTTTGTGCCTTTGTAGACTTGGAAAAGGCTTATGATCGTGTACCGAGGAATGAACTGTGGGCAACGTTGTCGTTAACATATGGGAATGAGGGTCGGCTGGTGAGGGTTTTGAAGTCTCTTTATGAGAACTCCAAGGCCTGTATCAGGGTAAATGGAGCGCATTCAGAGTGGTTTAACATCTCAAAGGGTGTAAGACAGGGATGTGTTGCGTCTCCATGGCTCTTCAATCTCTATATGGACAGCTGTGTGTCAGCTCTGAAAGAGATAGAATGTGGACTGAGAATGGATGAGTGGCGTGTCAAGTATCTCCTTTATGCCGACGATCAAGTTTTACTTGCACCGTCGGCTAGGGAGCTGCAAGACATGTTAAATTTAGTGAATGGTGTGTTTAAGGACAAGGGGATGAAAATTAATGCGAGCACGACGAAAGTGTTGGTGATAGAAAGAGAGGAAAATGCTACTGAATGTAGTATTAGTATAGATGGTGAGCAAGTGGAACAAGTGAATGAGTTTGTGTACCTGGGAAGTATAATTACGAGAGATAGGAAGTATGACATGGATATTGAAAGAAGAGTTATAGCCGGTAACAAAGTAAATGGCCCCTTGCGTGCAATAGTGAGTAGCCAGGCGGTGTCTGAAAAGGCAAGAATGGCTATTCATAATGGTGTGCTGGTGCCGACGCTTATGTATGGAAGTGAATGTTGGATTTGGCAAAAGAAGCACGAAAGTCGAATAAATGCTGTGGAAATGCGCTCCTTACGGAGTATATGTGGAGTCACCATTGCTGTTTGCATGAGGAATAGTATGATAAGAGATCGATGTAAGTTGAAGGATGATGTGGTGACTAAGATTGAAAGGAGTATGCTGAGATGGTTTGGGCACGTGGAGAGGATTGATGAAAGACGGAACACAAACTGGACTTTACTGGTGGTAGGTCTCTCATTATGTAAGAGGCCGTCTGGGTGGGTACCACCGCAATGTCTATTTCTACCGCCAAGCAACAGTGTGCATGCACTGTTGTGTTTCGGTTTGAAGGACATTGTAGCCAGTATAACTACTGGACATAATGAGACTTAACATCTTATGTCTCAGGATGACGAGCGCAGTGGAATGCCACACAGTACTTTGTAAGTCAAGGTGCTGGATGGTGTTGCTACTGTTTATGGGTGGTCGTATCGCTTACCATCAGGCGAACGGCATGCTCGTCTCGTCATTAAATGCAATAAAAAAAAAAAAAAAAAAAAAAAAAAAAAACAAAAGGTATTTATCGAGCGAATGTGGATGGTACGGCTGGAAGGGGACGCCCGAGGAGAACGTTCGCTGACCAAATAAATGACCTTCTCCGAAAGGGACAGGTCAGGAGTACCCTTAACCGACGAAAATGTATGAAAAGAACTATGAATGTGGAAGAAGCGAAAGAGGTGTGTCAAGATCGTAGCATGTGGCGCTCAATAGTCTCTGCCTACCCCTATGGGATAAGGGCGTGAGTGTGTATGTATGTATGTATGTAACTAAACATTAAACAATCATATAATCTTTTGATTGCCCCACTCGATTTACAATACCACAAATTAGATGCTATAAAGTGCCAAATTGGATCATTGTTAGAAGAAATCCCTACACAATACAACTTGTCATAATATTATAATTCGCAAAAGGTGGTCTGGCGATTTTCGTATTGTAATGAAATCAGCAATACATTGTGAATTACTTACCCAACTCAACGTAGATAGGTACTCCGCGAAGGATTATGTTTGACGGATAGTTTATTATATCCAGAATTTATAACAATAAACAAATAATACTTTACAAAACAAAAGAAATAGTTTTGCTTTTGTTAGTAGAATTGCAAATGTTTCATGATAAGATATTATGAATTATCAGCGACTATTTATCATATCCGATAAGTCATTGGTTCGAATACATTACCAAATACCTACATTTTTTTTATTGAGGTAAGCACAAACCAAAATGATGACATTGAAATTGAACTATTTTGTGGATTTTGTCGCGGTTTTTTAATTATATGTGATCCCGACGTTTCGAATGCTTTGCAACACTTGGTGGTCACTGGGCGTAGGTACTGAGGTGTTGGTGGTCCGAAAAGTAATACAAATTTAAATATTTTGGAATACAAATTTGTATAATTCAAAATTGAAGGAAGAATTGTAACATTAACTTTTTGAAGATACCATAAAAATACTGTGCAGATATACGAGATTCAATGTCGGTAGGTTCACTTAAATAAACATAAATACTGTTATTTTTCACATCACTTCTTTGTCTCCGAAGGGGTAGGAAGAGACGCAACTAGTACATCCACTTTTCGCCATGTGTATTCCGTCCCATGATGTGATAAGGGGTGCCAATCACAGTATAAAGCCAAACTCAGGGTTGAGACTGAGCAGAAAACCCAATATCATGGCATAGCTACAATCGAGGCTACTCGTAATAAGAGGTAAAAATACGCTTGTACTTATCGTTGTCTTCGTTTATTGATATTATAGTTTAATTATTGCATACATTTATAGGTATTTAGTTATACGTAAAACACAAAAATTTTAAAAATTTGATTCACTGGTGATGCCAAAAAAATATTTTATTTTGTAATTAACATGATAGTTGCATTTTCCTCTACTTTAAATTATTTGGACTATGAAAAAAAAATCATGTTCTTATCTAGATCATAAGACCCTATTTCTGCAAATAAATATCTGAGTTTCATAAAAATATTAAAGTATTACGCTGCTTTAACTATCCATGATTGAGTATCAGTAAAAATAAAATTCTATTATTTATGCAGGTTGTGTAACAAATATAGTTAAGTTTTTTAATTCATATTGCACATTTAATGGCAAACTTAGGTACAATTCCTTATTTACTATGAAAATTACATTAAAACGGTTAGAATACAATATTTTAATTATAATCCATTATTCTTCATAAATATACGTACTCATAGTGTAAAGATTCTTATGAAATCACATTTCATGCTGGGGAAATAAGTATAATTACAATTATAATGTTTAACAATTCACAAATCTCTAGCCACCCTCAATCTTCCTAAAATCCAAATCAAGCACAAAATTTTATTGCTTAAATTGGGATATGATCTCTGAGTCATATCGGTTTCATAAATAAGCATGCTGCATCCAAATTTGTAATTGGCTTGTTGCCAATATTTCCAACATTATTTTAGTATGAAAGTGAGATCACAACACAGATTAAATTATAATCTAAAACACCAACTATGAGTAGGGTTAAATAAATTATACAACAATGGGGAAGACTGAAAAATTTCAAAAGCGTAGCCATTACTATCTACTTACTTTTAAAGTATACCTATTTGCCAATTTCGCAAAGGTATATAAATAGTAACCATAATAATATTATATTTAGATATAGTCACAGCTATTCTGACCTATGTTGACCTCTAAAGGCTTACAACCTTTTGTTTTTTACAACCTTGCCAGTCAAAAACAAATTATACAGCCCAAAATCTTAAGTATCAAAGTTTAAAAACTATTCTTGATACAATCCGATCCTTATATTATGCCAACTAGAAACTGGGTATTCTTAAATTAACGAATCAGTTAAATATTTAATAGAAATACTACACATTTGATTTTAATATTACATTATAGGATCATATTTAGCTGAACATAAATCACAACTTTTCTCTACAACATATGGTTCTTATTATCGGTTCCTATCTACCTCTATACTATATTTAGTCATCGAGAACTGCCATGGCCATTTCCTTTGATATGTTATCAGACATACTATTCCTTCTATCAACTTCATGTTCATCACCAGACCACCAACTTTCATCGTCATCCTGAATAAAACACAAAAATAAGTCATCTTCATATGTTGGAAAATAATATTCAGGTTGATCCCATTTTTCTTTATCCAAAACCCAATGTTTCTTCTCTTTTATGTGTTTTTCCAAATTTTTCGAGTCGTCAAACCTATATTCACATGATAAACATTGCTTTAAATGTATTTGACGGCGTATGTAGTTAACAATTTTGACTTTATGGTAGAAGTTCAAGCCCATTGTTGCTGTTACAAAGGAAAATTCATGCTGTCTTTCCATATGATCCAACATATAGTCATATTCCATTTCTGAATGGTCACATAAGAGGCAGGTTATTAACGGACCATTTTCTTCAGTCCATTTTGACCACTCCGGATCACTGTCTTCGTTTGAATCGTGTTCGTAATCAGATTTCTGTACCTGCACTTTAGTTTTATTATATGGCTTAACATTATTAGATTTTTGTTTATCTCCTACATAATTGACTAGAAAATATTTATCATATTCCTTGTTGTCAGGATTAATCCGTTTATGGCCTTTCTTGCGCATATGCTCTTTAAGTATTAAGCGGTCTTTGAAATGCCCCTCACAGAAAATGCAATGAAGTGAGTCCAACTTTGAAGCTAGAGTATTGATTAGTTCATCAATAAAAATCAAGTTTTCCGGTTTTGCGATATGAAAATTGTGTTTCTCAAACAAATGGTTTAAATAACTGGCCCTTGTTGTTGTAGAAACGCTTCTGCAAAATAAGCATTCTCGGATATAATTCTTGTCTTCTCTCTCAAACTGATGCCTTTCCAGTAATTTCTCTAATTTAGTTTGATGTAGATTTGTCCGTAATTCCTTGTCTTCTGGCAGTACATCACTTAATAGATAGTATTTCTCGTCTTTTGATTTCGTTCCATCTGGCTTGTTATCCAAGAGTAATGTGGTACAGAAGAAAGCAAGGTTCTCATCTGGAAATAAAAAAATAGCATAGATATATTATATCTTACAAAATTTCCTGTTAACTGCTAATTCAAACTGAATCATGCAAAATGAAACCTTATAAACGGTGTGTATAAAAATTAAAAAGGTTGTGCTACATGCACGGTCCAGATGCCAGAGTCGACATGGTTTGGGATTTGAGGAGTTCAATACTGTGAGAGGAATATGATGCAGAGCATACTTTAAATTAATTTACAATATCATTTTTAGATACATTTAATTGAACCCTTGACACTGATGGCTATGAACTATCAGTATGTTACAAATCATTTTTTAAGAATTACAAATGAGATTAATACTTAGGGCCATTAAACTTTAGATCTGATGCTGAAATTTAATACACACTATATAATAATATGTAACAATTAAAAATAAACAAATAATTTTAAGGTTACCTATAAACTATACTTACTGTTGTGAAAGTAAATTATACCATACCGTACCAGCCCTATATTATATACTCCCTCCTGTTGAGCATGGGCCTCCTCGACAACTGAGAGGGTTTTAAGCCTTAGTCCACCACACTGGCCTAGTGCGGTTTGACAGGTTCGTATACCATCAAAATTCACAGGCATGCAGGTTTCCTCAATTTTTTTTTCCTTCACCGTTAAAGCGAGCAATAATTCACAAAGAATACACTAATAAATACACATAACTTTTTAGAAAAGTCAGAGGTGCGTGCCCTTGGGTTTTGATCCTGCGGACATTCATCTTGGCAGTCTGTTCTACTTCCAACCAGGCTATCACTGCTACCAAGATAAATTAATTGACTATGAGATCCTATTTTAATACTTAAATGAAATAAGTATAAAATCTGTCTAAAAATTAGTTAAGCACAAGACCATTATATTCCCATTATAATCACTTAATAAGTGGACGATAGCCTAGTTGGGAATGGAACGGTCTGCCGACAATGTCCGGAGGTTCAAACCCAAGGCACACACCTCTGGCTTTTCGTAGTTACGTTTGTATTGATTATCAATTATCGTTCGCTTTAACAGTGAAGGAAAACATCGTGAGGAAACCTACATACCTGAGAGTTCTCTGAATTTCGAAGGTATGTGAAGTCCGCCAACCCGCACTAGGCCAGCGTGGTGGACTAAGGCCTAAAATCCCCTCAGTAGTAGAGGAGGCCCGTGCTCAGCAGTGGGCAGTATATAATACAGGGCTGATTGCAAGACCATTATATTGTAGCCTAACGCAAAAGTAATACTACTACGATACTTTGAGGTTGACCTTAGCATTCTTAAATGAAGCACTATTGATTATTGTGCACAGCCAGATGTATATTCATTGCTAATTATTCGTTACTTTAATGGTGGAAGATCCCTGCATACCTACGTTTCCAATATGAATTTAAAAAAGGGATGACTTAACCCTTAAATTGTTTCTGTCCGTTTTATGTGACGCGTTATAAAAACGCACACAAGTGTGATTTGAGGTGACGCTTACGCCTGTCACGTGGTACGTCGCGTCTAATAGGCTATCCTTTTCGTACTCGCGCATTTGAATCGCTATCTCGATCGATAGATGCGTTGTATCGATAATTTGAAATATTGCAACGGCGGACTAAGTTTGCACTCGCTAAAAATATTGTTATTAGGTAAGTATTTCTTTGTTTTCTATCCTTTTTATGTTTAGTTTAGTTAGAATGATGATAAATCGATAGTGTTCAATTGTTTTTATTACCTATAGTAGTATTCGTATTTTTTTTTCGATATCTAAATAAATCTTTATGTCACTTGAAACTGACATCGCCAATTAGGTCTCACAAGAAGTGACTTTTATGTTTGTCACTTATAACGGACTTTGCCTAAAAGTCCTACGAAGTATGGTTGCTTATATTTGTCATTTGTAACGGACATTGCCAGTTAGTTACTAGTACAATTTAAGTTATCTATTTACATTATATCATATATAATATAGATATATATCACATTTTTAAAGTATAAGTTTCAGAATTGACGATATTCATTTCAGTAATATGGCGAGGAAAGGTTGGAGGTCTAAGCAAATTCTTGCGCTATTACCTCCTTCCGATTCTGAAGATTCGGAGATTGAATCTGAAGATGATGAGGAGACAAGAATATTAGCGCGTGAGTACTTCATAAATAACTGGCTCTCACACTTCATCACCGGTGAGAAGTATTTCGCCTGCTATTTATGACCTAATTCAGGATCTCAGTGACTTCGAAGAACCAGCAGAAGCAGATTTAGGGGGATTTACATCAGAGAACCACGTAAACCAAAATGAAACACCGCCTATGACATCAGCATCATCTTCATTAGTAGCTATACCTCAAGTTCTACCAGCTTGCGTTGTACCGGAAACACCATGTACATCTTCCATAAGATCTCCACTGACACCAAGCACAGTCACAACACGTCGCCGTACTAGACAAGTCGTCAATATTGAGTCGTCCCCCATGCCACTTCTATCCGCAAAACTTGTCCCAAAAAAGCGTAAACTATAACAATTAGGATTTACATTTAAGAAAACCAAATATACAGGAGCCATGGAAGTGGATACAAGTGTCAGTTTTGCAGAAAAGTATGAATTACAGTCTCCGCAGCAATATTTCAAAGTATATGTCAAAGTTTTATGTTTTTATTTTATTTTGCTAATTGTAAGTAACTATTATATATTCAATAGTTCCTAAACTGTAACTTGATCTCAAAATAAGTTCTAAGCCGAATGTTTTTTAATAATTTTATATTACTTTCTATTATTTTTTTAACTAGTCAAACTGGCAATGTACTTTTTATGTGACATATTATGCTGAACTCAATTCTGTAGACTACTTGGCAACGTCACTTATAAGTGACATTAAAAAAACCTGTCAAGATATAATATATTTGTTTAATTTTCATATAGGTTGTCTTTATTTATCCCTAACAACATACATAATTTAAAAAAAGTCTGTAAAAATCATCGGTATAAGGTAATGCCAATTTAAGGGTTAATAACACATCCCTCTTTAACAAAGTCTTAAGCAAATATCTACTTTTAGATCAACCAAGACAAAGCCCATACTGAATTATAGCATTTGTCCATGTCTAGTATAAAATTATGAACATGTACTTAACCAAATAAATAAATTTTCAAAATCGGTACAGTATTTCCTGAGATTAGCGCGTTCAAACAAACAAACAAACTCTTCAGCTTTATAATATTAAGTACTAGAATTGCGCGCGGCTCCGCCTGCGTGGAAAAGTTTTCCGGGATAAAAAGTAGCCTATAGCACTCAGCAGTAATGTAGCTTCCTATCAGTAAAAGAATTTTCAAAATCGGTCCAGTAGTTCCTAAGATTAGCGCGTTCAAACAAACAAACAAACAAACAAACTCTTCAGCTTTATATATTAAGTATAGATAGATAGATATAGTAGATAATAGTATAGATAATAAGTACCTTTAAATCTAAGCCTCCAATACCGCAAGTACGCGTTCAAATCGGCTATCTGATTCACATCAGCTATCACTAGGCGGTGCTTCATGAACAAATGTGTTATGAACTGCTTCTCAGAAGCTGGTAAAACGAATTTTTCATCACACAACACACACGCACATTCTAGCGGTTCGTCGCTTTTAAATATCGTTGGTTTTTCCGCCTTCTGGTGCAAAGTCAGTGGGCCAAAGAACTCTTTCTCCGTGGACGACATTTCTAAGATTCTGAGTTTTAGATTTTGTTATTTTATTAAGCTTTTTGGTGCGGACTACTCAAAAATTATGTTTATATTTTGACGCACGTGAAATATAGTTTGACAATAGACTATGACATTTTATTTTGACAATTATTGACAACAAACTAGTGATGCGACTCGAGTCGTGTTTTTACTCGAGTGACTCGAGTGAGTTTGCGAAATTCGTACTCGAGTGAAAAAAATATTGACTCGAGTCAATTTGCACTCGAGTTGCCGAGTCAACTCGGCGCACCGAGTAGACTCTCGCTAAACCTTACTTCACTAGTCAACTGTCAAGTGTCAAGTGTCAACGTCACAAACGTCATTGCTGTCTATTTAGGTAAACATTTTTAATTTTAATACTCGATGAGTGGCGAGGCAAGTGAGCAGGGACGTAGTGTGGCTGGGGTAACGCATTTTTTCAAAAATGTGGCATGACAAAATTCAATTTACCATATACAAATAGCCAGTGCAATGAAACTATGTATTATAAAGAACCCTTATTTTGGCCCCACTCTTTTTGATTTTTTATTTTTAGTTATTGTTCGTTTTTTATTTATTTATAATTAATTAAACAAATGTTCACCCTTAAGTTGGTCCCCCTTACTAGATATCTTTATTTGTATCGCTTAGATTAGTTAATTTTGATCAATTATCGTTTTGTTCGACCACTATTGATGATTGTTCGATTATAAAAAAGATTAAATTCTTTTTTTTACTTTATTTATTAATTATTTTTTATCTAATAAGCAAGCCATCACCTCACGCCTATATTGCGCATGCACCTGTGTTGTCAGTCAGCTTGCAATGGCCGTATTTACTAGCGTTTTGTTAACGAGTGCGTTTATACTGTATAATTATTTCTTATGCAGATCAAAAAATATTGAAAACTTCAAGAAAAAATGTCCGTGAAGACGGCCAATTAGTCGTTAAAATACGATCAGCGTGGTTTTAATAAATTCAGTTATTTTGAATGATATTGAATTGCGTTCTATATTCACAAATATACAACATTGATATAAATACATGGAGTGATTATTTACTGGTACATGAGCACTCAAACATCGTGAGGAAACCTGCATACCTGAGAAGTTCTCTGAATTTCGAAGGTATGTGAAGTCTGCCAACCCGCACTAGGCCAGCGTGGTGGACTAAGGCCTTAACCCTCTCAGTTGTAGAGGAGGCCCGTGCTCAGCAGTGGGCAGTATATAATACAGGCTGGTATGCAACATGAGCACTTATTGGGACTTGTACCTTATATCATTATTAAGTATTGCTTAGATATTTAAGTGACAATTTTAGTTTATACTTTCCAGCAATACACTTGAGTATAATAATTGTATATTTAAATGTATTAAAAGCATGCCAACGAATTACAACTCCATAAAATTTACCATTATCGGAACTACTTACAATATTTCCTAATTAGAATTAAATACATTTATATTATATGGCTGCTGGCGCATGCACAGTATATGTATGCGCATATAGCGGCGATAGCCTAGTTGGGAGTGGAACGGACTGCCGAGACGAATGTTCGCAGGTTCAAAACCCAAGGGCATACACCTCTGACTTTACTTAAAAGTTATGTGTGTATTCTTTGTGAATTATCTCTCGCTTTAACGGTGAAGGAAAACATCGTGAGGAAACCTGCATATCTGAGAAGTTCTCTATAGGAATTTCGAAGGTATGTGAAGTCTGCCAACCCGCACTAGGCCAGCGTGGTGGACTAAGGCCTAAAAACCCTCTCAGTTGTAGAGGAGGCTCGTGCTCAGCAGTGGGCAGTATCTAATACAGGGCTGATGTGGTGGTGGTGGCATGCGCAGTGTAGGCGTGAGGTGATGGCTTGCTTATTAGATATAAAATAATTAATAATTAGGAATTTAATTGTTCTTATGATCCAATCATCAATAGTGGTCGAACAAACGATAATTGATCAAAAGTAATTAATCTGAGCGATAAAAATAAAGATATCTAGTAAGGGGGGCCAACTTAAGGGTGAACATTTGTTTAATTAATTATAAATAAATAAAAGACCAACAAACAATTTTTACATTCGAACATTAACGAACAAACGACGAACAAATAATTAAAAATAATAAAAAGCAAAAAAGTGGGGCCAAATTTAGTGAGCAGTATTATAATATGCTATTAGTTGAAATGTACTATATTTTTTATTTTTTCTGCAATGGGCTTAGGCCTAATAATCTTAAGCGAGTTGGTAAGTGGCAACATTGACAAAGACCTGTCATTTGTATTTTTATATCTTATATATCGCATAATATTATTAGTTTTGTTTCAGATTATTCTCAATATTTTATTTATATTTATACACATATTTATACTTATGTTATCACGGTTTAGATTTTTAGGTAGGGTTCAATTCTCATAACCGCGTCGAGTTTTATTTCGGTATAGTAGTGGGCATAATATAATTTTTAATTTCTATCGATTTTTTTTGTTAACTTTAGCATTTTTCTGAATCGTAGATAACGAAACGCGGACGTTAATCACTTTTAGTTATATGTCTTCCAAGCGTAGCTTCTCAAGAAATCTGAATTAATGAAGGTTTTAAAAACTGCTATGAAAAATCTCACTCGAGTTGCATGGCGGGAAAATACAAAATATTTAACTCGAGTGACTCGAAAACTCGAGTACAACTCGAGTAACGCACTGAAATTACTCGAGTGACTCGAGTCATAAAATCCTATTCGAGTCGCATCACTACAACAAACCAAACAACAGTTTGACAACTTCTACATTATTTTCCGTTCGGATAAACACATAAAAATCCAGCACTAATTAATGTAAATCAATTCCGTGACACGGGCAGTAAGGATCAACTTTGCTCGTCGGCTGTCGCTTGTTGGTGCGTATTTACGCGACACACCAGGTATTTACTTGCAAGTACGCCGACCAGGTGCCGACCCGAAATACTTGCAAGACTTGAAAGTATTTTACTTGCGTCCGCGCTTAGGCGTCGTCGTCCGCAAATGCAATTATAGTTCTTATTTTAAGGTAGCAAGTGAACAATTTCCTATGCAAGTGTTAAAGTGTTAAAAGTATTTTATTTGTTAACGCGATTGTGCTCCTTACTCGTACCGAAACATGGGTCAATATCCTATGCAGTGAGAAAATACTTGAAAGTCTTTTGGTTTTCGACTATCTAAGTGCTATAAGTATTTTATTTATAAACGCAATTGTGCTCTTTATTTATATTGAAACATGGATCAGTTTCCTGTATAAAAAGAAAATACTTAGTACTTATAGAATCGAAGTATTAGAAGTTTTTATTTGTGAGCGCGATTGTATTCTTTATTTGTATCGAATCACGGATTAATTTCCTATCTATAACTTGGAAGTATTTCGAACCCTGGTTTTTGTAGGCGGACGTACTTGTAAGCGCTGGTTCACGATTTTGCAAGTACGACCTATGCCTAGTCGTAGCATTTTTTTACACGCTTTATATTAGCTTCACTTGTATGTTTGTATGTTAGTATGTTTGTAACTCCTTTGGGCGCGATTTATTTTTAATGACATTTGTTGGACCATACTAGAATTACAACTAAACTGGCTACTCTTATGCGTAAAAAAATCCTACTTGTCACAAGATGGCGCTTTCGTTTTTAGTGACATCTGTTGGACAATAGTAGAACAGAACTAAAAAGTTAAAAATAAATAATAGTTTAAAACAACTAAAAAACACGCTTTACAAAAAATCCAACAAAAAAATAGAAAATAAATTTGAATTAAGAATAGTATAAATAAGAAAAAAATGTATTTTATTGTAGAAAAAAGCGTGGGGTGCATGGTGTCAATGGTTATAAATATTTTATTGACAGATAATATGAGTAGAAGTATTATATATCATTTTGATAATATCTTAAAAATCACCCCACGCTTTTATTTACAATATAATACATTTTTTTCTTATATACACTATTCTTAATTCAAATTCAATATACTATGGTGATGGACATGTGTGGAGTGACAAAGGATGTAGTGACCAAAATTGAGAAGGGTATGCTAAGGTGGTTTGGGCATTTGGAAAGGATGGATGATAGGAGAATGACAAAGAGGATATATAAGGCGAGTGTGGATGGAAGGGCCGGCAGAGGTCGACCGCACCGAACTTTCGATTGTCAGATATCTGACATTCTAAGGGCCAGGTCAAAAGTACCCTGAACCGGCGGGAGTGCATGAAAAGATTGATGAAGGTAGAGGAAGCGAAAGTGGTGTGCCAGAATCGAGCAAAGTGGCAATCCATGGTCTCTGCCTACCCCTATGGGATAGAGGCGTGATACTATGTATGTATGTATGTTAATTCAAATTTATTTTCTATTTTTTAGTTGGATTTTCTATAAAGCGTGTTTTTTAGTTATTTTAAACTATTATATATTTACGGTTTCTTATTGTTTCTAAAGTTATAACGAGTATAAATTTGTAATACGTTAAGAAACATTTTTTTTTAAGTGAAACTTCGTTACCGAAACTTTCACACGAAAATTGCCACACCCCCTGTCGCTGGGCCGGTACCGTGCCGCGCTGTCTTCTAAGGTCATTATTTCGAAGAGAATCTTGACATCGCGATGTCGTAATTAAGTCGAACTGTACAGAGCCATCTATTGTTGAAAAGCGTAGTTTAAATAATATTATGGTTTGCTACACTCATGGAGGCTACACTTATTCAAATTCATTTAAATAAATAGTGAAAGTGAGAGATTATATTTTTATTGTTTTGAAAAATCATCACGTGATTGTGATTTTGGTATTATTTTTATGTTCATTGTATGTTAACCTCACTTTTGATTGTAGGTAAGTATAAGTAAATGTATTGTTGAAATTAACCATCATTTAAAAATATGACTTTCAATTTAGCAGACAAAATTATTTAAATATATTTAAATAATAATAATTATAATTTGACCGTATTAATGGAATACAATAATTAATATAAGAACAGTGAAAAAAAAGCAACGGGTTGCACTCCGGGAGTGCCGGCAGAAGTGAAAACTTGAACATTAACGTTGTGCACATTTGAATATTTTGCAATTGTTAGGGAATAATTTCGCACGAATTGCTGTATTTATCAGGATAAAAGCATTTATGTGGTTAAATACAATGTTTATTTATTGCGCTATCGTACACAAAAATGACAACCTCCGTCTTACGAATTTTCGATCAGGTCACGTGTCTTGACGCGAGTTTTAACATTTTATACCCATCCCAAGAAAAGTGCTACGCCGCTAAAGAAGTTTTCACTTCAAAAAATAATTGATGAAGGAGTTTCACTTCATACGTGTGTACAACTTACGAATACTGTAAGGCATCGCACTGATGCGCTGTAAACCGCCTCAATATTTGAGAATATACTTGATAAACTTGTGAACTGATATTTGCTTCAAGTATATGTATAGTCAGCAGCATACGAAGATGAACAAATTCAAAATTTCAAAATGCCTTCATACTTTTGTGTTCTTACTAATCTTGTTTTTCTCTTCACAAAAATAAAATAAAAGGTATTTACTTTACTTCAAACGAAGAAAAAAATATTTCAGTTTAACTTAATGCGTATATAAGCGATTTGAAATTTTGATTTCGTACACATATTTATGCTGCTGACTGTACATTAAATATACACACACATATTTTTCTTTAGTCTGCTATAGTGTGATAGCGTATAATTAAATCTGTTGATCGGGATGCCCTGAGCTTTTCTAATAATGATTTTCCAGACTGGATCCCCGAAATAAGTAGGTAGGTAACTTCATGTAAGCGAATGGTCGTAAAACTAAGCCAAATACTTTCTGCAGTAAGTACCTAAGCAAGAAAATTGTGACAGACTAAAATAACTTTATTAAGAAAAACCAGAAAATAAAGGAGATGTCCGCTTTTTGTATGGGTGCTGGGCCTCAAAATCTAACCAGGCTCAAACTTTAAGGATATTAAAGGGGCATACATATGGATCTTGGATCCATTAAAAAAAAATTTAGAACCCTCGATTAATAACAAACTTTTTTAAAACGTTCATTTGAAGCTTAATAAAATTCCATAAATCTTAAAATCCGAGGACTTTAAAATTATACGTTTTATTGCAAAGGCTTAGTTTTTGCAAGTAGGTACTATCCAAATATATTATATAAAGTATCTTGGTTAGAATTTTAAGCCCGTTTTTGGACATATCCTTAAAACTATCATTCAAAAATACAAACATAGGTAATTAAAAGAATTTTTTTGGGAGTTAAATCACTAACCCCAGACCTCAGCACTGCAGTAATACAAATACGCCACCCGCGAGGCAGTCCCTGGGTCGAGCACTTATATTGAGGTTTTCTTCTGACTTCTTAGTACTTATATAACAGTCCAGAGGCTGGAATTTGTGCCCGATATGGCGATAGGCTCGCCCCCTATCACGTCTAAGTTATTTTTGTCTGTAACAATCTTGGCGCTCTGTAACAATATGATGTTGCCAATTGTATAATGTATAAATTATATATATTTGTGTTTTTCTTTTTGTTCCATGTTTGAGAATGCCACTTGGAGTAGATAAATATTTGTTAAGAAATGTATACCAGGTACCATCAGAATTACCAGCGCTTTGCTCCTTGGAGCATTGGGTATTGCTGAGCTGGGGCCTGATTGCGGCTACAATATTTCCCAAATGGATGTATACTTGTCTGTTGTCTATGTATATACAGTCTATTATTTGTAGCCAAAATAAAAGTTTTTATCTATCTATCTATCTATCTTGGGACAAATTACGCACGACGAAAAGTGCACTAGTTGCTTCGGGGATAAAATATAAATTGGAAAGATAAAGTAACAGAAAAATGATACGATTTATTTTATAGACACAATACAATCTATTTACATCAATTAATAGGAACTTAATAATAGGTAGTACGTTTCCACATCCTAAATAAATGCCACAATAGTACAACCTACATGAAATTATCTTATTAACTTACAATTATTATAAAAAACATTAAACATCATTACTATTAAATATAAAAACCGGGCAAACGTATTTACATTTTTTTAGATTTAAATGTTTTAGGAATATCTTTTTCTATACTTAAATTATGACTACCTACTATTCGTTATAGCGTATATTTATTCCCACATTTACCGACACACTTCGACAAGGTTGCATATTGTATAAAAAACTACTAATACTGTTACCAAAGGCATATTTATTACAGTCATAGAGAAAATGGACTGAATGCTCCAATAACAGTCTCGAAAAATTGCAAATTTTTCTAGGTAAAATATGGGCTGTCTTTTCTATGAGTCAATATTGTTTATTCTCTGTCTAAAAAAATCTTAGGCGTGAACTCTGTTTATTTCTCTATGCCTGTATTATTAATCAAATCATGTAACTGGTATGAAGGGTACATAAAACATCTATATAAGTAAAAGTAGGTACTACATAATATAATATTTTATGTGATCGTAAATCAAAACTACCTAGTTAATTATACTGGTAGTAAAATTATAAGAAACTAGCACTTGCGCGCGGCTCTGCCCGCGTGGATAAGTTTTTCCGGGATAAAAAGTAACCTATAGCACTCAGGAGTAATGTAGCTTCCTATTAGTGAAAGAATTTTCAAAATCGGTCCAGTAGTTTCTGAGATTAGCGCATTCAAACAAACAAACTCTTCAGCTTTATATAATAGTATAGATAATTCACTTTATTTTTATTGACACAATACAAGATTCTGTCAAGCTTCAATAGTGAACACCTACATGAAATATATTTATTAAATCAAGTAAGTACAATCGCCCAATTTGGTGCTAGTACACTTTCGCAAGTTAAAACGCCCTTTATTCATATTTTACTAAGCATATACGATCGTTTCAGGGATGTAAAAAAGAAGCAGATATCTCTTATTATCTACTTTAGTAGTAAGTTGCATGTTGCTGACAGACTTATTAAGAACTTTAAGGTGGTCGAGCATATATTTGTCTGACTCTACATTATTCGCAAGTACATAGTGATATATAAGGCGAGTGTGGATGGAAGGGCCGGCAGGGGTCGACCGCACCGAACCTTCAAATGTCATATATCTGACGTTCTAGGTAAAGGCCAGGTCAAAAGTACTCTGAACCGGCGGAAGTGCATGAAAAGATTGATGAAGGTAGAGGAAGCGAAAGTAGTGTGCCAGAATCGACCAAAGTGGCAATTCATAGTCTCTGCCTACCCCTATGGGATAGAGGCGTGATATTATATATGTATGTATATAGTGAGAAAAACACATTGTAGTTCTTTTCGACGAAATAAGCACCTAGCTAGCTTGATGGACAAAATGAAGCCTTTGATTTCAAAACGATTCTTCTTACAACTAGATCCAAAAGATAATTTGCTAATCACACAATTTTTCAAATTACTAAGCAATTATGTTAATTAATTAATTATTTATAATAATCGATTATGTTATAATAATCGATTTATTTAGCTTTTCGGATACGTCGCGTATTGGTATTAAAATCCCGGCTTCAAAAAGGGTTTCGATATGGTTATTGCAATTCTATTTTACTTTGAAAAACCCCTCATACTAATTACAGGCTGATTTCCAAGCGTAATCCATTAATCTTCTTTGCATGAAACGTTTGTATCGACGTACAAAACATTGTATGGAACAAGACTTCCTTTACTGGATGCTGTTACTTGTATCGCATATTTTCTTCCCGCCTTTAAACCTCCAATCTTCTGTACAATTACTCTTGCCCTTTAAAGGAATAAAGTCAATACATTAGCTATTTTAAATTGATAACCGTTAGTTACTAGTAGCGGCGATAGCCTAGTTGGGAATGTAACGGACTAGTGCGGAGACGTACGTCTGAAGGTTTAAAACCCATACGCGCCTCTGACTATTCTAAAGTTATATGCGTATTCTTTGTGAATTATGACTTGTTCAAACGGTGAAGGAAAACATCGTGAGGAAACCTGCATCCTGAGAAGTTCTCCATAATAATTTCAAAGGAATGTGAAGTCTGCCAACCCTCACTAGGCGAGCGTGTGTGGTGGACTAAGGCTTTAAACCTCTCAGTAATAGAGGAGGTCCGTGCCCAGTAGTAGGACAGTATATAATACAGGGCTGATATCATTATTATTCGCACTATTAGTTCCTGAACTTCTAACAAGAAACGTCTTTAGCACCTTTACAAAAAAGTTCAATTTACTTACGAAGTTCTTTGCATTTGGTTTAAACATTGAGTCTTTGATGATACTTTCTTCAGCGATAAGCAAGGGAACGCTTCTCCGAACATAGTTTCCCGGACCGTTGTACAATATCTAAAAGAGAAACAGTACAATAGACGTTAATGATCAGTTTAAATATGTATGAATGAAATAATTCAAAACTTTATAGTGTGAGGGTATATACTGGACAAATTATGTACCCGAGAAGCACTATACACATAATAAAAATCAATTAAGACCCATTCCGGGAGTCACTTTCCGAGGTCAGTCGTAAGACAATCTGTCATAGGTAATTCTGACAATCCTCTGAGACCGCTTAATTGCTTCGCGTGTTTCACCTTCGTGTTTGCAACCGAAAGTCAAACAAAATCCTAAAAACCTACGGCATAACGCTTGTAGTTTATTTTGAGATCAGGACCACGTGTTTTATGTAGGTACAAGAGCAGCTGTTGAACAATTATTCTTTACTTGCCTTATAACCTCAGTGGCATTATGTGTTGCAGGCAGGAACGCTATGTCGACTGATCTGCAGGATCTTCGAGGCCTCAACTCTCTGACAATGGCTCCGTCACCGAGCAATTCTGGAGTGTTAATTCCCCATCTCGTCGTAGATGCCGTCACCTGCAAAAAAAATGGTCTATAATTTCTCCGATCTGTCTTCGTGTGTGGTTTGGATCTGGAAGATGTGAACAGGGTCTAATGCATCCTTGGAGATACGGTGACCCATCAAATGATATTGAACCAAAAACTGGTGGAGTTAATAGCCCCTTAGTTATCAAACTCTTAAATAAAAAAACGCTCTGACTTTAATTTGGTATTATTGATTTACTATACCTAATACTATACCTGTTTACAAATACCGTGAAAATAAATTGATCGTCAACCTGTAATAAATTAATACGTTTTCCTTATGAATAGCAAAAATCAAACATACTTTATCTACTATAGTCCTGCCGAATTCAGTACCAACCTCGACATTGACAGCACTATCTCTGTCCCATCTAGTGGGAACCACTTTGATTACATATCTCATTCTGGTTTCTTCGGAGCTCGAATCAAACTGCACGGAGCCTTCATCACTCGTTTCTTGAATTGAAGATGTCATCATTGGGGCGGCGACGAAAAATTTCGAATGCGGATCTGTAATTTCAGAGTATTTTTCGTAAATGAAGTACGTACGTAATTTTTTTTTTTTGTTAAACTGTTCGCGACTCCAAATTGATAAATGACACTTGTGGAAAATAAAGCATGGTGCCTTAAGAAAATGAGTCTGAATGAAAAGATATAAGGTAGGTAAACTGTAATGGGCATTAATTGTACCGATTAAAGTAAGTATTCTTTTTGAAAATCTGTTTACACACTTGCAATTTGACGGCAGATAAACAAAGATGGTAGCAAACCAGGCAGGCCTTATCATATTATTACAAGATATAAATAATATGCATTTAGTATTAGGCCTACTCCACTCACCAATATTTTTGGCAAAATACAGTCTTTTCCCTCTCACTAAAACTTCAACATCCACTGAACCACCGCAGGTCGTCACCGTCAGCCATAAACCTCCACCAGCTCCAATCGTAGCCTGCATCAAAAAAAAAAAATGACACATCATAGAGACGCTATTGATTTGACACTGCTAAAGATGAAGAATACCTACCTAACATTTTAGATTCTGCAGGTCACAATTCATTATAGCCTATTACTTCATTGACATAACTTGGGCTGATTAGTTGCTATAATTTATTCCAACATAATATTTATCCTATCTAAACTAAGAAATGCTTTCAGTAATTATCATAATATAGAAAGCTTTACCAGAACAAACGGTGACGATAATTTATTATTACTATTAAGGTCATGTTAGATTAGAATCCATTATTAGATATTAAAAACAAATCAAATAAACATCCCAATTTTATTCCCGAAGGTGTAGAGGTGCCAGATGTTATTAGAAATAAAAATACCCCAAGATATGATACTTACTTTAAAATAATAAACGCTCTTCCCTCTAACATCTGCTCTATGAGGCATGTTTTCCCGAAGACGTTTTGCTGTAGACGTGCGTGGACGTACGCTGCCAGTCGCTAAAAGAGAACCAGATCGACGATCTCTTGCTACGCCAAAAACGCTCACGTAGTACATCTGGAAAAGTAAGATTATATTGAATTAAAAATGGTTTGGGCGGTAGAATTGTTTCGTATCTTCCCAGTTGCCATAAAAAATATTATCAAACAAGAAAGAACAAATTCAAAGGAAATCGATTTACCTCCCGTGCTGCACACACGCTTACGCCCTTTATACCTGAAAGGGTAGGCAAAGGCGCAACTAATGCACCCACTTTTCGCCGTGCGTATTCCATCCCAAGATGTTACAGGGTGCGAGCCTATTGCCATATCGGGTACAAATTTCCTTTCCCTTTTTTTTCTTTTTGTTTTACTTTTTCACTTCATATGGACACTTTTGGCGATCTTTATGCGTTTAGTGTTGTTTACATATAGCATTATTGTACATTATTCTAGATTAGTCGGATATTAATTGTAATATCATCAATATCATCATTTATTTAATATATATTTTTTTTAAACAACACGTCCGTGCGCTCTCGTCGTCTCACGGGTCTACGGAAGATCAGTGCGTCGCGGCTAGCCCGCGGCTCCCCGCTGAATAGATCCATTTGCACACATACAACGACATTCGGAACAATGCACTCAACGTTGCTACTGTTTTTTTTTTATTTTATTTCCATATTATTCCATATTATTGTTGTATTTTTATTTTGTTACTGTGTTATGTTCCCTTTGTTTCTTTTTGTTAATACTTATTGTATCTTTATTTGTGAATTGTGTGCAATAAATGTTTTTTATTATTATTCCTGTGGAATATCACGGCACGAAGGCCGGTCCTTTTGGAAGGCTTGCGTGGGGATCAAATCCAACACGTAGAGGCCCCTTAAAGATACTTTAATATAGTTGGGATATGTACACCATGCAGGTACTATCTCTGTCTGCATTTATGGGAGAAATACAACCAAAGACAGCGCCTGTAAGGTGTAAGGGCTATTGCAGAGTAGATGGGAATTAATTGGGTCTATGGATGGGATCTAGCTGGACTGGTTGCTGGGCTATTGATTGAGACAACGGGACGCCTGCCAAGTAAAATGTCGCAATCATTTGTATTCAAGGCAGACGGTGACTTATTTCTAACTCCTCCCTATTCTTCTATTTGATTAACTTCGTTGCGGGTTAAGACTAATTGGCGTTCCCAGAGACTCGCCGAGCTTCACCGCTCGGTGTCATAAAATGCGTGCCACTGCTGATTCTGGCTTACAGGAGTTGCAGTGGCGGGTGTGAGGGCGGGATAGTCTCGTAAGACGGTGACTTGCCCCCCACTAGATAGGCATCCCAAAAGCGGCGCATGCCAAGGACGCAACATCGGTGTGGGTCGCTAAAGGGTGTCGAGAGGTGTGCACCGATTTCACCATCGCGGGTCGCTAACGCGTCCCGGAGCGGGTTTCCTCGCTATTACGCAGCTTGAGCACTTCCACCCTGGAGCTTCAGGTTTTAGCTCTTGCGATTTCCACCCCTAGCCGGCCAGTTAAGGCAAGCCAAGGGTCAGGGATCTCATTTAGCCCCCACGGAATCGGTGTACGCGGTGTCGCCACTCACCGAAAGCTCGCCACAAAGCCGCCCCTACGGGTTATTATTATTAATTCCAGAGTTCGGGCTAATACTGTGCAGGAAATCCAATTTCACAGTATCCGGCCCAGAATTTGAACCCAAGACCTCAGTGCGGCAGTCGATATTTTACTGGTGGTAGGTCTCTCATATGTAAGAGTCCGTCTGGGTGGGTACCACCGCAATGTCTATTTCTACCGCCAAGCAGCAGTGTGCGTGCACTATTGTGTTTCGGTTTGAAGGACATTGTAGTCAGTGTAACTACTGGACATAATGAGACTTAACATCTTATGTCTCAGGATGACGAGCGCAGTAGAATGCCACACAGTACTTTGTAACTCAAGGTGCTGGATGGTGTTGCTACTGTTTATGGGTGGTCGTATCGCTTATCATCAGGCGAACGGCATGCTCGTCTCGTCATTCAATGCCATAAAAAAATAATTGAATACGATATTTTCAGTAGGTAAATTATATTTTTCACACACACACTCACGCCCGTTATCCCCGAAGGGATAGGCAGAGGCGCAACTAGTGCAAATTCCAGACTCCGGGCTGATACTGAGTAGAAGTAAATTATATCTACTGGTTGAGATTATACATACGAATTGCCTACCGTACTAGGATCCAAGTTTTCGATCAAGTGATGTGTTCTTTCACCGACACACGCTATGACTGGGTCTTCATCCGTTGTTACTTTTGTGCTGCGACCTTTAAAAATTAAACAATATTTCTAAAACAAAATTTCATTGAACGATTAAAACTAAATACCAAGTCAAAAAGAAGTAATATCCACGACATAGGCCACAGGCTTTGCCAGCTTAGCCATCAAGATTAAATAAGATAATTATTTACGAGCGGGAAAACTGAAAGTACGGTGGAAATAAGGTTAAGGGAAATTTTAAGGCTGCAAACCAGAGTTTTGATGAGGTTTGCAAATAACAGCTGCTCTTTTGTTACTAATCTATTGATACAACATTCCAAGAATACCTAGTAGATATATGAAATAATAATTAAAAGATTTAACAGGACCTAAAAGAAAACTTACCAAATTTCTTTCTCCGGTAAACGCTCTTGAAATGTCCCTCGTAAATATTAAAAGAGTTTTCCATATCTATCTTGTTTTCTTCTGAAGAAATATTGGCGATTTCTGGATGTTCAAGCTTCTGGCTCAATGCTGTATTGGACTTCTCCAGTCGGTTTGTCTTTATTTCATGCTGAGCAGCACAGAGTGAAGTGTAGTTTTTTCTATGCGATGCGACGACACAGTATGATGTGTCGTTGGGATCTATTGGACTGAAAAGGATTTTATTAAAAATTTAATACATATTGTTCTTTTGGAAAAAAATTATGAAATTTTCCAAAAGTTTGAAATAAATTTGAGTCAGATACGATTTATTTGTACAAAAAGATAATCTTGATTTGATTTTGGTGAATTTGAGTTTATGATTACAATGTTGCAGGACATAAAATATCCATTGCAATAATACTCTTGCCTTTACTAAGTTTAACCGTTGTAAGTAATAAATTTATTTTGGTACATTTCAAATGGATGTAAGACATCTCAGATTCTAATTGAAAATACAAACGTGAAATAACTATGTAGGTACCATAGAACGTTAACTGTAATCAAAGAGCAGGAAATAATTAAGGTAGCGACAAAACCGTTTGAAAATAATGTGCAGAGAAAAAACGATGCATTGCCGACAAAGTATTGAAGAAACTTAGATCGCAACTTTCCATAGAGTACATCGCTATAAATGGACTCAATTATCGGGGCAGTGTGGATAGAAACGTTTCGAAAAATCCCATTGAATTGCATTAATGGTAGGATGAGTCGCGCCATACATACGATGGATGGTGTAAAAAACTGTTTGCGCTTTCGATGGTTATTTTGGTGGACTAGAGATTTATAACATAATAACTGTGACAAATAATAATTGTGGTAGCACAGAATTCCATGCGGTCATTGATGTATTAGGGTTTTTTAAAACATCAATGCACGCGGATGAAAGAGCGAGGCAAAAGCTTTTTGAATTTCGGAACCGCCAAAAGGACGGCGAACGTCCCATTTTTTTAACCGACTTCCAAAAGGAGGAGGTTATTAAGTATAAAATTTGTTATGTCACATAAAATTCAAATTTCAAAAAATGTATTTTAAGAACTAAATTATTATGAAAACAGAGGAGACAGAGCCAAATGCTCAGTCAGGCCAAAGAGTTCTAAGATTAAAGGGACATTGGGAAAATTGTCATACAAAAATTTTGAGCCTATTTGTCAGTAACTCAATCTACCGTGAAATAACAAAATACCTATGTAAAATTCATTAGAACTTACTTTGACATGGTTGTAATGCGTATATTGGCATATTTCCTTTCAAAATATTGTTTTCTTTTCATATTTTAAACATACCGAGACTTCTTGTTACACGGACATATCTGATAAGACAGCGACTTATTACCAATTGGTAATAACTTTTGGACGAAAAATTTGGTCCTGGTGTCCAATCTATAACTATACTGTTTAATGTCTTTGGGTCAGCGCTAGGGGCTAAAAACATGAGTTTTAGCCCCTAGGGCTGACACAAAGACATTAAACAGCTACGCTACTGTGAAGATATGTGACATTACATTAGGTACAGTTTAGTTTGGGTGCCACTAGCAACTAATGTTTATACATACATACATAGTATCACGCCTCTATCCCTTAGGGGTAGGCAGAGGCCATGGATTGCCACTTTGCTCGATTCTGGCACACCACTTTCGCTTCCTCTACCTTCATCAATCTTTTCATGCATTCCCGCCGGTTCAGGGTACTTTTGACCTGGCCCTTACTTAGAATGTCAGATATCTGACATTCGAAAGTTCGGTGCGGTCGACCCCTGCCGGCCCTTCCATCTACACTCGCCTTATATATCCTCTTTGTCATTCTCCTATCATCCATCCTTTCCAAATGCCCAAACCACCTTAGCCCTTCTCAATTTTGGTCACTATATCCTCTGTCACTCCACAGATGTCCATCACCATAGTATTCCGCACTCTATCACACACAGTCACCCCACACATGCTTCTTAACGCTCTCATTTCCACTGCTTTAATCTTACTTTCGTGCTTTTTTTGCCATACCCAGCTTACACTACCATACATCAGAGTTGGTAATAACACTCCTCTATACACAGCCAGTCGTGCCTTTTTGGACACCTTCCGGCCACCCATAAAGGCGTGCAACGCTCCATTCACCCGATTACCTGCACTCACTCGTCTCTCAATATCACCGTCATACCTACCATCACTTGTGAAAACACATCCCAAATATACAAAATCACTTACTTGCTGTACCCTGTCGTTACCTATAAAAATATAACATTCTGTCATGCTATCGTCCCTTTCAAACACCATAACTTTCGTCTTACTAACATTCATCTTCATGCCTTTTCGATGTAGTGAAAGCGTTCGACAAAGTGTGGCACAACGGCTTGCTTTTCAAGCTGTACACTCTCAACGTGCCCACTCAGCTCGTGCACATCATACGAGATTTCTTGTCGAATCGCGGCTTTCGTTATCGAGTGGAGGGAACCTTGTCTTCCCGACACCCCATCACAGCCGGAGTCCCGCAAGGCTCCGCACTATCCCCATTTCTTTTCTCGCTTTACACTAGCAATATTCCAAAGCCGAAGAATACCAATCTGGCACTCTTCGCTGACGATACTGCCATCTACGCTTCACGTAGAGATAAAACACAGTTGATTCGCCTTTTGCAGAACGCTGCCGACAAACTCGGCGAGTGGTTCAGCAAATGGCGAATCACCATTAATCCCACCAAAAGCCAGGCCATTCTTTTCACTAGGAGTAGGATTGCACCCCCAGTGCCTAACGCTACTGTCACAATGTTCTCGCAGTCCATCCCATGGACCAATACAGTCAAATATTTAGGAGTGATCCTTGATCGGAATCTGTCCTTCATCCCACATGTTAATGTGGTACGCGCGCGAGCCGCATTCGCGAAAAGTCAGCTCCACTGGCTCGTTAACAAAAAGAGTAAGCTCTCTATCCGCAACAAGATACGTATCTTTACGACATGTATTAGGCCGATCATGACATACGCAGCACCCGCGTTCGCTCACACACCACCCGGTCGGATTGAGCGCCTGCAGGTTGTCCAGAATAAATTTCTACGACAAATACTCGATGCCCCGTGGTACGTGCGTAATCGCAACCTCCACGTGGACACCGACATGCCGACCATCAGGCACTTTATTCAGACGCTTAGCAGGCGCTACTTCGATCGCGCGGTTAATCATCATAATCCGCTCATCCGAAACTCATCCATTTATACTCCATTTGACCGCGCGAAATGGAGACGTCCCCGTTCAGTCCTGACCGATCCAGATGATGCCATCACTCTGGCCATCCAAAGAAAGCACGAGTTATTGAAACTCTCACACTCCTCAAGACCGCTGTACCGTCCTCGCCGTCGAGGACCTCGCCGTGTCCCCCGATGTCCCGACCCAGTTAGCAGTTCCGGCCCGCGTGCCGATGAAAACAATGGATAGATTGGTGTATTACACCGCTAAAATCCCCTAATCGCTGATGTCTCAATCATCTTCCAACGACTGCCCTGAGCCGAGGCTCGTACCCCACTTAGGGGGTGCCCTCAGCGTGGTCGTTTAAATGTAAAGGGTTGGAGCGTCTAAAGCGTTCGCCCGAAAGTCCGGTGTGGTCAGAAAAGCCGACTCGCGTCAGGCTACTGACCGTAATGTCCACAAAAAAAAAAAAAAAAAACATGCCTTTTCTCTCAAAAGCATCATCCATAATTGTCACTAACTTTTGTAACTCCTCCGCCGATGACGCAAGAATTACTTGATCATCAGCATAGAGTAGACAGTTGAGTGACAAACCATTAATTCTCAGCCCGTGCGCACTCTCTTTTATATCTTTTAGACAGCCATCCATGAATAGGTTGAACAGCCATGGAGACGCTACACATCCCTGTCTCACACCCTTATTAATGCGAAACCAATCAGTGTAGGCTCCATTTATCCTGACACAAGCACTAGAGTTCTCATAAAGAGACTTCAGTGCTCTAATCAGGCTACTATCCACCCCAAACATGGACAAAGCTGACCACAGTTCATTCCTTATCACTCTATCATAGGCCTTTTCCAAATCTACGAAAGCGCAGAAAACTTTTGCCCTTTAGACAAATACTTCTCCACGACGCTTCGCAGGGAAAAGACCTGGTCCGTGCATCCCATACCCTTTCCAAATCCGGCTTGCACATCCCATACTTGTATTTCACTTGAAAATAAATTACTGAAAAAATCTGTATTTTTTTATAGTAAAAATAAAGTAACAAAAAATTTCTAATAGACATAATATCGACCGTTTCCACCATAACCACTCGTGTGTTCGCTAAATGGTTAAGTTATCACTCCGTGTTCATTTATATCTTATGGCATCCAGGTAATAAGATTAAAAAAGTCCATGCCAGTCATTCATTAATACATTCTTGCAAACTGTCCTTTACGAGATAGATTTGTCAAACACTAGTGTTTATCGAAGGGTTTGTTCGATTTATTAGTTGGCAACAAAAAATCGTGTCGCATATGGTATGAGACTTTTTAATGTTGATTTGGTCCGGGCGTAATTATTACGAATTGGATATTTTTGTCGTATCATAGATGTCGAACATGAAAAGGTGTGACAGATATTGACAGCTGCCGTGTTAGTCCTACATAATATGTCGTATTAGAAAAACATCTCTACGGATTGAGAATTTCCTCTGTTTTAAAACAGTTGGTGAGTTTCCCGCGGTTTATTCACGAATAGCAATTTTTTTTTTATGGCATTGAGTGACGAGACGAGCATGCCGTTCGCCTGATGGTAAACGATACGACCACCCATAAACAGTAGCAACACCATCCAGCACCTTGAGTTACAAAGTACTGTGTGGCATTCTACTGCGCTCGTCATCCTGAGACATAAGATGTTAAGTCTCATTATGTCCAGCAGTTACACTGGCTACAATGTCCTTCAAACCGAAACACAACAGTGCATGCACACTGCTGCTTGGCGGTAGAAATAGACATTGCGGTGGTACCCACCCAAACGGACTCTTACATACGAGAGACCTAATATAGCCGAGTAGGATTGGTTAAAATTTCCAGATCGATAATATGTCTAAACTAATTTGGTTTTTAATTTCACTGGTTGTCGATGCAACTTTATGCTCATATTGTATCCAATAGGTATACTTTTACGAAAACTCTATGAAAAAAAAAACCTGGTATCCGATTTTTAAGCAACAGCTTAACCTAAAAGTTACAATTTATAATTTGAGCCGTAATTTTACGCCATATTTAAAAGGTATAAAAATAAACAGGACTTTCACGGACAATTTTTTCGTTTTGTTTTAAAAATTCATTTATCTGAAGCATATTCTGATTAAAGTTATTACTAAATTAATGAATGACGTCATACCCTTTCACTATGCCCTTTAACTTTATTTAATCACACCAAAATTGTGCCAATTGGGTTACTTCGCTTGTCCACTTTCGTTTAAAATGTTAATACGTATTTTTATTATAAGTATTATATTCAGCGCGGCGGTTGCAAAATGATAAAAAATATAATACGACAACTTAATAAAATTACTATAAAGCAAATAAATAAAATGAAATTTCATTTTCGATATCTTTTTTCCAAAATTGAGTCTTTACCTAGCAAAGAAACAAACAGTCGGACATCATTTCTCACTTACAATGGTGTGGATTAATTATATACAATTTTGTCATAGTGATTGCTTATCAGAGATTTTAATAACGAGAAAAATACATAAAATGTTTACCGTCAATGGAATATGAACCTAATTTAATGTATGTAAAGATATTCATTTAGCTTTCACGCCTGCTAATTGTCTTTTGCAGACAAATCTATGCTTTATTAACATAAAATTTCGATTGAAATTGCTTTGTGATGTAACATTTCCATAGGTTAAGTAAAAAGATGAAAGAATGAGGTTTGCCTTTAAAGACTTTTTATTCTATTTGAGAGCACCATCTTTAGTAGCTTATACGGATAAATGCTGTCGTAACGAACTGAATTGGCCTTTTTTGCGAGAGAAATGTGTGTAATCTTTTATAAATAAAAATATTGCGGTTAGATTAAGCATTGCTTATTAGAGATAAATAATACAAGGTGAATTTTATTTAGTTGTTTTTACAACCCTACTTACGAACACCCAAAAAGGGAGATAAAATAAAAAATACGTTATCGCCAAGGTTTAAGGCAAAGATCAAATGGCGAAAGTCAGATCATAACCCTTG
Source organism: Sphinx pinastri (assembly GCA_947568825.1). Taxonomy (NCBI): domain Eukaryota; kingdom Metazoa; phylum Arthropoda; class Insecta; order Lepidoptera; family Sphingidae; genus Sphinx; species Sphinx pinastri. The sequence goes on along the minus strand of OX387631.1, from coordinate 13,280,883 downwards.
TCTAATTAGACGCGAAGCTCTGTCAAACTACATTACCTCAGTCATGGATCAGGATAGCTTTCCATACGTAATATGATAAGAGGCAAAATGCGTGCGTTAGTCTAGAAGTATAGCGTACCATACAAGTAGTAAAATAAATATAATTCAGTGGTAGAGTCACACTGTAGACATAATATTTATATTTAATATACATGAGCCACTTTGTACCAGTGCATCACAAAAAGCCACAGTGAAGTGTCAATTATGGGTGGAAGAGATCACGTAATTTCAGATGAACCAATTCCTGGTTCACCAGTACCAAAAACACTTTGCATAAATTGGCAAAAGCAAGAAATATTCAAAAATAGAACAATTAATAATTAGGCCAATTCGAACTGGGTGAAGCATAAAACGGAATGTCGGTACGGTAGCAGCCCTGATCCGTGATCTCATACAATTAAAAACTTTAAAGGAATGTGTGTCTATGTTATACACTGTTGCAAATGTAGCGTCTGCCAGCCCTGACATTGTCACGTGATGGATGCGGGGAAAGTTGACAGTTCTAACGAACTCGCGGCGCGTGTTGAAAATTTCTAAGCGTTAGGTCTCTTGTTCACTGGATTTGACGCGCAACATGCCGCTCAACATGTTCAGCGATGTTGCCATGTTATGAGGAATATTCTCGTTACAAAAATTATGGGCGCTGCTTAACAATGTTGCTTAACATGTTGCGCGTCTATTGTAAGTGAATACGAACGCCTAAGTTAATGGGGGCTTATTACTAACACAATAGTCGCTCATAAGTTTCTTAGCTAATGATTCTCATTGTCACTAAGTCATATCTAGCGGAATTTACGTCACTTTCTTCTGTCACATAATTTAGGCCTGAGAGTCATCTGACGTACTTTCGGTCACACATCTTAGGACGCTTGATATTAGTACACAATTCCTTTCAAGTATTCACACATTTATGGACGGCATTAGTTTTCGGCATTCCAGTGATTTTCTGGAGAGTATAGGTATACTTATTTTATTTAGTAATAGCTTTTGCCCGCGGCTCCGCCCGCGTTAAAAAGTTTTCCCGGGATAAAAAGCAGTCTAAGTGTTAATCCATGACATGATCTACTCGTGTGCCAAATTTCATCGAAATCCGTTCAGTAGTTTTTGCGTGAAAGAGTAACAAACATACATACATCCATACATCTATACATCCATACATCCATACTTACAAACTTTCGCGTTTATAATATTAGTAGAATAGGTATACCAATATACTTATTTTTGTGAATTTAGTTTTATGAAAATACAAAGTAAGTAAACGTGAGACTGTTTAAGCGTGAACTATTGAATTGATTCTAAAAATAAAAATATCACTAAAAATACTACTTAATAAAACAAATATCAAAGTTTTTTTTATTTATTACCACAAGCAAAGTCGAACTAAATAAAGAAGGAAATAAATTTGTTTAGGTAAGCGAAACAAGGGCGTGGTAAAATCGAGTTGACTTATTAAATTATGATAAAAATGTGCCGGTCTTATATATAGGGCGGTATGCACAGCAATTATTGCTAGGATGCGATCACGTGGACGTGTGGACAACGATTTATATCGCACTTTATAAAACATTAAAGAGAAATGGTGCTATATCCGATTAGGTTTAGTTTACATGCGAGCAGAAATTAAGAAAAGTATTTTGACATTATTGTGATCGATTATCTTTTAAATTTCATAATTTAAACAAACAGTTCAATTAACTAAACTAAAGTTTGACAGGTCGGTATTTTTTTTTTCATAGCTTTATGAATACAAATATATTATTCAAATGTAATTAATAACAGCCCAACTGATTTATAAACTATGTAATAAAATTCTTAACGTTGACAGATAAGACAGGTTAATGATGCTAAGCGGTTACGAACATTCCCGGACAAGCACAAAACGGCTAAGCTACTTTGCCTTTTTACATAGATAATATCAAAGACATTAAACAATATAGTTATAGACTGGGCACCAGACCAAATTTTTCGTCCAAAAGTTATTACCAATTGGTAATAAGTCGCTGTCTTATCGGATATGTCCGTGTAACAAGACGTCTCGGTATACTTATATTTTGGAAGGAAATATGACAATATACGCATTACGACCATGACAAAGTATATACTAATGAATTTTACATAGGTATTTTGTTATTTCACGGTAAGTAGATTGAGTTAGTGACGAACAGGATCAAAATTTTTGTATGACACTTTCCCAACGTCCGCTCTATTCTGTCACTTTCAATGTTAGTACATGAAGTGTAACACACACTTAACAGGTTTGTGTTGTTATGAACGCATACTTAAATAAATTTTAAACACCTGTTTTACGCACACTAATATGCAAAATACAACAGTTTCATTAACGTGGGCATGAACATTTGAACTTATACTTTACCAGAATCGAAAGAACACGGAAGCGGCGTCCTTTATACATTGTCTAAGTATGAATGACTAGAGGAAACAGCTACTCACCTGATAGTATGCGTAACGATAAACAGTAGCAAAACAACTCAGAACTTTGAATTAAAAAACACTGTGTGACAACGCTTGTCACCTTGAGACCTATAAGTCTCATAATGACCAGTATAGTGTCTATGTTTCCATTTTTTTGACTGCCTCGGTGGCGTAGTTGTATTACGGTACGACTGCAAGGCTGAGGTCTCGGGTTCGATCCCCGGGTCGGGCAAAGTGATATTGGATTTTTCTATTCAGTATCAGCCCGGAGTCTGGAATTTGTGCACGGTATGGCGATAGGCTCGCCCCCTATCACATCATGGGACGGAATACGCTTGGCGAAAAGTGGGTGCACTAGTTGCGCCTCTGCCTACCCCTTCGGGGATAAAAGGCGTGAGCATGCGCGCGTTTTATCAGCCCGTGGTCTGAAATTTGTGCCCGATATGGCGATAGGCTCGCCCCCTATCACATCATGGGAAGGAATACTCACGGCGAAGAGTGGGTGCACTAGTTGCGCCTCTGCCTATCTCTTTGGGTATAAAAGACGTCAGTGTGTGTGTGTGTGTGTGTGTTTCCTTTTTAATTAAATTATAACATAGAATGTACGCGACCGTGAACAGAGCTTTATGTGGTATCTATTGCCTTACAAGGGGTACGTATCATAAATTCACCCATACGTGTTCTTGTGACGAACACTGACAGAATGAATTTATGTTCGCCGAGAGATATGGCAAGGGCCACCATGAAATGGCGTGTTGCGGGACAATGCACGAGAAATTAGGGACCGTGGACAAGATGCCTTTCTACAATCGTTAACGTTAACTTTATGTATGAGAATGGCATATCCTAGCGATGGACTTATCGTCGATATTTCAATCCCATACATTTTTCTGTTTTCTATTAGCGTTAACGATTGTTTAAAGGCATCTTAGTCACGGCCTAAAGATTACACCTAAAAACAATTCGCTAGCTTTTCATCATCATCATTAGCCTATATTTTAGTCCACTGCTGGACATAGGCCTCCTCGACAATACGCGCTATTTTACCCGGTCTTCGTTCTTCTTGCTGACCTTTTACTATGAGTGTAAAATAATATCTATTCATTTATTTGCTTATTGTATTTGGGTTTTGACCAATCCACACATTTTTATAAAAGGATTTATTTTCTGCCGTGTTTGGCCTGCGGCTATCTCGTGTATTCCGTTTTCCGAAATGAAAGTCCCAATAAGCACTTTTCCATGCAATAATCCTACTAATATTATAAACGCGAAAGTTTGTAAGAATGTATGAATGTATGGATGTATGTTGTTACTCTTTCACGCATAAATTGCTGAACGGATTTCGATGAAATTTGGCACAAGGGTAGATCATATCCTGGATTAACTCATAAGCTACTTTTTATCCCGGGAAAATATAAAGCTGGACTTTTATCCCGGAAAAACTTTTTAACGCTGGCGGAGCCGCGGGCAAACGCTAGTAGCCTATAAGTAAACATCAAGCCTCTTTGAGAACTTATGCACTTAAAATATTAGCAAGATTACTATGACACATAAGTTGCCATCACAAAAAGCATTTACTTTTCTGAATGAACTTGGTATTTATACTGTTTTTATTATCCATTTATAAAATAGACGAGATCATAAAACCGTAAAATAACAATAAAATACATTGTTGTGTTTAAATATATTTATAGAGCAGTTAATAAGTTCTTTGACATATCAGGAAATTGTTTTCACGTTTATTGCTCAACGAAGGTGGGTCATATAATTTAAATTACAATGCGATTGTTATTTATACCTCAATCAGCTTTAATTTTGCTAACAAACTTAAAGCTGATTCAATCGAGCTTCAGCTCGAGCGATTGGCTGAAGGCTGTTATGAATAAAAAAATATCGGTGGATACATTATATACGTCGCAAGGTTAAGAAATTAACCGCAGCAAAACGAAAATTATGAGGAACTACATTAAACATTCTATATATCTAGAAAATGAAGCGCTAAAATATGTCTATATATATTTGGGTAAGCAAACTTCTTTTAAAGAGCATAGAAATAAGAATGAAATAGAAAGGAGAGTCTCAAATGCCATGAAAAAGTTCTGGAGTTTAAAAAAAGTCTAGAAGAGTGAAATGTGGACCATAATTAAGGCAAAAGTTATGAATACCTATATACTGCCATCATTAACCTACGGTAGTAAAACTTGGAAGCTCACACATCGAATAAAATCCAAAATCAGATCATGTCAAAGAGACATGGAGAGAAGTTTATTAAAATCAAAAGAATTAAAAAAATATTGCATAAAACTATTAGAAAAAAAAAACAAACGTTACGGATGCTCTTTATTACTGTAAAAAACTTAAGTGGCGCTGGGTTGGTCACATAGCGAGACTCAATCGATGGACCCACAGGATAACACGTTGGAGCGGACCGCCAGGCACCGGGAAGAGAGGTAGGTTTTGTAAGAGGCCGTCTGGGTGGGTACCACCGCAATGTCTATTTCTACCGCCAAGCAACAGTGTGCATGCACTGTTCTGTTTCGGTTTGAAGGACATTGTAGCCAGTATAACTACTGGACATAATGAGACTTAACATCTTATGTCTCAGGATGACGAGCGCAGTGGAATGCCACACAGTACTTTGTAAGTCAAGGTGCTGGATGGTGTTGCTACTGTTTATGGGTGGTCGTATCGCTTACCATCATGCGAACGGCATGCTCGTCTCGTCATTCAATGCTATAAATAAAAAATAAAAAAAAGTAGCCCAGCTGCCCGGTGGGCAGACATCACTCAAGTGGCTGGTGAACAGTGGATGGAGACAGCGAAAAACAGGCACTTCGAAATTTCTAGAGGAGGCCTTCACCTTCAAAAATGAGGGGTTCTTATTAAAATAGAAAGTAAAAAATTAATACTTTATAATAGTTAAGCATCGTTGTAGTAATTAGCTTTTTAATTTTTAGAAATGTATGATGTTTTTTTGTTGTAAAAAATCTACCATTTTTTTATTTTTATTATTTATTTACATTCTATCATCATCATCAGCCACATGACGTCCACTGCTGAACATAGGCCTCCTCCAAAGATTTCCAGACGGACCTGTCAAAAGCGGTCTGCATCCAGCGTGTTCCTGCGATCTTTATCAAGTCGTCTGTCCACCTTGCAGGTGGACGGCCGACGCTGCGCTTGCCAGTACGTGGTCTCCACTCGAGAACTTTTTTGCCCCATCTGTCGTCAGTTCTTCGAACTATGTGCCCTGCCCACTGTCACTTCATTCTATACCTACATGTATTGTGCAACACCACCGAAAACCTCAAATGCATTCCATGATATTGTACTCACCATCCTGAGATAATATTATCCTAATGCCACTGATGTAAAAAAACCTTAATGCCCAATAATTATACTTATTACAATTTCCTTCAAATCTACACATATTATTATCATAAAGCAATATAACCCTTATAGCATTTAACATTGGTAAATACTCAAATATATTTAAACCCGGTGTCTGTACATTGAACGAAAAATAAGAAATAAGTAAGGGGATTACTAAAGAGGAATAGAACACAAATCACCGATTCTTAGAATTCTTCTGTCTGTCCATCTGTCTCTATTTTACTATTTGTTTGTTAACACACATCTCCGAAACTATTGAACGATATTTCGAGGAAATTAGGTATGTAGATAATTTGAGACCCTGGGAACGACATCATTTTTATTCCGCGAAAAGTCCTTCACCGGTCGAAGCCGCAAGCAAAAGCTAGTCATAACATAACAAAGTGGTTATACATACCTACTGAACTATACAAATAGTACCTACCTAATACTAATAGTTGCTGTTTAGATCTAGATTATTCCTTCAACAGACAGTAGGTAAAAGTGGACGATAGCCTAGTTGGGAATGGAACGGTCTGCCGAGACAATGTCCGCAGGTTCAAAACCCAAGGCACACTCTCACCTCTGACTTTTCGAAGTTACGTGTGTATTGTTTATCAATTATCGTTCGCTTTAACGGTGAAGGAAAACATCGTGAGGAAAGATACATACCTAAGAATTCTTCAAAAAAAAAAAGAATTTATAGGGTATGTGAAGTCTGCCAACCCGCACTAGGCTAGCGTGGTGGACTAATGCCTGACCCCTCTCAGTAGTAGAGGAGGCCCGTGCTCAGCAGTGGGCAGTATATAATACAGGGCTGATTGCATTGCATTGCAGACAGTAGGGAAGACATTCCCGCAACATCGGTGCGATATGGTCATACGGACCCCGACTAACGGGACCAGAAGGCACTGACGGGTTTTTATTGAGATATTTCGAAGTGTCACAGCGTAAGGTGATTTAAAGCTTTACTTATGATTATGATCTATTGGACACTAAGTCATAAAGCGAGACACGAAATAAAAGTTGCGTGTGGAGAAAATTGTGACGGTAACGCGTGGAAAAAATTCTTAGTTGGTCTCTTGTAGGTGAGATTTTAGAGTAAGTTACGTATTGAAGACAAGCAGCAGTGTACAGGCACTGTTGTGTCATTCTTTAAACAACATTGTAAGTACTGAACGTTATGAGTTGTGCAGATATTATGTGATAAAATGTGTTTCGTATACTTGGCAAATAGGGAAATAGAATCCGCAAGTTATTTTTATTATTTTTTATTATTGCATTGAATGACGAGACGAGCATGCCGTTCACCTGATGCTAAGCAATACGACCACACATAAACAGTAGCAACACCATCCAGCACCTTGACTTACAAAGTACTGTGTGGCATTCCACTGCGCTCGTCATCCTGAGACATAAGATGTTAATTCTCATTATGTCCAGTAGTTATACTGGCTACAATGTCCTTCAAACCGAAACACAACACTGCATGCACTGTTGCTTGGCGGTAGAAATAGACATTGCGGTGGTACCCACCCAGACGGCCTCTTACATAATGAGAGACCTACCACCAGTGATAGCGTATAATACGCCACACAGGTGAGCTGAAACTAACCAATTGTTTCCTTCTAAAGCATATGTATGACATTAACTGCCGAGTATTGAATCTTATATCTCGAGATATACTGTTGAGTTCGTAATATTATACTTCCGAGTTTGAATGTAACTTTTATCTTGTGCCGTGCCCCGTTAACACGCCTATATACCAAGAACTTTTCCTTTATTTAATTCAGTTTACAACTGTTCCACTGTTGATTACTAACAAGACTTGTGTAACAACTATTTAACTAAATGCGAGTTATACCCATTTTGACATAATTTTATAAATCACTTTATACCGTATCGAATTGAATAAATATCGTTTTTACAGATTGCATTCTGTTTTAATCGATTATGATAATAATTCGATCGTGCAGGCATGTATTGACTTTATTGAATAGTTATGGGGATGTTAAATTGAATTTATGTTATGATTTTATTAATGTAGAGATTTCTTTTGTCTGGAATTATTGTGATAATTGGTCCTAAGATCAGATCAGACAGTCTATAACCAATTACATTTTATTTATATATTTTATCATATTTATTACATATATTTTATTACATTTTATTTATATTATATTTTAGATAAATTGAATACACAGTAGTATCTAGCAATTTACCTTTTTTTACGATGAAAATAAAATGTTTTTTTATGTTATTCATTTTTTTTTTGAAGTCACACTATCGTGTCTGTACTTGGTGGAAATAGACATTGAGAGACCTACTCAAACTCTCACATATGAACCCTACTGCCCAGCGTAAGTAAATCTTGGAGTTTACAAATTAGAAGCGTATGTCGCTAATTGGAATTTCTTAAGACGTTTGTTTTTAGCCAGGGCGGTGAGGATATTTAGAGTCTATAGCTATGCAGTTAGAAAGCTATTTCAAAATAACTATTTCTGAATAAAACTATCATGATATATCATACGAATTGTGATACTCGCCTTTAAAAACTTGTATTAAAGACTTAAACTTCTTAGAAACTTGTTCATGTGCCTTCTTGTCCATAAAAATATTTATTTACAAGTCCCGAGTCTTTTAGAAAAGTAGAATCTAGTTGTAACAACATAGATATAGCCTATAAAAAGGATATAAATTAAAAATAGATTTGAACAACAAAATCGATTATTCGAATGATCTATTTCAGGCATCACTAATTTCAACATATAAACGTTACATAAAAATCACCTGGGATCCCAGTTTGCCGCCAGCCTGCGCCTCGACCGGACTCGAAGTCGCAAACGCACTTGCCTCGGCGCCTCGCCCCGCGCGCTCACCACGCATGCGCCGCCTTTTGTGGACGACAACTGCAGAAAATAATTCATAAGACGATTCACGAATAAATTAGCTGTAATAGGAATGTCCACATTTTTCAGATAGCATGGTGGTTGCGTCATTTTGTTAAGTTAAATACTTTATAATGCGAGATAAAGCCGAATAGTAGTCGAAGAATAATTTATTTTCGCGGTACACGTGATGTATAAAAAAAAACAAACAAGTGCAACATAATATTTATGTCCCAACCGCGACAACTAGGTGGCCATCTCATAAGCTAAAAGAGGTTAGATTTTAAAAGCAAAAAGAGCTTAATTTTCTTTTAAGTCGGTCAATAGGATACAAAATTGGTGATTGATCATTTTGAGTCGAAGCCGATCTCGTCACGGATTGAGAATTGAGCATCCTACTTGGCTTTGGTAAGCCACCGTCACACTGGACCAGCGTGAAGGATTATTGCCCATGATCATAAGAAGAAAATTGAGCTCATGATTGACAAGCAAAGGGTCACCATAGTTTTGATTATGGTTACTGATACTGGTGGTTATAATTATTTATAATCCAGCATCATACAGTGGTTAACTTTAAGGTTGTCTTCTATGATAATTACCTGTAGAACATATCTGTCGTACGATGAAATTAGTAGAGAAAACATGGTCATTTCTCCATTGCCGTTTTCTTTCTGTAAGCTGAGGTGACCTGAAAGTTGTTAAAAATCATTACCATTTTACAACACATCAGCCGTTTCATTTTAATTGTACAAACGGGAAATTTCAACGCAACTTTTCATAGTTTGCTTATTGTATTTTTTTCGGTTGTTTAAATATAAAGAATATTGTATTTTTAGGATAAATAAGAAATATTGTTAGGAAATACAGAAAGCCAAAATTCCTAAAATACAGGTGAGTTTTCGAGACGAGGCAGTAAGGCTACCTTAACCGTTGTAAATACAAGAAAAATTTCTTAGGAGACTGTCCATCATTTTGAAGACATTAACATTGACAGATTTTGAAGTAAGTGGGTAGCCATACCATACGATACCAGCCCTGTATTATATACTGCCCTTTGCTTAGTATGGGCCTCCTCTACTACTGAGAGGGTTTAGGCCTTAGTCCACCACGATGGACTAAGTAAGCAAGAAATGTGCAATTTCAAGGTAAGGTTGCCCTTGCTGCTCCATCTCGAAAATCCACCCGGTATAGTTATTATTCATTACCATTTGCATTGCCAGCTTTTCCGTAATATAGAGCCCAGTGGAAATCCTTTGTACAAGGGCTTATCGTGATGAACACAATGGCTTGTGATATTGAAGACGTATTCATCTCCAAACTGCAACAGAAAATCTATGTAAGCAAGTGTGAATAGTGTGGTTTTTGAAGTAGAGCGTTGTATTATAGTTTTAAACAGCTTTCGAGGTGCATCGACATACGAGACAACTGTGAATCAAGAAAGGTTTCTTTTCTAATTTACGTACCGAAAAGTCCTCACATAACATGATTATTTATGGAGTTTTAGATCAAAAATCCGTATTAATTTTACGATACTCAGCACAATAAGCTAATTGTGTTATCTGAACTATGTAGGTATAATTTTTTGGTGTTTGTATTTAATAAAAAAAAATACTGCCTCAGTGGCGTAGCTATATTGCGTACACGGTACAATTATCACTCTGAGGTCTCAGGTTCAATCCCGGGAAAAGTGATATTGGGCTATTCTGTTTCATATCAGGCCGGAGCCTAGAATTTGTGCCCGATATGGCGATGGGCTCGCCTCGTATCACATCATGGGATGGAATACACATAGCAAAGGGTGGATGCTCTGGATAGACTGCCTACCCTTCGGGGATGAAAGGCGTCAGTGCGTCTTTAATATCTATTTAATCAATCATGTATAATAATGACATCATTTTTAATTTGAACAATAATAAATATCAGATAATAAGTCTGTCTTTCAGTGCTTTCCGCATGCCATCCTTTGCAGTGCGTAGTCCTAGAAGCGCTGTGATTAGCTAATATTGAAATACAATTTCATTTCATTTGACTGACAGATAAAAAAATCTAAACAAGGCCAGAGAAAACTATGTAATTGCCGACACTATAGGGAACGTGCACGAACTATAGGGGGCAGCAAAAAATCGACACAAGAGCCACATGTGGATAAAAAAGGAAATTTCAAAGCTATAATTTATTTTGAAATTTAAACTATTATAACGGATTTTATCGCGGTTTTTTATTTAATTTTTCTCCCGACGTTTAAATAAATAAAAAACCGCGATAAAATCCGTTATAATAGTTTAATTTCAATGTCTAACATTCGCGTAAACATAAGGAATCACTATAATTTATTTTTATTATTCTTTTATTATGTCAAAAACTATAAAATATGGGTTCCGGCTGAATATTATTGATGCCTAGCGTGGCCAGAATAAGCTTTTTTAAAAGCTTTTATTAGCTTGCAAAGTATGTATGTTTGTTCGGGTGGAATCTTGCAAGTCAATTTTGATGCAGTTACCCTCAACCGATTGTGTTGAAATTTTGCATTCACGTTCAGTTTGGGTGACAATACCTTGTTAGTTAAATGACGTCATTCTGAATCCAATATGGCGGACGGCCCAAGAAGATGGACTAGTTATTTTTCGTGCACGTCCATAATATGGGTATCAAATGAAAGGGCTTGCTAAGAATAACTCGAAAAATAACTAAAAAGTAAATAAAAAAAATAATAAGTAAAAAAATATTTAAGAACAAGCTTTTATTTAAATGCTCTACAAAGAAAAAAATACTTTAAATTTAATCAAACTTTGTTTAATACTATGTAGAGATAAAAGCGTTTCGCGAGATATTATCTTCAAAATTACGTAATGAGACATTTCTAAATGCTTTTGGAACTCATAATTATGTATGTTTTAACAGCTTTTATTATTTTTGAGAATCTTCACATAACCATGAAGTGAAAGTATTTATGTACTATTCTTGGGAACATAATAGAATTTCACACCATTTTATTTGTTTATTCTTATGTGCTGAAGCATCCAGATACACAGCAATACATTATCAACAAATTAATTTTTTTTTTTATCCTTCTAATATGATTATTTTTCGTAAATGCCAAGTTTCGATGGGTTGAAAGATTCAGATTGCGCCACCAGATGACAGAGCTTACGACGTGCACGATCCTTATGCGTTAGGGCGCACTGTGGGTCCCCGTACTATTGTTTGAGAATTCGGGTGTCAGTATGGCAGAATCATTTTGAATCCTCTTGAATTAATCAAGCGAATTATGAATGATCTATGTAATATATTTTGAATAGGTTATTTATTGTCTTACTTCCTGTATTTGATGATTTATGCAGACCTTGATACTGAATTGTAATATATACCTTTATGTATTATATCATTTCATATGACGATATTTTGTATTAAAACTTGATATTTTTCTATACTCATAAATATTTTAAAGAAAATAATCCTTCTTTGAAATAATTGTAAAATACTTTAAATAGTAATAAATGTATGAAAAAAGTTAGGGCCGATTTCAAAGCTTGCTGATAAATGCCATGCCAAAAATGTATAAGCCGACCAAATTCAAAAGCAATAAATCTAATACGATAACTGTTGAACCTCTGAAACAAGCCCCAAGTAAATTATTAAGAACGTCGATAATAAGCTGGATGCAGTGGAAACTTCATGATTGCTTTCAATCATGAAGGGTGTACGATTTCGAGCTACTCTAAAGTGTAGCTCGAAATCGTACATAGATAACAACATATATCCCACCCCCAAATCCCATATATTCCGAACTTTCCACTTTAAACTCAACCTTACAATTTACAACCATTTTATAAGTCGTTAGTTAATTCCCACGTAGGGCATTATGAAATCGATCCATTAAAAATATCGATTCTTTTTATCCAATAAAAATATTTCGAATAATACATTTTTTTTATTTATGACACTGTCAAAGACTTATTTAAAGTCTGTACTTATGTACTTTTAATATTGCGTATATTTTTAGTAGTAGATTCACTCAGTATTAGTATATCGTGTCACAATCAATTTGAATGAACATCTGACATGTGACAATGTAAAAAAGACAACTAAACTCTGTATGGAATTGAAAATCGATTCTATTGCGTTTAATTCTAAGATCGATTTATTCATAAATCGATATTCCAACACCACATTACACTTGGATATTTATGTCCGTGCGTGTGATTGCGTGTGACACCTGACAGCTCATGAACTACTGTGTTTATTGGACATTAAGTGCACACACATAAACATTATATATCATGTTTTTAATGATCGACATTCGATCGTAATGTATTGGTAATCTATAAAACACTAGGAAATCAATGGATTATATTTGTCCAATTGAGTTGTTTTTGGGCGCCAAAGTACAATCTTGAAAAATCGATTATTCGTGACAGGATACAAAAAATAACTAACTCATAAAGCTGATATTTAATAATTATTGCGCAATTTGAGAGCATGCAACATTGTACCCTAATGCATGTTATTCATAATGATATTATTTTTGGGCAGGATAGCGAGAAATCGATTACCTATCAGTCTTTCAAATGTTATCCGACAGTATTGCTTTTCATTTTGAATCTCAACATTTTCGCTGTTGGTAAAATCAATAAACTCATGAAGACTACAAGTATCAAAAAATATGTAACCTTCAAAAGTTTTATTTCTAGAAATGTTTTATGTTACCTTCTCGTCTCCCCTTCTTTTAATCTGTAAACGGTTTGGTTGTCCGTCGGCAGCCATTCCACGTGCCTGGACTCCGGCCTTGTGACCAGAACGGTTGGTGACGCATACCCTGCCCCAACAGCATGCAGTACAAGCAGCGCAGCCAGTCTCGTCGTGAATATCCTGAGTTTTCTGCTGAAGAAATACAACTATAAGAATATATTTATGGGGATGAATTTGACAATTAATCATATTTTTTTAAGTGAAAACTTCTTTAGCGGCGTTGAGCGTTTTTGGGATGGGTATAAAATGTTAAACTCGCGTCAGGATCACGTGACCCCGATCGAATGCTTAGGAGGTTTTACCATCCCTTACTTAAATATAGCCTAGTAGAAGCTATAATTCTTAAACGAGAAAATGTTTATTTAATTACTTCATTAAACCCTTCCCTTACTCATATGAACCTTAAATACAATGCGTAGAAGCTATAATTATTAAACGACTACATTTTTATTTATTTCCCTAGCGTTGCTACGGCACGAGTACAAAAGAGCGTAACATTCTTTTTTCAAATTTTGATTTATAAAGAAATAGTGAAATTATCATTTTTGTGTACGATAGCGCAATAAATAAATATTGTATTTAACCACATAAATGCTAGTACTTTTACACTGATAAATAAAGCAATTCGTGCGAAACTATTCCCTAACCATTCCAAAATATTCAGAAATGCACACCGTTAATGTTCAAGTTTTCACTTCTGTCGGCACTCCCGGAGTGCAACCCGTTCTTTTTTTTAAAGTAATTACTTATATATAAGATCGTGGACAGTACGCACAACTGAGAGTAGGTACGAGATTTGAGACGTTGAATCATCTTTTAGACGATTCATAACAGCCTTTGTTACATATTATGCAAGGATAAAACTAATTATAAAAAAACCCGCAGTAATAAGGACTGCCACGGTGGCGTAGTTGCATTACGGTACGACTGCAATGCTGAGGTCTCGGGTTCGATCCCCGGGTCGGGCAGAATAATATTGGGTTTTTCTACTCAGTATCAGCCCGGAATCTAGAATTTGTGCCCGATATGGCGATAAGCTCGCCCCCTATCACACCATGGGACGGAATACGCACGGCGGAGAGTGGGTGCAATAGTGCCTCTGCCTACGCCTTCGGGGGTTAAAGGCGTGAGTATGCGTATGCGTATAAAAGCAGCGCCAAAGATCCATTTTTGAAATTGCAGGTCTGTTGCGTGATATAGATGGCGTAGCTCCGTCATTATTTAGTAGCATCAATAATAATTGTTAAATCGATATTACAATGCCGGGTCGTCGCATAAGCTTATACAGAGCTAATTCTAAATATTAACCAAATACATACATCAAACTTTCAGTTCCAGAAATGTTATATTATTATTATGACGTATCTAGTAAAACTTAAAATTACGACGTACCTAAATGATAGTTGATGAATGAGTTAGTGAAAGTAATACCTCATCTTTCAATGAATGCCCATCAAAATAAGAAAATGACGAAGAGCTTCCTAAAGCTTTAAGAAAATTAGTAATGTCTCCTCAAACGGGAAGAGAAAACATAATTACACAAAAGTGAAAGGAACGTCTAATATGTAGATGATCCAATCAACATTAATATAGAAAATTATGTTATGCGTTTCAAATACATGATTAGGTGTCACTTAAATTAGATCAATTAATTATACGGCCCCATAAATGGGCCACTTAACGTAATAGTCGAGGCCTGGTTTGAATTCGGACATACGCTAATGGTACTAGCAACTGATTTATTGGGTCGCATTTATTTTGACAGTTTCTATTAACAGTATCAGAGTTTGATACCCTAAATTTAACAAAATTGGACTTAAAAGTTAGTGAAAGGACTTTTATTGCATTGAATGTATTTAATTCTGAAATGTAATTTTATCTAATTGTGAACTATTGATAAAAAATTGCGATTCCTACTGAATGTTATAGTCGTGTGAAGGGACGAAGATGCAACTCTTTATTTGATCTGGGCATCGAATGAAGAGTTGGATATTCAAAAAAATATTTTCAACATTTTAAAGTAAACTGTGATTACTTTTTATTTGTTTTCGACTGATTTTTTTTATCTTTTATCTTACAAAACCATCGGCACTCCAAAAAATAGAGACTGCCTTCAAGAAGTTACTATAATCGTAACCGAGGTCACTATAAACATTTTGAATGTTTTCCTTGCCTTCAACTTCCCAAACCCACCCAGGAGCACAACATGATATACAAATCATCACATAACTACCCTGTGATTTATAGTTTACGTTATGGTTATACCAAACAATGAACTTTTGCGGTTAAACCAGGCGAATTTATGGTCATTTCGCCATACAAGCCGTCGAACTGGCCATACGCGGTCGCGGCTTTAAATAAAAACAAAACACACGCGCGGTTTATTGTACGCCACTTTTGCATGTACGTGACTTTAGAAAAAAAATCAAATTGTACATGCTTCATTAATGAGTAATTTGAGTTTGTTTTGTGTTCAGTTCATTTTGCATTTTGATTATGTTGTTATGCTTTTCTGTTGTAATTCGATACGATAATAAATCTTGAATCGTTCTCCGGGATTTGTTACCATATTGTGGAATTTTCGCTTTTGTTATACCGTGAACGTATAAATACGTCAATATGCCTCTCTGACAATTGAAATTAAAAATGCATTTAACACTATCTGGTATGGATAATAGGTTTTTTAAATACCTAACGTGTTTAAGGCAGCTTAAGCAGCAGATAGCTTACTTGATAGAAAAAAGAACCGAAATAAGACCTTCATCAGATCCATACAGATAACTGGTAATGGAAAAATTATAATATATGACAACTTTATTATATAAAACAAAAATATTAATGACGTAGATTTTGCTCAGTATTACACATATGAACTACTAAACTTATAAAAAAAAAATGTGACTCGATTTCGTGATCACTTACCATAAGGTGGGCATTAGCTCGACTGCCTTTGAAAGCATTAAAAAAAATCCAAAACTTGACACAAGCAACCTCGCCCTTGAACTACACACTAACGTATAATCACGCCGAGTCTAAAACCCGGACGTGATAGTACGTCATATCACAAATCCCGCTAAAATATAAACGTCAGTTACACGTGCCAAGACAACTGCCGCGAGGTGACCTCATTTCAATTTTTGACCGCAATATATGGCAAAATCCGTATCAACTCGTTAAAGTGTTACCTGCTGTATAATACGGCCATTCGGCGTATAATCTATTTATACAAGTGACATGTCTATTTTAATACATCCTGTGTAGTTTTCAGCGTTTGAAATGGTAATTGGATGCATTTTTGGTTTTCAAATAATGGATGTTTGCGTTCGTTCTAGATTATGTGTTGATTTTTGTGCTAGATTCGTCTTTTCCGTTAATCTAGACAGGTGGACATGAGTTGGCTTTTTTATAATTTTTGAAAGTGATTTTGTTAATATTTCTGGACTCTAGTTTAATAAAAAGTAACTACTATGTCCTCATTCATGTATTTTGATCACAGTAATTTGATCAATGAAATATTTCAACACAATATTAACTCTATTTTTGTGAGTATGTTACATGATTTAAAATGAGATAGATCGGGGGCACTGCTGTGCCCCAGTCGAGCAAAAAAGCGGCACAGCCGTACCATCCTTTTCTCGAAGCAGTTCAGACCATTTTCGACCCCCTATATCTTCGTTGTGTATAAAATTATTTATTCGCCTTATTTGTCTAACTATGATCTTGATAAATCAGTGAGTTTCTACCAGTATAAAACTCCTGGAATTTTTCATTCGTACGATTTACAATGCCCAAAAGGTTGTCCTCAAAACAATAGATTCGCCTGTACCACATAGAAAACTCGACTAAACTCCAATGCATTTCAACTTACATCCAAAGCTAATCTCAGCGGTAGGTTACCGAACAAAAAAGCAACAATCCATAAACAAAGTACACATTAAAACCTGATAGATAAGATTTTATAGCACTTATCAACGCTACTAAATAATTTTAAAGTACAAACAATTTTATTGACATAATTAACCTTTGGATCCGAAGGGACTATTAAAGTGCCATAAAACGACCCACCGCCGCTTCCCGGTTTTGCAAACAATTTATACTAGGATTAGTCCAGTGACGAGGTAATTTGAAATAACTTAAAATATGTGAAATTATTGATCTAGTTATGTGTAACGTGTTACTATTTTATAGTTTAACTAGCATTGCGCGCGGTTCTGCCCGCGTGGAAAAGTTATACGTCTTGTGGCGCGTTAGGGAAAAATGACGAGAGTCAATTTTTACGATGCGCGCGAACACTGTCACGAAAAACCGACACCCTGAAGTTAGCTATAGTCAACATTTTAGTTTTGAATTTTGAACGAAGAATAAGGCGAAAGATATTGAAGTTATACTTCTTTTGGCGCGTTATTTAAAAAGATTTTTATCTTGTTACGCCCTCAGAACAATAACGCCAAAGAAGTATAACTTCTAACGCTTGTACATAAGTACACACACACTTTTTTATACATATGTGTATAAGCATACGTTTAACGTATGGTCATTAGCGTTTGTAGGTACTGTATGTGCTTATGCCTACGCAACCGTCAGCCATAGTCCTTACGGTCTTCTGTTTTTTAGACCAGACAGTAATTTGTAAAAACAACGTATTTCTAACACCATTCTACGATATTTCTATTGGCAACATGTTCATTCCCACAACACCCAAATCAGATAAATACTGGTGGTAGGTCTCTCATTATGTAAGAGGCCGTCTGGGTGGGTACCACCGCAATGTCTATTTCTACCGCCAAGCAACAGTGTGCATGCACTGTTGTGTTTCGGTTTGAAGGACATTGTAGCCAGTATAACTACTGGACATAATGAGACTTAACATCTTATGTCTCAGGATGACGAGCGCAGTGGAATGCCACACAGTACTTTGTTAGTCAAGGTGCTGGATGGTGTTGCTACTGTTTATGGGTGGTCGTATCGCTTACCATCAGGCGAACGGCATGCTCGTCTCGTCATTAAATGCAATAAAAAAAAAAAAAAAAAAAAAAAAAATATAATTCCACAACCACTGTCGTTCCTAAAAAACTCAGACCCGACACAAATATTTTCAAAACATTACAAGCAATCGAACCTTCACCTTCTCGTTTTCTTTCAGCCAGAGACATAGTAATTATAAAAGGTAAGGAGACCACAACATTCCTCGCATCCTGTTACACACCATTCAAGATTATTGACTATAATTCCATCAACCGTTCTGACACGTCCATTTCTGTCCCGTTTAAGACATATCACCCTTTATTTATTGGCAGTAAAATATTCGTCAATAGAACAAGTCCTTGTATTAACATAAATTATCTGGATTATGACGATTTTCAAAGCATATTTTACGAGTGTACAATGATTAGGTTACGGTATTTCTCTGTCCATTTTATGGGCAGGTAGACTAAAAGAGGTTCTAGACCCTCTCAGTCGTAGAGGGGACCCGTCCTCACCAGTGGGATGGTGGGGGAATACAGGGTTGGTATTGTATTTTTTTTTGAGGACCAAATAATGCATACAGTAAGCTTTTTGATACCCGATATAGTAAATTACTCGCCTTCATGCAAGGAAGATGCCTAACAACATTTCGTTTCCAATCCCGGTGAACTTAGTTTTTCACCTTTTTTTAATACCATTCTAATGTCTCGATCTCCTCGAATCCAGAACCGTGGCGTTTTGATAATCGATGTTGGCACTAGGATTGGATTACCTAATTATGTATGAAATAAGATTTCAAAATCAAAATTAAATATCGGACACAAAAAATATAGTACTGAAAAAAAATAAGCAAAGAGTAAAGCTCTACAAAGTTTACTTCACGATCGTTGTCCTAAATTCCCGATGAAGTCACTGTAATTTCAATTATAGGTACAATAGCAGTAAGACTAAGTCTTTGATTAATTATATACCTAGATAGACAGTGAACGTTTCAAACGCGTCGAAAAAAATAGAGGCCTACAGTTGTCCACTAAATGAGTTCGAGTGAATTATTTTTTGTTGTTTTTCATGGATATAATTTTCTCCCCATTTTAATAGAAACCATGTAATAACTGGTATCACTATGCGCGCACATAAGGATACCCAGAATTATGCAGCGATAGCGTACGACAAAGCTGTCACGCATACTAGCTTAAGAAAAGTTGGCCTGTTTGTTTTAGTTTCATTGCAGCGCGTCACTCTATCTAGGTTTATAATTTATCAAAGGACTAAGTATACATCCAAATAATAACGACTTAACGAATTAACAAACGCTATAACTGCTTTAATAACCCTTTTAACCTAAATTATATCTTAACACGACTACCGTTAAATTTAACTATGTTATAGATAAATCGGTCGCGATACATAACTGTAATGAAGCTTTTTGAAAGGACTCGCTCGACCGGGATAATGCCACAGTTTTACACTGTTTTTAATACAAATCTTAATCTCTGATTAGAGCCGAGAATAAATCAATCAATATAATTTGAAAATATTTAAGAAAGTTTTTATTATTGTTCCATTGTCGCGATGGATTGAAAAAAGGGATTGGGATCGTTTATCGAAAATGATGGTTAAAGATAACGTGACGTTGCTTGCTGTTGCTACACCCAACCACTCAGGGATCAGACTGTGGATACAATACTCCCGAGTGTCGACATTGGGCCGTAAGACTGTGTGAAACCAACATAACCGTTCCACTCACCCCCCAGTGGTGGTAGCGATAACGCGTTTTTCCCCGCGAAGAAAAAAAAAAAAAAAAAAAAAAAGACTGTGATATTTGTTTCTTTTTTGTGTTATATCTGGTTCAAACAGGCCGGCAAAATTGTATCGACTGTTGAGAGGACTAAAAACTTTTCTAAAGCCTATTTCATATTAAAGGGTGAGAGAATGATTCTTCTGACATTGTGAGTGAGATTTACGCATATTACAAAAAAGATTCGGTTAAGTTTTACAGCCGGTCAAACATTAACCTCTTTTCGGGGATCCATTGCCGATCGTATTGGTTCAAATAACCCATACAAAGTCCTGCCACATGCTGAGAATCAAAGCCAAGACCAAGAAGCCAATACTACAGTCATTGCTATTCAAAACCTGCCAGATGCTGAGAATCCAAGACCAAGATGTCGATACTACAGTCTATTCAAAAATCATAAAAAGACATTCCAAAATAGAACTTACGTTAATAAGCAGTGTGCCAATTTCCATTGAACTATAAAATCTACGAACATAATTTTCTATGCATATTATCTATAAGTGGTCGTTCGGTTGCAAAATCGGTCATTCAGTAAAATGTCTTCGTGGCGCATAAAACGCCTATATTTTATGAGGCGTCTAATTAGCTTCTAATGAAACCAGACATTATCGTTCAGAAAATGGACTGGCAATTGCAAATAGGTTTGCTTGGAAATGTTTATTATTGTATTTAATCGGAATAGCGTAACTTCTATAATGAAACTGACGCGTTTCGTTTTATTTCTGTTTTGTATGTGCAGGATTTATGAGTAAAATAATGAATTTATTTTGATAGTGTTTTGTAATTAGATCGCTTATAATATAACTTGCGTACTGCAATACATTTTATGACGAATTGAATAAGTTTGAGATACAGCTTACGATTTGATTCAATCGAAATTGAAGACTGAATACAGTTTTCTGTTTTTTTTTAATTTAAATTCTGTCCAATTGTAGTCATCATGTCTTTAAAATTGGCTCAGTGATTGTAGCCGTAAAAATATAGCAGTATTTTTTTTATTAGCAAAATTGATACGAAAACAGTATAATATCGATGTAAATTCCCACGCTCTCACATATTATCTTTAAAAAAAAAACGAATTCAAAAATCGAATTTATCCACTATCGAATTATCAACATGTGCAATTTTCGCATGCTATTTCAAGACTAATAACCCATCCATAGCAAAATAAATAAAAAAAAAAACTAAAAAACACGCTTTATAGAAAACCCAACAAAAAATAGAAAATAAATTTGAATTAAGAATAGTGTAAATAAGAAAAAAAATGTATTTTATTGTAAAAAAGCGTGGGGTGCTTTTTAAGATATTATCAAAATGATATATAATACTCCTACTCATATTATCTGTCAATAAAATATTTATAACTATTGTCACCATGCACCCCACGCTTTTTTTACAATAAAATACATTTTTTTCTTATTTAAACTATTCTTAATTCAAATTAATTTTCTATTTTTTAGTTGGGTTTTCTATAAAGCGTGTTATTTTAGTTTTTTAACCTATTATTTATTTTTAATTTTTTAGTTCTGTTCTACTATTGTCCAACAAATATCACAAAAAAATATATAAATTGACAAAAATCTCATTTTGCAAATTGAATAATCTTATCAAATTAGTGTATTGTTATCGGTCCTCGACAAACCTACAAAGTTTGAATAAAATCTGACCGTTTAAAGTGGGTCGAAATCGCGCCCAAAGGAGTCGGAGTCGGAGAGTTACAAACATACATACAAACATACAAACATACATACAAACATACAAGTGAAGCTAATATAAAGCGTGTAAAAACAGTAATTCGAAACTAAACTCTGTACTATATGACGGATTTCCACCGTGCGCTATGGTCGCCAGTCGCCACTTAACCGAGCAGGCTTACAAGATCAAAGTTCATTAAACCAGACTATATATAGAATTATGACCTAATTAGCTCGGAGGTTTGACTGTAACCGATATAGGGGATTCGATTCCCGATAAATGTAGTTGTTGAGATTCTGTTGCTCGTTTTCTTTTTGCAATCGTTTTCATTGCCGCATTGTTAAAGTGGCAACGTTCTTTGATGTCTATTTGTATCTGTTAATCTTGTTGTCAGTTTTTAGTTTTTTTTTTAAGAGACAAGAGTTGTGTTGTGGAAAGTGGTTGCAATTGTTTTCTGTTCGTGAGTAGTTGTAATGCCAGAAAAATTGTTGTGTTAATTTTGAATATGATTAATTGGTTTAATGTTGGATTCTATAAAAAGATGATATTAATCGATAATTTTGAATACTATTTACATAACTAATAAAAGTAACTAAGTCCTAGCGGCAATAAATGAAAGCTTATTTTTTTATTTTTTTTTATCTTTCATACATTTTTCCATTTTATAGATCTTACAATTTCCTAGTAAATGTGCAATGTGCTTAAAACGAGTACATCGGTTTTCTTCACATATTAATATAGATATTAAAACCAAATTGTTGTACGAACTATATTTACGTCGTCAAAGTGCTGAGGACGACGGGAATCGTTACACCACCCGTAACGCGAACAAAGAAAATGTAAACAAAACGCCAAAACGACGTATGACAAAGAACTTACTCGAACGCGAGTCATTCAGAAGTAAATTATTACAAACATAATTATAAAATGACGATCGTTGCATCAGCAGCAATAGCGGCTAAGTCGATATTTTTATTTTTTCATATTTTATTTATTCATTAGCTATTATAGATTTTTTTTCATCAATGAATATCCTACGGATTGTTTGTCTCCCCGATTGAAATTATTTAACGCCTAACTGCCTCGGTGGCGTAGTTGTATTACGGTACGACTTCAACGCTGAGGTCTCGGGTTCGATCCCCGGGTCAAAGTGATATTGGGTTTTTCTACTCAGTATCAGCTCGGAGTCTGTATGTACGTATAAAAGAATTTAAAAAAAAATAAAAAAAAACATAAACAGTAGAGAATGTCTATAGGTGTATAGGTACATAAATTCGAAAAAAAAATATATACGAACCATACATTTCATTAGCTTAGCGCATACAATTGCTAAAGGTTTTTTTATATGTGTTTAAACGTTTGGTATAAGTACTCATTTCCCATTCACTCTAAAAACAGGTTCGAATGATGAAATATTTTTTGCAATTAGATTAAAGAAGAGTACTATAAGAAATCCCGATTATTGAGATTTATTATTAAGCATGACACCAACCAGAGTTAGTATTAACCAAACACCTAAAATCACACCGAAAATAAGTTACGCTTTTCGTTTTTTAGACGACGCGGCCAAAAGCGATTTCAATTGTGTCTCCGCTGAAATCACTATAAATACTCGTCTGCCGGACTGTCT
Source organism: Sphinx pinastri (assembly GCA_947568825.1). Lineage (NCBI taxonomy): Eukaryota > Metazoa > Arthropoda > Insecta > Lepidoptera > Sphingidae > Sphinx > Sphinx pinastri. The sequence continues at coordinate 13,257,314 of OX387631.1, read as the reverse complement.
GTCCGTGTCTCGCGCGTTTTGATATATTTCACTTCAACTGCTCGAATTTTGTGTCGTCTGCGTATGTATAATTATCCTCAAGGTTCGAACTGCTTAGCTCAATGGAAGTGAGATTGGACGTTCTCCTTTTTGTTTCGTTTAAAATAACTTGTGACGGAGGTGCAAATAATGTACCGCTTTTTAATGGAATACACGTGTTGGATGAAATTGTATTCATGTTCACTTACAGGTCGTGTAATATGTTGATTTGAGGATAGTGGAGGTAATTGTAATGTAATGATGTATTTAAGTGACACTAAATTACCAGAATATGCTTTACTAATAAAATACATCACAACCAAAATAAGGAGAGAAAAGAATTAAGGATAATAAAGTTGAAATATTTACTAGAAATTTTGTCTTTCTTACTTTTATAGATTTCATTAAGATGACTTAAATCATTGAAAAGTCCTCATTTAGATCTTTATTCATCACCTTTCTACTAACAAATAGTTTCTGTAAACAGTCTGTTATAAAACTTTTTTTTTACTCCCAGTAATCTTCGCTAATCAACCAACGCTAAATCCACATTTCAAACAATATTTCTAAATCTAGAATCGAATCTAGCAAAAAGTTCATCAAATGTTCTAAACAGGACGCTGTAGATACAAACATAAGCCGCCATTCGTTGGACGTTCACAATCCTTTAATCGGAGAGTCCATATTTGCGATTTAATACGTAGAAATGGATTGGATGCTGTTGAAAGATTTAATGCTCATTGATCCAGGGTGTGATATGCGAACTTGGATCTATAAATGGATTCTCCTTTAATGGCTGTACAGATTTTGTTCAGCAGGAAATAGATATAAAAGTGAACGCTTTGTTTCGAGCAGGTGTATGGGATCTTGTGGACTTTCTATGCAAGATAGAATTTTGTGCTTAGAATAATGTTTGTGATATAAGTTAAGGAGATGGGAAAAATAATGTAGAAAGATATAAAATTAGGAAAGCGGAAATAAGAAATCCCATAAAAATGTATTCAATGATATTCAATGAAAGTTATCGGAACTGATGGTAGGTATCTCAAATGTAAGAGCCCGTCAGTGTAACTACTGGACATAATGAGGCTTAACATTTTATGTCTCAGGATGACGAGCGCAGTGAAATGCCACACAGAACTTTGTTACTCAAGATGCGGGATGGTATTGCTACGGTTTATGGGTGGTCGTATCGCTTACCATCAGGTGAACCGCATGCTCGTCTCGTCATTCAATGCAAAAAAAAGAACGTAAAAGAAATCCAAAAAAAGTAAAAAATCGCTCGTCAGACCGATAGAAATAGAAAAAAAAACACAACCCGTAGCAACGAAACAACTCGCATTCACTAAATAAAACATAAAGATAAAGCAAGCCGTTTAGACAACGTTAAGCTTAGTAAGTGCAATCGGAACTAATGTTAAACTCAAAATAAATGTTTCTATTTTGTAACAAAACTGCCTGTTTACACTAAAGTGAACAAAATAAACGCGTACGAACGTGCTGGACACTGGTTTGCTACGTTTGTACGTTCTGTAATTATTTAGGCTTCATCTGATGTACTTTGAGGGAAATATTCTCAAAGGGCAGTTGGCATTGCTACATAAACTCGGGCGAAATTCGAAATATCCATCATTGATTTTCAAATAAACAAAATTAATTATTACACTTTTTTTATAAAATTGTTAGCTATAAAATAAATGTGTGAGGCTTATAAAAGAAATTCACATATCTTGTGTTTGAAGTTTACAATCCTTTAAAAACAGATTATACTGATTTCAAATTCTTATACAGGGTGATTGTAGACCTACGTTAGTTTATATAAAGATTGACTCATCATAAAATCTCTTCCTATTATAAAGAAATTCAGCAATTAAAACATAAAATGCACAATTGAGCTAAACTAGAATACTTAATCCGAATTTTCGCAAATAACATTAAGAATCCATAGATGCCACAATCTAAGTTTTAACACCTCCGTAATGCGATGGATTCGAGGTATCCCGGGTGTTTTATTTATACGGCGCCAGGACATGTGTTTACACGTACAATGAGTTCCGGGTTGCTGTGCTATCTGTTCCAATACTGGAAATCTTGCCACACAGTACTTTGTAAGTCAAGGTGCTGGATGGAGTTGCTACTGTTTATGGGTGGTCGTATCGCTTACCATCAGACGAACGGCATGCTCGTATCGTAATTTAATGCCATAAAAAAATTGGAACTTTTGTGAATTCCTCAAAACTGTTTCCTTAAAACTATACGCACCGTTCTTTATTTCGTTACTATAAAGATTTCTATCAGATTAAAGATGTCCGCTTTTTGTATGGCTGCTGGGCCTCAAAATCTTACCATGCTCAAACTTTATGGATATTAAAGGTCCAAAAATATGGATCTTGGATCCATTAAAAAAATTTTTTTAGACCCCTCCATTTATAATTAACTCTTTTAATACCTTTTTACTCCTGATATGGCGATAGACTCGCCCACTATCACATCATGGGACGGAATACGCACAGTCAAAAGTGGGTGCACTAGTTGCACCTCTGCCTACCCCGTCGGGGATAAAAGGTGTTAGTGTGTATGTGTGTGCTGAAGCTAAGCGATTTAATCAAATAGGAAAATGAAACGAGTTGCAAATAAAATTGCTACACATATTTGAATTAAGGAAGAAAGTAGCATAACGAAGACTTAACACCGATTTTATATTCATTTAAAAGAGGCTGTAATATACCCGCCCCGGCTTTGCATGGGTAGCACTAACCTACAGTCAGATGACTGGTGGTCCGATCGCTACCAAGCTTGACAAGAGTACCCTCTGGGCTAGTTAGAAGATTACTTTTTTTTTATTAAAATTGCTACAGCCATTTTGAAGTCTATAGGGAATATACAAACACACATCTATATTGTACTACATCATGTGTGTTAGAAATACAAACTTTTGCATAATATAGATCTAAAATGGATAGCAAACTCTGATAAAGTTTCAGCATTGTCACATTAGTTTGATAACATGACGGAAGGGAGATAACTTCGAGGAACTGTTACCACACTAGCTGCATTGCCTACGAATAGTCTTGAACATAACTATACTAATATAATGAATCTCTACTGATTTTTTGTAGGTTTGCAAAGGTAAGATTTAAAGAAGATTTCCGCTTTTTGCATGGGTGCTGGGCCTCAAAATATAACCAGGCTCAAACTTTATGGATATTATTTTATTATATTAGTAAAATTGGATCCAATAAAAAAAATTTAGACCCCTCCATTCCAACTAACTGTTTAAGTGTAGTTTTTAAGCAAAATAAAATTACATAAATCTCAAAATCGGAGGACTTTAAAATTAAACGATTTATTTTAAAAGGCTAGTTTTTAGGAGTTCTATCCAAATATATATATAAACTGTCGTGGTTAGAATTTTAGGCCCGTCTTTGAACATTTACTTTACTAATCTGATTATGATTTTTTATACGGCCCGGCAACGTGACTCCAATGCATCTGATAGTAATTGGTATTAATATTTTTTAAAACTTCTTCCAGATTTATACACTAAGTTGGGACCGGTGTACCACGTTTTTTCAATATATTACAGAAAAATATATTTATAGCAATATTGTATCGATTCTGAATATTTTACTGGTGGTAGGTCTCATATGTAAGAGTCCGTTTGGATGGGTACCACCGCAATGTCTATTTCTACCGCCAAGCAACAGTGTGCATGCACTGTTGTGTTTCGGTTTGAAGTACATTGTAGCCAGTGTAACTACTGGATATAATGAGACTTAACATCTTATGTCTCAAGATGATGAGCGCAGGGGGATGCCACACAGTACTTTGTAACTCAAGGTGCTGGATGGTGTTGCTACTGTTTATGGGTGGTCGTATCGCTTACCATCAGGCGAACGGCATGCTCGTCTCGTAGTTCAATGTAATAAAAAAAAAATAAAAAAAATACACTATATGAGCGGCATAAGCAATATTTAGCAGTAACACGAGCAAAAGGCTAAACCAATATTTTGAAGAACCTAAACACCATGTTAAACGTCTATAAGTACCACCGGATTACTACGCATGAGTCAATAAATCCATCAATTGGATCCAACCCTTGCGCGTGACAAAACACGTGTAAACTCGACACGGTGAAGCATTGGGGCTTCCCTCATCGAGTTACGTGGGGTCAAGTGTGTGATATTGATTAGACAAGCCTCGTTTATAAGACTTTCTTACTCGCTTCTATCCTTGAAGGGGTAGGCAGAGGTGAAAAGTGCACTAGTTGTGCACTTTTCATGCATTCTGTCCCTTGACAGGCGAGGATATCATCATATCAGGTACAAATTCTGGCTTTTCATAGTTATTTTTAGAGGGTATGCTAAACCAAATGTTCAACTTACGATCTGCAAAAGTTTGTCTGGTGGGTCGTCCAAATTCACCCAATAGGGTAGTTGATTACTTTTTTTTAATACATTTATCAAAAATGTATGCCATCCAAAATCTAACTGAAAAAGAATTTTGAAAATTGGCCCAATAATAAGTAAGTTATATAGCTTTAAAATTTGGTAGAAGGGGTAATTGTCAAATAATAGTAATATCAGTCTGGGACGTCACCGAGTGTCACCGGCCATAACGGTGCGTTCGTGCGAAAGAGATAGCGCGATATCTCTACCACGCCCCCACTTTAGTTCACGACAATATTTCAAACATTAATAACTGCTTTATTTTTCAACCGATTGTGATGCTGATTACACAGAATAATTTCTTTTTCGTATTTTTTTCCATTACATACAAAATAATGTATAAAATAGAACATAGGAAACTACCCTATTGTAAGATGGTTATCGTCAATATTAGTACAATAATAATTGTGAATGTGTTCCTTGAAATAACAATTGGCATTGCGAGGAAATATTGAAGCCTTCATGTTATTGTCTGCATGGAAAATCCGTACGTCTACTTTACGCTTATTACTGTCTTAGACTATAGGGTTGCTTATGACATAAATCAATAATCTCGAAATATCAAAGCAAGATCGTTTGATGACATTTTCTGATAGTTCGTATTTTGCCTTTGAACTAAGGCCCTGTTTGGATGTCCATAAACGCAACACAGTGTCATAAAGTCATACCTACGCGTGTTTTAACACGAGTATAAAAAGGGAGAGCTCAATGCCTATTAGAGTTCATGGAAAAGTGACTTTTAACCATAAGACAAATAGAGAAACAGACTTAGATCTAAAATAACAGGGTTCTATCGATAACTAACACTCACCCCCCAGTAGTGGTAGCGATAACGCGTTATTCTCAGCGAAAAATAAAAGGATTTGTCGATACGTGTTTAACGTGTTAGGCACGTAACCATAAAATTGACGTACACTTTGTACAATCAACCTTCTAAATAGCTTAACAAATTAAAGCCTTGGAAGGTGGTGATGAGGAAAAAAATTGGTAATGACAAAACTGCATGTACATAGGTAATTCGAAATTTGAATTTCAGCTATTTTTGTATCTGACTGTACCTACGTATTTAATAGCAAGAATGATTCATGTGATGTTCTGACTTTTTTTGTAAACACAATTTATTAAACGAAGCTTGAAACAAAAAATAAAGAAAATGTAAATTATTGCACTCTGTCGAGTAATTACGTAAAGAAAACATTTCATTGAAGGACAAAATACAGTTTTGTTGAGCGTGAAAAGATCAAACGACACGTTTTCTTACTAATATTATAAATGCGATAGTTTATGGAGAAGTAAACGCGGAAACTGTTGAACGGATTAAGATGAAATTTTACCGCACCTTCAGGACGAAAAGCACACAAGTCAAAAAAATCGAAAATTGAGTTATCGTCATAAAATTACTTAAAACGAAATTTTCAATACAACGATAGTTCAAAGTTAGACCAGTTTTAAGTCATTTTATGACGATAACCCATTTTTTATTTTTTTGAATTGCTTCGTTTTCGTCCTAAAGGTACGATATGACCATGTATTTTTTTTGCAGAAGGAGTGATTTTTCCCCACCGTCCAGCCGTCTCGGGGGTAGACTGGACGGTATATAATATTAACGCTCCTTTTTATTCAGGAATAGTACGCAATGGGACTTTAATACCAAAACAGATCTTTGTGGTGGAGCCATCACCAACGCCTATTTATTTAACTAGCGACCCGCCCCGGTTTCGCACGGGTAGCATTGATAATGAACAATATATAACAATAATAAATAAACAATAAGCCAGATGGTTACCAAATTTCACAGGCCTGAGCTAATCTGAAGATTACCTAAAAAAATCATTAAATCCAGCCGTTTTGGAGCTCATAGGAAACACACATACACACATTAATTTTTATATATAGATAGAAAATAGTTAGATATCATTTAAATGTATTTGATTTCGAAATAAAGACTTTGAATTTGTGCACGCGGAAAGATCAAGCTCGGTCTACATATTATATTCGAAAAAGTTCTTTGTTTCCTTGTTTAGATTTTTATTCTATGAAAGGAGTACTGAGCTAAGAACAAAAGCTAGTTTCAGATAATTTCTCTATCGATACAGGTTGTTCAAAGTGTGAGGTCCAAACTTGGGTCCAAATGAAACCATAAATAATGGTTAGTAAAGCTTTTCGAGATAAAGGATAGCAAAGAATTGTCATGATGCCAAGCGAATCATTTCAATGGATTTATGAGTTGTTGCTTTCCAGATAAATGGTGGACATTTTTGACAGCTCTAAATCACTTGTGGATAAATAAATGTGACATCAAAAACATCATGGCGTCTAGTTTAGTGAAGGTAGTCATGATTTTTCGGTTTTAATTTCTAATTATCTGCTATGATTTGGAAGTACGGCGTTTAGGAACTAGCGTAAAACACTGTGGGATATGTTGATAATATTTCTATAAGTACTTTAAAGAAAATATTATCGCTTCATCAGCCTAGTGGTTCCTAGCATAACATATGCGCTGTAGATCAGGAGACCTTGGGTTCGCATCCCAGATCCGGCATCGCGATATTTAGATTTTTTATGATATAATATTTGCAAATTCTTCATAAGATGTTACTGGATCTGGGATTCGAATCTTAGACCGCTCATTCTACAGCCCATATCCGATGCAAAGACCAAGCATTCTGAAGTGAATCGTCAACGAATCAATGAATAGCCCAAGGAACGAACTTTCAACCCATAAAATTTTCAAGGCTTAATGTCTGCTATAATTTATATGGCAGACCTATAACATTTTAATATCGTATTTAAATTATGAGAGGATTACTAGCTAATGGTTAACGATTAGCATTTTAAAGACAGTTTATAAATATCCTTTTATTGCACTAGAGAGTGCGGACGGAGTTGCACGCAATATTTAAACGCCTTACTACATCATGTTGAGTCAGTCTGTAATATTTGAAAGAGGAAAAGTTTGCGAGTTTCTACGTAGATTTGTAGGACTTAATATCTGGAACTACTGAACCGAATTTGAAAATTCTTTCACTAATAGAAAGCTAAATTATCTTTTATCCCAGGAAAACTTTTCCCGCGGGCCGAGCCGCGGTCAAAGCTTATAACAGATATAATAAAATGTAACCATACATATAAATGAATGTAAATTTATTATTGTTATCTCCGTTGATGGTCCTGAATAAATAAAAAGTCCTGTGGTGAAATGTTGGTAAGATTATTTTGTGAAAACTCTTCTATCCATTAACTAAGGTCGCATCAAAATCGGTCCATCGGAGCTGTTCGTTATTAAACTTGATTTTATTTATTATAAATGCAATTTGTAAAGATGTTTGGCTATTTAGATGAACGGATTTACATAAATTTTGGCACGCAGATACACATACATTTTAGGTTTTTTTTAAAGCACGCGAAATGCGATCAAAGTCTAGTTTTTTTTTTTTTTTTTTTTTTTTTTTTTTTTTTTTTATTGCATTTAATGACGAGACGAGCATGCCGTTCGCCTGATGGTAAGCGATACGACCACCCATAAACAGTAGCAACACCATCCAGCACCTTGACTAACAAAGTACTGTGTGGCATTCCACTGCGCTCGTCACCCTGAGACATAAGATGTTAAGTCTCATTATGTCCAGTAGTTATACTGGCTACAATGTCCTTCAAACCGAAACACAACAGTGCATGCACACTGTTGCTTGGCGGTAGAAATAGACATTGCGGTGGTACCCACCCAGACGGCCTCTTACATAATGAGAGACCTACCACCAGTAATAGTATAGAATAATTCTTGTAAACTCAACAATTAGTAACATATTATAGCATTATTTTAAATTTTATATACATCGTTTAACACAGGATAACCCTTAATAATACCAGCCCAGTATTAGATCACTGATGAGCACGGGCCGCGTCTACTGAAAGGGTTTAGGCCTTAGTCCTGGACTAATGCGAGTTGGTAGACTGACTCGGTCCAATGCTCGCTCGGATGATGCTATACTCCCGAGTGTCGACATTGGGCCGTAAGATCAGTGAAACCACCATAACCGTCCACTCACCCCCCAGTGGTGGTAACGATAATGCGTTTTTTTTCACGCAAAAAAGAAAGACTTCACATACCCTCGAAATTCTTCTTGGAGAATTCTCAGGTATGCAGGTTTCCTCACCATGTTAAAGCGAACAACAATTGATTACCAATACACACGTAGCATGAAAATAGGAATTGTGACTTGGGTTTGAACCTGCGTACATTCATTAGAGACCTGTGCATTCCCATCTAGGCTAACGTTACTTCAGAAATCTCTTGATCTACATTATGTTTGACTGCCTCGGTGGCGTAGTTGTATTACGGTACGACTGCAAGGCTGAGGTCTCGGGTTCGATCCCCGGGTCGGGCAAAGTGATATTGGATTTTTCTATTCAGTATCAGCCCGGAGTCTGGAATTTGTGCCTGATATGGCGATAGGCTCGCCCCCTATCACATCATGGGACGGAATACGCTTGGCGAAAAGTGGGTGCACTAGTTGCGCCTCTGCCTACCCCTTCGGGGATAAAAGGCGTGAGCATGCGTTATGTTTGACTCACTGACTGCTTTCATTAGGTGCATCGTGGTTTGTTTGTAACTATAAAAAATACTAAGTTTAAATAATCTTTTGAATTAATTTATCTATAAATATGCCATTTGAAATAAGTTTAACTTCAAGTAATTAGTATTGGTCACTTAAATATTTATATATACGAAGTTTAAATCTATTACACCAATTAATACAACCAAAAGGCGGTAATTCTATGAGATAAATTAAATTCCCGGGGGTTTTATATAAGGAATAAGTAATTTTTAGGATTACGACGCAGGTTAAAGATTTAGAAAAATATTATGTTACTCAAGATTAGACAAAACATCGTATCAGAAGATAACTGTTGGTAATTAGTGCCATAATTTGTTTAAGAAACTCATCCAATATGATCACATAATATCAGATGGAAGAAGCATGCAAACCAATTGTTGATGATAATAATTAAATTAATAAGTGCTTTCAATTCAATTGTACTTTCTTTCTTCTTTACAATTGTAATTTTTCATGTACTGAGAAATTTGCTTATGTACAGTAAATATATTATATATGTAGTATATAAATATATGTGTAATAGGTCAATGTTTCATTTTAGCCTGGGGAGAGTGTGGCAACACAGCAAATTGGTTTCTGCGTGTTCCCTATGGTCACCTCCTTTTTTAGTCTTTGGTCTGTAAAAATAATAAAAAGTGTTCCTAATATAAAAGGCGTGGGTATAAATTAGTTACTGCCCTGGTCAGCGTCGTACAAGTTACAAAATAAATATCATAACTACGTAATAATTTACAACGAGTATCGACAATAAATTCGCGCGGAATCGAAATGTTAATAGAGAATGCAAGCCATGAATTAATATTCAAAAACATGTAGTACACCTAAAATTGCAGTTAGAGGTTTGAATTTAGCTGAAATTAATTCGCAGGTCCATTTGGGTTGATTTGATAACGTTATCATTTTGTTTACTTTAAAGAAAATGCTGTTTCCATAAACAGAATGTATTGAATTGTAAATATCGTTTCACAATGCTAAACGTAAATTGATTATGTTTGAAATATTGTCAAGGGTTATTGAAAACTGAGGTATTGGTTTTTAAAAGTATGTGGGAAGAAAAGTTACGGATGTTTCTTTGAAGGAGAAATAATGTATAATAAAAATATAAATTTGATGATATAAAATAGTTTGAATATTAAAATAGTTCAAATTAACAATTTTCTCCAACATTTAAACAATAATATCAATGAAATAGTAATAGATATGTCGACAGACACTCTCGAAATGGAATAAATTTTGTATAAAAAGAAGATAATCGCAAACACTTTTTGCTAAATGAAATAAAATTCTTACCCCATAACTGTTTCAGAATGCAGGTACCAGCAACACACAACACCATCGAACACACAACGGGAAATAGTCCCACAAATAAAACCACCAACGTTTATAAAGACATATTTGAAATTCAATGCGATCGTGAAAAATGGGAATGAATAACAAACCAAAATCAGGAACTTATAATACACTCTGTAAGGCAGGTGGTATATTAAAAAAGGCACAACGCACCGATAAATCAATCAACGGCTAGACTAATTAAAGAACGTATTCGAATTTCGCAAATCACATGTCGGAACTATTGTGCGTAAACGAATTGACGGGAATGCGTAAAGGTGAGGTCACACGGTCGCGCGAAACCGAAATCGACGGGCGGAATTTAGAAACGTATATTCGTGTCGTACGCGCTGCAACTGTAGTGCGCCGGTCATGCGTGTGCAGTGAGGACTAGCGATGCATTGCCGCTGCTATCAAATAAACAAAAACTGCATGACGGTGTACTAAAGCTCGGCGCGAGCTTTAACTCACGAAATGTTAATTTTATTACTGATTTCGTGAAAGTGATAATGTGCTTCGTATTGATTCGGATTCGCTATTCTTTCTTTATTGCGTATTCTCGGATACTGAATTGTGTTAATACGGTGTTTGTTATTTCGTATTCTAGTTTATTTAAGTTGAAAGAAGTTTTATTTTAACTAATATTTATTTATATAATATTCAATGAATGTTGAAAATAAATTTGCAATGATACGAACTAAGTGCGTATAAAACAGTTAAAGATAATAGGTAATACATAAACATATCGACGCTTGAAAGGCAATAATATCTAAGCGACATTTAGCAAATTTTTCAGTAGAGCGTTTTAAAGTTTTGATTTTGACAAAAAAAATCATAACTAATTAACCATTTGCTGCATAAAAATAATTGTAACTGTTTTAGGAACCTCTTAATTTTTGACGTTTTTTGAGTTAAATTAACAGCCCTGAAGATTATAAATTAAAAAGTTAACGTCGCTTAGTTAAAAGTTACCTAAATTTACAAACAGGTAAAATCATCTAAATGGATCATCTTATGAATACCGTAACAAGTAAATTTAATGAAATACAAATATTTGAAAATGCACAGTTGGTAAAAATCATATAAGGATATCTAAACATATTAATAAAATCAAGTAAAAATATCTATATCTAAATTATTGGGTCACACGATCGTGGAGAAACATAAATACGTGCATAATTTTGTAAATCTTGTTATTCCTACAAACATTGAACTATTTAATAATCAGTCAATTTTAATAATAATCAACATTTTATTGTTAGATAAACATACTTACATCCAAAATATAGCATAATGATATAGAATTTGTTAATAGCCAACACTTATTTCTTTGGAGGGAGTTTCTCGCCTCAAATATACGATGAGCGGAAGGACATACAAAATTGCCTTATCTGAACATTTACAACGGCTTGCTTAAATATATCTGTGTAAGCATAACTCGAAAGCAATAATATTATAATTTATTCATTGTGTTGGAAACTCATAATTTTCTCTCTAAATTTATTTTTGCTGAAAGCAAATACATACGTACACACCCACGCCCTTAACCCACAGGGGTAGAAAAAGACTATTGAGCACCACATTCTACGATCTTGACATACGTCTTCCACAAAGGTTTTTCATAGTACTTCGCAAAGACAAGTAAGTGTGTATAGTGTATACCAAAATGAAAAAGAGAGTTCAGAAAATAGTTGAGCAAAAGAAAGAAAAAGGAACTAGACCACAAACCTCGTGAATCCAAAGCGAACCTTTCACTATTCTGGAAACAAATATGGTTGATCAGGGGAGAGTCGGGGACTTCAAAGATAGGAGTCATAAGAAATGAAGATGAAAGGGTGTTTAGAGATAAAAGGGAAGTATTGCTTGGAAGGCCTACTTCAAAAGACTTTTTAAATGAGGCGATGGGGATGTAGCAGGTGGTTAAGAGGCTATAGACCTGGCTTACTCTCAAAACGAGGCTAATAATGAGATTACGGAAAATGGAATAGTGAATGCGATGAAAAGTATGAGGTTAGGCAAGGCTGCTGGGTGTAACCGTCAAAATGCTGAGATACGGCAAAGGCGTAGTAGCAAAATTGTTATGGCTACTTTTTAATATCTGGTGCAAAACCATTATTATATCCATTTTCAAGAAGAAATTTTCACAGCAAGAATATAAAAGCTACCGCAGAATAAGCCTTCCCTGTGCTGCCAGTAAATTGTATGCCAAGGTCCTCATTAAGAGAGTGATTAATGAGACTGAAAAAAAGAGTGGAATGTCCAAGCAGGTTTTAGAAGAGGAATGGGTTACACACATCAAGTCTTTTACATAAGGTGCATAGCGAAAGAACATTTGGCTAAGTCAAAAAAAGTCTTTTACACCTTCGTAAACTTGGAAAAGGCTTATGATCGTATGCTGAGGAATGAACTGTTGTTAACATTGTTATTTATTTACTTATTTAAGCACTTCATATACAAATGTATAAAGGCGGACTTAATGCCGTAGGCATTCTCTCCCAGTCAACCTTAGGGTGGTGCAGAGATTGTTAACATTGTCTTTAATATATCGGATTGAGAGTCACCTGGTAAGGACTTTGAAGTCTCTGTACGAGAACATCGACGGGAGAGCTGCAAGGCACGAAAAATTATGTGAATGATGTCTTTAAAGAGAAGGGAATGAAAATTAATGGGAGCAAGATCAAAGTGGTTGTGATAGAAAGAGGTCTGGGCACGTGGAGAAGATGGATTCAAGACAGGTCATGAAAGGTTAAATACCTTTCGTAAGCTTTCGAGCTAATGTGGATGGTACGGCTGGAAGAGAGCACCCTACGAGAGCGTGCATTTATCAAATAAATTATCTCCAAAAAGGGTAGGTCAGGATTAGCCTCAACCGGCAAAAAAGTATACGGAGAGAATAGGGAAAATTGAAATTAAATTATTATTAACATATTGTAATACACAATAATGCAACATAAATATATTTATTACAAAAATAAATGTTATTAAAATTATAAAAGTCTATTTATTTGTAAAAAAACTCACCATAAATAAATAAATAATAAAATAAAATAGCCTTTATTTCCCAATTCACGATAGAATATATAAAAGTAGTTTAAAGTAGATTAATGTATAATTAATATTATGTAAAATTTATATTATTATTTAGCACTTTTTTTTTTTTTTTTTTTTTTTATTATTATTATTATTTTTTATTTTTATTATTGTTACTTGTAATGTTATTATTTTTATTATGTATTTTATTTGATCAGAACATTAGAATTAATATTTGCAATAACATTCCATGCATGCACTAATTATATTATACTTTAATGGGTTGTCCATTTCTGGACATAGGCCTCCTCCATCTTTCGCCAATCATCTCTTTGTTGTGTAATTCGTGTCCAGGTGTTTCCAGCGATAGCCACTATGTCATCACGCCAGCGTCGTCGTGGCCGTCCTCGGGGGCGTTGTTGGTCTCGTGGGTACCAGTGTAGCATCTTTTCAGTCCATCTGTCATCTCTCGTTCTTGATATATGGCCTGCCCATCGCCATTTAAGTCGACATAACATTTTTGCTGCGTCTATTAATTTTGTTTGTTTTCTAATTTTTGTGTTTTTGATTTTATTTACTATCTTTATTCCAAGTATATGTCTCTCCGCAGCTCTTTGAAAGATATTGACTCTGTTAATAATATTTTTTGTGATAGGCCAGGTTTGACACCCATAAAGCAGTGTTGGACTTATTATAGAGTCGAATGCCTTCTTCTTTAGTTTTATATCTAATTTTGATTTAAATATATGTTTAAGAGACCAGAAAGTGCCCCAGGCCTTTTTGATTCGCCTCTCTACCTCTTCTTCACAGCATCCTTTAAATGTAATATTTTGACCCAGATAGAGATATTCGGCAACATAGCGAATACTTTTGTTCTGTACATAGATTGGTTTCTGCTCGCCGTTTGTCATTATACATGTTTTATCTGGATTCATTTCTAAACCGCACTCCTTGCTGGAGCGATTAAGTGATTCAATCATATATTGGAGTTGTTCATGTGATTCAGATATTATCGCTATGTCATCGGCAAAGCGAAGGTGATTCAAATACTCGCCGTTTATATTTATTCCCATATCTGTCCATTCAAGGTGTCGAAATATATGCTCTAATAGGGCGTTAAAGAGGTTTGGTGAGATAGGATCCCCTTGTCTTACGCCTCTTTTTATTTGAAATGTATTTCCTTTTCTTTCTAGCTTTACTGCAGCCTTACTTTTACTATATATTTCCTTCAAAACTCTTATATACTTCATATTTATACTTTGTTCTTCCAGCGCTTTCCATAGATGCTCATGGGATATAGTATCAAATGCTTTAGAGTAGTCCACAAATGCCACATAAAGGATTTTTCTATATTCTAAATATTTCTCTATAATTTGTTTCAAAGTAAAAATGTGGTCAAGTGTGGAGAAGTTACGTCTAAAGCCAGCTTGCCCTCTCGGCTGTTGGAATTCTAAGTCTTCTTTAATTCTTGCTAGGACTACATTAGTAAATAACTTATACATCGCTTGGAGAAGACTTATTGGGCGGTAGTTGTTAATATTAAGTGGGTCTCCTTTTTTGTAAAGAAGCGTTATTATAGATGTTTCCCATTGTTCTGGTATCTTTTCTTGATTAATAATATTATCGAATAGCAAGGTTAAGACCGGAATCAGAGGCTTTTTAATTGCTTTAATGATATCATTGCTTATTTGATCTTCGCCAGGACTTTTTAAGCTTTTGACTTTGTGTATCGCGTTATATATTTCACTTTCGAGTAGAGGTGGTATGTCGTCTATAGGCAGATTCTTACTTTTACTTGTTTCTTCGGGTATCTGTATATTGTTACAACAATATAAGTTTTTGTAAAACTCAGTTGCTATGGTTACAATGTCTTTTCTGTTAGTATTAATAATTCCTTGGTTGTTTTTAAGTTTTTGGATCCACTTTTTTGTATTATTTAATAATCTATTTCCACTTTTCACTGATCCTCTTTTATCAAGTTCTTCTTCGATTATTTTAAGTTTGTATGCTTCTTTGTTCTTTTTTATGCATTTCCTAATTTTTCTATACAGATATTTTAATCTTTTGTTTTCGCAATTAGTTTTATTCGTTTTTTCTTTAAGTTCTGAGCGTTCTTTGATTAGATCTCTGATATCTTTAGGTATTATATAATCAATCTTGTTCTTTTTTTCAATTTGTGGAAGTTTGTTGATACTATCTTTTATTGTCTGTATAAGTACATTGTAAGAACTCTGAATATTGTAAGAATTGGTGCTAGGTGCCTTGTATCCTTCTATAAAAGCGTTTTGTAATAATTCGCATTCTACAGGCAAGAAACTGGCTTGTTTTCTAATGAACGATCTTCTACTTTTCTGCTTTGGTGTGTTGGTAGTAAGAGTAGCCCGTATCATTCTGTGGTCGGTGGGATGGGAAGTGTTTACAACTTCAACGTTTTTAATGGTACCAATATTTGTTCTACGTGTGATTATAAAATCAATTTCGTTCGTTGTTTTACCATCCGGAGATCGCCAAGTCCATTTATTCTTAAGATTTTTCTTGAAATGTGTATTCATAATATACAATTGATTTTCAACACAGAATTCTACAAGCAATCTACCTCTAGCGTTGCCTGTTCCGTGACTCCATGGCCCCACTGCTGCCTTATCCACAGAAGTGGCATGGCCAATTTTCGCGTTCAAATCGCCCATAACTATAGTGTTTGTTTGCGTGTTTTCCAAAGCACGTCTTATGTCATCATAAAATATATCTATCTCTTCTTCCGTAGATTTCTCTGTAGGTGCGTAAACTTGAATAAGATTCCAAGTATATCCATTCATCGTTAAATCTAGCCTTGCCACTCTGTCCGAGAACGCTTTAAATCTAGGATGTTACGTTTGAGTTCCTTTTTTATCAGAAACTACGTAAAATAAATCTACGTAAAATTGAGGCAAAATCATAAAAACGTCGGACGGCTGTCCTCTCTTAGCGACAACCAATACGCGCTGTACAGGATCGCGCGCATATACAAATGACACTTTCAAAACACTAGGTGGTTCGCAAGCGGGTGTATTTACTTTATTATGAACAGGTAAATATCTCTTAGCAATAAGTATAACCACCTGAACATACCCGGTAAAATTATCTATGCGACATGACTGAAGTTAAAGGTTGTCAAGTAAAAATATCTAAGTATAAAAAATAGAACTTATATTATTCAGGTAAAATTATCTAACCGACTAATAATTATTTATTTTATTTTAGGTAAAATTGTATAAATGTACTATTAACAAAATATTTTATTAAGCTGAAAATATTTAAGCACATAAATATGGAGAGTATGGGTCCAGGTAAAATTATATCTATGCCAAAGTTATAATTTTTTGTGTAGGTAATAAACAATTAATTAAAGAGCGAGCAGTTTTTTATTTCAAGTAAACATATATTAATGCAAAACAGTAATATCATGATTTCATGTAAAACACACTAAGTTCAAAATCAATTTCCTTAAGCGTACCAACTACTGTAAATCCAAAAAGTCGTAAAAATTTTGGCGGTAAGTGAGAAAAAAAAAGTGAAATTTACCAGAATCATCTAGTATCTAACCGCCAAAAAAGTTGTCCTAGAGCTACGAAACCCGGATCAATCGACGCAGAAAAATCTGGCGATTCCAAATATGTATATAACTCATTTTAGGTATTTTTGTCGCTTAGATATTATTGCCTTTCAAGCGTCGATATCTTTCAAATTACTGTATTGCAGAAAATCCTGGTTAACAACACTTATTACCATAACATATGTACAAAATCAACTGGCATTAAGTGTGAAGAAGCTTATTAGTATTCCAATTACATTAACTAAAATAAATAAGGTTTAATTCCAACCTGGCTACTTAGCGTTATCAAAGAACTCCCTTATGTACAGCTAGGTAGTGCCCGCGACTTCACCTGCGCGAAAAGCTTTTCCCGCAACAAAAGTGTCAGCAGCGCCATCTATTTAAAAAATTACATGAAAAATGACGATTTTTTTCCCGTGGGAGCATATTACTGGGATAATGTGTTAATCCAGGATATGGTCTACTCGTTTGTTAAAATTCATCCAAATCCGTTCAGCAATTTTTGCGTTTACTTTTATGACAAACATTCAAACATTTTCACAAACTTTTACATTTTATAATATTAATAAGAGTACGATTTAATTAATCCCTAGAAAAAAATTGTTGCACGCATGCGCAGAATCCGTAGCGCGTTCGTTTAAATATAACCGGTGACAATGGGTAGTCCGTCACTCGTTCTAAATCAAGGATTAGTGGTTACAAATTGTACTTGTGTATGAGTATGATTAATGTAACTCTTTATAGATTATGCTTTGTCTCTCAATGAGCGGCTACTTCAGACTTCCTTGTGTTTTAGCGGTAATATTATTCAGTTATTGTTCTTAATTCGAATATTAGCATACTTACAACGTTTTCAATATTTTAGTTAATATTTTTTATTCGTATTATTAACACTGGACAGTATTATTAACTAGGCTTTGCCCGCGGCTCCGCCCGCGTTATAATGTTTTTCCGGGATAAAAGACCCGCTTTATATTTGCCGGGATAAAAAGTAACCTATGTGTTAATCCAGGACATGATCTATCCGTGTGCCAAATTTCATCGAAATCCGTTCAGCAGTTTTTGCGTGAAAGAGTAACAAACATCCATACATCCATACCTACAAACTTTCGCGTTTATGTATCCCTTCCTAGCCGATTTCGGCCACGGCGGCCAATCTCAACGGAGATCAGTCCGGTACGCAGAAGATATTATAGTGCACAAGTGTGTGCGCAATACACAGGTGCACTCGCTATTCCTTCACTCTCATAGTCCGGTGAGACTACAATCCGGCATGACCGGAGAGAGATCAGGCGCAGGACCAACAGCTTTTACGTGCGAGGCACGGGGGTATCACACCGCCAACTTCCTGACTCCGAGCTGCGACTGAGTAATTTTTAAGATGGAAAAACCCAGTCACAATGTTTTTGGCCCGACCCAGGATTCGAACCCAGGACCTCAGCGCGCAAATCGTACTCGTAATGCGTACGCAATACAACTACGCCACCGAGGCATTCAAACACAAACTTTCGCGTTTATAATATTAGTAGGATAAGTGTTCTAATTAATTAATTTTGCCACTTTATATAAAATAATCATAGTCAAAGAGACAAAATACTACGTTAATCTTTAATGATAAATCATTAGTAACTACTTTTTGTACATTAAGTGCTATTTATTTTAGTTCATTAACATTTTTAAGGAGAAGAGTTGATCTATTTTTACTTGCACCGCCATTCGTCTTATAAATAGGAATGCTTAATTGAATTCGTAATTAATTAACTCTTAACTGGCTAGAGAAATTTAGTAAATGCGTACATTTTATATAATTTTGGTCTATAATGATCGCAAGAACATCAGTCTTATTTAAGTATTTAATGTACAGTCAGAAGCATAAATATCTGTACAAAATCAACATTTCAAATCGCCTATATACGCGTTATGTTAAACCTAAACCTTTTTTTCTTTGTTTGAAGTAAAGTAAATCTCTTTTATTTTATTTTTGTGAAGAGAAAAAAACATTAGTAAGAACAAAAAAGTTTTTTTTTTTTTACTGCATTGAATGACGAGACGAGCATGCCGTTCGCCTGATGGTAAGCGATACGACCACTCATAAACAGTAGCAACACCATCCAGCACCTTGACTTACAAAGTACTGTGTGGCATTCCACTGCGCTCGTCATCCTGAGACATAAGATGTTAAGTCTCATAATGTCCAGTAGTTATACTGGCTAGAATGTCCTTCAAACCGAAGCACAACAGTGCATGCACACTGTTGCTTGGCGGTAGAAATAGACATTGCGGTGGTACCCACCCACACGGCCTCTTACATAATGAGAGACCTACCACCAGTATGTAGTATGTAGGTGATTTGAAATTTTGAATTTGTTCAGCTACTTACGCTGGTGACTGTACTTTATGAACTCAAAGTTTTGACTTCGATATTCGGGTAGGTCAAATAAAATATTGTAAGGCGTGTGTTTCAAAACACAGTTTAGTTACCTGACATTACAATACGTGCCCAAAATGGCACTAATTAGTATATATTTATTTGCTACTTCTTGTTGTGCTTACGTCTTCTAGAATAAAGAGGCTTGTTGCATACAATATATAAAAATGCAATATACAATAACATAAAAATTGACGAAAACTTCATTCGTTTACAAAATCCAAAATGTACGTTTTTAACAAGATTTATGGGAAAATCAAAGCTCTTCTTCATGTCTAAAATGGGATTGAAAAAAAAGAACGGTTGCACTCCGGGAGTGCCGGCAGAAGTGAAAACTTGAACATTAACGTTGTGCATTTTTGAATATTATGGAATGGTTAGGGAATAATTTCGTACGAATTGCTTAATTTATCAGTATAAAATCACTAGCATTTATGTGGTTAAACACAATATTTATTTATTGCGCTATCGTACACATAAATGAGAATAAATGTAATTTTGAATAAAAAAATACATTTTAAAAAACAAAAAACCCGACTGCGTCATTATCTGCCATCTTTATTAAATTCATTGAGGAACTGAATATATAGAAACAAGATTTTAATTTCGTTATTGAAAAATCACACAGAATCTCTATTTCAGCTCTATCATGGGAATAAGATTTTTTTAAAACATAGTTATTATATTTTGACTGCCTCGGTCGCGTAGCTGTAATATAGTACGACTGCAATGCTGAGGTCTCGGGTTCGATCCCCGGGTCGGTCGAAGTGATATTGGGTTTTCTATTCAGTATCAACCCGGAGTTTAGAATTTGTGCCTCGCCCGCTATCACATCATGGGACGGAATACGCACGGCGTAAAGTGGGTGCATTTAGTTGCGGCTTTGCCTACCCCTTCGGGGATTAAAGGCGTGAGTGTGTGTGTGTGTGTGTGTGTGTGTTATTATATTTTAAGCAATCCGGCCACAAGGCGCGCCGCGCCGCAACTCTATCATGTGACTTATTTCCTAATTTGCAAATAAAGGACATGCCCGCTTTTTGTATGGGTGCTGCGCCTCAGAATCTAACCAGGATCAAACCTTATGTATATTAAAGAGGCAAAAATATGGATCTTAGATCCATTAAAAAATTTTTTTTATACCCCTCCGTTTATAACTAACTTTAAAAAAAAACAAATATCAAAATCGGATGATTTTGAAATTATACGATTTATTGTAAAAGGATAGTTTTTTGGAGTTATAATCAAACATAATTATATAAACTATTTTGGTTGAATTTTAGGCCCGTTTTTGGACATGTCCTTTGTAATATTGTTTGCAATTATAATTTAATTACCCTTTTCTACATTATGTGTGGGTATATTACACATGATATTTTCATTAATTTCAAACAGATTTTAACATCAACGCATGCTCACGCCTTTTATCCCCGAAGGAGTAGGCAGAGGGCGCGACTAGTGCACCCACTTTTCGCCAAGCGTATTCCGTCCCATGATGTGATAGGGGCGAGGTTTTTTTTTTTTTAACATTTTAACATCAATTACTAGCATTTGCCCGCGGCTCCGCCCGCGTGTAAACGTTTTTCCAGGATAAATATTTTCCCGGGTTACAAACTATAGCGCTCTAGAGTAGGTAATTTAGATTCCTATTGGCGAAAGAATAAAACCTACTATTAAAACTATAGAAATTTCATTAAAACTTTGCCACCCCTTTTTACTCCCTCAGGGTTTGAATTTCGCAAAATCCCGTCTTGATGACCATCTAAGTCCTAGAAGGAACCCCCATGCAAAATTTGAGACTCCTAGCATTTATAATTTCTGAGATTTCGTGAAGAGTGAGTGACCTTCCGCTTTTATATATAGATATAAAGATGTAGGTAGGATTCCAAGTATTCTGTTACCGACCTGCCTCAAAAGATAACACGGTGTGGACGTGACCTTCTTAATATAAACCAGATTAAGCTAGCAAAAAATATTTCTTCCACACTATGCTACCAAAATCTCTTATAGTGTACTGTGTTACAACTATAAGTTTAAACTAACTTAAATTAAATGAGGTCTTGGGTTCGATTCCCGGGTCGGGCAAAGTGATATTGGGTTTTAAATTCAGTATCAGCCCGGAGTCTGGAATTTGTGCCCGATATGGCGATAGGCTCGCCCCCTATCACATCATGGGACGGAATACGCACGGCGAAAAGTGGGTGCACTAGTTGCGCCTCTGCCTACCCCTTCGGGGATAAAAGGCGTGAGTGTGTGTGTGTACATTAAACGTAATAAATTGTAATAACAGAATCTTATATATCTCATTTGGTGGTAGGATAATCTTATATCCGCCTGGATAGCGAGGTGGTACACAAGGAGTTAAAATCCGCTATAGACCACGTAGTGTCGCGTTCCGGGGTGAGCCTGTTATATCCCGTTCAAACAGGCCGGCATAATTGTGTCGGCTGACGAGAGATAATCATTTCTCATCAATCGAAACTCTATCTCTCGCTTACCATCAGGTACAGAGGTCATTTTGCTGAATACGTATAAAAATCGCTTACTTTTTTTTTTTTTTTTTTAATTATGGCATTTGTGTTCATATTTTGCCAATGTCAAGTTTGGTTTGTATATTTTATTATCTGTAGTATGTCGAAGTAAAGCAGTGGCTACCTTACCAAGACTTTATCGAGGAGTTTTGGCGGCAACAGAAAAAACACTTGATTAGCACAATTATTTCAATTCACTTCATTTGAGCTCTTTAATAGAACTATATTGGATAACATACCACCATATAACACTAAATATCACCAAAATAATGAATTAAAACAAGAGCACCTCATGACACTTCCAAGTTCCCGCCAAAACTCCATCGCTTACTTGTAAAATTCAATTTGTAGGTATTTAGTTGACTAGTTTAATGTACTTGTCAAAATAAGGGGTCGCGCAAACGTTCAACCTGTTGGCATGAAAGACACTATTGTGACACTGACAGTTGCTAAAGTTTCTAATGTCCTAAAAACCAATGTAAATTTAAAAGCAGTGTAGCGTTTCTCAGCAATAATTTGACAGCGTGTTGGTGCCTACGGAAAGTAAACTGGAAATCTTGTAGTCAACTTGAAAATTGTAATAAGCTATTCGCTGAATACGATTCTTATTGTAAAAAAAATGATTAATGGTTATGTTAATACTACGTAAAAATGTATATTTTTTGTATTGACAAAGGATTATTTTGTTATAATAATAAATTCATCTAATTTGTTTTTATTAACTATCGATATTATTCTCCATAAAAATACTCCTAACGTAGTTTCACCTTTTGTAGTTGAATTCAATTAAGTTAAACTTAAGTATTGCACATCAAATCAAATGAATAAACACAGGCTGTGGTACAGAGAGCAAGTAGGTTATCTATTAAGACGCCAAAGCTCTCATTCCCGCATTATGACACAGAATTTTGTGTGTGGTTTGAAGGTGGCTATTAACAGATCCATCTAGAAATCTTTAGGGGAGGCCTATGTTCAACAGTGGACTTTATGTGGTGGATGAAGATAACTTGAGCGCAACGCCTAAATTCTTGCGCAGCATCAAAATCTAAAACTTTACCTGTGCCTTATTAGTAAGGGCTTTTATCCGTAGTTTCGTTACTCGGCATATTGTTTTCAATTTGCAAATTATTTGAAAGAAGAGATAAAGTGACAAAATGGGTTTTGAGACTAAAAAACAATTTATGGCACTTTGGCTGAAATACTGTTAAAAATGTTAAGCGGTAAGAATATTAGGCGACAATAGCCTTGTTGGGAGACGAACGGCTCTCAAAGTCGTGGCTTCGACACACACAAAAAACATATTACAGACTTTTCAAATTTACGTTTGTATAAAAATTAACTTTAAAGTGTTTACAATCGCTAAAACGATGAAGATGAAAAAAAAGGGGTAACTTTTTATAACTCGCTTAAATGATTAAGGAAGCCTACGCAACATGTGAGTCTACCAATTTCGACTAGGTCAGCGGTAGCGGTAGAAACCTAAACTCTCACTAAAGTGAAACTCAAAATTTTCTTTATTCAAATAGTCTTTTACAAGCTCTTTTGAATCGTCATGAATATACCACCGCTTTGAAACGTGTTATCGCTGTGAAGAAGAAGCTGCACAAGAAACTAATAGAAGAGACCCGTGCTTAGCCGAGGGACTGTTCATAATACTAGACTATCTCACTGGCTCCTTTATCCATCCTTCATACCATATCATAAGGTGCACTTCAAATTGGCTCCCACATAAAATATAACCGTGCTCGAAAATAATCTCTAAAATCCAAACACGCGTATCACCTAACACGCCATAATTCACGTCTCAAAAAGCAATTATAAAGTGTTATGCGTAACAAACAACCCTAATTTCTAATTTACACGAGCACCAAACCAAATCAACCCGTCCAAATCAAAAGACGCACCGATAAAAAAGGCCCAACTGAACACAAAATTCATCAAGTCACTCCACGCCTTCACAGAAACGATTAATTTATTATTTTAAAGCACCCTTTTCGCGCATCCAATTTAAAATTTGACGTCTTAAACAGTCCTAAATTACACGTGAAATTATTTCATTAGCGGGCGCAACCGACGGGCAGCGTCGCTCGCAGTTTTTCGGGGCCGAAACACGTAATCAACACGTCAATGTGACCACGCCCTAAGCTCTTCGCGTTAATAGGCAGATCTCGATATCGGCTCATTCTGTAAACAGCGCCAAGTTACGTTTGCCGGTTATGAAAATTTCTTCAGATTTGTTTGATACTTAATACTGGGTTCTACGTTTAATAGTATAAAATGGCTTACTTTGTGATAGTGCAAAAATATATTCCTAATGTTTCGGAGATTGAAGTCAAAGCGAGATTATCTATGTAACGCGATTTTCATACTTTCAAATTCTCATAGTAGAGTCAATTAGCAATCAGTCTACAATCATTCTATGGCTCTACGACAGTACCACTATTTTATATCCTGTGGTACCACCGTTTAACACTGTCTTCAAAAAGCCGACCTCAAACTATATTTCCAAATCAACATCAACAAAGATTGAAGCCTCATCTTTCAAATATAGAATTCCCTCTCTCTACATAAATAATGCAATGTTTTCCAACAGCAAAACAACGTGGTAAACATTTACAAGGCGGTGTTTATGATGTTGTTTAAATTTTGTTTGTAGATTGCGCTCTGGTAATACTCTCAGTAAGGAAAGCCCGTGCTTAATAGGAAGATGGTCAACTTGGCTGAAATTATTATGAATATTAAGTACTAGGCTTTTGCTCGCGTGAATCAGTTTTGCCGGGATAAATGTCCCGCTTTATATACTTAAATACGAACCTTCCCTCTTTACAATATTAGTATAGATGTTTAAATCTTTATTTAAGAGTACAAGAAAAGACTAGTGTAGATAGTTGTTATTTATGAGAGACTAACGACTAGTCCTGGCTTCGCACGGCTAGCATTAGCTATAGCCAGATGACTTCTGGTGGTCATCGCTACTAAACTTCACAGGATCACCCGTTGGACTAATCTGAAGATTACCTAAAAATCTCATTAAATCGCTCACCCCTTTTTGGGGTTCATGGAGAACATACATAAATCTCTGTATTATATACTGTCCCACTGCTGGCCACGGACGTCCTCTACTACTAAGAGAGTTTTAGGCCTTAGTCCACCACGCTGGCCCAGTACGAGTTGGCAGACTTCACATGCCTTCGATATTCTTATGTAATACTTCTAAGGTATACATGTTTCCTCAATCACAATCTTTTTCTTTCGTTAAAGCAAGCGACACTTCGCAAAGAATACACACAAAGCTTTTCAGAAAAGTCAGAGGTGCGTGCCCTTTGCTTTTGTATCTGCGGAGCTTCGTTTCGGCAGTCCGTTTCAATCCCAACTAGGCTATCGCCGCCTACAGCTGGTATAATAATTATATTACACACCATCTCATAACTCTGATATCTATGTTATGTAATGTTCATTATAACGCGTCGGTTTTTGTTCCGTAATTAATATGACGGAAAACATCTATAGATTGTGCAAAATAATTTTGTATAGTTATGTAATCTAATGGTAAAACCGGGCCATTCCATGTATTATATATACAAGGTCATTTTAACATTGCGTTAATAAATGAAACCACATACTCGTCTTTACCTCCGGTAACATTGTACCAAAAATCATTCATGAATAACGAATATTTTCACCAAAAATCACGGTTTTACTTTTCAGATTTTTTGATCCTCTTGTAGTTTAGTATATGGCGTGTATTTTTGACTGAAAGTGTGATGTTGCCGCTGTGTCACGTTCCGGGATCAGCCTGTGTAATTCTCCTAGCCAGTTTCGGCCACGGCGGCCAATCTCAACGGAGATCAGCCAGGTACGCAGGAGATATTATAGTGCACAAGTGTGTGCGCAATACACAGGTGCACTCGCTATTCCTTCACTCTCATAGTCCGGTGAAACGACAATCCGACATGACCGGAGAGAAATCAGGCGCAGGACCAACGGCTTTACGTGCTTTCCGAGGCACGGGGGTATCACACCGCCAACTTCTCCGAGCTACGACTGAGTATTTTTTTAAGATGATAACCCAGTCACAATGTTTTTGGCTCGACCCAGGTATCCAACCCAGGACCTCAGCGCGCAAATCGTACTCGTAACGCGTACGCAATACAACTACGCCACCGAGGCAGCCTGTGTATATTCTGTTACAAACAGCATCATTGTATTGACTGCCGAGAGATAAACATCTCCCATCAGCCAACACAATCTGGACCTCAGTCCGCTCACCATAAGTTACAGTGGGGTGAGTCAGTCAGTAAAAATGTCCTATTGCATTAATAGCAAACTTGATTTGACTGCCTCGGTAGCGTTATTGTAAGGCATGTGCGGTAGGTACGACTATTGCACTGAGGTCTCGGGTTCGAATCCCTGGTCGGGCAGTGTTGGGTTTTTCTACTACGTATTAGCGCGGAGTCTGGAAATGTGCCCGGAAAATGGTAATAACTGGCAAAATTATATCTCTGCCTACCCTCAAAACAGACAAAAGGCGTAATGCTATGAATGTATTAATAGAAAGCTCACTACAGAGCCATCAGATATAAAATTATGCTAAATGCCAATTTTTTAATGTCATACAAACTCGGTACCGCAATATATTTTGCATTTAAACCGTCCGATCGGAGAATAAATCAAGCACTTATGAGATGTCGATAAATTAACTTTCTAACAATATATCGCATCCATTTACACCTTGAGAATGACGCCTTTAGGGTACGGTAAAGTAATTGCTAAAAGCCAAGATATAAATGTGAAACTGCCTCGGAGACGCAGACGTAATTGTATAGCTCTGAGGTCCCGGGTTCGAATCCCGGGTCCGGCAAGGTGATATTGGCCTATTTTCTCAATATCCACCCGGAGTCTGGAATTTCTGCCTGATATGGCGATAGCCTCGTTTCCTATCACATCATGGCACGGAACGCACATGGCTTAAAGTTAGTGCCCTGGTTTCACGTCTGCCTACCTCTTTGGGGATAAAGGCGATTTGTGTATGTAAGTGTTCCATAGATTACCCCATCTATACTAATATAAAAAAGTATGTACTGCTGTTCCCGAGGGATATAAAATTACAAAATGGCACTCGTCTCGTGGGCCCACGCCCCCTTTCTATATTGTCATACCTCCCTTAAGGAGCGCCCGCCACTTTGAAAAAAATACTCTAGAGCCTAGGTAATGCCTTCCACAATGACGCGCCGCGATAATTTCCCTAATCGCTTACAGCCCAAGTGTGCAAATTTACGTTTGTGTTACAGTTCTGTAAGTATACACTTATTACTTACTAGCTTTTTCGTGCGGCTTCGCCCACGTGGAAAAGTTTTCCGGGATAAAAAGTAGCCTATAGCACTAAGGAGTAATGTAGCTTCCTATTAGTGCAAGAATTTTCAAAATCGGTCCAGTAGTTCCTGAGATTAGCGCGTTCAAACAAACAAACAAACTCTTCAGCTTTATATATTAGTATAGATAAGTGCAACCACTTTCTATAATGAATAATTAAAGTAGTATTAACCCGCGAAATCCCCACTCGAAAATGAATACAGCACGGCATCGTGAATGGGATTATCTATATCATGGGAGTGATTTGCTCGTCTCCACACTAGTATAACAGCATAGTACCTTCCAAGACCTCCTATAACACAAGGGTAACACACCAAACAACTACAGTTTGCTAAACTTTAAAAGCACGGTTATGCAAACCTAGAATCTAGATAATCGGGCATGTCTAGATAGAAACGCATAAACATTTACTGCTCTTAAACACTATTGTTTTATAAGCTAAAGTTATTTCTGGATCTAATTTTACGCTTACGGTCTACCCATAGTATATTCTTGCGAAAGTTTACGGCTTATATCTATGTTAATGCAATACAATCAGTCCTGTATTATATACTGCCCACTGCTGAGCGCGAGCCTCCTCTACTACTGAGAGGGGTTAGGCCTTAGTCCACCACGCGGGCCTAGTGCGGGTTGGCAGACTTCACATACCCTCGAGATTCTTATGGAGAATTCTCAGGTATGTAGGTTTCCTCACGATGTTTTCCTTCACCGTTAAAGTGAACGATATTGATAAACAATACACACGTAATTTCGAAATTTCAGAGGTGTTGAGCATCCGGACATTGTCTCGGCTGACCGTTCCATTCCCAACTAGGCTATCGTCCACTTTTTATCTATATACTTTCACTTCACTATCTATACACTTTTTATTTCTTCTTCTTCAGCCCTTAGAAGTCCACTGCTGAACATAGGCCTCCCCCAAAGATTTCCAGACCAACCGGTCAGAAGCGGCCTGCATCCAGCGGATACCTGTGACGTTCACACGGTCGTCCGTCTACCTTGTAGGAGAACGTCCCACGTTGCGCTTGCCACTTTTTATTTATATCTATGTTAATACCAGTCCTGTATTATACTGCTCATTGCTGAGCCTCCTCTACTGAGAGAGTTTAGGCCTTAGTCCTTATGATAAATAATACACCTATGAATTTAAAGTCGGAGGTGTTTTGGCTTTGGTTTTGAACCTGTGGAATTTCTTCTCGACAGTCCGTTCCATTCCCAACTAGGCTATAGTGACCCTAATACTGTATCATATTATCCCCTCTACAATCAACAGGGAAGACTGTGGACCAATCTTAGTTCAATTCCCAAGGGGGCAACAATCTAGATGAGTTATTTAATACGATTTACCCAGGATTTTCTATTCAGTATCAGCCCGGAGTTTGGTATTTGTTCCCGATATCGCGATAGGCTCACCCCCTATAATATCATGGGACGGAATACGCACGGCGAAAAGTGGGTGCGTTAGTTGCGCCTCTGCCTACCCCTTCTGGGATAAAAGGCGTGAGTGTGTGTGTGTATAGTTTTACTACTACATCATTAGAATTGCAAATTTTATTGTATCTTATACGCATAGATACATAATATTGGGACTGAAGAGCAAAACAAAACAAATCTAAATTACAAATCATTATTCCCTTTATACTGTTTTGGATTCAAAAAGACCTACATTATTTATACAGCTAAATATAGGGCAATCTTTATTTTATAAGGTTTTTATTGAATTATAATCTATACTAATATTGCTGAAGAGTTTGTTTGTTTGATCGTTTGTTTGGTTGAACGCGCTAATCTCAGGAACTACTGGACCGATTTTGGAAAATTCTTTCACTAATAGGAAGCTACATTACTCCTGACTGCTATAGGCTACTTTTTATCCCGGAAACACTTTTTCACGCGGACGGAGCCGCAAGAATCACCTAGTATTTAAATAAAATATTTGAGATGAGTACAATTGGATCCTAGTTAAAAACCTTCTCTGTCCATGCAAATAAAAGTAACAATTATAAATACTTTAACCTAAGATATCTGTAAATGGTACATTTCCAGTTAAGATCCAGCGCATTTCGGTAAAGAATAAAATTACCCTTACGTAAAAAACCATAGGTTTCAAAATGCAATAATATAACTGTTATTATATTTTTCTCTTTAAACAATCTCCTGATTAAAATAATTTATTATTGACTTATACAACTTACTCACAAGGCACCGCGAGCATTTTAATCGTAACAAATGGCAGTGCGTTATGGTAATGGATTTTAATTATTCTCATCAATTTGTTAGATAAAACAAAGCGTGCATTACTGTTTTGCTGATATAGTCTATATGAGTTACATCTATACATGTTATAACACAGTAGACTTGTATTATAGTTATTCTGGTATTGTTTAGGCATCGCCTTAAAAATTTCTGTAGGCTTAGAAAGTGACAAAGTCACGACACGACTCCGTTTCGTTTTATTGGGATTGGTTGAGACTAACACGTGACTGACGTATTGGTCTCTCGATCAATCACAAACATCAAAATTAAACGACATCGTCTTACGAGGTGGCAAGCGGCGATAGCCTAGTTGGGAGTAGAACGGACTGCCGAGACGAATGTCCGCAGGTTCAAAACCCAAGGGCACACACCTCTGACTTTCTAAAAAGTTATGTATGTATTCTTTGTGAATTATCGCTCGCTTTAACGATGAAGGAAAACATCGTGAGAAAACCTGCATACCTGAGAAGTTCTCTGAATTTCGAAGGTATGTGAAGTCTGCCAACCCGCACTGGGGCAGCGTGGTGGACTAAGGCCTTAACCCTCTCAGTTGTAGAGGAGGCCCGTGCTCAGCAGTGGGCAGTATATAATACAGGGCTGGTATGGTATGGTCTCACGAGTTGCGTCTTTTTGCCACATTCTAAGCCCACTGATTAGATTTTGCTGGAGGTTTCAATATATTAACGGCTGATTTTTCAAATGTCAGATAAAATTTATGTGTAGAATAAAATGTAACATGAACCAATTTAAAAGGACACTTGTTTGAATAAAGTTGTTAAATTTACTCACTTTTATTATGATTTCATATTAAGTGAGGCTTTAATTTATTTGAGGGATAAGTTTTGTTTGGCGATTCAAAATCAGCCCTAAAAGAAACAAATAACGGCTATGAAATAGTGCGAGAACTTGTGTTAGAGTTTTATTATTGGAAGCAGTGTAATCCTCTGAGCCAGTTACGGCCACGGCGGCCAATCTCAACAGAGATCAGCCAAGTACGCAGGAGATATTATAGTGCACAAGTGTGTGCGCAATACACAGCTACACGCGCTATTCCTTCACTCTCATAGTCCGGTGAGACGGCAATCCGACATGACCGGAGAGAGATCAGGCGCAGGACTAACGGCTTTACATTTTTTCCAAGGCACGGGGGTATCACACCGCCAACTTCCTGATTCAGAGCTGCGACTAAACAATTTTTAAGATGGAAAAACCCACTCACAATCTTTTTGGCTCGACCCGGGATTCGAACCCAGGACCTCAGCGCGCAAATAGTACTCGTAACGCGTACGCAATACAACTACGCCACCCAGGCAGTCAAAACAGTGAAACCAGTGTACTTACTGAACATCATGAGACGTTGGTTAAATGCTCTAAGGTGAGGCGTTAAATCTAGCATTTCAGAATTACAATCACAGTAGGGATTTCTATATTCAAAATTCAGTGTAGCATTACTACGATTACGCACACTATTCACCTGGTGAAAGAACGAATAAGTCTCCGGTAGCAATTATTGAACGCAATAATTGTTTTTTGAATATTTGTGAAAACACTCTTATACGTCAACAAGGGAGAGAATTATCTCGACATTGCGCATGTTAAGACGATGTAACTTTTAAACAATAGTTGCTACCGTCTAAATGATATCCGTATCGAACGCCGATAGCCGACATCCGATATCCGCCAGAATATCGGTGTTGGATCCAATATCCGATATCGGACAGAATAATGCGAAAGGCAGGTACATATTTCATACATTTTACTTGCCCCGATATCGGGCATCGGCGTCCGATACTGATATCGGATCGGATAATGTGACATTGCTCTAGTCTTATCGTGAATTAATAAAAGAAAAAAATAACGTACTTTTAATAAGGGAAGGAGTATGACCTCCATAGTTCATCATCCGCCTACTAATAATCGAATTGAAAATTATTATAGTAGCACTGGCACTAAAAAGGCACTACGTTTACAAACGAACGAAAATTAAAAAGCCAATCTCAGCAGCAGCTATTCCACGTTTACAAGTAACCATTAATGCTTGGTCAATGTAATAAGAGCTTCATTGACTGCCTTAATCCAAAGAGGCAGAGCATACTTTCGCTTGCAAAAGGGTCTAGTAAAATTAGATATGCAGTAAGTGGCGGCGTCGTACAAAAGCTGCGAATTTAACGGCGCCCGCGCATTCAGAGGGGTGAAGAATCACGCCCAGTGTGTGAGGCATAGATTATTATGTAGATATGAAACGATAGGGCTACGTTGATGAAAAATCATACCTTGGAGCTTCAATTTGAATTGAGATAGAACTTGTAATAACGTTGCAACAATTTGATAACACAATGTCTTCTAAAATTCCTTAAAGTTTGAGTATTTGGGAAATTTGAACTCGGCAAATCTTGTTCATAACAAATCTTAAAAAAGTTAATGAATGAATGAATCCTTTATTTGCGAAAAAGTTGGTACAATATAGGTCTTAAATAGTAATTTAATATTACCCGACTGAGAAATCGAACCTAAAACCAGTCTAAATGAACTATACCTACTAAGATGATGCGCGTATACTTTATCTCACGCTACTCCACTTCAGTACGAGCATGACTCGATTTCAAAACAAGTTGAGAACGTGTTAACTCGTCATTGAAAAAAAGAACCATCGATTACGTTATAAAAATATCTCAGTAACACCTAAAATTATGGGCGAATTATTATAAAAACGTCTTTATAAAAAATATGCTGATTTCGTCCGTACGCGTCTCGTTACCTGTAGTTTTATTTCAACGCTTACATGTTAATGCGTTCATTCGCGGTACATATTGAGTTATCGTAAAATATGAGTTAATTCTTGATGGAAATTAAAATTAAAATCGTATTTTATTATGAAAAAAGTTTTAAAGCACCATTTCTGAATGAACTTAAAAGAGTGAATCATTTCAAATATTTGGGACACCTGGTAAATGTCGATTTAAATGATGACAGTGACATTGAACGTGAGCGTAGGGCACTCTCTGTAAGGGCAAATATGATTGCTCGTAGGTTTGCGCGCTGTTCTAGAGAAGTAAAAATAACGTTGTTTAGAGCGTTCTGTACTTCATTTTATACGTGCAGTCTTTGGGCGAACTACACTAAAAAGGCTTATAATACGTTGCGGGTACAATTTAACAATGCGCTTAGGGCACTGTTGAATCTGCCTCGACACTGCAGTGCATCTGGCATGTTTGCAGCGACGCGCATCGATTGCTTTTTCGCAACTCTGCGCAAGCGATGCGCGTCAATGTTAAGCAGGGTTCGGGCCAGTGACAACAAGCTTTTAGCTATGATAGCTAACAGGCTAGATTGTAGATACGTTAGTCACTGGATTAAGCTTCACACATTCATGTAATAGATGTTATATCTTACTAACATAGTTATTTAAGTTTTTTATGTTTACTAACATTTTGGACTGTAACATTTGGTCTGAAATAAAGAAATTATTATTATTATTATTTCGGAATACTTATTCGATAGGCTTGCCCCCTATTACATCATGGGATGGAGTACGCACAGCGAAAAGTGGGTGTACTAGTTGCGCCTCTGCCTACCCCTTCGGGGATAAAGGGCGAGAGTGTGTGTTTGCTAATTGGATTACATTAATTACGGTATCCATTTTTTTTGCAGCCGGCTTACTTTGTCATGAAAGTAGTCGAATTATGTCGAATCCTCTGACAGTATGCCGAGCAAGGTCGTTGTTTGATGGTGTCTATTCTGCCTATAAACAGCAGTAACTCCACTCGAACATTAGCTCAAAGCACCGTGTGATTTTAGGCTCGTCACCTTAAAACACTAGATATTAATGCCTAGCAATGACATTGGTTTCAATATCATTCAAATTGGACGCAGCACTCAATAGCCAATGCTATTTGATATCAGAAACAGACATTACAATACCTACCAAGGCAGTCGACTTGCATACTAAAGACCTACCACGTAGTGAAAACAGATGCTATAATCAAATAAGTGACAAATTGCCGTAAATTCTTACACCTTCCGTAACTTAAGG
The DNA here is from genome assembly GCA_947568825.1 of Sphinx pinastri. Taxonomy (NCBI): domain Eukaryota; kingdom Metazoa; phylum Arthropoda; class Insecta; order Lepidoptera; family Sphingidae; genus Sphinx; species Sphinx pinastri. The sequence continues at coordinate 13,223,660 of OX387631.1, read as the reverse complement.
TCTATTATTTTATAATTCGAGTCGCTTTACGGATAAAAATATGCATCCGCTGCTCGCCTTAAATATTAAGTTAAAACGTTTAAAATAATTACAGGACAATTTATTTAACGGTCTGTTCGGTTGGTGCGTGTAATTGTAGCAAAGGATTAAAAACGAAATTATGAAAGTATTTTATGTAACTTTTAATAACAATGTCATTAAAGAATAAACAAAAAATATATTGGATGGTAAGTCGAGTCGGGGTCTTATCAAAATAGACTAATTGGATTATCATCCTTGACTTTTGATTATCTGATAATCCAATAAAAAATATACTAGTCTTCATTTTGCGATGCTAAGTACGGTCATCGCTGGGAACCATGTTAACTAGTATATTAATGTTGACAGACACTATGACCAACATCCATTAGACTAGCAAACAGCAAATATCAAATGAAATATGCATATAATATTAATTTCCTTTTTTATTCACACACATAGAGTTATTAAATATGATTCATACGACATAAAGTATCTTGCTTTTTCTGTCAAAATGATAATACTGCGACAAAAAATCGCAAAAAACGTGCGTCAAAACATTTGCAACAAGAGCCCCCCTTAAGTTTTGTAAAGCAGTGATCGAGCGGATCGCAAAAATTGCATTTCTTGCTACGATCAGTGGAATATCATTAAATTTTATGAGCTATTTGAGAGACGGCCGAATGGTATTTAACCTACCCCTAAACGGCGTGTACCTACGCAAATGTACTCCGATTAGTCCAGGATTTACGCTGTTATACAATTTAAAAAAAATACAAGTGATTACCTATGGATAATGTTTATGGCTATTTCATCTTGGTCTATTGGATTCATAGTCTGACTGAGTAGTTGGTACCAGCTGATTAGGAATTCAAACCAGGTTTTAAGTGTAACGGTTATACAAGCTTCCATAAAGATTAGCACGGGATACGTGATTCATATGGCAGGGTGAGTGCTTATTAAAGAATCCTTGGAAGCCGGTTTATACGCCTCGAAAAAATAGGTTTGCTAATTGATAGATACGAGTCTGGTTAAGTATAAATCTGGTCTCTAAAATACAGGCTTTGCCTAGTTTTAGACCCCTGTTAAATACAGCTTAAAATAATCTTTATAAGCACCAACTATTTTATGTCACTCGTTTAGAATATTGTTGTGCCAAATTAAGATTTAATTTTTATTAAATTTAATGTGTGCTCTATATTCTAAAGGTTGTTCAAATCTAAAAGAAATGTCAAAAGCACCTCACTATGAACTCACCTTTATATAAACACAGTATTTAAACCGATTACATTTAACTGTGTCCTATTTATTAGTACTCAAAGTTGATGCGGTACGTCCACACGTTGTGTTTAAAACGCAATCATTCACGTTAATGCCTCGTTGTAAATAACTCGGTGTCATTATGCGGATAAATGACGTGGCAGTGTTGTCATTATTCAACTTGTTTTATATAGAAGTGACAAATTTTTGATAGGTGGATGGTATTTGTAGAGTTACTGGATGTGTATTGAAATGGTTTTTTTTTCACAAAGTAACGAAACAAGCGACTTGCTTGATGGTAAATGACACAATGGCTCATTGACATTCGAATTTTGAAATACAAAGTGCAGTGTAGGTACTGCGTAAGATTGCATTGCGCTCGTCACTCTCTTATATTTGGGTCTTATAATATTCAGCACCTAATTATTTTTAAAAGGATTTATATGGGATAGCAAACTTATCGGTTAAATTCTTTTTATATTCGACATAAATTTAATAAGCTAAACAATTATTTTTTCAGCCTATTGCAAGAAATCATCACCTGAAAAACGGACAAACACGCGAGCGGAGCCGCAGGCAGAAGCTAGTTTGTATTAATGTTAGTAGAAACGCCAAAAACAAAAAACATTTTTTTGGTTCGTTAAAAACAAATATCGTAGATCATAAAAATCGTAACCGTTATGTAAAACCCAACTTAATTTGTAAATTGTTCTTCAATTTCAGAAAACAATAATCACTGGATCTCTTTATTAAGGACGGGTTTATCAAATGGGTTAGTGTATCGTAGTTTCATTGTTAAGGACTAACTCTTCACTGGCCTAGTGCATGAGTTTTATAAATCTTCATTGATTTCACTAATCTACACTAATATTATATAGAGGTACAGTTTGTGAGTATGTTTGTAAGAAGTAATCTCTGGAACTACTGAACCGATTTCGATGAAATTTAGGATAGAGATAGTTTGAGATCCTGGGAAGGACGTAGGCTTTTTATCTCGGGGAAATATAATATTTAATGATATAATTCGTTAGTAGGAAAGAACTATAAAATGTGGACATTGAAGTCAGTATTATTAATGAAATTATGAGATTAAACAACAGGAACTCGCTGAATGCAAGTTTTTAACAGGATGTTCTGGAAATATTTAGGGGAGGCTTATGATCAGTGGATCTCCAAAGGCTGAAGACAATGTTATGCATTGTTTATCAACAAGTGGCGAACGACTTTTGTCATTTGATTGTGTAAAAAGCAAGTAATTTTTATTTTAGTGAATTAGCCCTTTCCATACAATGTAACGTTTACGAACGATTTGAAATAACCGGACCTTAAGCTTCACGCGTGTAAATTTTAGTGGCGTCTCTGATTTTTTATTCTAAAAGTGTTTTAAAATTCTCCGTAACATCCGGTAAATTAAACTTTACGACTTTACTTAAGCTTGACTTGTTTATTGACATTTTATTGTAACAAAACAAACTTTTTACATCATTCGCTCAAAACTGTTGACTTGAAGTTGAATGAATCAACTTGTTTGGCCACTATAAAATGATGGTAAAATCAGGGTTTACTTGAAGAAATACGTTTTGTATAGACTATTAAAATTTATTATATTATTGTTTTTGTAGATTCTACTCAAGGATACATTAGCTTCAGAATTTAATAGTAAATCATATATCTACCATGTACATGTAAACGGCTATCTCTGCATAAGTAGGCAGCCATTGCAGGTTCACAATTCTCTCAGCATACATTCTTCCCATTGCGTGATGGAAGCTTTCGCCATACTTTGTTTTTTGATTTAGTCTTAGATTCTAGCGACTTAAATTTTAGTTTCCTTACCTTGAAATCCAACTTAGAACCTTATGGTCCCAAAATTAAAGTTTGTTTTTTATGGTTTTGAATGACGAGACGAGCATGCCATTCGCCTGATGGTAAGCGATACGACCACCCATAAACAGTAGCAACACCATCCAGCACCTTGAGTTACAAAGTACATTTTTTTTGTTTTTATGATAAAGGGGCAAACGAGCATACGGTTCACCTGATGGTAAGTGATCACCGCCGCCCATGAACATCTGCAATACTAGGGGGCACAGAGATGCGTTGCCGGCCTTTTAGGTGGGGATACTGTGTGGCATTCCACTGCGCTCGTCATCCTGAGACATAAGATGTTAAGTCTGGCTACAATTTCCTTCGAACCGAAACACAACAGTGCATGCACACTGCTGTTTGGCGGTAGAAATAGACATTGCGGTGGTACCCACCCAGACGGACTCTTACATATGAGAGACCTACTAGATTACCAGATTTCTAGAACAACTAAATTGAATCTTGTGACAGGTGCCAGAGAAAGAGTACAAATATACCATTAATATTATATGCCCACTACCGTACCCTGTAAACATTTCAATGAATAGGACCTTACTTTTACCTTTTTAATTGAATGAAATTGAATCTTAATTGCAGTACTTTATCATCGTTCATTTGCATCATTCGTCAATCAGAGCCAAGGTCCCGCATCTTCATCACGTCAACTGGTTAGGATCAGTTACACTGGAAGCAATCTTTGATTTATTGATGACTCTTCGTGGCAAGGTAAGTCCACTTCCTTCTCTATTTCTACTGTCAGCACTATTGTGTTTGTCGTAGTATGTCTCGGAGTGAAGTGCCTCTGTAGTATTTGTTATTGATGACTATATTTTGCGCGCGGTTTCGCCTGAGTGGTAGGCTTTTCCCGAAATAAAAAGTAGCCTATGATCTTCCCAGGATCTTAAACCATTTCCATAACAAATTTAATCAAAATATATTTGGTATTTTTTGAGTTTATCGACAGAGAGAAAGACGCGGCGCGGGACTTTGTTTTGTAAAATATGAGGATTGAGTGTTATTATTGTTAATAGTTTAGCGATTTAAGTATCTTCCTATTTCAAACAAAAAAGTCAAGACTAAAATGAAACTGTCGCATTCAACCTAGCGACAGCGAATCTGAGCTGGAACCAAAAAATAGGAACGGGGTTTTAAAATTTCTGTATTTCTTTCCGAAAAAAATACGTGAGTTGTCCTCGACTGGAATTTGTTCTTCCCTATCGCATAATAAATTAGAAGCATCGATCAAGCTCTGAACTTATTTAAAACTATTTTTTATTTGGGCTCGCGTAGTTTACAATGGATATATAATAGCAAAAAATACGTTGTACAGTCAGCCACATAAGTAGCTGAACAAACTCAAAATTTCAAATCAACTTTAAAATTTTGCCTCAGTATCAACAATCGTTTTTTCTTCACTAAAATAAACTTCACGGGGCTTACTTTATTTTAGATAAAGAAAAAATAATATTTTGACTGAGATTAATGTGTAGAACCGATTTGAAGATTTTAATTTGTGCAGCTACTTTTGTGGTTGACTGTACATGCAAATATTTGTATGACATCAATGCATGATACAACATCGAATAGTAATTCACATTTACAATAAACGATGGTATACGATACATTCATATTGCAAGCACAAATGTAATGCGATTCATTCGTTTAATTCGAATTTATTTTTTACTCACCAACCGTTGATGCCATGATTGGAGATCATTGTTTAAAACCAGTAAATGTCGTGTAGATTTATCTGAGTGATATTACAATTAGCGGCTGCTTAAGGACGTCTGGGTTGACGATGTTCGTCAAATCTCATCGTATTATACCTTACTAAGTTTATATTTCATTTATATCAATCTAGTAAATCTGTTAGACCCTCAAAGGTTTTTATTATTTGAATGCTAATAAATTAGTATGGTTGAATCTCAATCTCAGCTGAATATACTTTGATAAATTTACAAGAAAATTAGAATTGTGAGCAAAATTGGGAGCATAAGCTAGCGATGCTATCATCGTTTAGTTTATAGTACAACCCAGTAGAACACAAGCATTGGTTATAACATATTCGTGCCTATTGTCATCGTATCGGTCACTTTAAAACGAATCCGAAATCTCAAGTTGATATAAAATACAGGATTCACCTGTCAATAATGTTTCTTTGTCCAGTAGTCGATTCAAAAGAAAAAGTCCATTTTACATCGGTTCATCGAATTGGAGACATAAGCATACTAAGATGCCTCTGCTGTCACAAATGCAACAGTTCCCATCACTGCAGCACCTAACTCTTCGTCTGAAGGTACATGGTTACTTTCGAAACGGCAAATGTAAATTTGTAAAGGTATAACATTGATGAATCTCTACCGTATTAGGAACAGCCGAAACCGACATAAACATGAAACAGAATTAAAATTTCAAATAGCCACACACGACTTTGTTGCCAACCGTTGGATGGGGAAAAAATCAACCTGCTCTCAAATATTACATTTCGAATTCTAAGAGAAAAAAATATCTTTGCTCCATCTTCGGTATTATAATGTAAAACTTTGTACAAAATGGTTGTGACGAGGTACGTGATTGACATGTGATGAAAGATTCTCTTATTTGGAAGTTAACAATAACATGGAGGAAATGAAGTCATGAAAATGATTTATCAATAAAAGTATTTTGAATATTTTTTGCAAAGCATCGATAAAAAAAATAAACCAAACTTATCACGAATCATATGATATGTCATGCCATGCAGTAGTTTGAAAGGAAAATATTATGCAATGTTGAGAAAACATTAAATGGCTGTATGTTAACGGCTGTATACCGCATTGCTTTCCAAAAATTAAAATAATAAACAAATCGTACTAACGATTTACGTAATTATTAACATAACACCGGAACAAGTTAACGATTTAACATTTACATTGACATTTTGGACGAGTTTTGGCTATAGTCCATTACGCTGGCAGTAAATGTATCTTTTTTTGATCTAATGGCCTGTCTGGTGCTAATATGTTAACCCATTCATAGACTTCACTAAACAACAGATATATATATATAGCTGATATAGGTTTAGGGCAGGTTTAGTGACTGAAATCGTTATTACAAATACTGACTTTTTAGTGCCTCCGAAGGCAGACGAGCCAACGGCCCAACGGATGATAAGTGGTTACCGTCGCCCATAGACGTAGGCAATGCTAGCGGAACAGCCAAACCTCTACCACACACACACACACACACTCACGCCTTTTATCCCCGAAGGGGTAAGCAGAGGCGCAATTAGTGCACCCACTTTTTACCGTGCGTATACCGTCCCATGATGTGATAGGGGGTGAGCCTGTCGCTATATCGGGCACAAATTTCAGACTCCAGGCTGACTCAATTTGAAAAACCCAATATCACTTTGCCTGACCCCGGAATCGAACCCAATACCTCAGCATTGCATTCATGCCGTAGTACAACTACGCCACCGAGACAGTCATGGTACCAGTTATACTATTAAGTCTTAGCACGTTATTTTTCTGTATAAACATACTAATTAATGCTTCCATTACAATATGCACCAACTCGAACCAATTATATTCACAAATCAAGATTTCCTTTTTCTAATTTCACACCTTAATTTGGACCTTGGTGATTTTAAATGAATACTACACAGAACGTTTTGGCCATTGTCAAAAGAACTCCAAAAGATTGACGTCTTCCTGGAGCATAATGGTTGCAAATGTCTAAATGTGATGCGATTATGTCTGTTCTCAAAATATAAAATACCTAGTGACATGTTGACGAACAAAAGAATGGAAGAATCGTTCAAACTGACTCTGGAGATTTATAAACTTGTAATGTGAATGAAATTATTAGTGACTAGCATTTACTCGCGGTTTTGCTCGGGTTCTAGTCCTGGGTTGAAGTTCAAGTAAAAAATAGCCTGTGGTAGGAATAATGTAGCTTTATATTAGATAAAGAATTTTAACAATTGGAGAACTTCAAAGGTTCCCTATACATATTCAAACTAATAATTAATATGTTACAAATTATAGTTTTTTTTAAAGTAATTTTACAAATATAAATATTTTTTATTCCGATAATAATGCTTGTCAAGATTGCTCAAATAATCTTGTCCATTCTTCCAACATATTTAGCGCATTTTCTTGTTATATCAATTCTTCTTTGCAGTGTTAGCGAGGCAGTTGTTCGCTTATAAACATGGGAAAAAATACGCCGAATAGGCTAGTTGACCGATTTTTTTTATTTTTTTTTATAAAGCTTTGAAATTCTGTAGAAGAGGTAATTGTCAAATAACAGTAATATCAGACGGTGAAGTCACCGGGTGTCACCGGCCATAACGCTGTGTGCGTGCGAAAGAGATAGTGCGATATCCCCACCACGCCCCCACCTTTACTTTCGATAATATTTCAAATATGAATAACTGCTTTATTTTTCAACCAATGTTGATGCTGATTTCACAGAAGAATTTCTTTATTGTATTATTTTTTGTTACATATAAAATAATATACAAAATAGAACATAGGAATACCCTATTATACCGAATAAAATTCTGTAAAATATTACACTTCTGTGCACTTATATGATCGATTAATAATTTGTAAACGTCTATAAGCTGATTATCATACACGTGGTACTAGGCACAAATGCTATACATATAGCAGTTGTGGACTGTAAAGAAATTAATCAGTAAATTTAGATTTAAAATTTACATACACATTTACGATTTCTTAATCGTTTTTGTGTTTTTAGATTATATGGTTCAGGTAATGTCCGTACTGGTTAAAATCATTGCTGATAAGGAAAGTTTAAGGTAAAATATTACATAAAATGTTGGTTATTGTGTTAAAAAATATTCTGAATAATTCTAGTAATATCTTCTGAATAAATCTTGAATGTACTTAGATGAAGGCCGGCATGTCGAATTCGATGGATGAGAACCTGTCATCTATTGTTACTTGTTATTGCTATGATCTGGAATATTCCATGTTTGCTTGAACTAATTTTGGTGTAGCTTAGAAAATATATCCTAAGAGCGTAATTATTTCATGTAGATTAGTAACTGGTAAAAATCCATAGTAAATGGTTTATAAATTCTTTTATGCCTAGCGTTCTCAGCTTTCCAGGGTTCCTCCTGTTCTAATGCTTACACATCTTGAGCATTCTCAGATTAATATAGGTAGTAACAAATTGGATGGGACAACCCTACAGGAAGCTTAAAATTCTGACACTTATCCACCTGTCACATATTAATGAATAAATATCATGTTGTCGAGATTTTTATGGTGATGACTTTTATTTTCATAATCTAATGCATACTGTATTTCTTATACGTCTGCTATAAGACATTCTGACGTAAAGTACGTGTGGACGTCATGCAGTACAGTTTTATTTACAGTAAAAAAATCAAAGAAAATTTCCGTTTGACTGCGATCCATTTGTTAATTCCGTTTTTTTATTATAATCACATCAAAATCAGCTTGGGGTTAAGTTTAAACTAAACGATAGATCGTGATTTAGTATCACCAATTTATTAGCATATGAAGAGACTATAAATTTTTTTGGTTTGAAATTAAAATTATGGTAAAAAAACTTGAAGTTTTGTCATTGCGCGCTAATGTCACGAGCTAGATTACCGATCTTGTTCTTTTAAAAAAATATATATATAGTTTCTAATAGCCGATCTTATGCTTCAAAAATATCAATAAAACAACCAAGAAATAATTAAGCAAAATAGCAATTAATTATTTTTTTTCAATTTCATATTTATTTATCTGTGAAACATGAGTATACATACAATATGCAAGTTGTTCAAATATAAATATAAAATGATCAATCATGTTTGGTCAGTGTGGCGTGCAAACTATGAACAGTAACTACCTAATACAATTATTTATATAGACTTACAAATCAAATTAAACTTATTATCAATTTACATAATAAATAATCACTTTATAATAATAAAATATTTTTTTATTATTTTAAACATATTTTTCAAACCACTCGCATTATTCATTCAATACAAAGTAGTCACAGTAACTCGTGAGCAAATGGAAAGCAATCCCTGGAATTTCCGACAAGGCGGTACAATCCACTTGGCTTTTTTGTCTTAAGTACAGTAAAGGAATTTCTGATATATCTCGAGATACTTTGATGGTAAATAATTTGGTTATTGAGACGGATGCGTCACAATCACAATTTCTTTCTTTGGCAGCAATGAGGAGTTATTTTCTTTTTAACTTTGGTGCTTTTTCAATTGTAGATGACATGTTATCTATTTCTCTGTGCATAGCATTCAGAAGTGACAATTATCAGACTTGATAAATTATGACAAGACGAGTAAGTCGCTCGCCCTATAGTAAGAAAGAAAGGAAGAAAAACTATTTATTTGTCACTGTCACAACATATAACCCCCGACACAAAAATCTTTAAAATGTAAAATAATAAAAGTGTCTTTGTCGTTTAAGTACCTAGTAGGACAAAATAAAATAAAATAATATTTTTACCCAAGCGTCGTCGCTTAGGGGGACCGTTAAAGAAGTATTTTCATCTCCCTGGTCCGGAGTTCGGTCCCTCGACGTGAGGACGCTTGGGTCAAAATATTACTAGGTACTTAAACGACAAAGACACTTTTATTATTTTACGTTTTTGAGATTTACTGTCTTGGGGGTTATTAATTTTAATTAGCAACTTTTTAAATTACTTTATTCTCCGTAATAGGGCCTTGATAATCAACTATCTAACACCTACTCGTTGAGACCATCTTTATGAGCCCAAACACGCTATATCTGCTATAAGTTGCTTAGGAGTTGGGTATCCCGCAGACTACTTGACGCTGCAGCATCAGCTCATGTTTAAAAATATCGCCGAAGTCATAGTACACCAAATTTAAAATCAATCAGAATTTTTAAGTTGGAAATGAGCTGATAATCTTCAAACGCCTGAACAGATCTTCATAAATTATAGCTAAGAACCATCTCGATCACAACAGCTTTCAAACAAAAAAAAACCGCGTCGAAATTGGTCCGTTCGTTTGAGAGCTACGATTCCACAGATAGACATACAGATACACAGATACACACGCTAAACTTACCCCTCTTTTTCTGTCGGGTGCTAAAAAGAATAATTTATAATACCTAATAACAAAAAGTTAAAAGTAAATAGGTAATAGTAATCTTTGCGGGAGGCCTATATTCAGAAGTGGACCTAAAGGCTGAAGAAGAAGAAAAGTAAATAACATAGTAAGTGACATAGCTGCCCATAAACCGTAGCGACATCTAGACTCTTACAAACTGCCTTTTGAGTCCCGGGTCGGGCCAATAACACTGTGACTGCGTTTTTCATCTTTAAAATTACTCAATCACAGCTCGGAGCCAGAAAGTTGTGGGTGGTGAAAGTTGAGTCTCACACCACGGGGGTGTGAGACCCCCCTGCCTCGGAAGGCGTATAAAGCTGTTGGTCCTGCGCCTGATCTCTCTATGGTCATGTCGGATTGCCGTCTGACTGGACTGTGAGAGTGAGAGAATAGAGGAGATACAGGTGCACTGTATATTGTGCACACAATTGTGCACAATGATATCTCCTGCATACTTGGTTGATTTCCGTTAAGATTCACCGCCGTGGCCGATATTCGGCTAGGAGGGATTCATTCATTCATTCATTTACAAACCAGTGCATGTCTACGATTGAGTGAACTACTAGGCAATTCTCTCTGTGCATAAAATGGAAAGGATATGGTAAGCTTTTATGCAACTTCGGCAAAGTGACCAAACTGCAATTTGGCGGTATGGACAGTGACCAAATATGTCCATCACTAAGATTGTATTACTACCTAAGTGGATGTTCGACTGACAGCGACTGCCAAGTGCGACTTGGCATAACCTACAGAAATTTTCACCATACCCTATGTATTTCGGTCTGTACTCAGCATCCGAAATATATCTAGCTTTCTTCACCACATTAAGCACTAGGTTCTGCTCACGGATTCGCCTGCGTCAAAAAAGTTTTCTGGAATAAAAGTCCCGCTATATTTATTTTTCCGGGATAGTCTATATGCTATTCCAGACTATAATCTATCTCTGTGCCAAATTTCACCCATATCCGTTCAGCCGATCTGGCGTGATTGGGTAAAAAACATCCTAACTTATTATAGAAGTATAGATTAAGGGTAAGTTCTCACACTCAAGAGACGAGATAAATGCATCCGAACACTCGCTGCATCGACATTGTCCCAATTTTTTGACCTTTGCCATGGCAGTGTAACACATTCGTTGTTTAATATTCGGTCCACGCATCGCCTTGGTGGACTTGCATTGTATAATGGCGTTGATTTGTTTGTCGTTTTATTTTCATAACAATTGAGTTTTGTGATCGTATCCTTGAATTTGGAAAGCTGCGTATTTTGTTCAGATTTTTTGGTTGTACAAAGTTGTTTGTAATCGTCTTCGAAAAAAGGTTTGTCAATGCACATTGCATGTTCAACGATAATTTTTAACTCGTCCGATTTAAATTATGTTTTGGCGTTGGTTTTAGTATAAATCCAAATTAGTTCCATTTTAATTTTATTGGTATTTTTTGGTAATTAGATACTGCGCTTCAAAAAGACAATGGTAAACATCTAAAAATTAAATAGAATTTCAGTAATTATTATATTTGTATTGGGTCTAGAATAATATCCAGCCAAGTGACCATGATGTACCAGAAGATGGTAAAAAAACCACGTCAACTAACAAAGAGAGAAGCGTCGCGTCCATCATTATCCACATGGCGTAATGATATCAATAAAAAGAAAACTTCAAACGAAATAAAAAATAAATCTAGGGTAAAATTCTAAGTTATGAACCGATCCAATAAAGTATTAAAAAATTAGAATATTTCTGTTTCTATTCCTATTTTTTACTTTTCCTCCTCTCTTATTGAAAAGCATAGGATAATTATAATTTTGATTTGACAATTTCTATTAGATATAGCATGACAAACCCATGAACGCGAGAAAGAAAATTCCCATATTTAGTCAAACAAAAGTAAATCCATCATACGAAACCACAAATAACCTGATTATATTTTAATTACCTCTGCATTAACCACCCGCCATTTATAAAGATCTTCTTACGCGTTAAGATTCTTACAAAGGAGAGTTCTTTAAAATTTGGTGAACCCGCCAATATAATTTTAACTGCTTTAAAATAGTGTTTCAAGGTGTATAGCCTTGATCTCGATAGCGAGTTTTTTTTTTATTATGATCATAAAGGTTTGTCATTCGCTTTAGGTCCATGATTAACGTTTTATACGCCGCCGATGTTCCGTCGCGTAATAGGATAGTTTCCTCCATACATACTTTTATCCCCGAAAGGGTAGGCAGAGACGCAACTAGTGCACCCACCTTTCACCGTGCGTATTTCGTTCCATGATGTGATAGGGGGCGAGCCTATCGCCATATTGGGCATAAATTCCAGACTCCGGGCTTATACTATGTAGAAAAGCCCAATATCGCTTTGCCCGACCCGGAGATCGAATCCAAGACTTCAGCGTTGCAGTCGTACCGTAAGTACAACTACGCCAACGAGGTAATTTACTTTGTTTTATTTTGTACATTATTTTAGATTGAACAGAAAATAATACGAAAAATTATTTCTTCTGTGAAATCAGCATCAAAATTGGTTGAAAAATAAAGCAGTTATTCATATTTTAAATATTGTCGTGAGTAAAAGTGGTGGCTTGGTGGGGTAGCGCGCTACCTCTTTCGCACGCACGCAGCGTTATGTCCGGTGACATCTGTGACGTCACAGTCTGATATTATTGTTATCTGACAATTACCCCTTCTACCAAATTTCAAAGCTTTATAACTTAGGTACTTGTTATTGCGCCTATTTTGAAAATTATTCTTCCGATAAATTTTGGATGGTATACATTTTTGATAAATGTATTAAAAAATAAATAATCAACTACCCTATTTATGCTACGTGAAAGTGGTGAAATGTGTACAGCTTGCGCTATCTACGTGTATGTGTGGTGAGACCCTTAGATATTAATTATTGCTATTTCGTTATCCTCCAAAAATATTTTTCTTTTAATAAGCAGCGGCGATAGCCTAGTTGGGAGTGGAACGGACTGCCGAATTATCGCTCGCTTTAACGGTGTAGGAAAACATCGTAAGGAAACCTGCATATCTGAGAAGTTCTCTGAATTTCGAAGGTATGTGAAGTCTGGCAACCCGCACTAGGCCAGCGTGGTGGACTAAGGCCTTAACCCTCTCAGTTGTAGAGGAGGCCTGTGCTCAGCAGTGGGCAGTATATAATACAGGGATGTTATGGTAAGTTTTTTTTTTTTTTATTTCAGTTTATTTATTAACCTAATTAGTGTAAAGACAGCACTAAGAGATGAATCCGTTTAGGCCGTGAGTTCGGTTCCCAAATTTTACAATCTCAAAAAATTCTGTTGAAGTTCTCTGCATAGCATATGTAAATATATATAAAAATTACGTATTGTACAATACATATTAAATCTATCGAAAGCTATACATTTAATTATGCGGGTAATGTGACTTAAAGAACAAGGCCGTGCATTGTTTCATTCAATGTCAATGCCAATTTTATATGGCATTCGATGAGCATAATATATACTACGGAAAATAGCATTACTTGATACTTCAATCTTATCTAATGTAATTATGACAAAATGAGAATTTAATTAAATCTCCGGAATAAATCATGTTTATTATGCCCATGAGAATTATCATACAATAGATGCATACTTTTCCGCATATAACATTAATTATGTTAAAATAATAAATTATTATTTGCAAAATAAAACATTTTTTTTTTTTTTATTGCATTGAATGACGAGTCGAGCATGCCGTTCGCCTGATGGTAAGCGATACGACCACCCATAAACAGTAGCAACACCATCCAGCCTCTTGACTTACAAAGTACTGTGTGGCATTCTACTGCGCTCGTCATCCTGAGACATAAGATGTTAAGTCTCATTATGTCCAGTAGTTATACTGGCTACAATGTCCTTCAAACCGAAACACAACAGTGCATGCACACTGTTGCTTGGCGGTAGAAATAGACATTGCGGTGGTACCCACCCAGACGGCCTCTTACATAATGAGAGACCTACCACCAGTAAACAAAAATGTCCTTCAAATTTGGTATATTAAAACCCGGCTTCACAGTAAATATGGGTGTAACCAGCTTTTAACTCAGAGAGCGGGCAAATCTCAAATTTTGATCCAGAGGGAGACAAAGCAGAAATTTCATATAGATGGTCCCTATACTTTAACAGATTATACAAGTACTTACATACAAAAGTATGTACTTGTGTTGAATTCGGGGGCAGCTGCCCTCCCTTGCCCCCTGGGTACACCCATGGTTAGAAATAAAGCGAAGGTACCCAAGCGGACTTCCAGATACTAGGGTTATTGGACATGCTCATCTTGTCATTTAGAAACACTTATTTGAACATTAACCTATCGAAATTGAAATCCTATCCTACTAATATTATAAACGCGAAAGTTTGTTAGTATGGATGTCTGGATATATGGATGTATGGATGTTTGTTACTCTTTCACGCAAAAACTACTGAACGGATTTCGATAAAATTTGGCACACGGGTAGATTATGTCCTGGATTAACACATAAGCTACTTTTTATCTCGAGAAAATACAAAGCGGGACTTTTATCCCGGGAAAACTCATTCACGCGGGCGGAGCCGCGGGCAAAAGCTAGTAAAAAATAATATTCCCGTCGTTCAAAGACTAATCGATAATCTTATTAAAGTAGATAAAATTACGATAGAGCCTGAGGTGCGGGTTACACGGAATAGTAACTAGGGGCGACCTCCACACGACCTCCGCGGTATCTAATCATCGTAACGTGACAATTATGTATAGTTCCTACTTAGTATTAAGAGTTGGAGGAAGGGATATTCGGGAATGAGCGTTTTGAAGGGATGCCAGGACGATTATTCTATGGACGAGTTGGAAATTACAAATGTGATCAAAACTACACCACACTTTAAGCCAGAATTTAAGAGTGCCCGTATTGTAGACCTATATTACTGGGAATTACAAGACTTAGGCACCTTGCTCACGACGACTTTTTGCAGCGATGCAGTCGCGCGTTATGTAAACGCGCGACAACGTCGCTACTAACGCACTTTAGTCGCATTTGCAGCGCGCTACAGAAGCGATGCCAACGCGAACTAACACGCTACAGCATCGAGACTGTATCGATGCAATCGTGCGACCGTGTTGGACGACATCTGGGGAAGAATGGAGGGAGGGTGGCGCTTGAGTGGAGAACCGCCGAGCATCAGTGCAACACACCAGCACCAATGACAACATGACCAATGTTGCCTCAACAGAGTCCATCTTGAAACTGTAGCGATCGCAGGCTGTTACTGAATAGCGACAAAAGCTCTACAGTATCGCGTTTGCATCGCGACTGAATCGTGGTTATGTGGGCTAGGGCAAACAGCTTGCGACCGCATCGCGGCTGTATCGATGCGAACGCGCGACCGCATTGCGACGCCATCGCTGCATAAAGTCGCCGTGGGCGGGGGGCCTAATCGTGGTTATGTGGGCGAGGGCACACAGCTTGCGACCGCATTGCGACTGTATCGATGCGAACGCGCGACAGCATCGCTACTGCATCATTGCAAAAAGCGCCGTGGGCGAGGGGCCTTAATCTTAGCAATGTTTAAGTGTGACAAATTCAGTGAAATGCAGTACTTTGTATTCAATTTAAAGTCCCTTAGCGAGCTATGGAACGTGCTATGCTCGGAGTTTCTTTAAATGATAAAGTTCGTAACGATGTTTTCCGCCAGAGAACCAAAGTCGCCGATGTAGCTAAAACGATTGGTAAGCTGAAGTGGCAGTGACCTGGTGATATTTGTTGAAGAACTGATAACCGCTAGAGCAAACGAGTTCTAGAGTAGAGACCACGAGTCGGCAAGCGTAGTGTGGGACGCCCTCCATCTATGTAGAAGGACGATTTGCATGAGGTAACTGGTAGAAACAGGATGCGATGAGTTGATGTCAAGGAGAAATGAGTATTGGAGGAAGCCTATGTTCATTTGTCCCAAGCCGAAATTTTTAAGTGGTGCAGGGGAAGGTCGAGGGCACACGGGCGCGAGGGTGATCACCGATGCGGTGGACGGACCAGGTCAAAGCAGTACTGGATGGTTCACTATATACGTGCACCAGGAAAGCAGCAACCAGAGAGGAGTGGCGCAGGATTGTCAAGCAAGCCACAAACCCTGACGTGACGATCACGAGCACTCTGCCAAGAGTGTAACGATTAAGAAGAAGATACACATAAGTCCAGTGTGTTGGACTAAGGTCTAACCCCTCTAACTAGTACAGGAGGCTCGTGCTCAGCAGTGGGCAGTATATATTATAAGGCTGATTGCATTGCATTGCATATACCTACATGTAAATAAATACTTTATGAGGAAGTAAACACTTGTATTTACCTGCATACTATTCCACAGCTTAACGATACGTACATGTTGGGTGTTTTGATGAATGAATGAATGAATGAAAACACTTTATTGTGCACCAAATACAGCAAAATGAATAAAGATTGATAAAAATTAATTACCTTTCGGGATTATCATTGAACAGTGCGAAACAATTTTAAATTTTTATTTTATTGTATGATTAAGAGTACCATGGGAAAGAGATGATTTAAAATTTATTTTGTACGCATATTATTTAATTTTTTCTTGAAAGCACGAGTTATTCGAAACAATGAGCCAATTTAAGTCCTTCACGCGCAAGGTAATAAAGAAAGATTGATGTTAACCAGTTTTTTCATCCCAAAATGAAAGCATAAGAAGTGGAGCAGCTTGCACTTGTCCCACTTAGGCGTGAACTTGACCAACTAGTAAATGTGAGTAACGAGCTAGGTGGGCCATTAATCATAAAATCGTAGATAATCCTGATGAAAATAACGGAGGAAAAATAGACTGTATTAAATTCGGAATTCTGTAATTCTTTGACGGCCACCATTGGAGTATCATAGATCATAGAAACTAGCAAAATACGAGACATTGGGCAACACAGTCCAAAATTTAAAAAGATTCAGTTAAACGAAAATTCTTGAAGAATTAAATTGATAAATTAAAGAATTATTAAATAGAAAACTGGGTAAAAATGAGCATGAGAAATAAGAGACCTAAGAAGTCATACTTGAATGTGTCACCTAGATTAATATAAGATTTTTCAAATAAATAGCTTTATGCAAGAATAAAACGACTTTGTAAACGTAATATGTTATTATAATAAATAACAATGATGTAAAAATAATAGTCGATCTAAAAGCGCTTGCCCTACTTAGCGGTGAACTTGACCAACTGAAGTAAATGTAAGATGAATGACGAGTATCCTGTGACAAGGAGGACCATGAATTAAGTCGGATAATTGTATATGAATGTATAATATTTTTAAACACCGTTCAGCGGACATAGAAGACCGTGAAATATTTGACTGCTGAATCGACCCGCATCGAAGCAAATAATTGTGTAATCTGCAGGAAATTTGTTGGATGTTTTGTTATTATTTGTTGAATGTAGTGGAATCTGTAACTTCTAAGTAAAATCTCTTTACAGTACGTTATTGATACCTATAGCACAAGACTTGAAACTTTACATTTAATTCACTAATATGGGTGTGTCAAAGTATTTTAAATGCTGTTTAAATTAATTTCATAAAGTTGAAATTTCACACGCACGATTTCTTTGGATTAATTAAATTAGGTGTTAGTCACCCAAAAGTTTTCAAATAAAATAAGGTTTTCCTTTAATTTTTAGACATCAAGTTTTTTAAGTGTATTTGTGAGTATCTAAGTTCAATGTCAATCGACAATATTAATAGACTCTAATATAGTCTCTAACACTTGAAGATTGATCCGTATTAAAAACCAGAAAAAAATATATGCAAAAAACGAATCCGGAACGGATATTTAATCCAAGTTTGCCTTATGTAACATAAATTATCTTTAACATTTTTTAAGTTCGCTATTCCTTAAGGTATCTATTACGAGACTATGTGATTAACATTGCTTCAGCCTAGCAACACGGATTCCTTAATTAAATCCAGAAGCACACGAGTAATTAAATCCCACACCAAAAAATCCATAATTTATCAAACTCACGGTTGCCATAACCGTTTACAAATGTTTGTTATATTTCGATGATACCCATGTGTGACAGCCAGTTCCGCTACTGTAATCGCTCGCTATCTGTCGAGGCTGCGCGACGAACCTGACAATGAATTGGCGTAGTGACGTGACATGAATATCGATGTCGATATTTTCATTTTAAGGTTGACGAGTACAGATTTAGTATTTATTTCAATGTATAATATTTGCTGTTTTTTTCCGTTTGACAGATTATTACAAATAGGCATATATAAATCAGATACTTATTATAAGAGTCCAATCAGGAGAATGCTCGTCTAGTTTTACTTCACCTACGCAGTACGCGATCAAATTAAAATTGTATAATAATATGTTAAAAATAATGTGACTTACAAAGACTTAACAATTACACAAAAATAAATAATATCATAAGAATCGTTTGGATTCCGAAACTATACGTCAGATTTATTTTATAGTTTGATCCAGCAAACGAACATGTACGTATAACACCTGATTTTGACACTATTCCTGAGATAAAAGTCAGTTTCCGGGGATTAAAATTACATAACATAGTATTGAGGCATAATGAAGTTCGTTGGTGAAAAAAAAACTCATAGAAGTAGTCAGATTGGCACGTTCAATCACTTCAGTTTTATATTAACACTAGACATCTGCTCGCGTATCCGCCCGCGTGAAAAAGATTTTCCGGGATAAAAAACCTATAGTACTCAGGAGTAATGTAGCTTCCTATTAGTGAAAGAATTTTCAAAATAGATCCAGTAGTTTTGAGTTTATCCATTACAAACAAACAATAAAATCTTTCCTCTTTATAACATTAGTATAGATATAGTCTATCTGGTTAGGTAGGTATATGTTAATGCAGGCTGGAATATTGCCCAGTTAAGAGTTCATAAATTTCAATGCGTGTACATAATTCTCGTTAACATCTTCTATAATGTAAATAACCATATATTTTCAGCGAAGATCAAAACTTGTCAGTGTTAAAGTGACATAACCAAAATTGTATTAAATGCATTCATTTTAATAGCTTTTTTTGTAGTGTTCGGAATTAAACGCATAAAAACCAGCTACTTATTCACGATGCGGCACCACGTTTTTGTTGTCATTAAACTATAAATAAATTATTTTTAAAACTGACACAAAACGAAATGTATTTCGAAACTTTTTTGGAAAACCATTGGTAAGAATAATATAAACACGCGTTCCCATTCTTAAAGTGGTAGCATTAAAATTGAGTCTCAATTTGGCGTATGTGAAAATGGATTGTGGTAAAAAAGAAATTTTATTCAAAACTTATTTTCTGAATAGCATGCCTGTCACATTGGGGTAGTAGATCTGTCTCAAAGAAAACCAACGTAAACTCTTATTGTTTTATATTGTGAATAAGATTTCGGGAGGCTCGAATACCAACTTCCCTTCCTTAATCATCATTTCCTTTCCTTCAAAACGGCAGTCAGCGAGCGATCTAATTATTACTTTGCCGACGTATACCATTAAAAAAATACTTGAAAACATTTGCTTGAAAATATCGACACACGATCGAAAACGTTGCGCGCGGTCGCCTCACTAAAACAATATAGGGGTCAGGCCTTCAAGCCAAACGTAGAGGGTCATTTCAGTACAAATCATAGAATCCTTTATATATCCTTATGTAAATCAAATATGCCGTAGTCGGTGCATGCCGCAAGGTGTGCACTGACACCTACATTTGACATATATTTTTTCTCTGACATATATCCTAGACCTATTTTGACAGTGATTTAAATACATCAGCTCCTTGCATTCGACCACAGAAGATAATCTGAATCTGTGAAAATGTGTCGTTTTATAGTGTTTGTGCTGTTTTTGGATTGTGCATTTTGTTATATAAATTGTAAGTTTTATTTTTAATATGAAATAACATAAAGTCAAAATTTTGGCATAACATAAAAGTACCTAACAAAACATAAGGTGAGATAAGGACTAGAACAGGTTTAAAAAAAATAGAATATCACAATAATAATTTAGGTACATTTCACTTTTATCAAGTATTCTTCTTCCGTGCAAAAAATTAGAATTAAAAAATCTCATTATTAATATTAAAATGTATATGTACAGTCAGCAGCATAAGTATCTGAACTAAACTAACTAACTAAACTGAAAACATTTGTTTTCTTCGTTTAAAGTATAGTAAATCTCTTTTATTTTATTTTTGTGAAGAGATATAAAAGATGAGTAAGAACACAAAAGTATGTAGGTAATTTGAAATTATGAATTTGTTCAGCTACATATGCTGCTGACTGTACGGATCTAAGTTCGCGCCTTTATCCCCGAAGAGTTAAACTGAGACGAATCAGTTCATCTATATTTCTTATCCATGCCATGATGTGATGTGACGAGCCGGTATCGGACAAGATTTCAAATCGAGCGCAACCAATATGTTTCAAATCGTTAACTCAGAATGTTGCTTAACCTGGGAATCGATCCCAAACCTCACGGCTACGAACTTAAGTACGCCACTAGGCCAATAAGGCGATACAAATAAATCATAAACAAAACACTTAAGCTGACACACGTCAGAAGAGGGTACTTCTAAAAGTAATTGTGAACTTCATGTCATTGCAAATAGGTACTCAAATTACCAAATAAATGGATTAGATATGAGAGTTGAGTGTGTAAAAGATGTACCAACGCTACGTTAAGATACTTCGTTTTTATTTAAAGTATAGGCTTTTACAATAATTATTGAACTCCATACTAATAAATAGTCCACTAATATATTTATTTTAGGAAAATACATCTTTTTGTCATAAACCTTTCATGATCTTCATTGTATACTATTAAATACCTTGTTTAAGATAATACTAGCTTTTGCCCGCGGCTTCGCCCGCGTGAATGAGTTTACCCGCTATAAAAAGAAACCTATATATTAATCCAAGACATCATCTACTCGTGTGCTAAATTTCATCAAAATCCGTTCTGTGGTTTTTGCGTGAAAGAGTAACAAACATCCAGACATCCATACTCACAAACTTTTGCGTTTATAATATTAGTAGGATATTATTGTATCTCCAGTAGGTACAAATCTCCTGTCAATCAATTGCTGCAAAAGATTTTCATCCACAACTCATTAAGACCTGTTACGGGACCCGAACTTATTTCCCTTAATTTCCACTGACAGCTAGTTGCCTTTGCGCATGCGTAATTATAGGTGTTTTATGAATCTATAAAAATTGTCTAGCTTAAGTCACTAAATAAGCTTTTAAAACGACGCATCTACAATTTACCTTACGTAAAAAAACAATATAAAATTCAATTCTCACCAAAATCGAAATAATTAAAACCTATTGAATATGAAACGGAAAATTATGTAAAAAACCATATTATAGAAGGATGAAACACCTAATACAAAAACGGAAGACCCACAAACGACTCATCGACCACGTGCACTTAATCAAAACAAACAAACAATAAAAGAACATTACGAAACAATTTCGCGGTCAGACCAAAATTTGGTCCGCAAAAGGCAACACACGCCGTTTTTAGTAAATCCATTTAAATTTGGCCTTGCGATGATAATAAAAGTGATTAGTGTTACTTTCAAGGTCGGGATGCAATTATATATATACATAACTCATAAGATATGTAACCCATTTACATGAAATAAGGTTAGTGGGTCATACGAAAACGGAGTGAACGCCTTGCAATTGCATTTCGACGCCGTTTTTGTTGATTTAAATTGATCCTTATTCAGATACGCATACGCATACTCATGCCTTTTATCCCCGAAGGGGTAGGCAGAGGCACAACTAGTGCACCCACTTTTAGCCGTGCGTATTCCGCCCATGATGTGATAGGGGGCGAGCCTATCGCCATATCGGGAACAAATTCCAGACTCCGGGCTGGTACTGATTACAAATACCAAAATATATCAGTTTGCCCAACACGGGGATCAAACCCGAGATCTCAGCATTGCAGTCGTACCGTAATACAACTACGCCACCTATAGTTATTCAGATATTATTTGCGTAAATACATCCGTATTGGTCAAGCTAGCGCTAATTTATAATAAATAATATCAGTCCTGTATTATATACTGTCTCACTACTGCGCACGGGTCTGCTCTACTACAGATTTTCGGCCTTAGTCCGCGACGCTGGACTGATGCGGATTGGCAGACTTCACAAACCTATAAAGAACTTTTAAGATTCTTAGAAGATGTTTTCCTTCACCGTTAAAGCGAGCGATAATTCACAAAGAACGCACACATAACTTTAGAAAAGTCAGAGGTGCGTGCCCTTGGGTTTTGAACTTGCGGACATTTGTCTCGGCAGTCCGTTCCACTCCCAACTAGGCTATCCCTCCCAAATAGGCTTTTTACTACATATTACTTCTCAATACAAATTCTGAAGAACTGTTATCAAACTTGAAATTTACCTCATTGGCTTACTAAAGTAATAATGGGGGAGACCTCATTTTCCTCATCAACTCCTAGACATACAGACTACAAAGCCAATGCTCTAGCCCCATTAATCATTCCAAACGACCTCTAAGACATAACATTAACAATAACGGAAGATTTCCAATGGCAAATATTACCGACCTTGGCCTTGCATGTGGGTGTAAGATTATTTTTATTTCGTTTTGGAATTATTAGTGGTTGTTAGCCTCAGTTTTGCAGGGTCACTGAACGTAATGGGTCATTAAGACGGTTAACCAGTATAAAAATTGGACAAGATCAAGAATTGAGCTTTTAGGGCTATGAAGAAATTGAAGCTTTAGAAAACTATGGACGTATAAGCGCAGAGGGATGAAATTAAGGAAATACGGAACAAGTTAAACATTTATAATTAATGTCCTTTTTTATTCCATTGAATGACGAGACGAGCATGCCGTTCGCCTGATGGTAAGCGATACGACCACCCATACACAGTAGCAACATCATTCAGCACCTTGACTTACAAAGTACTGTGTGGCATACCACTGCGCTCGTCATCCTGAGACATAGGTTGTTGTCTCATTATGTCCAGTAGTTACACTGGCGACAATGTCCTTCAAACCGAAACACAACAGTGCATGCACACTGCTGCTTGGCGGTAGAAATAGAGATTGTGGTGGTACCCATCCAGACGGACTCTTACATATGAGAGACCAACCACCAGCAATGTTTGATAAAAAGATATAAGCAGGAAAGATTCTACCCTAAATTGATTAGGACTAGGGCACGATGGTGGTTTTGTTTATATTAAATATCTGTTAATGATAGTTGGTTAGATGTTAATGAGTCTGTAAAGAATGCTGAAGAATAAGATGCGGGTGTTTAACATATTGCCTTGCCTTCGGTAATTTATTATACCGGAAAATGAAACAGCTGCTACATGAGAAAAAAACGATAAATAAAACAATGGAAGTGTATTTCCTGGGTTTGAATCTTTATTGATGCAATGGTTTAGGAAATAAATACTTACATTAAGAGATACACTAATGGGAAGCTACATTGCCTAATTTCTGTACTTGTATCTCAGTGAAAGGAAGGATCTACATTCTTCTTAATGCTTTAGGAATTTCTTCAAATTCCTGTCGCGAAATATATTTGAAATTCTTTTAAGCTTTAACTCTTCTACTTTCAATGATCACAGCCTTGTCCTTTTCTCGCAACTACTCCATAAATTATTCTATAATATAATTACTTCACAGTGGCCGATGTAGAATGTGGGCTAGACATAGCCCGGAGCGGGCGCATCGTCGGCGGAGTGGACAGTCTTCCAGCTGAGTTCCCGTGGGCTGCTAGTGTGTGGCGGCAGGGCGCGCATCAGTGCGGGGCCACTGTCATTAATGACAGATGGTTGCTCACTGCAGGACATTGCGTGTGTAGGTAAGTATAGTTAGGTAATTAAAAACACCGTTTTTTAATTTTTCCCCCTCAAAGAAACAAGAAGTTAATTCCTTACTTATATTAATTACTTTTGTGAACCTATTAATTCAATAAAACATTGCCCGCTTTTCATCAATTTAAAAAATAAATGTTTATCTACAATTTATTTCAGTGTATTCGATGAGTTCTACAGATCCAAACAACTCTCTGTGATGGTTGGTTACACGGATATATCGACGAGCGATGACAGTGAACCGCTATCGAAAATAATGCCTCATCCAGAATACAGGTAGGTATAGTCATAAATACAATGTGATATATACATTACGAAAAGTTCGTCTGGAAACCTTAAGGGGAGGTCTATGTTCAGCGGTGGATTTCATGTGGCTGAAAGTACTACGAAAGTGTTTGATTACAATTATAATGAATTAAAGTTCATTAATGTGGTATCATTTTTACTTTATTGAACAGATTGAACACGGACTATTCTTTTCTATATTCATTCATCAGTCTATAAGTACCTACTGCAGGACATAAACTACATCCAGATTATCCCATCTTTACGGTCCATAGCTACTCTCATTCGGTTATCTTCTGAAAATGTTCGTGAATAAACAACTATTAATAACATGGGATATGTAAAAGGCAAATTTTCTATTAAATAAAGTCCTTCCTGAGATGTGAATATAAACGTATGTCCAAAAACGGGCTTATAATTCTAACCAAGATACTTTATATATATTTGGATTGGACTCCAAAAAAGGACTTTGCAATAAATCGTATAATTTTGAAGTCCTCCGATTTTGTGATTTATGTAATTTTATTTTGCTTAAAAACTACACTTAAAAGAACGTTTTTAAGTACTTAACAATAGAGGGGTCTAAAAATATTTTTTTAATGGATTCAAGATCCATATTTTTCTCCCTGTAATATCCATAAAGTTTGAGCCTAGTTAGATTTAGAGGCCCAGCACATATACAAAAAGCGGACATCTCCTTTCAGTGTATGAATACTTTTATATTATAATCTTCAACTCTTACAGGTGCAGCAGAAAGTCCAACGATGTTGCTCTTCTCAAGACTGTCAGGCAACTGCGATGGTCCAGAGAACTACGTCCAGCCTGCTTGCCTCAACCCTCTTCTAATGACTTCAGCGGCATCGAGGCTACTGTAGCTGGATGGGGTTTCACTAATGAAGACCGTGATAAAGGTACATCAACAATTGAAAATCAAAAGCGACCTAAAAAGTTGATAAGTGGACGATTCGTATTAGCATTGTCGTCTCTTGTGAGAAGAAATGAAGATCACATTTCTTAATCTCCTACAGTCGCAGTGATTAAAATAAAACCAAACCACAGAAATGTATTCGCTGGTATAGATACGTCGTTACGATAAATTCGGTACGATTTGATTGATTGGAAATACACTAGATCAAAGAGGCTAATGATTTATGCTATTAAGTTAATATGAAGGTCATAGTTTAATTGATGTGTTCCGAGATCAATTTTTAGGTCAATACTCTAGTAGGATTTATGTTTTTGTTAATGATGCATACAATAATAATGTAATAATCAATCTGGTAAATTTTAAAACTAGATACTCACTGGATCTCTTTGAAAATGGCTCCAAAACATTCTATCATTGTATTAATTTTGTTTTAATAATAAACTCAACCAAGTAACCATACTTGTTTACAGGAGCAAGGCCAAATATACTTCAGAAGACAGAAGTTACCGTGGTAACAAACGATCAATGTAACCAGTGGTACCAGTCAACTGGAAGCAAAGTAAAAATATTCCCCACCCAGATGTGTGCTGGTTACGAAAATGGCGGAAGAGATTCTTGTTGGGTAAGATATTACATTGTAATCAAGGGATGTAATGTCTTTTGTTGGTCGAGTTTTTTGATCGAAATTGCTTTTACCTCATCTAATGTAACTTTAAAGCTTAGTCAGGAAAAATGAGATGATATGAAGTATTTTGAGATGGTTTTAGGTGGTATTCTTTACATCTTTTGAACCTCGAGCTATAAGCAAGTAATTACAATGGCCTTGCTTTCAAGGCCATTGTAATTACTTGCTTTTAGCTCTTAGGTTTGAAGGCCTTTGCCTTCAAACCGAAACTTTGTAGTGCTTTGCATTAATAGATACATTAACAAGCACTGCAAATCTCTATCTAAAGAGGTTATTGGGTTCGAAAAACTTGTCATCTACGAAAACTATTATTAAAAATCGTGAATTGTGTATAATTCTAAAGCGATAGGTGGATAAAACTTCAGTTAAGATTATTTTTTTCTGTAGGCTGACAGCGGTGGTCCACTCATGGTGAGAGATGACCAACGCCACGTCATGGTGGTGGGAGTGGTATCAACTGGCAGTGGATGCGCCAGACCCAGAACGCCAGGAGTCTACACCAGGGTCTCCAGATATACCGACTGGATTACGGAGAGTGTTGGTAACGACAAAGCTAGATCTGGGTTGAACTGGTACCCCCGATTTGGATGAAAAAGTGTTACAACATGATATTGTAGAAAGGACACCACTGGCATTTCCTGCAAATTTTGTGCATAATTATCGGAATCAGCTAAATATTCTTCTAGCTTTTGAGTGAGCTGTTTACAATCTAAAAGTCATAAGCTCGTCAGATCGAGACAATTAATATTAATGCCATCGCTAAATATTTTTCGGGTTTGAGTTTGTGGGAAGTCCACACTAATTTATTGATATCCATAAATTGTGGGACTCGTGTATCACGGACTACAAGCTCAGGATCATGTGTGACTTATTTCATGATAATATAAATTAAACCAAAAAGGGGACCTATAAAATTTATATTCATGATATTTCTTTCTATGAACATTCTTTATTTTGCAATCTCAGTTGCGCTATTTACGTAACCACGGCAGATATATGTACTTAAAGCAATAATACATGTATATCCAGAACTAAATGTATGATAGTTTATAATAGTAGATAAGTAGGTTTACAATTTTTTAAGTATTTTTACTATAAGAGGCTAAACACAAATAGAACAATTTCATAGAAATACGTATCTAATAACTGTACATAATTATTATTAATATTATATTTTAAAACACAAAAGCAATGGTTTCAAGCAAATGCAATGCAATGCAATCAGCCCTGCATTATATCCTCTACAACTGAGAGGGGTTAGGCTTTAGTCCACCACGCTGGCCTAGTGCGGGTTGGCAGACTTCACATACCCTCGAGATTCTTATAGAGAATTCTCGGGTATGTAGGTTTTTTCACGATGTTTTCCTTCACCGTTAAAGCGAACGATAATTGATACACAATACACACGTAACTTTGTAAAGTCAGAGGTGTGTGCCTTGGGCTTTGAACCTCGGGACATTATCTCGGCAGACCGTTCCATTCCCAACTAGGCTATCGTCCACTTTCAAGCAAATACTAAGTAGATAATACTAAAAAAACATCTAATATGCGAACACCTAGCGATTAGCAAATAAGCATGCTCTATTAGTAGCATGTTTCTAAAAACATAGCAACATGGATATCTATGTATAAAAATTTTGTAATTGTGCTGTAGATAATATTTTGAACATGTTTCGTTTGATCAATGACAATATTTTAAAGTTATTTTTAATATTATGTTGACTTTCGTCAATAATGTTAATTTTCCTGCTAAATAAAAATATTTTTCATCGTCTGTCTAACACTAATGTGAAAAGTGAAACTAACATTAGAGATGTAAATGCTTTTAATAAGGAATATTAAGAGTCACAATTACGGGAATAATGTAACACATTAATCAAAGAAATGACTGTGATATTAGCTCTAAGCCACCTTGTAGCAAACTAATAAACATTTCCAAATACAATATTCTTTTCTTTACAATATTTTTCAAACTTTATTTTACTTTCTTCAATGACGACAGATAATTTTTGACCAGAAGTTTCTTCGTCGTCATCTATAAGGCAATTGATCGCGTCTTCAATAGCCACTTTAGCTTCAAGTAATAACGGCTTTATTTCTTCAAGAGTTTTAGGAGTCCCATCAGGATTTGCCTTTTTAGATTTCATCACCAAAGCTGAATGCAACTCGTGCTGAAGAACGCTACTGTACAAACTTAATCTCGCATTACCGGGATCCAAAATCTTAGTGATAGCAATCAATTCCTTGCACATTTTGATTTTCTTGTCTAATATTTCTATCGATGACAGTGCCGGCTGCCTGCCATACAACTGGACTAGAGAATGCTTTATCGAATACAAATGATAGTGATTCGGATGTAAAAACATAGACAATTTACATAAAAGGTTCTCTAATATAATAGCATTGCCGCCCATCATCAAAACGTTGTCAACTTCGTCTCCCATCTGCGAGATAATCATGTTGACTTGAGAATTGCTGATTTTCACACTACATTTGCTGCAAGACCAATCTGTTTCTTCATCCAATGGATCTTCTGGTAAATGTATTCCGTCACAAGGTGTGTTGCCTTCACCAAGACATTTCATAGCACTCAAATACGTGCCTAATTCCGTAGGGTCACTACATCTTTGACATTTGCAAGAGAAATACTTCGTATCCTTTAAGTGTTGCCTCCGTGCTTGCGTTCCCCATAAAGCATGACTGTACATTGTAGCGATATGTTCATCTTTAGGTATAGGAACGACCACTTTTACTGTGATTGTATAAATATTATTCCTGTCTTTAGGCGATTGGAGGAAAGTGTGTTTTGTATTTGGTAAACAACTATGTTCTATTAAACAGGTGTTTGCGTAAAAAGCAAGGAGTTCAGCGCCTTCTTGCAGACGTATTTCTAAAGCATTAGTGTCCATTATTCCACATATCCTGTGAAGTAGCTCTGACGACACATCTGATATGTATTTTTTAAGATCTCCCTCTAGTTTACTAATGAAGTTGTTCATTAGATATTCGACTATGAACTCGTCTGCTTCACTGTGGAAGAGTAATTTATGAAAACTTAATAATAATATATTGTTTCTATTTATCTATTATATATATAAATATATATTCGTTTTTATTTTAAGTTAGGCATATTATACAAATAGTTTATGCTTTTTTGATTGTGAATTTATATATTTCTAACTCGAGTTAGACGAATTATATTTCTGGTTTCAATTTTTGGCTTTCGTTATGATATTCGTTTTTACAAATCTCAAATTCAAACTGCATATGCTTACTTACTCGTATGCCTGAGTTCCTGGTGACCTACTCTCCATATGCGACTGCATCTCCAACAACTTCTTCCATTTCTCAGGATCTGTTTTCTGGAGGAGCAGACATCGCAGTGGCAACAGCGCGTCATGTCTGGAATTGTTGTATGTAATTATTAGTACCCCGTTCAAGAAATAGAGTAAATAGGCATTATAGCTAATATGTTTTGGTTAAGTTACTATTTGTATGAGGTGAGAACCAGGAACCTGAATTTTCCTCCTTAGTCGAGTATAATTTTGAATAAGTTATTCATTGTTGTTACTTAGATTTCGTAAGCACAAATAGAATTGTATAGGTACCCTAGTTTAAAAATGTATAATATATCCTTTTCAATCCAATTATTGTTAAGTGTTTGTACTAACACCACGTAAGAACAGAATGACATATTTTTCTTGATCTGTACTTCTAATATTTATCTAAATGAGTTTCATTGAAACAAAATTTATATTCTAAGAGTTAATGTCACACTAGATTGTATGCATACGAAATCGTGTTCACGAAGGCAAAGCCATCATAAGGAAACTTATAAATCTCATAACCTTAGCATGTGCTGCGTATTTATAGATGATAATTATCACGACTTCACGTTTGATGAATCAATAAATACGAGATTGGAAAAAAAATGTACACCTTAAAGTTAACACGATAAAATAATTAAACTTATCTTGATAAGCAATGCGATCATATTATAGGAAGCGCCCCGACTGTACAAAAATTTAACCACTCAGAACAATGAATAACTTAGGGTATATACTGCGCTCTTCCTTATATTAGGGGTCGCAAACCGGGTGTGTAATGCCCCATTCATCTGCACTCACTTGGTAATCAATGTCACTTTCGTATTATATACCATACATTTTTTTGCAAGCACGTAAATCCGTTGGTCCTGCGCCTGATCTCTCTCTGGTCATGTCGGATTGCCGTCTCACCAGACTCTGACAGTGAAGGAATAGTGAGTGCACTTATGTATTGCGCACACACCTGTGCACTATAATATATCCTGCGCACCTGGCTGATCTCCGTTGAGATAGGCCGCCGTGGCCGAAATCGGCTAGGAAGGGATTATTATTACCATCAATTGTGTTGAAAATACATCCCAGATATACAAAATCTCTTACTCACTGTAATTCATTACCTATCATGATATTGCACTCTGTCATACTTTGGTCCCTTTTAAACACCTCAACTTTGGTTGATTTTCTTGTCTTTAGTCCCAAAATAACAATCAATTATCCAGAATCCAGTCTTCGATTCAGGTTACCGGACATCTCAAAAATAAGCGAAGCAGACCCCTTATCATTCTATCATAGCCTTTTCTGAAGGCCGAAGCTTTACAGCCGTACGGAGAGCGGAGATGGACGTGGAATTCACGTCGCATTGTCTTGGCGTGCCAATTACTATGACAATGTATGAGAGACGCCACATAGAAACTGCCATGCTTAGCTGGGCGTTATAGTTCGCGCCAATACGCGCGCGGCTGGGTTGAACACGCCAAGCTGTGTATATCGCTTCCTTCCTCGAGATAACGTACTCGCAGATGGATGCCATCGCTCGGCATGATCTCCAGCGGCCGACCATGGCAAACATCACGGCCAGCAACAGGCCACCTCGTGATCATTACCACAATGATAGCATATTGCGGACTCTTCCTTTCCGATCCATCACAGGAACGAGCCGGCGTGGCCCGTCAGCATCTGTGTCAGACAGAATGTCGGTATACCGTGGTCCCAGTTAAGCCAACTTAAGAAGACATGTCGTACTGTCGCGACGGTCCTTAAGCCAGCACTCGTGCTCTACTGCCTGGAATGCCACTCCTCCACGCCGGCACTGCCGATGGACACCAGTTGGGCTGTCACCTCCCTCGGGGCCAGTCTACGCCTGAGACGGGAAGCCTCTTCACGCCAGAAGAATACTGACGAGAGATGTTTGGCATCCAATTCTCATCGCAGAGTAAAGTAAGTAAGTAAACAGCTAATGTAAATCGTACTCTTTTTAGATTTTGAGCATAGATTAGTCATTAGAGTGTGAATTGTGTATTTGGTCGGCTTATAAATTTATGTAACGAGTAGCATATCGTCGGGGATAGTGCAATACCGCGTAAGAAAGAAGAAAAGTATAACATTATCAATCAAAGTTTAGTCAATTTTAAATAAGCGTTTTTCGTCACTTACGCGTTATTTACCAATGTTAGTTACGCAGTTTTGCACTATCCTCGACGATATCAGCAAGCGGTGCAATCGGACGTATTACCTGTAATAATCAGACATATTGTCTAGCACGCATTCGGGACGCACGCTGAGGACGTCACACTCCACTCCGTGATGCCTTGGATCCGTCAAGCCTGGACAATACCCTGAACACACCGGCCAACCACATCTGCAAACATTGTTTGAAATTTTATAAGCATTTATTTCCCGATGTCATTGACTCCCGTGAGGAATTTCTTAAAACTCTTTCTCATCTCTTGCGTTGTCTGCTGGGCAATCAGTCAGTCAGTACTAAGAATTGAATTAAGTAGATATTAATCCAAAAAGGTGGTGTTATAAAAATTAATACACATAAATAAAATTTTAATTTCTGTTTGTAACGAATTAAAATTACAATAAAAGAGCAACACTAGAGTTTCTTGCCCGTTCTTCTCTAGTGAGAACTGCTTTCCGAACTGGTGGTAGAGTTAATATTGACGGAATCTAAATAATGTACAACATTTTATGGGTTCGAATAAATGATTTCATTTCATTTCATTTCGTTACAGTTTTTTTGTTAACTTATAAGTCCTTTAATATTATTGGCACGTTATGCTCGTTATATAAAAAAAATTTACAAAAAAAAAAAGAGAGAAAAAGTATAAGCAATAAGTTCATACTTGGCGCATCTCTCCCCAATGTCCGTGAACACGGGTTTATAACAGCCAACGCAGGGCATGCTCGCCTCAGGGTCCGGCATCGCCTTGGGCCCGAAGACCAGGGGCCGCTCGGTGATCACTACGTCTCCAGGAGACAGGTCGCGAGCTGCAACAATGTACCGCCCTAGATCTTCGGAGGTGCGGACCTGAAGGTTATAAATAAAATATAATTATAATTATACCAAATTTGTAATACTATGTCATTACTGGGAATAGAGTTTTGCTACAACTTAGGGAGTTTAAGCCTTAGTCCACCACGCTGGCCCAGTGTGGGAAAGCTAGGAATATGGGATAATTTTTGAAAGAAATATTTAATTATGTAAGGATAAATGCCGGTGTTCTCATTTTAATTTTTAATTTTCGTTTGATCGCGCTCGGTCTTCGAGGTAGGGATCTCTTTCTGAATTAATTTCCTTTCTATTCAGTTTTATCCACTAATATAGAAAACTAAAAATTTCTCTAGGTATAACAAAAGCAAAATGTAAATATAGTATTAAGTAAAACCTTTATTAGGACGAGAAAACTAGAAATTAATAAATAAACAAAACAAAATTTTTAATTTTAGGTATCCCCATTTGTATTTACTGTAAGTTGCTTGCCAAACTAATCAGAACTTTAGAACTATTAATAATTATAAGTTTCAAACTAGTTACTTTTGAAATTTTAAACCGTATCTTTTCTTATGCATTTTATATCTTTGTTACTTTAATATTATCCAAACATAATGTCACTTAACACTATAATACGTACTTGTATAGGAAAGTCCTCCATTTTAATATAAATCAATGCTGCAGTAAATCGAAACGATTGTTATTTGAGAACACCCATAATGAACTTTCTAGTTATTATTAGCGCGAAAATTGAACTTATTGTTTTTTAATTACCGCCATCTGCTAGCACGTAGTGGCATTAAATACTAGTTTAAATTTAGAACAGGGACATCTACTAGCCAGTAACTATAACGAGTCAACAAAGAGGAATGGAAGAACATTTAAATCTTCAAGTTTCATAAACGACCAACAGATGGCAGAAAACAATAAATTCTCTAATTACCTCGTATGCCGTTTCACCGCTGCCATTTTCAACCCCCATTTTTCTGTAATACAAATAGTACTGTTTAAATATTTTCATGAATAATAACTTTATAGACTCATACTTCGCCATTGGCAGATCATCACGTATGCGGGGACGCAATAAAAAAAATAACTTAAATATATTTTTGGACTGCCTGGGTTGTGTATTAGGTATATAGAGTACGCGACACGACTCCGTGTTCACTGTTGAGGTATCCGATTCGAAACCCGGGTCGGGCGAAATTATAGTAGGTTTTTCTACTTAATGTCAAGTTTGGAAATCTGCTCGGTAAATACTAAATAGTAATAGGCTCGCTCCCTATTACATTATGGAACGAAATATGTGACTTTTCACCTACATGGTGAAATTGGGAGAACTAGTTCTAACGCTCATTCGTGTATAAAAACCATGAATGTATATATATACCTACAATTATCTACGAACTTCAAGAATAATGATAACCCAATTTCTTTACGTATTGAAGGTCATGTCGTAGTTGAATCTAAATTAGTTAACTGGGCAGTTGAGTCTTGGCAATGATCAGGTGAAAAATAATAGGGTCAAAGTAACGATGTTAGTGATGAACTGATGATCTTGAGATGTCAATAAGATGAATGTTCATTGTATAGCACGGACCCGTTATAGTGTTATACCAAAAAAAAAATTGATTATGTTCTCATGCTTCTTTTCAGTGAGGTATATTGAGCCCTAAGGTATAATATGACCCTAAAAGCTTTAATCCACCTTTTTTGGTCCCATAATCAAACTTGAACAAAATTCTATTTATAAACAACTTATTTGAAAAGTAAAATATACGAAATATTCACATTTACGCATACGCATGCTCACGCCTTTTATCCCCGAAGGGGTAGGCAGAGGCGCAACTAGTGCACCCACTTTTCGCCAAGCGTATTCCGTCCCATGATGTGATAGGGGGCGAGCCTATCGCCATATCGGGCACAAATTCCAAACTCCGGGCTGATACTGAATAGAAAAATCCAATATCACTTTGCCCGACCCGGGGATCGAACCCGATACCTCAGCCTTGCAGTCGTACCGTAATACAACTACGCCACCGAGGCAGTTTCATCGAGGCATATTCACATTTACTACAGTGATTACCTCTTAGTCGGTAGTAAATAATGCTTGTTTTAGGAAAATGATAATTATTATTGTACGCAATAAACGAAATGAATGTTAAGATATTTAAAACTGCATACAAATTTATTTCTGTCGTAAATGTCACTGGATAACGTTCTTTTATAGAATTTAAATGTTCTGGTCTCTTGCCAAATGTTTTGCATGCATGCATATATAATATCTATGGTGACAATCGAGTATACCGATAACTCGAATTGATTTATTTTATTGTAGATGGCGAAGATTTTTGTAAACGATTAGAATAAATGGATTGCTTAGAAATTGCTTAGAAAAAATGAAATTAAATGGCTCTATTTCAAAGGGTTTCAAGTACCTACTTACTTTATAAATATTGTTAAATGCATCTGTTTGTTGAAATAATGTCTAGGTATTTGCTTTAAAAATAATTAATTTCTGCTACTACAACATTTACAAAATTACGCATACTAATGCCTTTTATCCCCGGAGGGGTAGGCAGAGGCGTAACTAGTGCACCCACTTTTCGCCGTGCGTATTCCGTCCCATGATATGATATTGGGCGAGCCTATCGCTATATCGGGCACAAATTTCAGACTCCAGAATGATACTGATTAGAAAAATCCAATATCACTTTTCCCGATCCGGAAACGATCGATTTTATAGGATCGAACCCGAGACCTCAGCATTGCAGTCGTACCGTAATACAACTACGCCACCAAGGCAGTCAATCTATAAAATACCTATTTAAAATTTTCATCTTTATAATAGGTAATATTATAATAAATGCAATGAAAATTCTCCTTGGGCAAAATATTGAACGTTTTTAAATAAAACCACCAAAATATGGATACTAAATATATGCATTCATAACAAAATATTTGACATTCCTTCTTTTATAATATGTTTTTCGTTTTTTCCTGTTGCTTGCACTACATCCGATAACATATTTAATGCAATCTAAAGAAAAAGTAGAGAGACTCTATCAGAAATCTTCGAAAAATAACTTGTCAAGAGCTTTTTCTTCTTTATAATTTGAGTTATATTACTTTAAGACAGTTATGTATACAAATCCATGCGACCGAAGCCGCAGACAGAAATTAATACTAGCTGAACATTTTGTCTGTTTTATCGCACTAATCTTTAGAACTGCTGCTTCAACTATGAAACCTCTTTCATTAATAAGTATTGTATTGTATTATCCTGTAATATTCTAATGTTGGGCAAAGGCCTCCCCAAGATCCTTCCATGAATCGCGATGCTGCGCTACAGTGAACCAATTACTTTCAAATGAATCCAGTTCATCCCGTCATCTCTTTGGTCTATCTCTGCACCCACGAGCACTGCGACTGATGTGGCCAGCCCAGTTCCATTTAAGCTTAGCGGCGTATATCATTAATAAGGAGCTGCATTATTACTGAGCACAAAATCTTTATAATACCGATAAAAGTTTTTAACGCGAATAGAGCTAAGCAAAGCTAATGAAGTATAATAGATCACAAATTGCCGATAGGCGGTGATCAGTGATCAATCAATGCGGCTGAATTTTGGCAGCGTGTCGATGCCCCGCAACATGATGTGATCATATTGTTCATACTGAGCACTAGATCACTTTGAACTGTTTGTTACAAAGTCTATTTCTAGCAAAGACAATGTTTTAACCATATTCTGTTTAAATTTTAATGTATATACAGGTAATGGAGTAAGCTGGAGGAGTCCTATACCCAGTGTGGCGTTCCAATAACAGAATAAATTCATATACGTAGTTTTAAGGAAAAAATTGTAAGTAGGTAAAGTTGTTGGAAAAAATAAAGGTTTATTATTATTATTATACAGGTAATGTAACTTTTGGGCGTTATAGGACAGTTTTCATGAAAACTTTAATGAAAGATGAGCAAATCGCTACCATGAAGTTATAGTTACATCCAGGGGCGGTTTTCCCTATAGGCCGAGTAGGTCCGGGTCTATGGTAGCAAAATTTAGGGGGCGGAAAAATTTGCTCGTGTTTGCGGCGGGCGAAAAATTATTTACGGTCGAAAATGAATGAGAACAGGTTGAACACTCTGGCTATCCTCTGCATCGAATCACAGTTGCTACGGCCTTTAGATTGTGATGATTTGATAAACAAATTCGCTGCTCAGAAAGCCAGGCACAAGACAATTTGTGAATAACGATTCATTGTTACTCACAAATAGAAATGTTAAGAATCAGTATCTGAAATACTCTGATTGAGATAATTAAATAATTTACTGACTATCGTTTTTTTTTCATTTTAATTTTATTTCTATAGGTTATTTAATTTTTCATGTTTTACAGCACATAGGAGGGCGGCAATCTTTCGTAGGCCTAGGGCAGCCAACGTATCAAATCCGCCCTTGGTTACATCTGCCCATAATCGGAATAGTATAGCATGGTATTGAACTGCGTCTGTCGTGAAGAGACAGTGGATCCTAAATATTATAAAACAAGTCTGTTTGTCTGTCTGAACGCGATAAAATAAAAAAGTACCTGATTTTGATGAAATTTGATATGGTTTGACTTTTTATCCCGGGAAAATATATAGTGCGACTTTTCGCCCAGAAAAACTCATCATCATGAGGACAAAGGTGCAAATAAAAGCTGGTATAGGATAAATAGGTATCATAATATTATCTCGTGGCTACATAATCAGGATCATCAGCCACATGAAGTCCACTGCTGAACATAGGCGTCCCCTAAAGATTTCCAGACGGAGTTGTTGAAAGCGGCTTGCATCCAGCGTGTTCCTGCCACATTTATCAAGTCGTCCGTCTACCTGCAAGGTCCGACGCTGCGCTTGTGGCTACAATATCTTTTAAACAGAAAATAGTGCCTACCGCTACTTGATGCAGATAATATAAATAACTCTCACATACGATAGACCTATCACTAACTTTCATTGTTTTATTTCGGTTTAACATTTTATTATTTATGTCTGAGACCTATATGCGGATACATCCTCGAACTCGCACAAAAGTAGGTTAGTGGCTATTTTAGTTCAACGCAAAGGAAAGCGTGTTCATAATGACTTCACACTTTTATATCATTTCAAGGGATTTGTAAGAGTAACTGATTATGACTCTCATAATCAGCTATTCGTAGTTTTGTTAGTAATGTTCCATAAAATCTTACAGAATCCTAATAATTTTATGAACTATTTGTTGCCCGGCCCGACCGAGTGAAAGACCTCCGGAAGAAAATTTCTACCCTATACATATAAAAATGTAAATAAATATGCCGGGATAAAAATTATCCTATATAATGTATAAAGGCATAGATCGCTGAATAGATTTCACTGAGGTTTGATGGACAGATAGACCAAATCTTGGATTAATACTGAGACATATTCAGTTCATGAAGAGTGCAGGACAGCTTAGTTTAATGTGAAATTATGTGATTCCAAGATATCGGTGATGCTCCTGTTAAATGATAGGTTATATCATGTCCGAATCTAAAAAGGATGACCAATGTTTTTATACGAAATAATACTATTTCAAAGAATTTGCAGTATTTTTTTATCTTGACAGGAAAAAGCGACAAATCGATATTTGATGGTAAGTAACATAATTCATCAAAGACCGTTAGTTATTGCTAAAATTATGGCTGCCTACTTGCATTACTGTTCATAGCTCATAACAGCTGACCCCAGTACACGAAACATCAGAACGGGTCACTATAACGATTTTTTCAATTTTTTTATTAGGTACATATTTAGTAGTTACTTTTATAAAGGTTACAAAGTATTTAGGATAACCTACAAATTCTTATCAGCGACATATTCGTTCAGATTGATGTACGATTATTAATAATTTCAATGGTTACGCTTATCCAAATACTAACAATTTCATTGTGGCTTTGCCCGCGTGAGACTCTCGGAATAATATTTCCAATGAGTATATTACAGCCCATATGTTTAATAAGAATTTCATCGAAATCCGTTCAAGAATTACTGCCTATCTCTAACAAACAACCAAATATCTTCGCAAACTTAAAAAAATATATTATTAGCTTTAAGAACATACTTCGTGTAATATTGTTTTTACATAAATAATAAATTAAGTATATTGGTAATCGATAAGTTTCGATATTTTAGCATCATTGTCGCCTATTTTTGTATTATATTTCTTAACAAACCATATAAAATAAAATAAAAAAATAAAATAGTTTATTCATCACGTAGGCGAACATAATTGCACTTATGATAAGTCAAGATACATTCAATTAATAATAATAATTATTACAAAAAGTCACTTATATAACTACAGACATTTTTATAGGGAGTAAAATCAATGAAAAATAAATAATGAAGCCAAGCTCGGGCTGGCAGGAAAGAGAAGATAAAAATAAAATAAAAAAAAGAAACAATCATTTTTATAATAATAAAATAATGGAAGGAACGCGTCGCGATCCTCACCGGTGAGGACACTACAGGCCCTAACCTAGCTAACCTACCAGCCTTTCACTAGCTACCTAGGCGATGACTACCCGAAGAAGAAAGGCAGAAAGAAACTCCGGGCTTACTTTTTTGTCATCATTTGTCCATTGAATCTTTATAATATTCTTTTTTTTCAAGTCTTTTGCATAGTGTACCAATATCTATTTTGGTGGAGCCCTGGTTATTGCTTCATCGTGAGCATATGACGTCAGTTTGGCAGTAAATCTACGCATGAATTCCTAAATGGTACACTACTATTCGAAATGTCTGGAACATTCGATGTTATGATTTTATTATGGAGAAAATACTAATAACTAATGAGCTACAAAAATGGAGACATTTTTGTATCGCTATTATATGAAGTGTTTCTAATTAATTATATTTAACTTTGCAATTTAACTGACTGTCGTTTATTGTTAAGCAATGTGAAGGACGAAAGTTCATTTTCGACCTGTTTTTTGAGTTTATTTCTCTGTAACAGACATTTTTATTGAAAAGTAACAATAAAAAGAGAATTATATTTAGCCCCAGTAACAAACGAGTATCTCTGACCATCAATTTTATTTACAGGCAAAGTCATAGGAATGAAATATCATAATATAAAATTACAAAAATGATGCATAAATTATTTTTAAAAAACGTACCCACCGATTTTTTTTTTATCTCACTTAATAACGCGTGAGTAATAATCCACAAAAATATCACTTCACAAAAACTTTTTTTCTATTTATTTTCCTGTGAGCTTTCACACAAAAATGTTACAAACTAAGTTTTTCCCGAACTCCATGGGCGGAAACTGCGCGCGCGCACTTCGATTTTCAGACTAATCAGGGAACGCTGAAACGGCCACCAGTTACGTAACACGAGAATGGATTACGGAACCCGATGACGATTATGAATTGAATGTTCTTTTTACGATTTTTATTACACGCGTGGATTTATAGCTGGGTTGATTTAAAAATGTTCTTCTTTTTAAATGTATTTTTAAGTGTTGTATAATATGATTTTATTATGTTAAGTCAAGAAGCTTTAACGATATTTTTTAATGTAAATGTTTCTTTAGTTATTAAACTCAACAACAAACTTTAATGAAGTCAATTTTGTTGATTGCGGTTATTTTCCCTATTTAATTTAATTTAAAAACGTCCGCTGAGCTTATTAATATTTTATGGTGTTACAATTTAACCCGCCAATTTTCATTTACTTTTTTAACGACGATCACCTATTTTTTGGAATCATAACGTTGAAAGTACGCCCTTAAAAATAATAAACCCTTCAATGAGTCAACCAAACACGATATCAAAACGTCAACAGCTATGAACAGGTCAAAAAACTATAACAGAATTTATTAAAAAACTTAAAACTTCTCATAAAATAAAACAAAATGTTCACGATAATCAAATATTTCGTAGCAGTCTAAGCATCTAGTATGTTTTATTTAAATTGCATCACAAATTACGTAGACGACTCTCAACGTCAAATATTTTTACAATATCAATTATCAGCGAAACTCTACCGAGCACCCGTTGTTCGTTTGTTGGCATCTATCCCATGTCTTTACTGTTTGTGTTAATTATGCGTGTCTATTTAGAACGAGTATTGTACCAGATTCCAAACGGGACGGGTGTGTGTGCGTGATAAAATCAGTTAAAATCATCGCGTTATGGAGTATTCCAAACGCACAATGCCAGTTTGTGATATATGCCAGAAACCTGCCAACCAGATTTGCGGAGGATGCAAGCAAGTGTACTACTGCTCCAGACCTCATCAGAAACTAGGATGGAAGGAAGGCCACAAGTTTAAATGCTGCGCCTTCAAAATCCAACATACAGACAGTTTGGGACGACACATGGTAGCCACTAGAGATATTAAACAAGGTGAAATGATTTTGAAGGAGAAACCAGCAGTAATAGGACCGAGAATTACGTCCCCTGTTCATTGTTTGGCTTGCGGTAAAAAGTTAGAGCCCCTAGACAGTACGTATGATTTTTATAAATGTACAGTGTGTCAATGGCCGATGTGTGGACCGCAGTGTGAGAAAGCTGATGTACATAAACCAGAGTGTAAGGCAATGTCAGACAGTAAATATCAGAATAATATTAAATACGAATATCCTGACAAGGTAGAAGCAGCTTATTGTGTTATATCACCGCTTAGAGTATTGCTTATGAAGCAAACTGATCCTTTACAATACGAAAATATAATGAATCTGGAGTCGCATTTAGATGAAAGAATAAACACACCGTTATACGTCGTCTTAAAAGCTAACTTGGTTACATTCATCACACACGTACTTGGAATGCCGTTTGATGAAGAAACTATACTGAAAATTGCATCCATATTTGATACTAATTCGTTTGACGTCAGATCTTCATTTGGTAAAACTAGGCTCAGAGCCATTTATCTTACTGCATCTATGATGGACCATAGCTGCAAACCAAACACAAAACACATATTTGTTGGAGACGAGCATTACATGGCCGTGTATGCCACGGTACCTATTGCTAAAGGAGAGTTGATCACTTCAACATACACGCAATCATTATGGGGTACCCTAGACAGGCGAAAGCATTTGAAGAGTACCAAATGGTTTGATTGCGAATGCGAAAGATGCAAAGACCCAACAGAACTAGGAACAAATTTAGGAAACATTTATTGCTCAGTTTGCAACGGTCCTGGCAGCGAAAATAGGCCCTCGCGAGGCGCGATGCTATATTCCACAAACCCGTTGGATGAATCCGCACCATGGAAGTGCGCAATATGTGA
The DNA here is from genome assembly GCA_947568825.1 of Sphinx pinastri. Taxonomy (NCBI): domain Eukaryota; kingdom Metazoa; phylum Arthropoda; class Insecta; order Lepidoptera; family Sphingidae; genus Sphinx; species Sphinx pinastri. The sequence continues at coordinate 13,181,970 of OX387631.1, read as the reverse complement.
TCATTCTATTTTAAGCCGGCAAATGGTTTGGGGCAACAACGCTTTGAAACAAGATCTGAACAAACTGAAGAGTAAAGGTCCGCAAGAGTTCGAGGAGTTTATTGAGAAATACAGTCAGATACTCCACCCGAGCAATCATCTCGTGGTGCAAGCCAAGTTGGCATTGACACAAATATACGGCAACTATAAAGGGTATACGTTATCAGGTACATGCTCCACTTTTACTATTACTGAAATAGATTTTAAGACTGTCGATGAAACGATTACTGTGATTGCGTCAGAGCGACGTCAAGAATGCATTGATTGCAACAGCAAAGTTGTATTCGAAATACTATTGTTGTTTCTACTACTGATTAACCTATTTATATAATGTTTCTTAGTGGTGTTTTGTTTAATTGATATATAGTATTGTATTCAAATTATTTTAAAAAGTTTAATATAATTTCTAATTGTGTCATAATATTATCTTATATAGGCTTTTAGTTACTATGACTGTGATGCATTTATGGTTGAACTGAAATTCCATAACCTGTCATTCCTAAATTTCCTAATAATGAGGTGGGAATTTGTCTATCACTTTTTTCCTCATTACATATATTTTAAGTTTTAGGTTAAGTAGAAGTTTCATTTATGAGGAAATACAGCGCTATACCGAAAAACCACTTTTATATTATTATCATAACCATTAGTAAACACTAAAACAGTTTTAATCCTTTTCTTTTTCAGAACTTTCAGATAGTCTTCTAAAAAGGAAAATTGACCTGTGTCATGAGCTTTTGGAGATAGCAGATCAGTTGGAGCCAGGCTGGTCGAAGTTCCGTGGTACGCTGCTCTTGGATCTTCAGGCTGCGATGGCTGTAGAGACAAAAAGGGAGTTCGAGGCTGGAAAACTGACGAAGGCTGGTGCCCAGGTATATTATTTATTTCAATATTTTTATGATTTTGAACTAACTATGGCAGGGGGTTCTAATTCATTAATCTTCGTATTCATTAATTAATCGTAACATTTTATGTTTTAAAAAAATAAGGATACCTTGATAATTTAAGATTAAAATATATTCGCGATTCACCAATTTACATGCTCGATTTCTAAATTTGGCAAATTTAGATCAAACACTCAACAATATAAACAATTCTGATCGGAGTTGCTACATGCATTAGAGTTAAAATATTGTAAAACGAGCTTTTGCCCGCGGCTACGTCCGCGTGAATGAGTTTTCCCGGGACAAAAGTCCCACTTTATATTTTCCCGGGATAAAAGCAGCCAATGTGTTAATCCAGGACATAATCTACCCGTGTGCCAAATTTCATCGAAATCCGTTTAGTAGTTTTAGCGTGAAAGAGTAACAAACATCCATACATCCAGACATCCAGACATCCATACTTACAAACTTTCACGTTTATAATATTAGTAGGATTGGGAACTTGCCAAAGAAAAATAATTGCTATCACGCAGATTTTACATGCTACCCGTTTATTTTATAGCTAAAAATGTAAATTACACAACGTTACAGCATTTCTGAATAAACCGTTGTTCCAACACTAATCACTGAGGGACACTGACAATTATAACAAAAGAATAAAAAGATTGAGGCGATCTATAGTAAAAATAGTAGTTTATTTGTTGAGTAGCAAGTATATCGATAACAGTCTATTAATATGATCATTAATAGATTTGGAAGTTTTCACCAAACGCCTACTTGATACTTGAGATTGCCTAGCAACTACAAAAACCCGTTTTTGTCGAATTATCTATGTCTTGAGCTCTGGGTTTTTTTTTTTAAAATTCAGTGTCAGCCCGGAGTCTGGAATTTGTGCCCGATGTGGCGATAGGCTCGCCCCCTATCACATCATAGGACGGAATAACGGCGAAAAGTGGGTGCACTAGTTGCGCCTCTGCCTACCCCTTCGGGGATTAAAGGCGTGAGTGTATATGTATATGTATATGTATGTTGAGCTCTGAAAGATCAATAAGCTCCATGTTTAAACAGCAGTGTGCATGCCCTGTTGTGATCTATTTGAAGAACATTGTAGGCAGGGTAATTAATGGGCATTATGAGACTTAACATCTTGTGTCTCAGGGTGACGAGTGCAGTAGAGTGTCACGCAGTACTACAAAGTATTCAATTTTCTAGTATTCTATTCAAAGTTCTGTATGGTGCTTGGTTCTGTTTATCGGCGGTCGAATCACTTACCATTAGGCGAGCAGCATGCTCGTCTCGTCATTGAATTGCAATAAAAGAAATATGTTCTTTTTTGCATATTCAGACCAAAAAAAATATTCAAATCTTTTTAAACGCTAATAATTAATTTCAGGATCAACTAATGGAGAGCATGGTTTTACTGCAAGAGGCTACCAACATATTGAGAGTGGAACCTCATATGAAAGAAGTTTTAGAACAGAAAATACTTGAACTGACAAGTCAGCTTGATCCAGTTGAAAATGGGACAAATGAGCAAGAAAGTCAAGAAACTATAGTAATCGAATAGATTGTTTTTATCTGTACTTATTACAGATTTTTATTGTGGGTTTTGGATGTACTCAAATATTATCCCTTTAATTTATATCTTGCATTTTATGTAGCGATTGTTGCGTTTTGTATGATTGTATCAAACAAACGCATTCAACTTGTTGCCAAGAATCTACACTAGGTAATAAACTAAATTTGTTAATTCCACTATCAGTTTTGTATTTGACAGCGTCTACATGACGCCTCAATGCGTAGTACTTTTTGGTAACTAATTATAACTGTAATGTATAAACGAATAAGCCATATAATATCACCCTTGTTTTATATAAGTACTGCCCACTGCTCAGCACGAGGTTCCTCTAGTACTGAAAAGGTTTAGGCCTTAGTCTACCACCCTGTATTAGCATATTCTGGTTTAGATTAATCGCACATAATGTACAGAGTTCGTATTTCAGTTTTATATGATATCTACTGGAGTCTCGCATCACAATAAATCTACAAAATATTTTTGTAAACGTGTATTTGCAATTGTATACATTTGTATGGTAATGAAATATAATAAAAGACATCTAAAAGTTTTTTGTTTTCAGCAGTTCAAGCAGCTTCTAAATATGATCAGTTTTCAAAGGCGTTACTTTAGTCGGCTTTGTGGTAACCTCGTCTAACTTAACGCTGAATTCCACCGATTCCTTGTTGATGTGCAGCATGTTCTTGATCACTCTTGACAGCTTCTTGTTCGGTCGCGGCGTGTCTTCTATCACGAAGATCTTATCTGTGTTCTTACAGTGGGAGAGGGCATCTGGTCTTCTGAACTAAAAATTAATTTGTTTACTTAAGTTTTTTTTATTTTTATTGCACTGAATGCCGTTCACCTCATGGTAAGCGATACGACCACCCATAAACAGTAGCAACACCATTCAGCACCTTGAGTTACAAAGAAATGTGAGGCATTCCACTGCGCTCGTCATCATTGAGACACAAGATGTTAAGTCACATTGTGTCCAGTAGTTACACTGGCCACAATGTCCTTCAAACCGAAACACAACAGTGGATGCACACTGCTGCTTGGCGGTAGAAGTATACATAGCGGTGGTACCCACCCAGACGGACTCTTACATGTAAGAGACCTACCTCCAGTAAATATATGTTATGTTTGTGGGTTCAGGCTGTCTACTCCAAATATGAAACATATACATAGTTACAGTCGTTATCGAAATGAAGGGTGATTGATGGAGTGATTATCGTCATGCCAAAATTTGCCAATGTATATTTATTCCTCATGTTGTTTTATTATTATTGCAATTCACGCAAGCTTAAATTACTATAATTTACCATAGAACAAACGCAGCACCAGTTTCCGAATTTAAAGCAAGCCACTCCAGGAGTCCTGTCCATTGCACTCCTGAACCTTGGGTTAGTGAAGCCATAGATCAGTGGGTTAACTGCGCAGTTCAGGTATATCAGAAAATTCGCTGCAAACCACATGATCGAGAAGCTTCCATCGACCTACAATACAATACAGTCAAACATTTTTACATTTTTCTTATGAAACAATTAAATCATTTCCTACCATTTTTAATATCGTCGGTCAGTAATTTATTCATCGGCTACCAGAACTCAGCCATCTAGCCTTTGGAAGAGAATTTTAAAAATATATAAATCTCCGCCGTATCAGATGTGTTTTCGTCTTAGTTCTACTTTACTGAGCAAAGTCATGGACTATTAGATAACAGGACCGCAGAAAAACGAATGCGCTAGAAATATGGTACTGGAGGTGACTGTTGCGAATACCCTCGAGTGCGCATCGCAGAAATGTCGCCATACGATAAGATCTTAAAGTCAAAAAAAGATTATCCTCGACTGTGCAAATACGAATCCTCAAACATTTCGTAAATTTTTTTTTCTAACTTAGCTCGGCAAAGTGACTTCACCGCACCAGATGTTAAGCGAAGTGAAGTCCAATAAAAATGTCAACCGGCAAGGGATAAGATTATACCTTAACGGTCGACACAATTATGCCGGCCTGCTAATTGCTTCTTCACGCTCCGGTTGAAGGACCCCATGTTGCAAGACGGAGGGAACACGTGTGCCGGCAAACTGTTCCACAGCTTAATGGTACGGCAAAAGTATGAATTTCCGAACCTTTTGGTACGGGCCGGGATGGAGGAGACCACAAAGCTATGGTTCCGTAAGCCAACACGCGCGGTTCTGCTGAGGAAAGGTGAGGAAGGGATAGGGTTAAACAAATCTTCAGAGCACTCTCCATGATATAGACGATAGAATACACTGAGTGAGGCTATATCCTGACGCAACTGCAGTGGTTTCAGATTTTTGGTCACGTCTGTATCATTTACAATATAATCCAAAAATTATGGAACGTTTGATTATCCAGGGCTATGTGAGAGCAAAGTCGGCAGAGAAGCATCGTAGAGGCTTCCGGATTTTTTTAAACCAAGACTTCTATGTCGCGAATGTATATATCAGGAACAAAACTCTTACAGCATTAATCTCCATGGTAATATTATTCCTCCAGTAAATGAGGGCGGTGTAAGGCAGTCTGCACACCAAGGCAGCAAATAGGACGCAAGCTGTGATCCTCATGGCTCTTGCCCGAGCCCTCCTTATAGTTCGGCCACCACCGCGAGATGACAACTCCCGTGCGCTACATTCTAAGCGCCAGATGATTGCGCCATACTGGAAAAGATGGAAATACAAACAAAACTAGAATAAAGAATCTTCATCATCATCATCACACCAGCCCTGTATTATATACTGCCCACTGCTGAGCACGGGCCTCCTCTACTACTGAGAGGGTAAGAGAAGAATCTTACTTCTTAGTATATAAGCAGAACCGATTTAGATGATCCGGCACACAATTAGATCTGTATTGTAATATTGTTTCAGAAAAGTAAACATGAGCACTTGTAATCTGGGAACGATTTTTCTCTCGAGGCACCGCGGGCAACGCCAAGTCATCTCATAAAAGTCACTATCGATTCCCAGATTTTCAATTCGATAAACAGGATTTGCTGGGATTAAGTATATTTGTTCCGATAAATAAGAGGTGATAACAACGAACATTGTTTTATCGTGGATATAAATAGTGGTGGTGATATGGAGATTAAAGGGAATTTGGTAGACGTTAATATAAAATATTGGTGTGGTTGTTATAAAAAACATTAATTATATTAGCCTCATAGGAACAGTGGCTGTTAATTTAGCTAATAATATAAAACTGAAGTTCTTAAATATTTGAACTAGCTTTTGCCCACGGCTCCAATCGCGTTAAGAAGTTTTTCCGAGATAAAAGTCCCGCTTTATAATTTCCCGGGATAAAAAAATAGCCAATGTGTTAATCCATGACGTACCCGTGTTCCAAATTTCATTGAAATCCGTTCAGTAGTTTCTGCGTGAAGGAGTAACAAACATACAACCATACATTCATACAAACTTACGCGTTTATAATATTAGTAGGATTAAGAATTTATGGCTCCTTTTTTTAAAATCCCTATAGTAAGGTAAATTATCCCTGTGCACTTCAAACTATTATTTATCCACAGGAGGCAATTTTACGCAGACGAATGGAATACTAGAACCTCGAATTACAATATTTTTTAAGACTCCGCACCATTTTCGTTATTAGTAGATACTGTAACCAGTAATAACATAAGACTATAATTATTTTTAAAAAATATTACCTAATTTTATTATTGATACAAAAAATAATAAGTAACTTACCGTAAGGCCCATCCCTCCCAAAGGAACCCAAACAAGAAGCGTGATGAGTAAATGCCAATAAACTCCCAAAATTCGAGCGTCCTCTGAACAATATGTTTCTAAGAAATCCAACCATTGACGTTCCTGAAAAGAAAAAACATCGAAGGCACAAACAATCAAGTAAAAAATTCCGTGCTTGAACAATGTCTACCGCGTATAAATAATAATATTATGAGGACAAAAAAATCGAAGGTATGTGAAGTCTGCCAACCCGCACTAGGCCAGCGTGGGTAGAGTACAGACTCTACTTATCGAATGAATAGGCAACAGGAGTAATCACCACGTAATAAGAATAGCGATACTTGTTAGGCTTCTAGTCATACCAATATACGGAATGCAACAGAAGGATCTCGTGTTGAATTTCTACGAGATATTATAGCATTCGGGTTGAAGCGCTTTTAGGCTATGGAAAAAATTACTGCGTACCTAGTACCTACAGTGGACGATAGACTAGTTGGGATAGATCGGTCTGCCGCGACAATGTCCGGAGGTTCAAAACCCAAGGCACACACCTCTGACTTTTCGAAGTTACGTGTGTATTGTTTATCAATCATCGTTCGGTTTTACGGTGAAGGAAACCATCGTGAGGAAACCTACATACCTGAAAATTCTCCATAAGAATCTTGAGGGTATGTGAAGTCTGCCAACCGGCACTAGGCCAGCGTGGTGGACTAAGGCCTAACCCCTCTCAGTAGTAGAGGAGGCCCGTGCTCAGCAGTGGGCAGTATATAATACAGGGCTGATTGCATTGCATTGCATTGCTAGTACCTACAAATGTTATTGTATCTTTGATAGGTAGTTAGGTACTTGGCTGAATAACTACCATCATCGATAATTTGAAGCAAATGCGTATCCGCAGATTTTAGTAAAGCAAAAAGCAGTTTTTGTCAAAAATAAAAATCAAGCCCAAAGAAAAATTCAAAATACAAGTGAGTATCAAAAATTTAAGTGTAACAATTCAAGTGTAAACTTCAAAATAAATACCACATATTCCCGTTTAAGGGTCCAAGGTAAAGACAAGGCAGCAGCTATGAACCAAGTTCCGATGATCAGTCTAGGAGCGGCCTTTTTCGTGACCCTCGCTTCGGAGTTCATCGCAGCGGCTGCCAGTCTATCATACGATACTAGCATAACTGCTCCTACGCTAGCCAGGAGAAGAGATGCTAAAACCATCAATTTTATTAGCCCCAAGAGCAAAGCATCGTGGCAATAATGTTTGTATGGCTTTGTGAGAAATGTTAGTTTTAACATATAATTAAATTGAAAGGTTTCATTCATTTGCATGAAATTGATCGTCAATTATCAAAAAGTGACAATATTTAAAAGAAACCAAAACTAAATTGTAATAATCAAACGTAAAATGCATATAAATATGAGTTATAACGTATCATATTTAATGAATCCTCACCTTGCATAAATCCTTCAAACCGGCATCCAAAGTTTTTCAAAACGAAGTTTTGGTAGAAGTCACGAACCAGCATGAACCATGGACAGAAGACCAAAGTCAACAGATCCACTAAAGCCAGATTACCGACAAGGTAGTTGCTGGCGCTCCATAACCACCTGTTCTTTGCGAGGATGGCCAGAATTATGGTGTTTAGAAATATACCAAAAGTTGCCACGATGACCATGATTGTTGATTTTATAACAATTTCTCTTACAGGCTTCACGTGCCATAAGTCATTTGGAAATGGGTACAAAGAGGTGTCGATCTATAAAAAATATTGCATTTGTGATGAAATTAATGAAGTTAAACTATCGCTATATCAAAGGACAGTAAGCCTATGCTATTGCTAATAAAGGTAAAGAAAGCATTAAGTACATGACAAAGAATATGCTAATATTGTGTTTATTTAATCGTTAATCTCAATTCATGAAGCACTAATTTTGTGTTTTAGTCATCATAATAATTGTACGTCAAAAAAAAACTTAAAAATACACTTTACAGCAGTTTTACACGAACACACATATATAAAAACGACTAATCTTTTCCACGAATTGCTAACATTGACATAAAATTATCACACATCAAATCCATTGATGCACGAATCAATAATATCTACTTACACCTTCCAAATAATCAGCACTCCAATTCGACAAAAGCTTTATATCATCGACATAGTCTTCTTCGTCCATTTTTAGGAAGACATTCCCCGAACGATATGCGTTTTGCCGAAGGCATAGACGTGACTAAACGAATGATTCGGTTGACAATATTTCACCCAGTACTCGAGATAAGCCAACGGTTGCAGTAGTCCATTAAAATGAAAGCTTTTTTATCAGAATGAATGAATATAGTGACCAGTTTTGCTAAGTTATAAAATAACTTTTTTCGAAGTGAAGTTCGCTAATTGGTAAAAAAAAAGTAATTTAAAAATGATGTTATGTCATCAGATGAATCAATTTTTAACTGGACCTGGATCTTATTACTACATCATAAGTTTTGTTAAATCTCTAATCTTTTGACATTAATCCTGATCAAAATTAGGCTATGAGTTTTAAAATGACAGATTGCAAACCACAAAAGATGTGTGTAAATAAGAAAGTAACCAATATAAGAGGACTTAGAAAAAAAAATTTGCTCAAGAGCTTCATCACTGAAAATTTGTCGATTATAATATACGAGCTTTTGCCCGCGGCTCCGCCCGCGTGAATGAGTTTTCCTGGGATAAAAAGTAGCCTATGTGTTAATCCAGGACATAATCTACCCGTGTGCCAAATTTTATCGAAATCCGTTGAGTAGTTTTTGCGTGAAAGAGTAACAAACATCCAGACATCCATACATCCATACTTACAAACTTTCGCGTTTATAATATTATATTAGGATAGGATTAGGATTAGGATTATTAGGATAGGATAGGATTAGTATTCTTTGATACCGGTACGTAAGCATCAAGAAAAGTCTCGTATGTATCCCCCAGGACTATTTCGACACCAACAATTTATACTACGCTAACTCGAATTTTAGGTAAAATCGTTTTTTTATGCCAAGTTGCTTAAAATATGTTTTTTTATATGTAATAAAAAAATCGTGAAAAAATATACAAAAATAACGAAGTTACAAATTTTATAAAACGCTAAGTAAAGGTACTTTTTGGAATCGGTCGATTTTAATTACGCTAACTCTTATTAGCGGAGTCAACACGGGGAAAGGACGCACCGCTTGTTGATTTACATTAATCTAACAACAGTTGTCGCTGTGTTAGATGTGATTGCGCAGTTTTACAAACTTTATCAGTGACTCATAAGTTATAGCGTCATTGTTATAAGTTAATTAAAATGTTGTTAGCGTTATTTTATTATAACAAAAATGACACGAAAACGAACTAAATAATTACTGGATTTAACCAAAAAGGTGGAATATTCCTTGAGGAGTGTTGATAAAAATGGTGAGATACCGCTTCATACTGTCGAGAGAGGTAAGTTTAATGAATTATTAAAGATTATAATGTAGGTCAAAGTATATAAATATGTTTTAAAGTAACAAACTACGTTTTTTTTTTTAATTTGAGCCGCTTAGCTCAAAGTCCGAGTAACACTACGCTAACATTTAGTTAGCGTAGTTTAGTGCGTTCGTGTATACTTGTTCGTTTGTAAAATGCATTACTTAGCGACTTTTACGTTGTAAATACTTATGTAAAAACGTATGTTAAGTAGTTTATTGATGGTACCTTGACTATTCTTTTTTATCTACATGTATTTTTTTAAATAATCATATGATTTCAATATATTATTATACGTATTGTTATAGAATCGTCGACATTACCTGCCGAAGTCGATAATCCTGAATTCGTGGCTTTATATAATCACGTCATGTTGGATGAGCCTATTCAAGAGCATGGTTATTTTATATCCAGTTCTGCAAGTCGAGATATAGTCAATTACGAAAATGATGTAGTGTTACAAGACATAAATTTAAACGACTTGGTGGCTCCTAATCCTTGAATTATCTGTGTATTTTAGTTGATGTTATAGTGTATGATTGATTGTAGACCTAATAATAAATAAATAAATAATACTTTACTTAATATTTATTCACAAAAGGCACTAACTTTTATCCGAAAACCTTTTCCATTGAAATTAACTCCGCCAAGTATAGAATCTTTGTATTCGGTCGTCACTAATATACCTTCTGACAACACAAATAATACCCCCGTACCTTCACCCTACTGTGATTTTTCGGAATCTTCACAAAGTTTAAAACATATTTTGATGCTGACTTCTTGCTAAGATACCGAAGATAGAACAATTACACCTGAAATCGTTATGTCCACTCAGGAGTCTTCTCGATTCGCATATGGATAACGGTCTCAGTAGTAACACAGAATTAATTTAATTTCCTCCCCTGCAACATTCAATAGTGATTATAGTGGTTATTTATCGACCCTAAAAAACATAGATCTAAAAAAAAGGATTGATGCAGGTCTCAAACATCTTAAACTTGAAGATGAATAGATAGTTAGAAAGAGAAAATGTTTTTGTAACAAAGGATTGGACTATGCCACGCAAAAGCAAAAGGAAAAACTAAAGCATCAAGAAGCATTAAAGTCAGTTGTGTTAATTATCGTCTGCAATGCTATAATAAAATAAGCCAAGAAGTTCGTATTGACTTGTTTGGTAAGTTTTGGGGTACTTGTAATCACGCGAAACATGGCAAATCATCGCCAAATATATGATACAAAAAAGTAAAAAGACTGCCAATAACGTTGATAGCGAATCTAGTCGTCGATCACACACTTTGCATTTCACCTTCCCATAAGCTCTGATAATGACATCCCATTACAAAGGTTTGCAAAATAATGATCTTGAACACCTTTGATATTATTAAAGATTTTGGTTATACTGCAATACAAAAAATCCATGTAAACATTGACTTTACTAATGTTACTGGTGACAGAGGCCGGCATAAAAACTAGAACTATGTAATTTCGAATGAAATCAAACAGAGTGTCATAGATCGCGTTATGTTAATCTTTTTCAAAAAAATTTAAGTTGTATGTTGAGTGGAGTGCCGAAAATAATTATAAGCAATATTAGAGTACAGACAGTAAGATAGTATAGAGATGTTGTTAACACTAATTTTAAGATAGGCTTTCATATACCAAAAAAGGACCAATGCGACCTCCGTCATAAGTACAAAATCACATCTAGCCCTACAGATGAAATGAAAAAGAAACTTTACTAAACATCAAACAGAAAAATAAATTTCTCGCAAGTTAAAATTAAAATTTAAACTATTAGCTGTCTCAAGTAACAAAGTAGCTTATATTGTATTCGATTTTTAAAAGGTTTTAAGGTCACCACATGGCAACATATAATATAGGCGGTAATAAGCGTAAGCTCAATGTAAATTCTCCTAATAATTACGGGTTGTTGGAATATAAGTATAGTTTAGGTGATAACAAAAGCAATCGAATACAATATTTTAAAAAGACATCTACTAGATTATGCAACTTGGAGCCTTTTCCCGAAAAAGCATACAAAACTTTGTTGAAAATTAATGTAGCAAAATAATAATATAAAGATTTAAAATATTTTTGTGATAACAGTATTATACCCGAAAAGGTCATACATAACTTGTTATAGAAATTTATTGACAACTGAACATGATGAGGAGATTGCAAGTGACTATTCGAATTAGAAGAACCAATCAGAAGTTTTTGTTTTCTATTAAGAATAAAAATATTAAGTGCAATATTGATTTAAATATAATGTACGAAGTCGAACTGTGATTTATCTGATCTCTTATCGTTAATTACTAAGTAAGTACTTACCTGAAATTTTAATTTATACAGTTGATTACTATAGTATTTTTGTTTTAATTATTTATTTACCACAAAAAATAATATTGACTACACAATTTAATCTAGCATTTATTTAAAACGACATGTATTATAGCTCACCGAAAAGCTAAATGATACGCTAACTTGTGGCACAGGTCGATGTATAGTACGCTATATATCATTTAACGGCTTTTAATACAATATACGACAGCGACGCGTGTGCCGGTTACATAAAGCTAAGTTTAATATTTTTTTATTTAGCGTAAGAATTTACAATAATATATGCTGTGAATATACATAGAAATCTAAGATTATAGTTAATGCATAATATGGTTTAATTTTTTTATTGCAACGCAATAAAAATGTCACTTCTATAGCACTATGATCTCCCGTAATACAATACGCTAACATTAGTTAGACGTGTGTAGTATGTAAAATGTTATTGAGGAATTACGTGTACAGACGGCTAACGCGTGCTAAATCAAAAAATATAAATAATTAAGGAAAAATAAGTATGGGAAATTATAATGAATAAATTAACCATTAAGGGTACCAAATTTCATATAAGTATCTTAATTAATGTAAAAGTTATCACGTTTTTCCCTTTATAAGCCTCTCCTGTAAAGTACACTTTTATGAGTTAGCTTAGTATAAATTGTTGGTGTCGATTTGGTGCATTTTTAAATATTATCCTGAAAGGACATGTCCAAAAACGGGCCTGATATTTTAAACAAGACAATTTATATATATTTGGATAGAACTCCTGAAAACTAGCCTTTTGCAATAAATCGTTTAATTTTAAAGACCTCCGATTTTGAGATTTATGTAATTTTGTTTGGCTTGAAAACTATACTTAATATGAACGTTTTTAAAAAAGTTGGTTATGAATGGAGGGGTCTAAAAATATTTTTTTAATGGATCTAAGTTCCATATTTTGCCCCTTTAATATCCCTAAAGTTTGAGCCTTGTTAGATTTTGAGGCCCAGCACCCATACAAAAAGCGGACATCTCCTTTCGTGTCTGTGCTACATGGTCACCACATTGACTGAGAAGATGATTGATAGCGTCCAAATTATGGCTGATATTCAAGGTCATTTTATCACGATAATATTTTGTTTGTTTTTCGTGTGCGAATATTAATTAAGATTGGAGACAATCTGACATAATCGATTGGTAAAATTTATTTAATTGTTGTTTGTCATAATTACAGATGTAGCATTTAATTAAGGAGGGTTCTATGGCTATACGCTGGATGTAGGCCACTTTTGCATTGGAATAATAATATATAATACATTGTAATAAAACTATTTTACGGATTTTATCGCGGTTTTTTAAATGTTCAGCGACTGCAGATTTCGTAGAGCGTCGATGTTTCACGTCAGCTATATGTTCTTTTACGCGGGTCCCTATGTTTCTTATTGTTTGACTTATATAAGAGAGGCGAAAGCAGCAATCTATCTAGTATACGCCCGGTTCTTGTAGGGGTAGGTATATGGCACTTGACAGGTGGTAAAAATTTACTAATCTTCAAAAGTAAGTTCTGATTGAAGCACGCTTCAGAATATAGCCAATCTTGTCGGTGACTCCTCTAACATATGGTAATACAACCGGGACACGTTCGACTGTGGCTGGTTTCACTCGGTTTCTGTGACGGCGGCTTGGAATTTGGAGCTTGTTGTCTCGGAGCACTTTCTCGACATGTTGCAGCTCAGAAGCCAGTTGTTTCTCTTCACAGATTCCTCGTACTCTCTGAAACAATGATTTGCCCACGGTAGCCAACTGTTTTGGATGGTGATGAGATTCATCGTTCAGATATTTATCAGTATGGGTCTGTTTCTGATACACTGTATAACTTAATTACTGGTCAGGATTACGGATGACTAAAACATCTAAGAAAGCAAGAGATTTATTATGTTCCAACTCCATAGTAAGTTGGATTTTATTATTGATAGAGTTGAGGTGATTTAATAATGCATTTACTTTGTCAGAAGGGAAAATTATAAAATTATCATCTACGTACCGTTTGTAAAACCTTGGTGAGACCAGGGCTGTGATCAGGGCTGTCTCCTCGAAGTCCTCAATGAAAATGTCGGCGACTACTGGAGATACAGGTGAGCCCATCGCTACCCCCTCTACTTATTCATAGAATTGACCATTCCACAACATATAGCCATATGTGAGGCAATGTTTAAGTAGTTCTGCATATTCCACCGTGATGTTGTTCTCTGTTAACTTCTTAGATACAATTTTGATTCAATCTTGTACGGTTAAACTCAGGAAGAGTGACTGGACATAAAAACTGAGCACTGTTTCATTGTCAGCTAATTGTAGGTGTTTAATTCAATTTATCAGCGACATTAAACGCGGCACCACGACGCCCTTTCTGTGTACGAGATCAGTCGGGAGAAACGGTGGATATTCCTAATATCCAAATATGAGACATAAGCTAGCAAAAATTAAAGTCAAAGACAAAGTAACAAACAAGGTTATGCATTTACAAGATTGATATAGAAAGAAAGAAAGAAACATTTATTACCACAGATGAGAGAACATGGAACTAATAGGTAATTAAAAAATATATATATATCTAATGATTGAAAAAATAAGCCATTAGCTAGTTTTTTATACGGATATGGCAATATGACCCCATTGCATCTGATGGTAAGCGGAGAAGGGTCCAGATAGTGTCAGTGTGATGATCATCGTCAGTCGATACAATTATGCCGGCCTGTTTGAACTGGATATATACACAGGCTGATCCCGGTACTCGGCACACGTGGGCCAGTATGACGGCTTTTAACACCTTATGTACGGTGGTCGCTATCCGGACGGGTAGAAAATATATCCTACCATCGGCAAATATATGCTATGACAAACAAGATAATAATCTAAGTTCATGGAATAGGGTAGTTCACTCCTTTTTTCAATACATTTATCAAAAATGTATGTCATGAGTCATCCAAAGTCTAGCGGAAAAAGAATTTTCAAAATTGATGCAATAATAAGTAAAATATAAAGCTTTGGAATTAGGTGGAACGGGAAGTTGTCAAATAACAGCAATATCAGACTGTGACGTCACCGAGTGTCACCGACCATTACGCTGCGTGCGTGCGAAAGAGATGGCGCGATATCCCTGCCATGGCCCCACTTTTGCTGACAACAATATGTCAAACTAGGTTTTGCCCGCAGCTCCGCCTGCGTGAATGAGTTTTCCCGGGATAAAAGACCTGCTTTATATTTTCCCGGGATAAAAAGTAGCCTATGTGTTAATCCAGGATATCATCTACCCATGCGCCAAATTTCATCGAAATCCGTTCAGTACTTTTTGCGTGAAAGAGTAACAAACATCCATACATCCATACTTACAAACTTTCAAGTTTATAATATTAGTAGGATATGAATAACTGCTTTATTTTTCAACTAATTTTGATAGTGATTACACAGAGTAATTTATGTTTCGTATTATTTTCTGTTACATTTAAAATAATGTAAAAAATCAAACATACCAAACTACTCTATTATTATGTACACTCAGCCAATTAATTAGGTCAAAAAATACAAAATTTCAAATCTCCCATACGCGTAACTTTAATTGAAACTTTTTTTCTTTGGATGAAGTAAAGTAAATCCCTTTTGACTTATATTTATGAAGAGAAAAAAAAATTGGTAAGAACAAAAAAGTGTATAGACGATGTAAATTTTGAATTTGTTCAGCTACTTATGTGACTGATTGTACTTATTTAAATTATATTATTAGGTCCTCTATTGGTTGTTTTGAAAACCTCTGGGATTGTAAGTAAGTTAGGTGATTCTAAAGTTTTCATATAAAAGCACAGATGCCGCTGTTTCGAATCTAGATAAGATTTGTGCGAGTTCATTCTATAATCGATAGATGGCACTAAACTGAAATAAAGCTAATTCCTCTTTATACTTTTAATTGCGTTGCATAATTATTGTACCTTATTTATTCGTTAATGATTTTAATTTCGTACCAGAAAGCACGGTCATAATTTTCTATATAGGTTTTTTTGCGTGATGAGGCCTTCTTTAGGACCAAAGTAGTCACAATTTGTGGCGAGTCTATTGCAATATTACCTAAATTCATCGATTTATGATTTTACTTCTAAAAAAACAAGCATATATCACTTTTAAAATAATTTTAACAAGAATAATATATGACTCAAAATACTAACAGACTTCCATTAAAACAATTAGTCAAACGAAAGTACGACAGTACGAAATTATCTTGACGACAGACATCTCACACGACCGCCGCGCCGCCGTCTCCTTAGTTTAGTGTTATATTCTCTTATACATTTTTTATTCTCGTTCATTGCAATGCGTTCTTATTCTGGATGAAGTTAAACACTATTTATCTTTTTATTTAGCGTAGGCAATTCAGAAGAGTCATAAACGAGTTGCCAGCCTTGAATGAACGAAATAGGGATTAGGGAAATCAAATTTTGAATTTAACCTGCTAAGGCGATAAACTAGCTTCACAACCATTGAATTCATACCACATGCCATGAAATAACTAGTCAGGTTACATGTCTGTTTATGCTGTAATATATTGTAAACTAGCTCATTCTCGCAGCTTCGCCCGAGTGTAAGAATTTTTGCGGCATATATCATAAAAGTCCCGCTTTAAATTTTCCACGTTCAGACAGAGACAGACATAGCTATGGATATTGTTTTATAATATGTAAAATAATAAAATGCACTCTCCTTTAAGGTGTACGTGTATTGTAAGTATTCCTCTTTGTAATTATTGCAACTGCATTCGACATTAACAAATAAATAAATATCGGAATTTAGAACCTCCACCTTTTTTGATGTCGGTTTTTATTCAGAATACACCCATGTAGAAATACCACAACTGTCTACTGTAATTTTGTTCGAATGAGGTTATCCTACACGTCTTAATCTTGCGTTTTGAATAATGCACGGCATTATGGACTCTATCCTTGTGTTAATAAAGGTCATGATAAGAGTAGTTAATTTTGTGTGTAATGGGAAACGCGAGACGTGTCGCCGGCGACGTCTTGACGAGTTTTGCTGTGTTTTGCGACATATTGTTGTTTTGCTTTCGTTTTCTTTTTTCTTTTGAAATTATCTATTTTTGGATTCGGAAATCTTTAGGGGAGGCCTATGTTCAGCAGTGGACATCATGTGACTGATGATGATGATGAAGCATACGTAGTAAATCCTATTTTATTATTTACTAGACTACTGCTCGCGGCTCCAACCGCGTGAAATTTTTTTCCGGGATAAAAAGGAGCCTATGGCATTAAGAGTAATGTAGCTTTATACTGGTGAAAGAATTTTTCAAATCGGTCCAGTAGTTTCGGAGCCTATTCAATGCAAATAAACAAACAATCAAATCTTTCCTTTTTATAATATTAGTATAGATTATAAACATTTGGGACAGTATTTCAATGTTCGTTCAGAGCAAAGAGTTCTAAGATCATATAGGCATTGGAAAAGTTGTCATACAACAATTTTGATGATGAATGAAGTAGCCTATATTACTCGCTGATAACAGTAGCATAGGCTACTTTTTGTCCCGGGGAAATATAAAGCGGGACTTTTAACCCGGAAAAACTCATTCACGCGGGCGGAGCCGGGAGCAGAAGTCTAATATATTATATAGAAGAATTGTAATCAACATTTTACAGTAAATTACAAACAGATTCAAATGACTATTATTTTATTTCCAATATTTGATTTTCATGAAACATAGCCTGTATCCTGCTCCCAATTGTACTTTGTCTATATGTTAAACTACATGAAAATCCGTCAGTAGTTTCGGAGATATGCGGTTACAAAAAAAGACAGAAAATAATTAAAAAAACCGCTGATTTATTTTCTATTAATCTTCTTTACTCAGCCCTATCTATTTTACTTTTCTTTTCATACATTCACACCGGATTCTGCTACTTTATTATATTATATACTGCTTTATTATAGTATAGATAATCCCCAGTCAAAACACAAGTTAAAAACCTAAACGATTTCTCAACAGGAAGTAATACGAACAGTCTCGCTTCATTTCATTACGTCTCATACAGTATGTCCCGGTGAATTTTTATCCGTCTGAAGACGTTATTAGATTTCCTTCAGTCTGAGATTGTGGCTGACTGAATGATTTCTTATTGCGCTGTTAAATATCTTTGTTTTGTGCGGGTGTCTCGGCTTGCAGATTTATAGATACATACACGGACAAAGTGATGTTGGGTTTTTCTACTAATATCAGCGTGGAGTCTGGAATTTGTGTCCGATATGGCGATAGGAAGTGAAGTCCGCCAAACCGTACTAGGTCAGCGTGGTGGACTAAGGCCTAAACCCTCTCAGTTGTAGAGGAGGCCCGTGCTCAGCAGTGGGCTAGTAGGTATATAACACAGGGCTGGTATGGTATGGTATGGCGATAGGCTCGCCCCCTATCACATCATGGGACGGAATACGCATGGCGAAAAGTGGATGCATTAGTTGCGCCTCTGGGGGATAAAAGGCGTGAGTATGTATGTCAAAATGATCCCACACATTTTTATTACCTAACTCGGGAATAAAACGCAAAATCTAAATTCATATTTCATACCTACCTCTGCTACCAATTTCAATATGGCGGGTATACGCAAATCATGAAATTATTCAAAAGGAACAGACAAAACTATGCATCGTTCAATCTGACCTTTAATGTGCTTCAGTTCTTACTGCCTGGTTCCAGAATATAATGTGTGCACTGCTTATCCTACTGAGATGTGGAGTCGGAAGAGTACGGTCAGCAGAAAAAAATATTTTGGATTTTATAGGATAGTTTAATATAATTTACTTATCGATTTTTTTATATTATGACTAAATAATTAAGATGTTAAGGATTTTTCCCGTCGCTTGATTGTTTTGAAAGTATCGTACTTAAAGAGTGAAACTAGTGAGGTACAGGATTCCATACCTTGCAGGGAAAACTATATTTACACTGAATTTTAAATTTAAAATGGATTAAAATTTGTCTCCAGCGTATAGTGATAGGCTTACTTTCTTTTTTTATATTTTAATTATTTTCCGAGATAAAATGTTTCTATTGAGACTAGTTTGGACAAACAAACAGATAAAGATAAAATACGCGCTTAGGTTTTCTTAACTTGTGATTATACACAACCACAATATACCGAAGTAAAAAATATTTATTTCGAAATTACCTACATGCTTTCCAATCAAATTATATCTTGTAGCGTAAGATTTTAGGGTCACGTTACGTTTAGCAGTCATCTCATTTATGCAATAAACAAAAGAACAGTATTTTTTACGTTTAACGTTTTTTGCTACCAGTACCGTCTACAAATATTCGCCGCTGCTATCTGTACATCGCGCACGTTTGAAATATTCATACGGTAACTAGAAAGCATTAATGTTCAATGAAGCTTTATCATACAGCGCCCTCTGTCGCCAATTTGCACAGACAGTTCATAAAATAAGGAATTTTAGTTTACTTTTAGTAGATTTGGTTATGATTGTTTTAAAAGCGCATTGGACTTGTTCATTGGGTGTTCCGTACCTTTACACTTGGTTTTTGATTGAAATTTCAACCCTAATAACACTAATAATCTATACTATAATTTTAAAGAGGAAAGATTTGATTGTGTATTTGTTTGTAATGGATAAACTCAAAAACTACTGGACCTATTTTGAAAATTCTTTAATTAATAGGAAGCTCCATTACTCCTGAGTTGATCCCGGAAAAAAAATTTGACGCGGGCAGAGCCGTGAGCAGAAGTCTAGTGTAATTATATTATTGCAAAATTTCAGGTCAATATTATAATTCTAAAGATGGAGCTCTGATAATGATGTAGGCATGGAGATATGGTTCCGTTAGTGAAATAACCATTGGATACAGAACTTTTAACCCAAATAAGATATACCCTAAATTTTAACTCCTTTAATTTAGGGAGAATAAATTTAGAAATTCGTTACTAATTGTCACTTATTTTTGTAATTGGGTGCAATTGACAGTTTATAAATCCATTGCTTTAAAAGACGGGCATTTTTAGAAGAAGTTTACTATATACATCATAGCTTCTTACTGAAATAAAATTACCCACATTAGAATTCGGAGTTAACAAACGCATAGAATTCAGCCGGTCCCTCACGGGTTACATTATAAATAAATTAACAGAATGAGCTTAGTCATTCGTTCGTATTCATTAATTAAGATCATATACGAAGGCTTAAACCAATCTTGAGAACAATTGGCCTCATACTGAATGTATAGGGGGGCCACGATTTTGGATTTTATTTTATATATTGTGGAGAGTGATTTTTAAATGTAAGTGGTGTGGAACAATAGTTGAATTACGCAAAAAATATGTGGATACTGTTTCCTGTAGCAAATGAAAGATTTGCTACAGGAAACAGTATCCAAATATTTTGCATTCATAACAGGTGCCAAATTTATTTTAAATATACACCAGAAACAACATCAAAGACTTTAGTATTATACGTTAGTATAACATTTTACTGGTTTTAGTATATTTAAAACTGTAATGTAACAATGTTTTTACTCTAATGCTTGGCCGTAGAAATAGCCAAAACGTATGTATGTAAGAAGACCTATGAGTACTACTTGACTAAAATATTTTAGTTATAATGTTAAAAAATGTGGTCCGGTAGGCAGTGGCTTGGCTGTACCTCTGGCATTGCTACAGTCTATGGGCGGCGGGTGCAGCTTACCATTAGGCGGGCACGCCTGCTCGTTTGCTTACTTAGGCAGTAAAAAAAATATCGCCTTCCATGGCGAACGGCATGATTTTCCTGTCATTCAATCTTAATAAAAAAGAAACATACTTGTAATTAATTTTATTTTAATGACATCTGGTTTTATATCCTCATTAAAAGCAAATCTGGAATGCGAAAGCACCAATCTATAGAGATTTTTTGAGCTCATGATTTGCGAAGTATCATACCGAAGATAGAGTTTGAGATTATCATTACTTTTCCCGCTCTGAGGTTAGGCTATCACAATTTGCAGCGTAGTCTTGAAGGCGTTAATTCAAATATATATTATATATATTTATAAGGTCCACTAAACCATTCGATAACACAATATACATACCTACTTAAAATAGTAAACATCATAATCATATAAGCTAAGTACACTTAAGCTATGTGCACGACTTTTTAGAAGTGAACACTACATGACTAAATGCAAAGAATTATCAAAGAAAATCCACAAAACGATAGTCACCCTACACGCAACAAAACAAGACGTGTATAACTCTTACTCAAAAGTTTTCTATAGAATGTGCTGAAATAAAGGAACCGCGAAGTGGGGGTGGCAGAGGGTGGTGCTACGTGCTAATGATAACACACACAATCTGTTTTGACGGATAGCGGTTGTGAAAATATACAGTTGTGACAGTGTAAAAAAATGGGCCTGTTTCATACGAAAACTGCTCTTGAAGTCTAGTGCAAGAGTAATAGGTACATGAAGGTTTAATCGCCTGAAAAAAGGATAAGCAATGTCAACTTTGGGCCGTAATTACAGGATTGGAAACACTGTATCGATAAAACATTTGCGTTGATTTCAACACCTATATCTAATCGGAACTTAGCTACATAATAATTAAAGGATCTGATGGTGAGTCCGGCGTAGTTCGAAATTCCGCTAGCTAACAAGAGAAGTTTTGTCCCTTGGCGATTGCCAGCCAGTCTGTCATATATACATATAATAAAGCAGTAGAACCGGTGTGTCTGTACATTTAAAGAAATGTGAAATAAAAGACAGGAGGTGACTATAGAAGAGTAATAAAAAACAAATCAGCGATTTTTATAATTGTGTTCTGTCTGTCTGTTTTTCTGTTAGTTTGTTACTGCAAATCTTTGAAACTACTGAACGGATTTCGATGAAATTTGGCACACGGGTAGATCATATCCTGGATTAACACATAGGCTATAGTTTATCCCGGAAAAACCTTTTCAAGCGGGCGGAGCCGCAAGCAAAAACTAGTATAAAATATAGTCTTATAACTAGGAATCTTGTCCACATAATCATGCTTGTGCATTATTTACATTTTTACCTAGACCCTAGCCAAAGCGCCTTAAGCATCGTCTGCCCAAAAACTACAAATTAAAAAGTACCCTTCTTAGTATTTTTGGGAGACAAATAACTCTAAGACACAACAAAAAGTTTACCCCAAAAATGGGTTCGCAACAATGGTTAATAATGGTTTTGCAAATTTCGCGATATATTCATTAAGGGCTATTGTTCTGAATATATTTGGGGAAGGCAAAAATTATAACATACAGTGGTATTGTAGCGGGAGGCGACGCGGAATAAGTGCCGGTTAGGGTTGGCGCACAATAAAACTTATTTTTTGACAAAGGTCCTTAAAATAAGAATTTATAAAAATACTAATTTTAAGTCTTCTTATGGATAGAAAATATCGGATCAAAAAATAATGTAGCTCAGTATATCCTCTCTGTAAGTGGACGATAGCCTAGTTGGGAATGGAACTGTCTGCCGAGACAATGTCCGGTGGTTCAAGACCCAAGGCTCTGACTTAAAGTTACGTGTGTATTGTTAATCAATTATCGTTCGCTTTAACGGTGAAGGAAAACATCGTGTGGAAACCTACATACCTGAGAATTCTCTATAAGAATTTTGAGGGTATGTGAAGTCTGCCAACCCGCACTAGGCCAACGTGGTAGACTAACGCCTAACCCTTCTCAGTAGTAGAGGAGGCCCGTGGTCAGCAGTGGGCAGTATATAATACAGGGCGGACTGCTTTGCATATCCTTTCTTTATTTTATTAACATTAAATGTATCTATTAATGTTTTGAGTAAATTTAATCGTGGGAATCCATTCACGATGTCGTTGATAAGGGCAACTCTATATATTACTAGAAATATTAGTAGTTAGTCATGTGAATTAGCTGTAGCTAAATCCATAGTACAAACATTATGCAGTATGCAATAATTATTAAAGATTTTATTTTTGCATCTTTATATGTAACAAGATAAAAATATATTTAAATCTATTAAAAATATCTTACATGTTTATATATTATAACTAAAATATAATGTAAGTTCAATAATAACTCAGCTAAAACACAAAATAACACCCTTTTTATTTAAATACTACAAAAAATACTTGTGATTATTATTTTTTTCTACCTCCTGCCAGCCCTGGCACGTAGGCGCCAGATTTAAGGCGGCGGCGCCTCACGTTAACGCTAAGAAAACACCCATTCCACAGGGAGTTCTAAATTCATTTAGCTCGGCAGATAAATAAAATTGTTTCAGCCTCCATATGTTTTCATGAGAGACTATATCTTGAGTAAAAATTCTAATGGGAATATGGTATTGTGATTCATAGACTTTATTTTTAGCAAAATACGTTATTTGTTTATTTTAATAGCGAAGAAAATTTTGTTCATTGTGATTTATGTTGTTACTATTGAGTATGGAGAGGCATGTCGCTTACCATCCGGTAAGGGGCTTGATCGTTTCGATAATATATTTAGTTGCATCAAGAAAATATACTGAATAATAATAATAATAATAGGACACTTCCTCCTTGTACTTACACTATTTTTTGCTTTTCGGCTCCATTCGGGCATGAGTGTGTTACTGGATTTAAAAGTGTCAGGATTAATGTAGCTTTCAAAGTGAAAGATTTTTTTTTAATTAATTCTATGGTTCCATAGCTTAAGCAAAAACTAGTGCTAAGTTACTGTAAAATAAAAATAAGAGGATCGTATAAAAATATAAGATCCCAATAATTTTCATCATCCTGTTTGTAATTCAAATTGTTCGTATGAAACCACTCGAGGAAATCCTTTAAAACGGGTGAACACGCGATTTCGACGACGCATTCGGTAACTTGGATAAATTTTTGGTAATTCTGTTTTAATTGTGGGGAACATTGACAATGTAATTTTAACGATTTCATGCGAAATATTTGATTCTAAGGACTTAAATCATTCGATACCATACGAAATCGTTGAATTATTATTTTGAGAGGAGAATTAGCAACCTAAATCTATACTTCTATACTAATATTATAAAGCTGAAGAGTTTGTTTAGTTTGACTCGCTAATCTCAGGAACTTCTTAACCGATTTTGAAAATTCTTCCACTAATAGGAAGCTACATTACTCCTGAGTGCTATAGGCTACTTTTTATCCAAGGAACATATTTTTTTCCCGGAAAACCTTTTTCACTCGGGCGGACCCGCGAGCATCACCTAGTATTTAATAGTCACATAGTCCTAATCTCACATTGTGTCACGAATATTGGGAACTAATCAATAACTTTAATTTTAGATAATTTATATTTGTAAATCCAATAGAACAACTCGTAGTTAGACGTTTCACATCTCGAATAATTCACTTTCTTAGAAAAATGGTGAAACATTTTGGTAAGAAATGTTAAGTACTGCTAGAGAAAAGCTCACTTGTATGAAAAAATATTTGAATGAACCAAAACAATATAGGAATCAAAGAGTTCTATGATTATAGAGAGCGGCGGACATTGGAAAAATTGTCATACAGAAATATTGAACCTGTTCGTCAGTAACTCAATCTACTCTGAAATAACAAAATATATATGCAAAAATTCATTAGAACATACTTTGACATTATTGTAATGCGTGTATTGGCCTATTTCTTTCCAAAATTTTGTTTTATTTAGAAAATTTAAGCATACCGAGACGTCTTGTTACACCGACATGTCAGATAAGACAGCGATTTTTTACCAATTGGTACTAACTTTTGGACGAAAAATTTGGTCCTGATGATGGTCTATAACTATACACTGTTTAATGCCTTTGATAGGAATGTATCCAAAAGTCGCGAAGTTTAACATTTAATGTAATTACGTAGAGCTCCGTTTGTACTCGGTTAATGAGAGCTAATTGTTTACTGTTCTGACAGTGTGGGGGCGTGAGTAAGCTTTGATTCATAACTTTAACGCATGCTCACGCCTTTTATCCCCGAAGGGGTAGGCAGAGGCGCAACTAGTGCACCCACTTTTCGCCAAGCGTATTCCGTCCCATGATGTGATAGGCGGCGAGCCTATCGCCATACCGGGCACAAATTCCAGACTCCGGGCTGATACTGAATAGAAAAATCCAATATCACTTTGCCCGACCCGGGGATCGAACCCGAGACCTCAGCCTTGCAGTCGTACCGTAATACAACTACGCCACCGAGGCAGTTTACTTATGCTTTATGGCTAAATATGTTACTGATAAAATGTACTATACTGTTATGCGGAGGTAAAGTCTATGAATTGTTCACATGCTTAGTAATTTAGGTTATATGTTATTTTAATTTGATAATTTTTTCTTCTAGAAAACTTTTTGACGCTTTCGAGATCACGACATAAAATATGTAAAATAAAAAAGTAAATAACACATTTAGTATGCAATTGCGTTAAATATTGAACTAAATATAATTTATTTATATGAACTGATTTACTGTAATTTAATTTTGATCATAATACTGCTACAATTGTAAGTTCTAGCAACAAAAATACAATTTGTTTCGTGACGCTGCCGCTATTCGATACTAGATGGCGCTGTCATTCACTTTCATTCGTTATTATACAAGAACTATTTATAAGCACTGGACATAATCGACATAATAATGATGAATCATTGTTTCATAACATTATAAATGACTTAATCTTATGACTTACAATAAATACATGTACAACAAATTACTGTAATGTTTTTAAGACTATAAATTGTGGTAAATTAGAGGTCAATTATGTTTTCAGTTTAAATCTAGTTTTAAAGAGTTTTCTATGACAATGCATTTAGATAAGGAGTCAACAAGTAAAAGTCGTTTATTTAATACGTAGAAAATTTGTCGAATATGTAACGTGTCTGATAGCAATTAGCAACAGCTATCCCTAAGTTTCGTGTTAAATTAAAACGTACCGATATTATACTTAACGTTTCAAGTTGACGATAAAATGCCTCATGAGATATCTGTAGGCTATTTTGACAAAGCGTATTTATGCGTAGAGAGAGGCTTATTAGAATATATTAAAATAGTGTTTCGTCGAATTCTGCCGTAAAAAAACCTTCTCATAATATTAAGGCGGCATTTTGTGGGGGGTAGTGCAATACCGCGTAACTAACATTGGTAAATACCGAGTAAGTGAAAGAAAGAAAGTATAGCGTTATCAAACATAAGTTTAGTGTCGTAAGTATCAATTTCAATTAAACTTTTTTCGTCACTTACGCGGTATTTAACAATGTTAGTTACGCGGTTTTGCACTATCCCCGACGATTTGTCACTCTTTACCTCACTTAAAAAAATACATTCAGGAAAAAGTCACTGATCAGTTCATTGATCAAGTGTTTATAATATGTTCATATTGTACCTTATGTGAACTTAAAATACCATCTATGACCTCAAATATAATAAAAAACAAAACAAGAATTTTCCAATAACATGTCGAGATGATATCTAGTTTTGCTGCACTCAGTTAATAAGCCGTCAACGTGTCAAAATATCATTATCTAGCCATTGTTCTACGATATCATCTGGGCTAAGGATTATTGTACGAGTGGACGTCGGATCTGATACACCGGTCAAGTTAATTGGGATGGACCCGGTACTGTTTATACGCATGCTTCTGATACGGATTGTGGTCTGCCGTGGATTAGATGTATTTGAGTGTGGAAAGTATGATTAAATAAAGGAATATAGTACGCAAAATCAGTAATAAGTGAAGTCCAAATGGTTACTATTTCTTAATGTAGTTCGATTTTCAAATTTAAAAATAATTTATTTAGAAATTAAAATAATATCGACATTAAATAATCTGCGTAAATCGTATAATTTAAAATCGTATTTTATTAAAATAATTTTATTTTGATGAATAATACACAATATTAAACTATAATAAGGCTTGTTGCAATAATAAATAGAACAGAAAAATAGTAAGTAAATATTGATTTTCCAATATATACGACGAGTTTTCGTCAATAAGAAGATTTTTTTTACTTTATTTCAAATTCCTCAATAACGTAATACAAAAGTAGGCATTACATTACACATGGAATACTTATACAGTAATAAACGAGAGTGCTGTGCGACCTTTACCAAACCGGTTTATAGACAAACATTATTTCCATAAGTTTTGTTACAAATATATATATTGTTCTGTTTAATCCCTAATGAATTTAGATATTTTAGTATAAAATTCTTTGATTTTTTTAATACGTCACAATCAAGCACTCTTGACTATGTAGGTACTTAGTCCTTTTTTATCCTCGAAGCCTTGTAAGTAAACTTTAAACCGTTATATATATTCACAAAACATTAAATGGTAATGTTAAATGATTTAATTAAAAGGAAAAAATATTATAAACGGCTGGGTGCACTAGTTGCACCTTTGCCTACCCCTTCGGGGGTGAAAGGCGTTATTGTATGTCTCTTTCTTTCATCATCAACACCTTTTTTTTTATAGCTTAGACCGCCAACTCTTGATCACTTAATATCAAGTGATCTTCACCACCCATAAACACCTACAATACAAGAAGAAAAATCGATGCACTGCTTGTGAAGGAAAGCACCCATCTCCAAATATGTGTCGCTTTGCCGGATCAGCCTGTATATGTCCGGTATCAAACAGGCCGTCATAATTATGTCGACTGGCGACTGGTAATCATTTATCATCAGTTGCCAATCTATCTAGACTCATACTCCACCTACCACTAGGTGCAGTGGGGTCATTTTTCCGTTCCTATATAAAAAAGGAACAATTTAGTCTCCGGATATCTCACTCATTCAAAACGCAACAGAAAGCTGTAACATTATTATTGTGTGAGACAGTGGTCTTAACTTCAATTCTCGGGTCAAACCAAACATGTAGGTATGAGTTTTTATACCAAAAAAAAAACGTATGAGCTTTTATACTACCTGTATACTTGAGATTACAATTTACACTCGATATATCTCCTTTATCAAGTCGTCTTGATAAAGGTCCCAGGAACACGCTGGATGCAGGCCGCTCTTGACAGGTCCGTCTGGAAATCTTTGGGGGAGGCCTACGTTCAGCAGTAGACTTCATGTGACTGTTGATGATGATGATATCTCCGTTTACCTTTATAGAAAACGAGCTTTTGCCCGCGGCTCCGCCCGCCTGATTGCGTTTTCCCGGGATAAAAGTCCCGCTTTATATTTTCCCGGGATAGAAAGTAGCCTATGTGTTAATCCAGGACATAATCTACCCGTGTACTAAATTTCATCAAAATCCGTTAAGTAGTTTTTTCGTGAAAGAGTAACAACCAAACAAACTGTATAAGCCTTTCTAATGCTGGGTACAAACCTGTATAAACTAATAACTACAAATTAAAGGAATCCGTATTAATCTTATAAATGCAAAAGTTTATCTGTAGACTACTGAACCGATTTTGATAAAATTTGATACGGAGTAAGCTCGTATAAGAAAGGATATAAACAAAACTAGCACACGCCTTTATCCTCGAAGACAGAAGTGCAACTAAGGTACCCACTTTTGCCGCGTGTGTTCCGTCCCATGATGTGATAGGGGGCGAACCCAGTTCAGGCAGTTACTGAAAAGAAAAACTCAATATCACCAGAAAGGGTATAGGCTACTATTATACCAAAAAAGTACACATTGGGACATTTATCTGGGATCTGAGCGAGCGGCAACTAATCTATCTATATAATGTCAAAAACCAGATAAGACAGACACACAGATAGACAAAGAGACAGACGGACAAGAAGTGATCCTATAAGGCTTTCTTTTTTTTCTTTTGAGGTACGGAACCCTCAAAATGTGTGTATTTATGTTCCCTATAAACTCCAAAACGGTTGGAGCGATTAATAATTGTTTTAGGTCATATTCAGATTAGTCCAGCGGTTGACCCTGTGAAGGTTGGTAGCGATGACCAACAAGTGATCTGGCTATAGAAATGCTACCCGTGGGAAGCCATTCGCTAGTATTAACATACGTACATACACACTCACGCCTTTTATCCCCGAAGAGGTAGGTAGAGACGCAACTAATGCACCCACTTTTCGCCGTGCGTATTCCGTCCCATGATGTAATAGGGGGCGAGCCTATCGCCATACCAGGCACAAATTCCACATGCCGTGCTGATACTGAGTAGAAAATCCCAATAGGTATCAGTTTGCTCGACTCGGGGTTCGAACCCGAGAGCTCAGCACTGCAGTCGTACCGTAAACTACGCCACCGAGGCAGTAGTATTAATATAAATGTCTAATTAACTTCTAAAACCTTTCCAAAGTATCTAAAAGCTTAGTACGTTAATATTTACCGTAGTTATCTAAAAGCGATCGCTTCACGCTCTCGTTTCAGAAAACAATCGTTTCTCACGGCAAGCGCATCGTTGCGTCATACGTTGCTCATTAACGTTGCAAAATCAACTTTATAGAATAACTCATAAGATACAAAACGTTATGTATTACCAAATCATATTGTCGCTTTGATTTTATTGGATTCCGGATGAGCTCTAATAGCAAATAGTTATGCCTAATTACTATCAAACTCATGGATTAAAACAAATGGTAATCCAATTTCGCAAGGTCATTCGTATGAGAGGTAGGTAACCTTTGCTTTGTCTATTTCTGAATGCCTTAAGCAAGCACTATTGTGTTCCGAGTGTAAACAAGTGTATTTTACAACAGTTTATTTTTGACAGACGAGACTTTTACCATCTTGACAATAAAAATGCATTTGGTTTGTAATGGATACAGACAGGGCAGTTATAGCTTCGCCCCCTGTACCATGGGACGGTTAAAGCGGGCAAAGCATGAGGCATTGTCATTTCTGCCTACCCTTTTAGGGATAAAGACTAACGACCTTATTCAGAAACCGTTTATAAACCTATTTTAGTTATAGAATGTTTTGTCTTCTTCCTTCAAACTCAATTCAAAATACAGCAGACCCGCGGTAATCCGACAAACGTTTTGCAAGACAGTGTCGGATTGTCGAGTTTGTCGGACTACAGGGTACTGTCACCGACCCCCTGTAATCCGGAACTTTTTAGATAAGGAGTACCTTGTAATCCGACAAATTACGTACTTATAAAAAAGTTAGAATGCACCTATGTGTACTATATAATTTTGTATTGACGAAGATGTCTGTCATAGGCTTGTCGGACTACAAGGGTCGCCGGATTACCCAGGGGCCGGATTACCCAGGGGCCGGATTACCCAGGGGCCGGATTACCCAGGGGCCGGATTACCCAGGGGCCGGATTACCCAGGGGCCGGATTACCCAGGGGCCGGATTACCGCGGGTCTGCTGTAGGTTTATACACTGTCTATGAATAAGGTCGTTATAGATTCCATAAAAAATATTTACAATTACTAATTTGTTATTAAAAACTACAAAAACCAATTTCCTCGGATTTTATAGTGAATTACCTAACCACTTGAATTTTGTTTAGTAACTTATTCAGGTTGACCGTGTGAGTAATTAAGTTTTAGCGCAGATCATGTAATTAGTCAAGGTTTAACAGGCCGAGGCTAATTATAGACTTAGGTGACTATAACACACCTAGGTGTTGCCAAATGATAAATCTCCGTGCAGAACATTCGTTATTCAGAATTCTCGAACTATTTAGTTATTATGGATTAAAGATTAATTTATGTTATGAACATAAATAGTTAAGAAATTATGCAAAATTTCAAACCACTGAGTACGGTATGCGTACGATAGTTGGGAATGAAACGGTCTGCCGAGACTAATGTGTGCAGGTTCAAAACCCAAGGTGCTGACTTTTTGAAGTTACGTGTATTGTTTATAAGTGATCGTTTGTTTTTTTTATTATTGGAATAGCAAACAGCTACAAAAAATATATATATTATCAATTTAAAACAAAGAATTTGGGTAACAAGTAATAATAATAATGTATTGTTGGACACGGCACGCATTGTGAGGAGATTCGTCACTTTGAATCCCTAACCACCGGTGGCTTGGGTCTTGAGTCTCGCCATCGGAGGGTGATTAATTTTTTTATATTTCTATATGTATTTTTATAACTTATATATAGAAAGGTAAAAAAGATTACTGTTAGAATAAAGGATATAAATGTAACCCACTACACTATTCCCAAAAACG
Organism: Sphinx pinastri; assembly: GCA_947568825.1. Taxonomy (NCBI): domain Eukaryota; kingdom Metazoa; phylum Arthropoda; class Insecta; order Lepidoptera; family Sphingidae; genus Sphinx; species Sphinx pinastri. The sequence continues at coordinate 13,150,818 of OX387631.1, read as the reverse complement.
GGAACTGCTTTAACGGTAAAGGAAGACATCGTGAAGAAACCTATTCAGGATGCACCTGCGGTATGCGGTTAAGACTTCTCCATTAGAAATTTCGGGGTATGTGATGTCTGCCAACCCGCATTAGGCCAGCGTGGTGGACTAAGGCCTAAACTCTCTCAGTAGCAGAGGAAGCCCGTGCTCAGCAGTGGGACATAATATAAAAAATACTTTTGGAGTGCACTCAACTAATACGCTATCTAGTACTGCGGCTTTGGCCGTATGATTTGTTATTTTAAACAGCCCTGTATTATAAGACCGTCCCACTGCTGGGCAGGGACCTCCCCACTATTAATAAAGTACAAGTAATATTTTATTTACAATATAACTTCGATATAAATAAAACCTGTCTAAGTAGAATTCCACACACGAAAATCATAGGTACTGATTCCTAGTATGCCTATTTTCTAAGGTATAATTTATTTATGTTAAACATACGACATTCGTTCACGTGGGCGTGGTCACAGGCTTGGTTAAAGATTGGCTTTGTATGACTGAAGGTAAAGTCGTGATGCGTTGCCGTCCAAATCAAATTAGGGAAATTTACTAAAGATCCGTTGATAATGATAAAATCATCATCTTCCACTGCTGAACGTAGGCCTAAAGATTTCCAGACCGACCCTCGTTAGAAGTGGCCTGCTTCCAGCGGGTTCCTGCGACCTTTATCAGCACCCTTATTCTGTATGACACACGTTATTTTCAAGTAACAAGCGCATAACGTAACTCATCGCTTTTATCACTATGAAAGTTGGGATACAGAATACCATTTCACGCTAATTACACGAAGTTAACGTACCGCGGCTGGGTTACGAGTCAATAGTGTCATAGAGAATAAGGGGGCTGGTCGTTTGTCCAACTTGCAGCCTGCAGGTGGTTTTCCAACGCTACGCTCACCTGTACGTGGTCGTTAATCTCCATTAGTGAACTGTTAAATGACAAAAAAAATAAGCTTAAATAATAAAATAACGTTGAAAATTATATACTTAAATTTTACAATAAGTAATAAGTACTACATTAGAAAGCAACAATTAAAAAAAAAAAGTTTAAAAATATTAATTCTTGTCACGCGGGGATTATCTGGAAATCTATTCAGAAAACCGCTCGAGATATCTACCCTTTAAAAAACACTTATGAACCCACAATTTAGTTAATAAGATGTCCTAAAACCTAAAACTTACGCGTTTATTACGTTATAATGTATTTATTTACCAACTAATATTACTTGCAGGATCATTGCTATAGTATGCTATAGTATCGACAATCTATTTACAGATTAGGTGTATAATTCTTATGGTATAATAGTTTTAAAAGTTGCTATGATAGCGTGAGCAGCTGGTGTCAAAATCAAAATGCATGCTAAGTATAATCATGTCTCAAATCAGTAGCAAACTCGAAGCATCATTCAGAGCAGCGTCTTTGCCGCTTCCTTTGAGTATAATACGTAGATTAACAAATTACATAATTATTCCCATAAATAATCTGTGAATAAATGAAAAAAAAAAATGTAGTGTAGTCATATCTGCCTACCGCGTTGGTAAGAAGGGTCTTAAATGAATAACTAACAAACGCATTTCATTAAAGTTTATAACAACCTTATTACTTCTAAAACTCCTGAATGCATAACTGTACATAACTCATAAATAAACAAAGAAAGAAAACATTTTAATTGGTCCAATTCATAATTCGAATGTAATCATAGATCGAAGCTCAGAGATGCTATCTCTCTTATTAACAAATTACCACCAGTCACTTATCGAAACGTCATAATCTCTGAACTGATTGCAACAGGGACGTGCATTGATTTACACCGATCACGGCCCCCACACGATACTGACCGATTTAGATAAAATATTCTATATATTAACATATTTATTTTCGGCCCTTAGGTAAAACACAATCGGGAAAACAAACCTTATTCCGTTGACACAAAGTGGTCTCGTTTTGAATGGAAAGTAACGTAAACTTTGTAATTTATATGCAAAATGGTTGCCGTGATGAAAATGTCGATACAACAAATAGTGGACCTGTGTCGCGTTGATTTATAAGTGGAGACCGTATCTGGGACAAATACATGCAAAATGTACTGGAATTAAATTTTATACATAACTGTTTTTAATATGGAGCAGAAATGTTTTTTGATTAGTACGGAAAAGTTTTACAAGCTTTTGTCTGTGGTTTAGCTTGTGATAAAAGGCTCAGAGATAATGTAACTTCTTAAGAATAATATCTTATTGGATCAGTAGTTTAGATATTGTGCGTGGATATCAGGAAATGGTAAAAAATATCAACAAAGCCGAAACAAAATTATGGCCATAAAAATATTTTCTAACAGGCCGGCATAATTGTGTCGACTGGCAACGGAATAGGGATTACCATCGCTCGTCAGCCGACACTATGTAGATCCCACTCCGCTTATTGTCTACTGCAGTAGGGTACCTTTGCCGTGCCCTTGATAAATGACATCATAATCAAACATATGCCCTTAAATTTTAGACCTTATTACCCACCATGAAGGCTCTAATCATTAATTTATTTTAAAATGCCTCCACAAGTATTTCATATCCTTAATTTCTGTTTCACGCTTTACCTAAAGAAATCATTGTAGAAAGCAAAGAAAACATGCGCTATTTGTTGTGTACAGTCAGCAGCATAAGTAGATGAACAAATTCAAAATTTCAAATTGCCTACATGCTTTTGTGTTCTTACTAATCTTTTTTTTCTCTTCGCAAAAATAAAATAAAAGGTATTTACTTTACTTCAAACGAAGAAAAAAATAATTAAGTTTAACTTAACGCGTATATAAGCGATTTGATATTTTGATTTTGTACCGATATTTATGCTGCTGACTGTACATTATTGATATAACTGACACTATTACAGTCTGGTGCAGTGGTGAATACTTGCTGGTGGCTGGTTATATCCGCCCGGATAGCGGCCATCGTACACAAGGTAAAACCTGCTATAGTGGCCCACGTATTCCGGCATCAGCCTACATCATCCAGTTACAAACAGACCGTAAGTAGTAAACGGGTTTGATCCGAATTATATTTTTCCCAGTAATATTTTTTTTGGATTTTTTGTTGTACAAACAATAAATACAAAAGCACTCAGTCTTCCAATAATTTAAAGGGTTGGCCACAATTTTAGTAATCTCTACTGCAAAATTTTACGGTCTCTCAAAATCCTATTTCTTTACTTGTACCTAAGTAATAGGGTAGGTGACTACTTTTTTAAAATACAATTATGAAAAATGTATGCTATCCAAAATCTAATGGAAAAAGAATTTTCAGAATTGGCGCAATAGTAAGTAAGTTATAAAGCTTTGAAATTTGGTGGAAGGGGTAGCTGTCAAATAACAGCAATACTAGGTTGTGACGTCACCAAGCGCCGTCGGCCATAACGCTGCGTGCGTGCGAAAGAGATAGCGCGATATCCCCGCCACGCCCCCACTTTTGCTCACAAGAATATTTCAAAATTGAATAACTGCTTTATTTTTCAATCGATTTTGATGCAGATTTCACAGAACATTTTTTATTTTTAGATTATTTTCTATCTAAGTCTACTAAGTGTACTACTAAGTCATATACTTCATTATCTAAATAATTGACGCCATCTCTTATAATTATGTCAAGGTCACAAATACCTCCTTTTGTATCCTCTATTTGTTTTATTGCAGTGAAATGACGAGACGAACATGCCGCTCGCCTGAAGGTAAGCGATACGACCGCCCATAAACAGTAGCAACGCAAAACTATAATTACAACACGTTTGAATTACAAAGCACTGCGTGGCACTCCACTGCGCTCGTCACCCTGGCATAAGATGTTAAGTCTCATAACAAACCTCTTCTTATAATGAAATCGTCATTAATAATCTTTATTTCAGCTCCGAAAAGTACCTTCTCTATTTATAACTCCACTGATGTTCTGATGAACTATCAAGGTCAACCGTAGTCATCATTAAGAAATAAAATCCGTTGCAATTCTCGCTAGAGTCAAGTGCGCTCTTTAATTAACCCAGAATATGTTAACCCTGTGATTCGAAACTCGGACATGCGTCCAATTTAAATAGCGATATCCTGTTTAGACATGATATTCTATTGGAATAATGTTAAATAGTATAGTATAACTGTAAAAATTTGTATTTTGGTCGCATTGGAAGTTTGGATACTTTTTACGACGTCAATACTGTAGGTCTGACTGTGCTTAATGTAGTCAAAAGATCGCAGAAAATTGAGACATTATGTCCATATATTGATTTTATGTTTTCCATAAATATTTAACACACACACACACACACTCACGCCTTTTATCCCCGAAGGGGTAGGCAGAGGCGCAACTAGTGCACCCACTTTTCGCCGTTATTCTGTCCCATGATGTGATACAGGGCGAGCCTATCGCCATACCGGGCACAAATTCCAGACTCCGGGCTGATACTGAATAGAAAAACTCAATATCACTTTGCCCGACCCGGGGATCGAACCCGAGACCTCAGCATTGCAAACGTACCGTAATACAACTACGCCACCGAGACAGTTGTCATAAATATTAAAGTTTTTGACATATTTTAATTTGACACATTTGATTATTACCGCCATCGTTATTATAGGTACAAACACGGCTCTAGCAATAATATCTATTCCAACTGTTATACCGAATTGAAAAAATTCCATTTCATAGTTACGAACATCCTAGCTAAAAAATATTATACCTCTCATGACCCGATTCCACTTAGAATCGATGCAAACAATGCAAATTGAATTCATAACAATAAATCGCTCCGTTAAAATCAGACCGCATACACGCGAAACTTCTCCGATAATCCACTAATCGATACATCGTTACATCGAGTTATCGAATCGAATAGAATATATTAATACGTGAGAAACGTTCGAGTTAGTTTGGAGATGTCTGCCGTTCTAAATCAGTGCAACAATGCGGCTCTAGCTTGCTCCGATTCGCTGCTAGGTGGACGTTCGATTTGTGTGGGTATTACCGGAAATTTCATTGGGACTAATATTTTATGAACTAGTTTTTACTCGGGATAAGGCAGGAAATCCAAAATGAGGTGAAATTAAAATTGAATCAGAATCAATTAAAATAAAAAAAATAACTTTAGGTATACCATACCATACCAGCCCTGTATTATATACTGACTGCCTCGGTGGCGTAGTTGTATTGCGTACGCGTTACGAGTACAATTTGCGCGCTGAGGTCCTGGGTTCGAATCCTGGGTCGGGCCAAAAACATTGTGACTGGGTTTTTCCATCTTAAAAATTACTCAGTCGCAGCTCGGAGTCAGGAAGTTGGCGGTGTGATACCCCCGTGCCTCGGAAAGCACGTAAAGCCGTTGGTCCTGCGCCTGATCTCTCTCCGGTCATGTCGGATTGCCGTCTCACCGGACTATGAGAGTAAAGGAATAGCGAGTGCACCCCGTGTATTGCGCACACACTTGTGCACTATAATTTATCTCCTGCGTATCTGGCTGATCTCTGTTGAGATTGGCCGCCGTGGCCGAAATCGGCTAGAAAGGGTATATTTTATATATACTGCCCACTGCTGAGCACGGGCCTTCTCTACAACGTAGAGGGTTAAGGCCTTATCCACCACGCTGGCCTAGTGTCGGTTGATGGACTTCACATACCTTCGAAATTCAGAGAACTTCTCAGGTATACAGATTTCCTCACGATGTTTTCCTTCGCCATTAAAGCGAGCAATAATTCACAAATAATACATACATAACTTTTTAAAAAGTCAGAGGTGTGTGCCCTTGGGTTTTGAACCTGCGGACATTCGTCTCGGCAATCCATTCCACTCCCAAGTAGGCTATCGCCGCTCAGGTATACTACGTGAAAATTGTTTATAATTAATACAGTAATTTTAGAAATGGCCCATTAACTTCTGTATAATATTAGTGAATATCATAATCTGATAGTTGCAAGATAAAATACAGTTACTCCTTATTAAATCTTAAGATTTTCCAGCCTTGATGATAAATCACTTGAGATTAGTTCAAACTCGTATGAGATTTATTGATCGTGGGCCTCGTGGTCGTCGTGTGATATTCGTTGATCACTCATTTTTAGCGATTATCCTCGGGTAACAAGATAAAATTCATCATTAATTTCAAAGTAATAGTTAATGGTGATCCTTTTTTGGTAATAGCTCTCTTAAAGTTTTGGTAGTGTATATTATCATTTAATTTGGATTAATCGTCGTACATATACCACATTTAATTTAAGGACTAAGTTGTATCTAAAAACGACTATTTTGCCCCACAGTGCACATATTACTTTAATTAACGTTTGGAATCTCCAGTTAGGCGTAAGGCGCATATATCTTCATGATCTAGTAATAACATGATCTAGTCCGCCCCGTGACCACAAAGTGCTGTAAAACCTTCGAAACGTCGGGAGAAAATAGAATAAAAAAAACGCGATAAAATCCGCAAAATAGTTTTATTTCAATGATCTAATACTATTCAAAGAACTATGAATGTGAAAGAGGTGTGTCAAGATCGTAGCAAGTGGTGCTCAATAGTCTCTGCCTACCCTTATGTGATAAGGGCGTTAGTGTGTATGTATGTATGCTAATACTATTCCCAATAAAGATTCAACAGGCATATCCATATTAAAACAGTCTGCAGCGGAGACGCGCGGACAGCAGACATCACAAAGTCCGCTCGGCAGGGCTTATCTCGCACTGCGCATTTCCCGCTGCAACCGCGCCAAGTATGCGTCATTCTGCACACTGCACACTGCACAATGATATATTATACTGCTTAGATTAACGGGACTTCGATTGGGTCGGTTCTATATGATTTTATTGGTTTTGGTAGTACTTTTTTGATGAGTTAAGGAGGTAGGTGTAACCTGTAGCAGTTGTCTTTTTAAACCCTTCAAATTACATCAGATTCGATTATGGATTCGTAAGAGTCCTATTTGTTTTCCAATGAAGTAAGACCTTGAGCTGTCATGGGATGTCAAGCGATGGTCAATAACATTTTGAGTAGCTTTAACGATTTAACAAACTTAGTAATTATTTTGTTTATGTAAATTTGTATGTTATGTTAAGAAGTTACTAGATTGATTGTCGAAATAAAAACCAAATCACTGAGAAACCTGAACAAGATCGAACATTACCAAATCATCCCAATACGATAAGTACATCGCACTTTCATTCTCGCGCAGCCCTTATAATGCAAAGTTCACACTTGCGCGTGGTGTGTTTCTCACAAAACGGCCATTCGTGCCGGACGTTTAGCATTAAATATATGTTTTACCACCTTATAAAGATTGCGTCCAAGATCCGCGCCCGGGGCATGCGGCACGAACCACTTGCCCGGTACGACAGTTCTTGCGCCTTGCTTGGTCCGGGAGTTGGGAACGCGTTTTATAGCGTGTTTATTGATGCTTGATTTTGGTTGTGTGCGAGATTTAGCTTAGTAATTTGTTATGTGTAAGGTTTACATTCATAATTGTAAGTTCGTATTATGTTTGGATTTCGTTATGATAATGGAAGATATTGTTTAATATTGTGTTTTAGTAAATGCATGATAGCGTCTTGGTTACGTTTTCGGGAATTATGGTACGAATGTCATTGGTTCGCGTTACTATAGTTCTAGCACCTTGTTTGATTAATGTTTGGATTTCTTTGCTAAAATTGATGAAATGGAGCATGGATTCCACAAATTTAATTTGATGTAATTTAGAACGTTAGTTAAGACTTAGACAATTTATAGCGAGGTGTGATTACAAGATTAAGAAGCATATAATGTAGGTATTAAAGTGAACAGAATAAATTTAAATAAAAGTACATTTCAACATAGAGTTTATTGCATGATTAAATTCAAAATAATGTATCAGTGTTTTGAATATGTATGGCTGTTAACCGTGACATTAAAATTATATAAATTAATTTGATTGAGGATAATTGGTTTGTTGAGTACTTGATACACTTGTTTATTGTGCAATAAACAATGTCAGGTGATTCAGAAAAAGGTTATCCCACTGTATCGGATATCATAAATTTGATTGATTTGATTTGATTGATTTTTGATTTGATGAATTTATGACGACCGACTTTTATTTCGTATGATTAATGTATTTGGGTTCATTATTTTACGCCTTTTCATTCATACTCGTGAGTCATTTCGTCTCATACAAACACCGTATTTTCCAGGATTTTGAGTATCCACGTCCCACTGATGCCAATAAACTATTTTCATATAAAGAGACAAACAATCCTTCGCATTTATAAAATGTGTAACATTTTTAATAATAATAATCATCATCAGCATCAGCCCGTTGCATTCCACTGCTGGACATAATATTGAATATTATATATCATTTTAATAATATTGAAATCAAAATATAGACATATCCATTTTTAAAAAAAAAACTTTTACAACTCCATCAATTAAATTGATAATATAATTAATCATTCAGTTTCATATTAAAATAAAGTCATTAAAATATTATTAAAGCTAACAAGAAATATTAAACAATTTTCGTCACCAAGCTCCCGGCCTATGACGTCAGTGCACATACGAGCGCGGCAGTGTGCGCCTGCCCGCGGCCGCCATGTGTGCTTCGTGATGGCCAAGCGCCGTGACTTCACCAGGAATGTTTATTGGACAGGCCAGGGCTTGCAAAACGCTCACATATTATTGTCACAGTATATGGTACTAGGAAGTGTCAGACTCCTGGACTATACTTGTCGAGTGTGTGAATTGATATAGGGCTTGCAATATGGAAATGTTGTGTACTGAATTATGTTAGGCACCAGCCTCCTATACTTTATGGAGACATCAATATCCCACCTATAGGTACATGCAGATCTAATTTTTTATGAAGACTTAGATCTTTTGTGCTGGCCTAGTCTAATGCCGTTTGACAGACTTCATGTACCCTCGAAATTCCTACGCAGATCTCTTAAATATCAGATCTTCGCAATATGTTTCTGTAGCCGTTAAAGTTGTTGATAAAAATTATAATTATAAAATATAGTGAAATGCGTCCACTTAGGCACCTAGACTATATCATGACGTATTTTGTAAAATTTGTGTCGTGACTATAATATTAATATTTAAATATATGCCATGAGGGAGCAATACTACTCCCTGTCTATAAAATATAATACTCTTAACCATATTTTATCTAAATGATAATTGAACAAATTATATTAATTCATACATCAATTACATTTGTAGGTACTGTTAAATCAAATTATAAAACAATCTCAAAGACTCAATACAATCTGACTCCTGGTCTACACATTGCCCCCAATTTCCATGTGTGTTCTTGATGATTAACCTGAGTGTCGCGGTATGTTGATTGGACAGCCAATGCCGCTGATATATTTATGTTGAACTTGTATAAGGCGTTCGGAATGCTTGCTGCAGCCTGGCTGTTTGCCTATAATAAGATATTATGGAATACATTTTGTGGAGTCTAAAAGACATTTATATAGCCCGAAAATTAGTAAGGTGGGCAACTGATTTTAAGTAATTATACTGGTGATAGGTCTCTCATATGTAAGAGTCCGTCTGGGTGGGTACCACCGCAATGTCTATTTCTACCGGCAAGCAGCAGTGTGCATGCACTGTTGTGTTTCGGTTTGAAGGACATTGTAGCCAGTGTAACTACTGGACATAATGAGACTTAACATCTTATGTCTCGAAATGACGAGCGCAGTGGAATGCCACACAGTACTTTGTAACTCAAGGTGCTGTATGGTGTTACTACTGTTTATGGGCGGTCATATCGCTTACCATCAGGCGAACGGCATGCTCGTATCGTCACTCGATGCCATAAAAAAACTCAGTTTTTGCAATAAAGGCTTTGATAGTCGTAGAGGTAAACGAGTCGAAAATGTTTCTATACTACTATCAAAGCTTTTCTTCGATTAGAATATCCGTAATTTCAAAATACGGATTTGCCTCCGTAGACGGAATCTGATCTTCATCTCCACCAAAAATATCCCCAACTCCAGAATAGTAGATGGCTGGTCTTAGAGTAAAGGAAAGGGGATTAACCAATTAGGAATGGGGATTCATTTAGCTTCCATAAATCTCACTCGACACACGAAACGCAACTGCAAGCTGTTGTTTGTAGGTTTTCTGTGAGGTAACTTTGAATAGAAGTAATAGATTGATTATTTATCTAACGTGTAACGTAGCTTATAACCTCTTTGCTTCAAAAACTAAAACATAATAAAATTACTCAAGATTACAGTCGAATTTGAAGTAATCCAGAAAGCTCATCTCGACCCAAAAACTCTTTAATAGTAAAATACTAATTATTCCATCGCAAACCCACAATAATTGATAGTGAGTTGCTAATCGGCAGTCGTTGGAAGGCCGTCTTCAACGAGTCGGACTGGAAGTTTTTGGAGAGACCTATGTTCAGCACTGGGCTTACTGCTCCTAACAATTTGATCATAATTGTTGCTCTTACTTTATCTCCCGCTTTATTATGAAAGGGAGTGGAAAATTAACTTTCAATTTATAGACAAATTTTAATTTATATCAGACCTGCCAAACTTCACCGCCATCATAAAATGTCACTATTGATCTAGTTTACCAAAGTTGTAACGGCGGGTGTGAAGACAGGACAAAAAAATCACTCTTGATATTTATTTCGCACTGAAACTCCTCCAGCCCTCAAGAGAGTGATAGACACATCCCTACAGCTTGGTTTAACACTTTAATGCCCGGTACACACAATCAGATATTTGTTTTAAATTATGGTAATAAAATGTCTGCGCGAGTCACGCGCGCTTGAGTGCGCGTGCGCGGATGGGACGAGAATTAGATCATTCCCAGATCGTGGCCATTATGTGAATTAGCTACGGGATCATGGATTTCTAAAGTATGAAAAACAAGGATATGCTTTGATTACGAATGAGATTGTTTTGATTTAGTGGGATGGGAGAGATCGTGGCTTTGTATTACAGTGTTTTGAGTTGAAGTATATTGTAAGTTTAGTGTTCTGGCTTGAAGATGTTAAGACTTATGATCTGATGTGTCAGAGTAATTCTTGTCTTGGTTAAGCAAACCGCTGGCTTGTATTATTACTGCTATAAGAAGCCGTACTTAGTATTTAGGGAGTATTATAATTTAGTCGTATAAAAATATATAATTTAGTTATTTGCATTACATTACATATATGGTAGATAATTATATTCTAAGTTAAAGGCAATCTTTTACATAGTCTAGTCTAGAATATTCTTCAGAATTTCATGACAACAGTTGCTTAAAAATACTTCATATAAAAACATGATCTACAGTGTATTTAAGTTCGAAATCCCTCTTGGAATTAGGACAGCGGGCTAAAGGTCCGAAACGATAAATCTCCCGATCGCCACCGCCTTCCAGTCCAGATAATGTATTTCTGTTCGGCCGTTACACTTACTTTGGCAATTTGCGGGAACCTTTGTGCCCCTAAGATATCTCGTCAGACAATTGTACTGTATTCGTTTTGTGTGAGTATGTTTAGGGAGTGGGTCGGTTTGATTCGATATAATTTCAGTGTGTAGTTTTTAAATAACTTTAGTTCACATGCAATGCAATCAGCCCTGTATTATATATACTGACCACTGCTGAGCACGGACCTCCTCTACTACTAAGAAGGGTTAGGCCTTAGTCCACCACGCTGGCCTAATGCGGGTTGGCAGACTTCACATACCCTCTAAATTCTTATGGAGAATTCTCAGGTATATAGGTTTCCACACGATGTTTTCATTCACCGTTAAAGCCAACGATAATTGATTAACAATACACACGTCACTTCGAAAAGTCAGAAGAAGGTATGTGCCTTGGGTTTCGAACCTCCGGACATTGTCTCGGCAGACCGTTCCATTCCCAGCTAGGCTAACGTCCACTAGTTCACACGTATGTCATTTTATGAGACAATTTATCTTTAACATGAAATAAAGAAATTTATTTCACCAAATGAACTTTTTAAACAATTAAATTGTTTTACGATGTCACACTACGCTAAACCTGTCCTGTGGGGTTTAAAATAAATGAAAACTATATCTTTGTTAGTCCTTTTTACTGTACTAAACACTTGTTTAAAATTTATAGGTATCATCAGTAATACCAACAATGACATTTGCATTTATAAAAAGCTAACCCTTTGACTAGATGTATAATTTTGAATTAATGTACAGTCAGCAGCATAAGTAGATTAACAAATTCAAAATTTCAAATTGCCTACACACTTTTGTGTTCTTACTAACCTTTTTTTTCTCTCCACAAAAATAAAATAAAAGGTATTTACTTTACTTCAAACGAAGAAAATAATATTTCAGTTTAACTTAACGCGTATATAGGCGACTTGAAATTTTGATTTTGTACAGATATTTATGCTGCTGACTGTACACCTAGTTTTAAATTATAATATACATTCTAAAACCATAAAAATTTAATAATTTAAAATTGCCATTATTTTTTAAAACCCATGTAAGTCAATAAAAACGTGTTTCGAATTATTTATCTTTTACTAATCAGCTTGCTTGTATCATCTCCCTATAAATCCATAAACAAAGTTATCGCTCGGCTACGTGATGTATCCCCATCTTCAGGAAGGGCTAAGGTCTGAGCCCATTTACAAATCACAAACACTGACCGCCCCCCTCGCCCCTCTCGTCCACCCTAACCCTTTCACCTTCCTAAAATATACGATTTGAACACCATTTAATTGCATCGTAAAATACGGATTTATTATTTACGCCTTTGAAGTGATGTTTAATAATACCTTTTTATATGTTGTTTGTGTGTCAAGGTCGCCTAAGTCGTTCTTTAAATAGTCTATTAGGCTCGTATTTTACTTTTTAGCCAGTGTTATTTCATCATTGGTCAAATAAAGTAAACGGTCTTATTACACTGGACGAGCGAGCAGCACCTTCGCCTCACTGTGAATTCGCTTGCAATTCGCTAGTGTGATAAGAGCCTAACTTTACCTGACCACGGATGAAACAACCCGTTCTAAGTCACGCTGTTTTATGTATAAATTAGCTTTTGCTCGCGGTTGCGCCCGCGTGAAAAAGTTTTTCCGGGATAAAAGTCCCGCTTTATATTTTCTTGGGATAAAAAGCCTATGTCCTTTCTAGGGTCTCAAACTATCTCCATACCAAATTTCATGGAAATCCGTTTAGTAGTTTCGGCGATGTGCAATAACAAACAAACAGAAAAAAAAACCATTTGTTTAGGGATAGTCATTTACATTCAGTTTTAACTCGTAGAAAATAATATTAATTTTTTTTTGTTTTGATTAAGGCTTTGTATGTGACAACAATAACATTTTGTAAATTAGGGTAGAAAAATTAGAAATATACCTACCTATATTATTATACATATAGATATAATACGGTTTATTCATGAAATAACTAGGACGCATTATCACATTTGAATAACTATCAGTTAATTCTTCAGATAAAGACGGCCATGGCTGCGGCCGCTTCCGCCGGAAGTCCAAGTTGGAGCGACATTCAAACTCGACCGGAACTAGATGGAATGACGACATACATTTCGAATTTGGAATGGCTATTGTCCGTTTTAGATTACGGGACCGCGTGTTCGCACGAATTGTATTGGGTTCTTGGAGTTGGTTTACTGAACCCTAAAATGGGGTTTGTTATTGTATGTATTAATTTTTCCAATGTCTTTTTAAAATCGAGCTCAAAGAGATGTCAAAGAGTGGTATGAATTTATACTTGCGTAATTATCATTTAACCTTCAAAAAATAATCATAAAAGAAAATCAATAATGTATAACCTTGCTTAAAATTTCCTGTTAACACTTTGAAATATGAATAAGGTACGGAACTCCAAAAAAAAAGAAAGAAACGGATTTTTGGTGAAAATATTTGTTATTCATGGATGATTTTAGGCGCAATGTTAGCAGAGGGAAAGACAAGTACGTGGTTTTATTCATTAACGCAATGTCAAAATGATCTTGTACTTATAACACGGTGGCGATTATCATGAGAAAAACAACTAAACTATCTCAATTGAACAATAACATCATAACAATCAAATACATAAAGAATAACATTACTCTCGTAATGGATTAAGAGAGGTAACCTGATATAGCAAACACAACCGTTGGAAACTATCGACGCGCCAATTAAGACGTTTTGATAATTGCCAATGCTCACTTGACCGAGCAGGGGGCCGAGCACACTCGACTTGAGTGGGTTTACTGTCATAAGAGCTTTGAAATCTAGGTATTGAAGTATTTAGCTTGTGTTCTGGGTGAGGTCATGAGGTATTTTAAGAATGTCGCGTGAGGTAGGAAAGGCTAAGTGATCTGAAATAAACTATGTTCTGAGTGAGCTTACGAATTTTCAGAAAAGTTGTAGGTAGCAAATGTCAAATATTTAGTGCTGTGAAAATTCTAGATATTAAAATATCTAGGTATCTTGGTATTAAAGACTACGTTCTGGGTCATCCTACGATTTTTCAGAAAAGTTGTAGATAGGAAATGTTAAATGCTAAGTGCTTCGAAATCGAAATCCATATTAAAGTATTCTGAATCAAATCATACGCATACTCACTTTTATCCCCGGAGGGGTAGGCAGAGGCGCAACTAGTGCACCCACTTTTCGCCGTGCGTATTCCGTCCCACGATGCGATAGGGGGCGAGCCTATCGCCATATCGGGCACAAATTCCAGACTCCGGGCTGATACTGATTAGAAAACATCCAATATCACTTTGCCCGACCCGGGAATCGAACCCAAGACCTCAGCATTGCAGTCGTACCGAAATACAACTACGCCACCGAGGCAGACCATGTGAGATATTTTCAGAATACTCCTACGAAAAGTAGACTACGCATAAAATTTAATCCAAATCCGTTCAGAGAATCCTCTTTATCTTTGACTTAACAAACCTCTTTTTTTTATTATTATTATTTCATTGAATGACGAGACGAGCATACCGTTCGCCTGATGGTAAGCGATACGACCACCCATAAACAGTAGCAACACCATTCAGCACCTTGGGTTACAAAGTACTGTGTGGCATTCCACTGCGCTCGTCATCCTGAGACATAAGATGTTAAGTCTCATTATGTCCAGTAGTTACACTGGCTACAATGTTCTTCAAAGCGAAACACAACAGTTCCCATTATAACAGTTTTATACATATAAAGAAGTAAGATGGATCCCAAAATGAATTGCATGCATTGTACCTCGCCCCTTTGTACTAATCAATTATAACAATATTTGCAAGGGACTAAGTGGCGAGAGGACGATATCTACTACGAGAGGACGATATAACAACACGATCCGTGATTAACTAAATATGTTTGGTTAAAGAAATGTTACTCGGCATCCTTAAGACACTGGTTAATTTTGTGAGTGTACCTTGCTGATGAGATTTCCTTCAGTTTAGTATAAAGAAAGCAGGTGATAAATACAATATGGCGATGGGCTCGCCCCCTATCACATAATAGGACGGAATAACGGCGAAAAGTGGTTGCAACTAGTTGCGCCTCTGTCTACCCCTTCGAGGATGAAGGGCGTGTGTGTGTGTGTGTGTGTGATAAATACACCATATTGCTCTCTGACCATGAATGATAGTGCGCTCCGTGACCATGAAAGCTGAAAAGTCTTCGAAACGTCGGGTGAAAATTATTTCAAAATCAACATTCGCGTAAGCATAAGAAATCATTGAAAACACAATAACACATGTTAAACAATATGTAAACATGTTTTAGTCATTAAAATAGCTAGAAGCCAATGACGAAATGAAAAAGGGAGAAGAATATACTTAGTTTCTGTTCACGTCTGTTCTCACATTTCTATTCCTGGAATAGTTAACAAATCAGTAGTATAGCTTATTTTATTTACAAATGGTGCTTTTAATTAGTAGCAGAATTTTCTGAATCAGTTTATTTTGTAATTTGAAAGATACTAGTCTACATACAAACTTTAAATATAAGTGAGAGTGTATAAAAGATTCAATAAAACATTCAACATAATATCTTCATAGCCTATATATAAAGTTATAATTGAAAATACTACAGCTATTTCAACATAGAAACTCAAACCGACTTGACCGCTTTGAGTTATCTATTCGCCAAGAAATTCATACGTCAGGGCCCCCGCCCCCCGCGGCCCGGGGGGTCAAGATATGGTCGAATTAATATTCATACGGCAAGCCCAGGTGGCCGTCACAATCTGAGAAGGGTGGACTTTGGATTGGTCACTCCATTGAGATAAGCTTGCAGAGGGTGTGTTTTAGGTGTTCGGATTTATGCCTATAAGATGTTGTCTCTTCGAGAACTAGTAATTGCAAACTTGCCTTTATCTTACTGCAATGAAGGGGTGAAGCAACACATTTTTCATGTATCTTGCTTCACGAACGAGGTAGACGTCCTGACGCTGAACATAGGCCTCCCCCAAAGATTTCCAGACGGACCTGTCAAAAGCAGCCTGCATCCAGCGTAAACATTGATGTATGGGTTTTTTAATACATCAATGAGCGTAAATCAATATTAAATATCAATATTATAGTCTATTCAATTTGATGTTAAAATAATCCAATTATTTTATTAAAATCTAATATCCACCTCATGGACCAACTTCAGTGACTGGTCTCATCTACACCACTCTATGAGGGGTGGCTTTCCTAAGAACGTAACAGGGTGGGCAATACGGGCCCTTGTCTTATCTGAGCCCACGCCCGAGGAGTCCGCCTGATGGATTAACTTCATTGTTCTGCCCAGTGACGAACAATTTATAATTACTGTGTCCGAGTGTGGTTTGTGAGGGTTGGAAAGTCGAATATATTGCGTGACATTCAAATGTGTTTCTGAAGATAGTTTCATATATGTGGGAGTTTCTCGAAGAAACATACATAAATTTGCTGGTATTGGAATTGGATATAAGCTCGGCAAAATGTGGATGTAATTGCGCCTCTGCCTAACCTTTTAGAGTTATCCCTGTGAGGTTATGTCTATGTTACATATGATCAACTAATATATTATTTTTGTTTGATTGTTTCTACGGTGTCTTTAAAGAGAAGCTGTTTGCAGAATGTTTTCGTCCCATGATATAATAGAAATAATCTTTTTTTTTTTTTTTTTTTTTTTTTTTTATTGCATTTAATGACGAGACGAGCATGCCGTTCGCCTGATGGTAAGCGATACGACCACCCATAAACAGTAGCAACACCATCCAGCACCTTGACTAACAAAGTACTGTGTGGCATTCCACTGCGCTCGTCACCCTGAGACATAAGATGTTAAGTCTCATTATGTCCAGTAGTTATACTGGCTACAATGTCCTTCAAACCGAAACACAACAGTGCATGCACACTGTTGCTTGGCGGTAGAAATAGACATTGACAATTCGTAGCATGTGGCGCTCAATAGTCTCTGCCTACCCCTATGGGATAAGGGCGTGAGTGTGTATGTATGTATGTATGTATATAATAGAAAAAAACTTCATCAATCCAAATCTCGGAAAAATCTAATTTAAAAATACGAATTTCATTTACCTGATTTGGGAATTGTACCCATAATTCTAAATCTAAGTGCGTCACAAAACCAGTGAGACTTAAGCAGTAGTTTAAATATTTGTCGGAAGATGACCGCCTACCTGAAGGATTCACTTGAGGGCGTTTCAACCCTTATCACAGCAAACCAAATTAACTGTTCAAAACATCTTGACCAAGTTATTGTTCGGGGTCCACTCGACCGTCACAAATTATAAAAACAAACTGTAGAAGGTAAATACGGAGTGTTTAGTATGTGTTATAATTGGCTATTATATTTCCTTTTGTGATGAAAGCAAATTTTAAGGATAGCTTAGATGTACAAATAAGTTTTCAATTGTAGATTTAATTTAATTTAATCGATTTATCGTATGACGCAACCGCGTGGAAATCTGCATAGATAAAAAATCTGTAAGGATTTTGAAAGATATGTAAAGTGTACCAACCAATGTTAACTTAGGCCCTCTACTGTAGAGGAGACTAAGCATAGGTATCCTGGAAGATAAATTATGTAAAACAAATTGGGAGTAGAAAACGAGGGTTGGAACGTGATATTAGAGGCTTCAAGTAGATTTAGCATATCCTGGTGAATCGTAATATCGCTCCCGGTATGAATTCATGTGTAGCAAAATAAAGGCCACTACGATTATTCTTGGAAAGATCTAGAAAGTATGTAACGAAGGAAAGAGCTCCTCAGTGGCAAAGAGGGGAAGTGGTATGACGACGTAAATGAATTAACTTCCTCTAGGGTCTTCTGAGATCGAAAGAACCACCAAAACCTACAACAAATGCCTATATTTGATCTCCATACTTCAAATAGAAGACTGTACGCTATATACAGATATGTATGTATGGTTCTTAGAAACTTTGTGAAAACCTCAACGGATTTCTATTTATATAAAAGACCAATCCAAAAAGTCTGTTCGTTGACTTGGAAAAATGTGCTGTCACACCACATCTACAAATGAGTGGCCGCAATTTCCTCCGAGTATGCCGAGTCACCGAGACACACATGTCACCCGAAACCCGTCTCTAAGTGTTTGGGAATAGGGGTGACAAGTTACAACGTTTGTGGTTGTAACATACGGGTGGATATTGCGTCGACCTTTCGGATGAAATAGAAGCGATAAGTTACAAAAAAAATATTATTATTTGGTGGTTTTTAACCGAATACGGTTCTCTTATCTATTCTCTTGGCTTCATATGTTACTAGATTATTGATATTTATTTTAATGAGACTCTCAAATGGGACAAAATCAAAACAAAACTGTTGTAAAAATAGTTTGGTTGAACAATTTTATTAACACAAGGTTTTAGAATCATTTTCATATTTACATACCTCCAAAACTTTTACGCCAACTTAATGCTAAGTAAAGACGAGCAAGTTCATGCAGCAATATCTCCATAGTTCTATACACATGCAAGTTGCTGCAAGTCCTGCAAGCTACGGTAAAAAATACTTGCAGAAGTCGACTTCTTCAAGTTTTTTTGGTAATTAGAAAGCACATGATAAGCTATGTAGTAAAAAATCTCTAACAAAATACTATCATATAATATAAAAAATCATGCACGACAAAATTAAGCTCAATATGTACACAACGAAAGGGTAGGTTGTGCTGTGGCATAAATGATCACCGGGAAACACTGACGAAGACAAATGACGCCCGATGTCGAACTTACACAGAGATAAGGTAGGCTCCTTAAATTAGCTGCGTTTTACTTGACTTGGTCCTTGGGTATTTTTCACTGTCTACCGTCGAGACGGGTTGTGTGTTTGCTCTTAAAGGGGTATTATAATTAAGCGTTTCTTTGGACTGTTAGTGGTTTGTAGATATGCTTAACTATATAGAATACTAGTCTTTTGCTCGCGTGAATGAGTTTTTCCGGGACAATAGTCCCGCTTTATATTTTCCCGGGATAAAAGTAGCCTATGTTACTCGCTTATAATGTAGCTTTATATTGACGAAAGAATTTTTAAAATTTGTCCAGTAGTTTTTGAGCTTATCCGTAATAAACAAAAAATCAAATCTTTCCTCTTCATAATATTAGTACAGAGTATAGATAGGCATTTGTTTTCCCATTTGTTAGCCCAGCACGGACCTCCTCTACAACTGAGAGGGTTTAGGCCTTAGTCCACGCTGGCCTAGTGCGGGTTGGCGGACTTCACATACCTTCGAAATTCTTATAGAGAACTTCTCAGGTATCAGATGCGCTGCACCCAGGCGGAGGGAGTATGTCGTCCAACTGTACCTTGCGGCACTCCAGGAGTACCGTGAGGCCGTACGGGCCGCGCAGACGGCTAGTTGGAAGAAATATTGTACTGCTGCTGAGGGGGAGAGTATGTGGGACGGAGTGTACCGCGTTTTGCGGGGTACGGAGCGCCGTCGCCCTGAGTGTCTGCTGCGTGGGGGGGATGGTCATGTGTGTACACCAGCTGAGTCGGCTCAGTTGCTACTGAACGAATTTTTCCCGGAAGACGATTTCAGGCAAGACACTCGGGAGCAAGCGGAGTTGAGAGAAGCAGCTCAACCCGAAGCGTTATGGGATGAATGTGGGCCTGACGACCCGGATTTCACGGCATCGGAGCTAGAATGGGCTATGCTGTCTTTCTCACCGAAGAAGGCACCCGGGCCGGACCACCTCACTGCTGATGTGTGTACAGCGGCAATCTCTGGGGACAGAGGATGTTTTCTGGCCCTGGCGAACGCGACGCTTCGCCTGGCATATTTCCCGCGACAGTGGAAGCGGGCGGCTGTATGCGTCCTCCCTAAGCCGGGTGGTAAAGACCCTGCACAACCGCGCTCGTACCGACCTATTGGGCTGTTACCGGTTCTGGGTAAGATTATAGAAAAAATGATGGTGAACAGGATCCGGTGGCACCTTTTGCCAACCATTCATCCAAAGCAATATGGCTTTATGCCCCAGCGGGGGACGGAGGATGCCCTCTATGACCTAGTAAACCATATAAAAAAAAAACTAAATAATAAAAAGATTAACATCTTGGTGTCGCTGGACATAGAGGGCGCCTTTGATAATGCTTGGTGGCCTGTATTAAGGAAACAGATGGCTGGCCGAGGGTGCCCAAGGAACCTGTTTGCTCTAGTCAGTTCTTACCTGCAGGACCGGAGCGTAGAGGTGTTTTACGCGGGGGTGCGCCTGGAAAGGCACACGAACCGGGGATGCATTCAGGGCTCAATTGCGGGGCCTACTATGTGGAACCTGGTGCTGGATCCGCTTATTCGGGACCTATGGGGATGTGGCGTCTATTGCCAGGCGTTTGCCGACGACATTGTGCTGGTTTTCACGGGCGACCAGTTGGGGGACCTTGAGGATCAGGCGAATCGGGTGCTTGACCGTGTGTGCGAATGGGGCGCAAACAACAGGTTACGGTTTGCACCACACAAAACAAATTGTGTCGTAATAACCAGAAAGAGGTGTGTTGGTACCCCGGTGGTGCGCATGGCAGGGCAGACCTTAGCTATGGTCAAACAGGTCAAACTTCTGGGGGTCGTGTTGGACGATCGACTGAGTTTCGGGCCACACGTGGAAATGGTAAGTAAAAAAGTTATTAATTTTTTTAAGCAACTTGAGAGAGCAGCCAGAGTAACGTGGGGTCTGAATCCGGAAATTGTCCGCACGATCTATCAGGCGGTCGTGGAGCCGGTGATATTGTATGCGGCGAGCGCCTGGGTTGGTGCCGTAGGTCTGCGTTATGTGGTGGCAAGGATGCGTGCGGTACAATGCTCCTTTGCTAAAAAAATTATAAAAGCATATAGGACAGTATCGCATGTGTCTGCTATCGCTATGGCGGGTCTGATACCTATTGAGCTGCGGGTCGAGGAGGCGGCATCACTCTACCAGGTGAAACGTGGGGGCCCCCTGGAAGAACTATATGGGAAGATATTTGAAGGAAAGGTGAAACCGGGAGATATGCCGCACCCAGCCTCATGGCAGTCGATTGCGTACTCCGCGTTGGATGGGTCGGGGGTGGCCGGACTGTGCGTCTACACGGATGGGAGCAAGATAGAAGGGAAGGTTGGTGCGGCACTCTCGGTCTGGAGGGACGATGCGGAGATAAACTTCAGACTTTTTAGTCTGGAAACTTACTGCACCGTTTTTCAGGCCGAGATGTTTGCGATCTTGAAGGCGACGGAGTTAGTGGAATTATATAAAGAACAAGTGGTCAACATTCTTACAGATAGCAGGTCATCTGTTGACCTACTGCAGAGTATATGCACCACTAGCCCCGTTGCCAGCAAGATTAAACACAATATCCGAAAACTGGCTTCTGCGGGTGTGGATGTACGGATGTTTTGGCTGCGGGCTCATGTTGGTATCCCTGGCAACGAGCGTGCAGATGAGCTAGCAAAGCGTGCGGCCAGGAACGGGAATACTGTTGTTGATTACGACAGATTTACGCTAGCATGCGCTAGGGGTATTATCAGGGATAGAAGTTTGTGCAGGTGGCGGGAGGAATATGAAAGTATTCCTTCTGACAAGACAATCAAGATATTCTTCCCTGATGCCCTCTCTGCGTATGCGTATGCGAGGCTGTCGAAACCCAATGCGCTGATGAGTCAGATTCTGACGGGACATGGTGGAACGGGACAGTACCTCCATAGGTTTGGGCTCCGCGATAATGCATGGTGTACATGTGAATCAGAGGTTGTGCAGGATGTCGTCCAGTGTAGTGTGTAGTTATAAATAATTTAATTAATTATTAATTATATTGAACTGTTAGCAATTAAGTAATTAATTAATAAATATTAATGATACAAGGTCCCTTGACAATTTCAAGGGGATTCATGTTAAATAAATAAAAAAAAAAAAAAAAAAAAAACTTCTCAGGTATGCAGGTTTAATATATATGTATGTAAAACGATGCCAATTTTCAATGTAAGTTATAAACAAAGCTGCTAAACAGGAGGGGTAAATTATGGAAGAAAGTGCGTATGTAGTCGGCAGCATAATTCTTTAGGTCTTACCTTGTCCCCCTAAAAAGTGCGGTCGGCCCAATTTTCTCACATGCTGCAAAATGTCATATTACATTGATGACCCGGATAAAATTGATGTCCCTTAAGCCGTAGATGCCCGTCAACGTATTACCCCATTACTTTTAATAATATGGAGCTAGCAATATCGCATTTTTTTTCCAGTAAGTTCAATAAATCTAAAGCTTTAGTTTAAAACAAGATAAGTACCATAAACACAAAAATCATACTAGTAATAAGTAAGGTGTATAGTCAGAATGTACAAATAATTGTATCAAGAAACTTCCATGCATTATTTGTTTAAGTCAGAATCACCTCGCAGCCCACATAAGACCCTAAACAAACGGTCAGACCACAGTAATTGTCCGAAAATTAGCTCCAACCGCATATAAATACATTAAGATAATCTAGTCAGATGTGTGGGATACTGGATAAGATTGTAGCGGTGTAAGAATAAAAAAAATGTTTCCTGCGACATAATATTTTTATCAACGACGTAAGAAATATTTACCAATTTATGTGGGCAACGCAAGGATTTAAAATTGGATTAAAATCTAATTTGGATTTTATAGTGAAGTAAATATGTTCGAAATATAGACAAATATCTAAATTACTCGGAATTTGTGCAAGGTATAGCGAAAGGCTTGCTCCATGTGAGATTATGTGGAAAATAACCATGGCGAAAAGTAGTTTCACCAGTCTCACATCTCCCTATCCTTTCGGGTATAAAATTTGTGCATGTAAGTACAACCCTATTTGATAAATAATCCTTTTGTTCATAGTTACGAATCTTTTTCATCTCGTACGATTTAAGCGCTATGTTCTGTATCGTAATGGAAATAATGCCGGCTATACACTAAAATACTATTAAAGTGTTAATATACCCACTACACTGCCTACATGCTGTTAGCAGAAAAAAAACTAGCTCCTTCAGTGCATGACTAATAAAAATAATTGCAAAACTGTATAAAATCTTATAAACTCGCTTTAGCTTATAGCTTGGGGTATTTTCACCGTAGTGCGAGGAGCGGGCGGCAACTCAAATAACAAGTAGGTCTATAGTGGAGGTACGCTACAAGGATAAGTCGTGGGCCAGTGTTTTCCAATTTGAAATGGGTAAGTTGAGGCCGAGCCTGACTTTGGAATGGGGTAGAAAGGATAAGGTATTTTGAATAAGAAATTAATTTGACTTTACTCGTATGATTCAGGTCTATTGAGCCTGTTTCATAAAATGATGAACCCTAAACCAAGATATATTGCAATGGTACCATTTCGAAACCTTTATTTACTAAATAAAGAAGGTATCAAGGAAATAAGCTCACAATTTTCAGAGAAATCAGTGTAACATATATACTTACAAACACACGAATTGTGAACCTCCTCCTTTTTTGGAAGTCGGTTAAAAAGGATTTTTTTAGACGATGAAATTGTTTTACGATGACTCCCACACTAGGCATGACCTATGGGAGCTATAAGTAAATATTTACATAATATTTTATTGCAAAATAAAAAAACTAATGGTTAAGTATTATTAAAGGAATCATTCAATTGTTTATCGTTCGTTTTAACGGTGAAAGAATACATCGTGACCTACATACCTGGGATTTCTCCATAAGAATGTTGAGGGTATGTGAAGTCTCCCTTTTTGGCTCAGCAAAGTCACTACACCTAATGTCAAGTGCAATGCAATGCAATCAGCCCTGTATTATATACTGCCCACTGCTGAGCACGGGCCTCCTCTAACTACTGAGAGGGTTTTAGGCCTTACTCCACCACGCTGGCCTAATGCGGGTTGGCGGACTAACTGTCAAGTGTTTTGACACAATTAGGTCAATCGCTGATAAAATGTTTCTTGGTAAGGTAATTACAGAATACTCTACGTAATTAAAGAAAAGATGCTATCATATTCATATACTTATAATTACTAAAAATCTTTGACTCGTTCGGCCCAGAGCCGCTCTAGTCATATACAACTTGACACAATATTTGTGCATACATACAATTCACATTTACTTTAGCGGTAATTAGACATTGAGTTCATTTTAGTTGACGATATTAAACGCTTCTGGGCCAAAGTGGAATGTATAAATAATACCTCAGAAAATTTCGCAACCAATTTATTTCCAAAATAGTAGCAATAATTGTATCTGTTATTAATTATAACACATTACTATTCGTAACTCTACGAGAAATGTTCCTTAAATCTTGGCACCCGCACCTCGGGGTCTCGCGTCTCAAGACGCCACAGACCTCTGTACGGATAAGGACTTAATGAGATATTTCTTACCTTTGTTTGGCAAAAATATTTATTTTAATTATAAGTAACATTTAGAAAATTATAGGGAGCTGTAAAGGGTGCTGGAGTTTAAAAACAGTTTTGTTAGTTGTGAGTAATTTTATGTAAAATCTTTATTTAATTAATCTTTTGCCTGATTTTTTGTGTGTAAATAATATATATTTTTTTTTTAATAAAAATAATATTTTTTATCTATCATGTGTCATAATTTAGGTCAGCCTTACATCACCTGTAGTTAAATTCTTTTGTATTAAAGGGTTTTCGAAGTTCACAAAGCTCATATATTAAAAAAGAATTTCTACATACGTCCAATTAGCTATCTAGAACTATTTAAGTACATCATAAGAGAACAATTTCAATAACCCTCATTCAAAAGCCACTTACATTTCTATCCACCCCGAGCCACAACTAACCCTTCTACTGACCACCACCCGAGGTCAGTGGGCGGTGGGGTCCACAGGGGGTTGGTCAAGGAGTTACCAGCTCATCCCGAGTTCCAATACATTTCATATTCCGTTGACAGAGGCGCAATAATAACTGAGGTCCGTGTAAAAGCAAGACATAGTTAAGCACACTGATGTTTGTTTGCAAGAATCGACAGTGATGGTTCAAACGTTTGATCCAAATTATAAGATCAAATTCATATAAAAACTGAAAAAGGTTTTGTGATTTTTATTTCTTTCTTGTTTGACATTGAATAGTTTGGATGAAAGTCATCTTTAGTGCCTAAAAATTGGAAATGTATAATCTATTTTATTTTTGACAATCGTGGAGGTATACGATTCGTTGATGCTCCATATTTCACTTGGACTACTAGTACTACTAGTTACTACTTAGACTTCTCCGCAATTTTCTTCGCCGTGTCAAAAAATTGTATTTTGTAAAAAAAGAAATTTATCAAAAAACCAACCACGTCCAAACATTCTACACTTCTACGCTCTGTCATCATCTAGAAACCATACATCCACAACCGACCAATAGTTGGGCATAGTTGGATTTGAAGACGTTCGGAATTTACGAGTGGTGGGGACCCTATGGGCGTCCGGGCATAATGTCCGATTGCCTAGCAACGAATATCTCGCATTGCTCAGGTAATCGGAATAATTTAGGGAGCGATACAATGTGGGTTCGAAATTTGAATTTGGAATAAAGTTTTTAATTGCGTTGTTATTAATTTCCGCTATATTTGTGGGATTATTATTTATTGTGGGGAAAGCTAGATATAGCTAATAATGATATTAGTCTAATATTAAATTGGCGTGAAGTGGAGTTACACCTTTCGTTGACTACTCGGCTAAGCGTGTCGAAAGACTTAAAGTGAAGTAAATTTTGGAATATTTGGGCATCTCTCAAGAAAGTAGCTTTACAAAATATTATATGGCCGCTAAATATTGCATAGGCCTAAGACATTGGCATAAGGCCTAACCCCTCTCAGTACTAGAGGAGGCCCGTGCTCAGCAGTGGCAGTATATATATTAAACAGGGCTGATTGCATTGCATTGCAAATATTGCATTAGTAGTTGATAATATAACAGTAAAATGCGCTTACCAAGGAATTGAAAAACTACACACTCAATGATTACGACAGCATGAATATTGAAAAAGAAATTAAATAGATTCTACTCCGTTCCGTATCTTCTATCGCTAATTAAAAAAAAGATAAAATGATCACTAGCTCTCCAAAAGATACCTTATACCCTATGAAATTCAAAGTGAATGCAGTGTAACTACTGGACATAATGAGACTTAACATCTTATGTCTCAGGATGACGAGCGCAGTGGAATGCCACACAGTACTTTGTAATTCAAGGTGCTGGATGGTTTTGCTACAGTTTATGGGTGGTCGTATCGCTTACCATCAGCCGCATGGCATGCTCGTCTCGTCATTCAATGTAATAAATAAAAAGAAGTTATTTGAACACTGAAGTTACAGCGAAATCTGCAAATAGAAGCGGCCGCAGGATGCAAAGGGAGTTTTCACGAATCACGCTTCGAGGGATCAGTTTACCTTGTTACAGCGATACTATTCGCGCTTCCATCGTGTATTTCGATAAAAATAAGACTCTTTTAAATTTTATATACAGGGTCATTTTGACACTGCGTTACTCAATGAAATCACATACTGATCTCCTTGAAAATAACACTCTCCAATAAGCTATTTTAACCATAGATGTAACATAAAAAAGTGTAAGTTTCAAACAAAATAAATATCAATAAAAAGTAACTTTAAATTAACACGCCCTAATGCCACTACTACTACTCTATGGGGATTCGTCGCTGCAGCAACATGGAACTTTCAGTCAGAAATTCACTCACGCACACGCCATATTAGCACTAAACTACATAATGATGAAAATATCAGGAAAGTAAAATTGAGTTTTTTGGTGAAAATATTCGTTTCTCATGGATGATTTTTGGCATAATGTTAGCTGAGGCAAAGACGAGTATGTGGTTTCATTTATTAACGCAATGTCAAAATGACCCTGTATAAAACTTATTTTCGTTAAAGTCTATATACAAAGATCCTAACCGAAACTAAAATTAGTAAGTACGATGGGACTGTATTCACATATATTTTGAGGCATAAAAATTTGCATAATATGAAAATGGCTCGACTTTCCTTGACTTCCGGGAAGCGTCTCAAGGCCAGTATCTTCATTGTTAGTAACTGTCAAAATTACTGTTACTTTTGCCTAAATTATGATGTTTGTCTTGGAAAACACGTATGGTTTTTACTTTACCGATGTTTTTTTTTTCGCAGGTACACGCTGGTTGCTTGCCGCTTTTACATCTGGAAATCTTTAGGGGAGGCCTATGATCAGCAGTGAACGTCATGTATCTGATGATGTTGACTTTTTTTGGCAATTCTTATAGCTTTTATTTTAACGGATATTTTTACCGATTTTCAAAAATGGAGGTTCTCAATTCGTGTTTTTATTTTTTTATTGATCATAAAGCAACTTGTTTGTTATTGGCAAGTAGCGCCTAATTCGCTAGAATTAGTTTAGTTTAAATAGTTCGTTAGAAAAGAACAGTTAAATTCTACTCGCTTTATTAAGATAACAAACGAAAATGTGCATTAATCATTACTTGTCGAACTCAGCGTTAGGAATAATAGAAGAGGAATCAAATTCAATTGACCAAATTGAATTCACATAGACGGATTCAAACTGGACGTCTTACCCCTTGCCTCTCTTGCAAGTGTGTGGTGAATTTTGATTTCAATTTACATTGAGATGACCAGTTCCTTATTCTGGTTAAGATGGCGGTTGGGTTTTATTTTTTGAATAAATTCGGTCAATTTGAAAATAGTGTTCGTTGTTCCAATAGTACTTTAGGTAACTTAAATAAAATTTTCAAAAACTCAATCATTGCATTCAATGGATTATGCTACAATTTTACTTAACATCACTACGACAAAAAATAAATATTCAACTACATTCATTTTCGATAAATCATAATCGATACTAGACATCGAATAAATTCAAAATCGAACGTTCCAAAACCGATGCCAAACTTGCATCAACAGATCGATCGAAACAAAATGTTACAGATAACGCCACTCAACCAACACAACTGTCTTTAAAGTCCAGAATATGCACAGATAGATTTATTAATAACCGGGAGGGGGTAACTATGCCTTAGGGAAGGGGGTAAAGTTGGCAAACGTAAGCCGTGCGCCGGACAGGGCTGGCCATAACTAAGATATTTTGACCGTCAAGCAATTTCTTGGCTCGCAAGTGTACCTACAGGGTGTTCCGAAGTTTGTATTAACTTCAAGGATTTGGTTAATTAATTCTGTTATAATTGTTTTGTTTATGTTTATTGGTTTTAAGGTTATGAGTAATGGTTTTGATATTAAAACTGATATCTAATGTTAGATTTGATTTGAAAGAGTGTCTGTAATTCCTGTATATTATTTAAAACTTTTATATTTTTGTTATTAGTTTCGTATAAAAATATTTTCTTTTTTTTTGGGAATAGTTATATAACTATATAGTCTATTCGCAAAACGTTGAAAGAATTTACATAAAAACGTGAGTACCGTAACTCATTTATGCTATACAAAGCAGATGACTTACAGATGATGCGTTTAATGAACTTATCAAATCGTGTGGAGGTATATTTCCACCACCGCGTCCAATAGATTTTTTAAAAACAAGTGAATGATGAGTTTCTCAAGAAACTCTCCAAGTGCTCACCAACGCTCTCGCCACATAAAAAACTCATGTGTAAAAATGCTCTTTATCAAGCATATCGAATAATGAAATGGCCGTCAGTTTATTTAAATTTTTTGAACAGATTCTACCATTCAAAACTTACAATACAGATTCTTATATCAGCTTTTCTTTTCAAATCGCAAGCAGACCCAGTACAAACTGTAGTAAATAATAATTACTATAGTTGTTACGTGTCAAACATTATCTTATCCAACTAATCTTGATATGTGCCCGAACGCTATTGCAATATCGAAATGCATTTAAATATCGTGATATGTTGAATAACTTAGTTAATGTACGGATAATTTATTAGTTTATAGTTTATTTAAGACACTTTTAGCATAGTGAGCATTTATCTAGTAATGAAAGGATAAGTGGTGTGTTTGAAGCAAATGTTTTTTGCTTCGCGATACAATTTTGATATGAGTTTTTTAAACTAAAGGCTAATTTTAAATTTTGATACTTCTGATACCGTACTTTTATTTTAGCATGGATTTGAGAAGACATATTATGATAATGTGATAATTTTATTTAATATACATAGATTTAAGGAAAACCGAACTCTAATTAGGCAAAAATCTATACTATAATATTATAAAGCTGAAGAGTTTGTTTGAACGCTCTAATCTCAGAAACTACTGAACCGATTTTAAAAATTCTTTCACTAATAGGAAGCTACATTACTCCTGAGTAGTAAGGGATTCACCGATACTGGAGCAGGTTCGACGGCCGGTCCGCGGCGCTCCGGCGGCTGCTCGCCGACGTTTTCGATTGCTCCAGATTCGGCCCGCGGCACCCGCGAATTAATCCGCGGATTACTTTAATACCTACCGCGAATTAATTTGATACCTACCGCGGATTAATTTGATACCTACCGCGGATTAACTTGATACCTACCGCGGATCAACTTGATACCTACCGCGGATTAATTTGATATCGACCGCGGATTATTTTGATAACACCCGCGAATAAAATTTATATCGTCCGCGGAATCCATTTCATATCACCCGCGAGGTAGGTATGAACCACGAATTTGTTCATGGTCTACGGTTCCCTTAAGCTTGTACCTTTTCCCTGTTCGTTGTGCTTTTAACTTTCTACTTTCTATCGGCGATCCTTTTTTTATTTGAAG
Organism: Sphinx pinastri; assembly: GCA_947568825.1. NCBI lineage: Eukaryota > Metazoa > Arthropoda > Insecta > Lepidoptera > Sphingidae > Sphinx > Sphinx pinastri. The sequence goes on along the minus strand of OX387631.1, from coordinate 13,120,638 downwards.
GATGCAAAGGTCTTTGTCGCGTATTTCTATTAACTCGTGTTTCTATGCAAAAGCCGTTTAAAATTACTTAATAGTTGCCCTTTACGCATTACGAGCATTGTTTATGATAGATAAAGCAACATTTTCCCTGTTTCGTTGTGTTTTAGACTTTCTACTTTCTATCGGCGACCCTTTTTTATTTGAAGGATGCAAAGGTCTTTGTCTCGTATTTCTATTAACTCGTGTTTCTACGTAAAAGCCGTTTAAAATTACTTAATAGTCACCCTTTACGCATTACGGGCATTGTTTATTATAGATAAAGCAATCGTTACAATACACCATACCTTTCTCAAATTCTAGGTAAAACCCTTTGGGTCTTCTCATTGTCATAATAATTACGGTTCCCATTATTCACATTACCTGATATTACGTATTCAACGGAACATTTAAGGTGAAAGTCGAAACATGTTGGATCTTGTCTGCAAGGAAACAATACTCCCTCTCCATATAAAAGACCGACGCAAAATCACATGGTATCGTATTCCACTCTGTGCTCTGCTCGAAGTGTGATCTCCAGTTGTTTGTAACAGTGAAGTGATAGTAAAATTGTGAAATAGTTAAATAGTGAAAGTGTTATAAAAATGAATGTAAGTACCTTTATATACTTTGATCTAAAAGTGTTGTAACCAGATGTTTCATTAATTGTTTATGCCATGTGTTGTCCACCAGGTTAATACATTTTAGCTATCTTTGATGTCTTATTAATTTATCATTGTTACTAATGTGTACATGTATACTTCGCATACCTATAAGTATTTATCATACAGTACTTACTTAACCGATAATTAAAACAGTTTCATTTCATTTTGTTACAGTTTTCTGAAAATACTTTCAAAAACTACTATTATGCTGAAGAAATCGACGAACCTAGTGATGAAGAAGGTACACTCGCCTTTAAAGTCAAAAAAGCGATATTAGCAAATAAAAGACCGACCGAATGCAACAGCATTGATGAGTTCTTCGAAAAACCAAAAAAGAAGAAGACAACAACAAGAAAGTCATCCAGTGTTGGTCGATCGACGAGCGGTGGTGTTTCATACATCCGATCAAACAGCGATGACAACAGTTCTGCATCACATCTCATAAAAATTGAGGTCTATGAAGTGAATAAAATAAAAAACATCGCACCGACGGAACATTGGAAACACGCTGATGTGCGAGTTAAATATTACGCGGAAAACGACAGTGATAAGAACTTGCAAAGTGTCAAGGACACTATATACAATATAACCAAACAGTTGGCTAGTAAGGACGATTGTGTGAAATATTTTATAGACACAGACAAATGAACAAAAGTGCCAGTGCGTGTCAATGTTTTAATATCATAACTTTAATCATATGCTTTGTACTACTATTATTGAAATAAGAAACTATTATTGTATTAACTGTACTTAAGAATCTACCTGTTTAAATTTAACTTACATTGTATTGTATTTAAACTTTGTACTCTTTTAAGTTACATACTTAATAGATTAATTTGTTTTTGATTCTAGAACTCTTTGTGAATTGTGTTATTGCTAAGTATTATTGTAAATAGTTATAAGTCTTTTTAGTGTTTTTTCATGCTCATGCTTACGATTGTAAAGTTATTGGGAACATTCATAAATTGTTTGGAAGAATTATAAGTATTGTATGGGGTTATTAATCTTCAATAAAGAAAAATCATTCATTCATTTTCATATTTCATTTATTCACCTCAAAACATGATTTTAATAAACCATTTAAAAACACATCATTGCATATTGTATTATCACTAAATAATACTTGAAAATCTTTGAGACTCTTACCATAGTATTTATAATACAGATACATTAAACAGTACTCTCCACAAACTATAGTAAAGTCATTTTGAATTCGACTTGTATTGTAATTCCACATTCTAGAATTTCTCGCTAAAAACATTCGGTGGTATCCTTGAGGTGGTCGACCGTATGAATCAAAGTACTGTCCAAAACCATTCTTATCTATGTGTATGGCGACCCAGTGAGAACCTGGTTTGTTATCAGAGTCTAAGTTGCTAACTACGTATGTAGGAGTTACCACATATATTGGTAGACGATTGGCTGCATATACATTATATTCAATACTTGGATCAATTTTCTTTAAGTAATTCTGTATTTCTATTGTATTCATTTTTATTCACCGTATCGCTGCAGAATCTTATCAGGTCGAATGATAAAGTGGTAATGTCTCATATAAGGTTAACAAGACACTATTATGGTACTTATCAGCCAAGTTGACTCTTGTTGTGGGGTTGCAAGGATTATAGTTAAACAAAGAACTTAATATTTTATGAATTCGTTTTATTGGTAACTTAAATCTAACAACAAATCTGAATTACATTATTCACGCTTAATCTAATCTTAAACAGTTAATTTTGTGTTCTTAACTACTATAATCTACTGAAATATTGCGGTTTTTATCTATTTCAATAACATTATCAAACTCCGCATAAACAATGAAATTAATAGTTTGTGATAAAGCTGTTTCAAAACGCACTTCTAATCTCACACTACCATGCTTTACAAGATTCCAATGACTTGCAGAGTTTGCTGATAAATCAGGTGTCAAATCAAACGCTAACATACAATACCCTTCAGCGTATTGTTCTCGGGATATCCCATTACCTTCATTGAGAAAGTGTATACCTGTTCCAGAAAACAATGTATGATATACTGAAGTAAAAATTTTGTTCTCAAATGAGGGTTGTAAAGCCTTTGATGGTATTTGTTGACCGTCTATATATAAACTAAAAGTATTGATGTCGTAATTTTGAAAGTTAAATGGGTTCTTAGTGAGGTTTCCATTGAAAGCAGCGTTATTTACAAATCCCACTATACACCTTTTAGGTAATTGTCCTAAGAAAATGTTATCTAGAGTTTTTCCTTGAACACCTGATGGTATTGTTAAAACTTTAACTTCAGCTCGAGTAATGGGGTATTTAGCTGTGGTAGAAGCTAAGACCTTTTGATGAGCAAGTAACACGCTGGGATTGATTCGTGCTCTACGAATAATCAAAGATGCATCCGTAATAGATACCTTTAATTTAAGGTCACCTGTAGAGGCCATGAGATTGAAATTTTCTCTAGAACGAATTAACTTAACACATATATCAACACCATTGATTAAAAATTTTTCTTGATTGAATAAATCACCATGTAAGTGACCAATCATTTCCATTTCTTTACTTTCACTAGCTAATTCTTGCCTCTTAGTAAATCCTTTATTAGTATCATCGGTGGAATCCATTTTTCCAGCTGTATCTTCATACCATAAACCACAGGTGAGGTGAGATTTTTTTGCTGCAGGAGCATAGTTCAATAAGTTTTCTATATACGCACGATAAGCATATGTGTTATTGGGTGGTGATACAAGTTTTTGATTTAAGTAGACATCAAGTTGACTGAAGAGTGAGTGCAACCAATTATTCACCGGAGCAACGACTGTAGATCCGGTTAGTTTGGTGTTATCTTGATTTACTATTTTCGCTTTCAAGTGAAGTAACGTATGAGATAAATCTATGTAGTCATCTCCTGCTCCAGGAATTTGAAATTCTATAGGACCATCATCGGCAAGAGATGAAATTGGTTTATAATGGATCCAAATTCCACTTTCAATGCTAGTTTGAGTTGACGGCAATGCAAACAAATCCAATTCGGACTTTATACATTCACAGGAATGACTATGTAAAAAAGACATTTTGATTAGTTGTTAGAAAATATGTCCTTGATTTGTTTTTGAGTAATTTTTGATTTTTTTAGAGCTTTCACTTTCGCGGTCAACGACGGACTGACTCCAGGTAGACGTTTTCGTTTTGTTATATATCCGGATCCAGACATATTGATTTTATCTATTTTTTCATCAGCCTTGCGTTTCAAGTTGGAACCAACTTCTTTAAGACGTGCTTTTATTGAATCTTCCATTGGTCGCGCACTAACCATATCTGCCAATAGACCAACACCAGCGCTCAATGCCTCTTTACCAACAGATCGAACACCGCTACATAATAATGGTAAAACTGACCTAAACAATCCCCCAAGAAAACTACCAATTCCATGTCCTTTTTGATAAGGCGCCCCTTTATATACCACCCCTATACCTGAACCAGCCTGATGAGAATAATAGCGTTGATAAGGACATATCATGTTGGAGCGTTCAAAATGCATTATAATTTTTTAAAATGTAGTTTAACACACACCGTTCCAAATTGAAATGGTATCTTTTGTCCGGTGCTTGACCTTATATCTATTTCAATGGTATCGAATTCTCTTCGCATTACCGATAAGTAATGAGGAGGTGAAAATACATGCATTTTATTGGCACCATAGATGTATTTTGAAGGATCTAATGGTATTACTCTCAGAAGAGGTGTCATTACATCACCTACAATTTGAGGTTCAACTATATCACAGTAAACGAATAGTTGAGATGGTAACCCTAAATGTAAATTAGCTGGACATTTAGCTAAATTCTTTTCAACAAGGTTTCTGTTTGGTTCAAATCCCAACTGTAAGCCTAGTTTAGGAGATAATGTTACAGATTTTATTGATTCGTCTAACACAGAAACAGAAACGAATTTAGATATATTATCGTAGCGGAATTTGATTTTTTCTCTTATATTATTTAATGCTGATAAAATATGGTTAATATTATCATAGTTTGTGGCAGGTATGTGGGTCTTATAATAAACTGTAGATAGTTTGTCTTCATTGGGCATTTTCATGATTTTTGTTATGTAAATAACATTCTCATGATCTTGAACAGTAAACATGGTGCATGGATATTGGAATTCAACGATTCCTACACACCATTTTCCTTCCAATATTATGGGTTTGGGTAATTTTGTTGAAAAAATTGATGTTTTGTTCTCAGGAAAATATTCCATTGAACTATTGCTAAGTAAAGTTAAATAAAAATCTTTAATCATATTTTTTTTAAACTGGAAGCTAAAATCCAACTATTAAATTTGTTTGGATAACCTTTCCACTTAACTAACACTTGTTGTCTGCTGCCAGAATAACGAGAGCGAATTATTTTATCAATCTTGTGTTCAATGGTGGGGTCATAAATGACCTTTTGTAATTCTCGTTCATAAAACGTTCCTACTATCTCCTCACCATCTAAATCTTTTATAGTATAAACGGGCCACGGAGTACGTTCTATTATAGAAGAAATCACAAATATTTCATCGCTCCAATTAGATTCATAACCTTTTTGGAATACATGTTTATATTTAGTTATTCTGACATGGTCACCGACATGAAACATAGGTAGTATAGTTTTTGATGATTTTTCAGATTTTTCATATAAATTACTCCAAACTGTCATTATATTATTAGAATTAACATCTGAAGGACACATTTTAATACTAGAATGGAAACTATGATTGTAAGAGTGTATCAAATTCTGCAAAATATCAATATATTTATGTGTATTCTTGTGTGTAAAATAGCGCCACATCTTCATTTTTAGCGTTCTTTGAAATCTTTCTACAATGCTTGCTTTGATGTCTGGATTATTTGTCGTATAGTAATTTATGTTTTTTGTTTTAAAGTATCTTTGAACATCTTTCGATACAAATTCAGTGCCTTTATCAGATTGAATGTGAGTGGGTGTAGTATTAGCTTCATTAAATATACTGTCGAAACACTTTTTTACGGTTTCTGAATTTTTCTTTTTCAAGGGTCTAGCATATGCATATTTACTAAAAACATCAATAACACAAAGAATGTAGTTGAAACCTTTATTATCTTTAGAATAAGTCCGCATGTCGCTTAAGTCAGCTTGCCAAAGTTCATTGAGATTAGAGAGAACGTATTTGTTCCGAGGGAATTTTCTATGTACTGGTTTGTGGAGTGTATACGTAGATTGGGATTGCAACCAGTTTTTAACTTCTTCCTTTTTCATTTTACCTTTCATAGCTTTTGATAATTTGTCGATATTGCTATATCCAGCTGGGTGTGATACATCATAATAAATTTGATCTATTTCTAATAAGGGGTCCATTTTTCCCAATCAATCTTTTTCTTAATTTTATTTGCGTGTTTATCTTCGCTCGTTGGCGTCAAATATACCTCTGTGTTTTGTGGCGGTTGTTCTTCGATGGCGTTTTGAAGTTGAGCTATGTAGTCACGTCTTTTTGGATTACCAATATATGTTAAAGGTACTTTTAAATCCTTTAACGCTTTAGCAAATTTTTCCCAACCAGGTGGGTCGTTGTTTTTTAATGGTCGCAGTGTATCGCTTACTAAATCGATAATGTTACTGTTAGGAATCACTTCATTATCTACAATCACTGTGCCAGCATCATTCCAATAAATTTTGTTTTTATTTAGTGACACCGAATTCAATAACAACTCACCTTTTTTTACATATGTTTTTGGTATTAAATTTAAAATTTGTTTTGTTGAGTAGGAAGGTTTTTTTTCGAGTGTAAAACTTTCTTGTTGCTTCTCTTCATCACTCAGTGTCTGACTGACAACTACATCTTTATTCTTGATATCATTATTTATATTAAAAAATTTCCAGCTTTCAGATGTGGGTTTAATGTTATCGTCATTTGAAGTTATTATAGGGAGTTCAATGGGACGACGATCTTCTTCCATAAAGTGAAGATATCTTTGTAAAATTTGTAAGTATAATTTACACTTTTTTCGATCATCCATATTACTGTCGAGTATTTTTTCCATTTCACTATCTAAACGAGAGGTAGGATTTTCATTTCTTTTTTGATTTAACTTATCTATTAAGCTTGGATCAACTAACAGCATTTTTTTGGCGTGTTCCATTTTTAAACTAGTCCACTTATCAATCCACTCAAAATAGAACCCAATATAATCGGAAGAAATGCACCACCTTTTTGAACTATAATATTCTTTCTTATTTTATTTGTACTTTTACGTACCAATTTTCGTAGTAGATTTTTATACTTTTTTAGTTTACTCTTTGATTTTTCTTCAAGTTTTATATTTCCTTGTAAAACGTTATGAATACATTCACATATAAAATTAATTTCGTTTTCGTTACAGACTTTTAAAAGAGCTTGTTGATGTTTTGGTTTAAGTTTATAAAGAGCATTTAACAAGTGTTCATGCGTCTTTAAGCGTCGATCCATCATTTGTAAATGACGGGTATTGGTTGGTTCTTGACATATTTAAACTCTTTTGTGGGAATGTACACTGTAGAATGACCATCAGATGGAAATATCTTTGATTTAATTCGACACATGTCAAAAGTGTCTTGTCTTAGATCTATCATCAAATAGCCATGTGCTTCTTTTGTAGCATCTCTGTAAGCATCTTCTATGAATTTGCTATTTTCTGGTGATACTTGTCGTGCTAAGTAACGTATTTGAGTTTTATCACGTGGGTTTTTAAAATAAATTATGTAGTTTGAATTCAAAGAAATGTCTCTTTGTCCTTTACCTTGATGAAATAAATTTTGAGTAATGTAAAATACACTCAAGTTCCTATGATGACTACCTTTGGTAAATATGTCAACAATGCGACCATCAGATTCCCTCATGAGATCATCGATAATAATAAGGTTAGCTTCCTTTCCATCAAACATATGCAAATCTGGTATACCCTGATAATAGTTTACATTTGGTAAATTATATAAAGGCTGCATTTCATCAAAACACCAAGTAATTTGATGAAAATTTGTGTTGCACACCTCATTAATATGTTTAATAAAGTTTGTTACAAAATTAGACTTTCCACATCCACTTGGACCTGCAACTATGGCAGTAAAAGGATGATAAAAATGAAACATTTTTAAATGCACGTGTGAACTCGAAAAGCGTTTCGGAATGAATAAAACTAGAAGTTACGATTGAATGTATTATATTTGATTTTGTTTTATATACAAAGATTACATACACAAATACTTTGAAAAATGATCACATACAGTTCATAGCTGTTTTGAAAAATATTACAGTAAGAAAATTATTATAAAATAAAGTTAAATCAGGTATAACAATTAACTAACTACATACATTAAAATTTACATCTAATTTTTCATGATATTATACAAAACAGTTGTCATAGTAAAACAATAAAAAAAAAAGATAGTACATAATAAAGACAGAACTTTAAGTTATTAAAAACCACAATTAAAAAACACACACACATTAACATACATATTTTCGTTGTACAGAAATCGTTGATAAAATCAAATGTCCTTTATTTTATAATGACCCCATGCAAGAGTATCTGTTGAATTTTCTATTAAATAACGTTTTGTGTCATTGTGTGATAAAGATATTTTATTAATTTTTTGTGTATATATAGCATGTTTAATTGATTTAAATCTTATCATTTCACTGTATTGCGTTTTCTTTTCATATAAACATGATTTATAATCGGTAAGACAAAATTTTTTTGTTACACTTTTGTTAATCCCTTTTGCTTTACATATACATTTATTCTGCACATCCATTGCATACATTTTAGAGCGAAGACCTACAAACTCTTTAAGAATTTTACCGTTATTTTCGTCTTTAAAAAAACCTAACCGTTTTTTATTCAATAATGGTAAACCATATTGATTATTTGGTGGATAGTCGGACGTATCAAAGTAGTTGACTAAATCAAGTTTTATATCAGCATAATAATTTTGCGTAAATATTTGATATATTAAGCTATCGGTATCAGTATATAGTAACTTAATATTATCTTGATATTTCATTTTCATATAATCGTAATGGAAATCGTATAGTAATGTTTTAGATATATCTAAAATACAAAAACCGAGGTAAATTGGTTTATTATATAAAACGTTAGTTTTATTTAATTGTATTGCAACTAAGCTCTCTGAGAATATAGATAAACTATGGAATTCTGGTCTTGCTATCAAAGATTGAGCACCTTGAGTTTTGCCACGATTTAACCAATGATTAATTAATTTGACATTAACTCGTTTTCTTACATTTTCCATTGTTTTACCAAAAACAGAATTATTCATAAGTTTAAAAAAATCTTTCTCAAAATCTGAAGTGGCTAATGAACGCATATGAGTATTCAAGTCTATGTAACTTTTCAACCACGCGGATTGTTCAAATTTTAAAATTCTATGTACTTTAACCAATCGGAGACCATTTTTTTAACATTGCTTAAGGTTTCTATAATGAATGACGTAATTTTTTTTATTTTTTAAATTTGGGATCAGTTTCCTGTCTTTGCTGTTTCCTAAACATACGTTTTCTGGACAAAATGGAAAATCTGAATGAAAATCATGTAAATTTTTTGAATATTCTAAATCTACTTCCAAAATTAAACCATGTTTGGCATCATCGGCTATATTAAAATCTGTATTTATATCGACCCATTCAAATTTGCCTGTTGGGAGACATTGGGACATAGCCCAACCATAAAGGTTATTTGCGTCTAAGTACATCAAAAATGAAGATGGTTTATCTGAATCGTATTCCGACATAAACATGTTATTTGCCACTGCATGTCTATTGCTGCATTGTGATATACCCCCCCGAATATTATTCGCTATAAACGTAACCTTGTCGATATCTGTTAAAAGTTCCAAATTTATTTTGGTAAAATTTAACATAGCATCCCAACTTAAACCAGGTGCTGTATAATAGTGGGCAGGATCTAAACCGTATGTTTTAAGACAGACATCCCTAAAGTTTTCAAATATATCTGCTAACAACAATACATCTGTTTTTAAATACAGGTCTGAATATTCACCCATGTTTTTACAATTAAAATGATTCCACACGTCTTGAGCATGATGGTATTCACTTTCTGTAATGTGACTATCATTTAAAGAACTATAAAATTGATCGCGAGTGGGAAGAGAAGTTATTTTTAAAGAATCAAATGTCGTCATGTATTCGTATGGATAAACACCTTTTCTTATTAAACGTTTAAAATCTTCTTCACATGGATATTTTAATTTGAGTTCACGAAATTGTTCAAGTAATAAGTTCTGAGCTAATTTGTTAAGGCTACTTGACATAAATTTAAAAGAATCAAGAAATCGTAATTTTATAACTCTGTTATTGATTTGTAAAACTTTAGAAAAAGAAATATATTTTTCCTTGTTCTCAGGAATAAGTTCAATGTCACCTTTCTCGAAATCAAGACCATGCACTATGAAATGAGCGTCATAATTACTTAAATTATGTAAAAACACTGGCACAAAATTAGGAGCTTTGTATTTCTGAGAGCATACTCTATGAGCTACACCTTCATATGCACCAGTATGCCAATTATAAGATATTGTTCTATCCACGTTTAATTTAGTAGCACAAATGTAACAAGACTCACTTTGATTGATATTTATTTTATTTTCTTCAGTTAACGGTAATGGTGATTTGACAAAAGAATTCTTTTTACAAATATTTTCTAAATCTGCGTAAATGAATTGCATAAATTTTAGCGCACAATCTTGCCCTGTATAAGACCTATATACTGAAAGATTATCATCATAAGAACATTTAACATAATACCCAAAACTATACGTTTCATGTTTTTGAATATTAACAGTTGATGATTGATTTGGATTGTTAGAACAACTCTCTATTGGTTTTAAAAATGCTTCAAAGTCAGCATACACAACGAATGGAACTCTTAATTTACGTTCATAGTTGTTAAATGAAATGTGGTTTGATGGTATTAATTCATTAAACCAGTTTCTTTTTCTATCGTTTTCCGATGGTAAATTTGTGCACACATTGAAACAGTCATTTTCTTGGTGTCGTTTTAAATTATCTAATGACGTGAAATTTAATAAACACCCATCACAAATATGAACTGCATGTTCAGAAGTCGATAACTGTTTAGATAATAATCTCGAGAGGTTTTTAATATAACAGAAATGACCTTTAGAACCTTGAGATATATACAATAAGTTTAAGTGAGTATTTTTACGGTGTTTCGTAAAGTGTAATGGACCCACAACTTTATTTGATTTGCTTATTGAATCATATTGTAATCCAAAAACATTAATACTTATACTATTTGATTTTTCAAACTTATGGATGTCATTAATTTTTATAGGAAACGATAGGTTATCAAATTTTAGTTTGTTTTTGTGTATTACATAAGATGATACCCTATTGGAACTATGAGTAGCTGGAAATAATCCTGACAAAACTGCCCAACGAAAGCATTCGTGATCGTTATTTTGAACATTGATTACAGCTTTCTTATGTTTTATATCTAACGGTAGGTCTATGTATGAAGATCCACGCAATGGGTTAAATTTGTTGACATTCATATCCAAGTGATTTATTTTAACTAAACTCCATCCACTACCTTTTTTTTGGAAATTGGTCATTTTGTTTGTTATTTCGGTAATTATAGATGAGAAAATAATATCTTTGTCATCACCTTGACAAACAAGATAGTTTGAAATTTGAAAATCAAAAACATTGTGTAGATTTTTTGTTTCTTGTGTGAAATCCGCATTGAGAATAAAATTAACTTTTACAACAGAATATTCTAAGATAGATCGTTCTAGTAATGTATAAATTATTTTTTTAATATTTTGCAAAAATAATTCAGGTGATTCAAGCTGTGTATCAGAAACTAAACTAGATTTCACTCGATATGTAATAATTCTATTACCGAAAGCACTATCAATGAATTGAACATTAGGTAGATTATTATCTCTTCTAATTAAATTATTTTTATGTTTATTGCTCTTATAGTGACTGGTCATATATTTTTTTGATACATATATGTGACACTCAGGACATTCAATTTTATCATTATGCTGTTCTGTACTTACATTTAAAATGTTATCCAGCGACGATGTAGATGTCGAAGGAGCTTCAAGATGAATATTTTTTCTTCTCTTTAATGGATCCTCTTCAAACAATTCAGTTGGCGCTAATCTTTTCCTGCTGCCTTCTCCATTCTGCATAGATCTGATGGATAAGAAAACTGTTAAAAAAATGTTATCTCACGAAATAAATATGCTACTATGTTTCTATTATTTAAATAGATACTAACATTATTTGTTATTTACACTGCAAACAATATGCTTTCATTGATAATACACCATCAATATCATCCTCATCGGAATGAGTTTGTTTTGAGATTTTATGTCCACTACATGGTGTATAATAAGGAGAAATATCAGGATCTCCCAACATTGATTCTGGCAAAACATTTAATATATACCAAAACCGTATGAAACGATGATATTTATGTAAAATTATCTTTTTATCGAAACTTGCAATCTCACTCTGAGATAAACTAGAAATATCAAGTGAGTGGTACATTTTGGTTGCACTTCAATGTTAAAAATATAAACGGAAGAAACAAGTTGAATGATTGTGCAAGATGTTCGAACCATTATAAATACTTTAAGTGTATCCCCTCTTCATGGATTCCCAAAACATGTTGCAACTAGTCTTAAAATAATAAAAAATGTTTTACTCACGTTTCAACTTGTCTTTGTTCCATTTTATCACAGAGCATATGAGCATGAAAAAACACTAAAAAGACTTATAACTATTTACAATAATACTTAGCAATAACACAATTCACAAAGAGTTCTAGAATCAAAAACAAATTAATCTATTAAGTATGTAACTTAAAAGAGTACAAAGTTTAAATACAATACAATGTAAGTTAAATTTAAACAGGTAGATTCTTAAGTACAGTTAATACAATAATAGTTTCTTATTTCAATAATAGTAGTACAAAGCATATGATTAAAGTTATGATATTAAAACATTGACACGCAATGGCACTTTTGTTCATTTGTCTGTGTCTATAAAATATTTCACACAATCGTCCTTACTAGCCAACTGTTTGGTTATATTGTATATAGTGTCCTTGACACTTTGCAAGTTCTTATCACTGTCGTTTTCCGCGTAATATTTAACTCGCACATCAGCGTGTTTCCAATGTTCCGTCGGTGCGAAGTTTTTTATTTTATTCACTTCATAGACCTCAATTTTTATGAGATGTGATGCAGAACTGTTGTCATCGCTGTTTGATCGGATGTATGAAACACCACCGCTCGTCGATCGACCAACACTGGATGACTTTCTTGTTGTTGTCTTCTTCTTTTTTGGTTTTTCGAAGAACTCATCAATGCTGTTGCATTCGGTCGGTCTTTTATTTGCTAATATCGCTTTTTTGACTTTAAAGGCGAGTGTACCTTCTTCATCACTAGGTTCGTCGATTTCTTCAGCATAATAGTAGTTTTTGAAAGTATTTTCAGAAAACTGTAACAAAATGAAATGAAACTGTTTTAATTATCGGTTAAGTAAGTACTGTATGATAAATACTTATAGGTATGCGAAGTATACATGTACACATTAGTAACAATGATAAATTAATAAGACATCAAAGATAGCTAAAATGTATTAACCTGGTGGACAACACATGGCATAAACAATTAATGAAACATCTGGTTACAACACTTTTAGATCAAAGTATATAAAGGTACTTACATTCATTTTTATAACACTTTCACTATTTAACTATTTCACAATTTTACTATCACTTCACTGTTACAAACAACTGGAGATCACACTTCGAGCAGAGCACAGAGTGGAATACGATACCATGTGATTTTGCGTCGGTCTTTTATATGGAGAGGGAGTATTGTTTCCTTGCAGACAAGATCCAACATGTTTCGACTTTCACCTTAAATGTTCCGTTGAATACGTAATATCAGGTAATGTGAATAATGGGAACCGTAATTATTATGACAATGAGAAGACCCAAAGGGTTTTACCTAGAATTTGAGAAAGGTATGGTGTATTGTAACGATTGCTTTATCTATAATAAACAATGCCCGTAATGCGTAAAGGGTGACTATTAAGTAATTTTAAACGGCTTTTACGTAGAAACACGAGTTAATAGAAATACGAGACAAAGACCTTTGCATCCTTCAAATAAAAAAGGGTCGCCGATAGAAAGTAGAAAGTCTAAAACACAACGAAACAGGGAAAATGTTGCTTTATCTATCATAAACAATGCTCGTAATGCGTAAAGGGCAACTATTAAGTAATTTTAAACGGCTTTTGCATAGAAACACGAGTTAATAGAAATACGCGACAAAGACCTTTGCATCCTTCAAATAAAAAAAGGATCGCCGATAGAAAGTAGAAAGTTAAAAGCACAACGAACAGGGAAAAGGTACAAGCTTAAGGGAACCGTAGACCATGAACAAATTCGTGGTTCATACCTACCTCGCGGGTGATATGAAATGGATTCCGCGGACGATATAAATTTTATTCGCGGGTGTTATCAAAATAATCCGCGGTCGATATCAAATTAATCCGCGGTAGGTATCAAGTTGATCCGCGGTAGGTATCAAGTTAATCCGCGGTAGGTATCAAATTAATCCGCGGTAGGTATCAAATTAATTCGCGGTCGGTATTAAAGTAATCCGCGGATTAATTCGCGGGTGCCGCGGGCCGAATCTGGAGCAATCGAAAACGTCGGCGAGCAGCCGCCGGAGCGCCGCGGACCGGCCGTCGAACCTGCTCCAGTATCGGTGAATCCCTTACTACTCTCCTGAGTGCTATAGGTTTTTTTTATTATCCCGGGAAAAGAGTTTTATCCTGGAAAACATTTTTAACGCGGGCGGAGCCGCGAGCGATACTAGTATATAATAAATGAAACATGTAATCAAATGTAACCCCGAATCTATTAGGGGGGGGGCAAACCGGGGCGCCCGCCCTGTGCGGCAGTATATTATGATTTAGGGGGCGCCAAAAACATAATATAGTACGATAAAAAATAAAAAAAATTGCTCCACAAAGCGCCTAGCACACGGAAACCTGGTTGGCTCAGCGTCGACTTGTAAGAAAAAGGCACCACACAGGCCACTTCATTATATATTTGTGAATTATTTTAAGTAATTTATCTCAAACGCTGGAGAGAGGGGCGCCACTATGAAGTTTCTGCCCCGGTTCGAAAAAATCGCAGATCCGGGCTGACCAAACGTTTTATATTTTATAAGTATTTTTTGTACTGATTCACATACACACAATCATGCCTTTTATCCCTGAAGGGGTAGGCAGAGGCGCAACTAATGCACCTCCTGGTTCACATATAAAATAAAATTATTAAAAAATACTAAGTAAGGCGAATCTAGATAATCCATAAAATAATTTAAAACCGTACTCTCCCAAAAGCTTATTTATATTTTCAAGCATCTCCCTAGACTACGAAAAAATAATTAAAATACATCTCTATAATATTATAAATTTTTGAAATTTTTACTAAAAATAAATATTGTTTTTCTACATCACCCTGTATTCTGGGCCACCAAAGAGCGTTGAATGCGATTGTAGCTTCAAACGTCTGTGTATGGGATGATATTAAATTCCGACTGACCGAAACTTGGCGTTAATTTGATATGCTAATTCTGAACTGGCTTCTATTTGGTTGTGTATTAGGAATATGTTACATTACCTTGAAGATTATTTTATTTATTATAAAACGCTAGGGTTAAACAGTATTCAAAATCCATTGCATGTAAATGAAATATAGGAGTGTTTTTAACTTACTAATATTAGAAATTATTATGGGCTCGCCCCCTATCACATCATGGGACGGAATACGCTTGGCGAAAAGTGGGTGCACTAGTTGCGCCTCTGCCTACCCCTTCGGGGATAAAAGGTGTAAGCATGCGTAATATTAGAAATGCGAATGTTTAGATTCTAGCATGTTAGTAAGAGATAAAAGTCGAAACCGCTAAATATATTTGGATAAAATTTAGCACACAGATATAAAACATATTATAGTGGAAAAATATATACTTTTTATCCAAGAAAAAATATAGTGACACTTTTATGGCGGAAAAAAACTTTTAAAATAAGTACAATATTATAACTCATTTCAATCAAGGATAGTAGGTATATTCCAACACTTTTCAATCAATACACACAAACAATATAACTTAGCCATTTATACTTGCCTAGTAACGCAGTTTCATATGAACGTAGAGAACTTAAGGTATTTAAACCACTTGACTGATTGGCGCCAACTTAACCTGAAATTAAGTAATTTGTACACTTAACTACAGTTTGAAGATTCTTACTTACACAGTTGAAGCTGGGTAGAGTTATAAAGAGTTAGATAGGAATTTCATTTTCTTCCACCTCCCGTTATCCTACACAAATCTGAGGTTGGTACAACGATTTTTAATATTCAAGAAAGGATTTAGCATAATTTTACGACCGGATCTCAGTTCAAACCCTCCAGAGCTGTGACCACGAGGAACTGAGTTCGCGCAGTGAAATGCCACACAGTACTTTGTAACTCAAGGTGCTGGATGGTGTTGCTACTGTTTATGGACGGTCGTATAGCGATGGTAAGCGCTACCATCAGGCGAACGGCGTGCTCACCTCATCATTCAATGCAATAATAAATAAAAAAATACCTAGTAATTACAGTGGCTACAATATCCTTCAAACCGGAATAGAACAGTGCATGCAGACTGCTGCTTGGAAGAAAATGGTACCCGCCTACTCAGTCTTTTCTATAAATTCGTAAGACTGTTCATCAAGTCTATTTCGGCAAGACGAATAGGGCCGGATCTTGAGTGGGCCTCCCTAACGACTTTCAGGTGCGAATCGCTCATTACCGATCAAACGTAAACTATTCCCAGTTTGGGATACTTCTGGGCAGTTACTAAGGTATCCGCATTAACCTCAAGGACTTATGAGGGCTATTTAGAAGGTCGGGTAAGATATTTCATTAGAATTTTTAACATTGATGATACGAAAGTGTTAGTGAAAGATGAGCTATTTATTATACACTCGCTTTTGATCGCGGCTTCACCCGCGTATAAGAGTTTTTCCAGGATAAAAGGGCAGCCGATAAATAGTAGCAACACCATCTAGAACTTTCAATTACAAATTACTGCATGGCACTCCACTGCGCTCGTCACCCTAAGACATTAGATGTAATGACCAGTCATTACGCTGGCTATAGTATCCTTTAAACTGGAACACAACAGTGCATGCCCACTGCTCATGCATGCACATTGCGGTGTATCTACCCAGATGGAACCTCACATATGTGAGAATTACTACTATTATAAACATAACATCTAGTATAAACAGCAAAATATTGAAGTCATAAAGGCAGTACATAGCCATATTTAAACCACACCAGAACAAATGATTCACGATAAATCTTGGAAGTAAGGTACGCGTGAGTAATAGCTCACCGTCAAACACTGGCTACTCCTTTGTCATAGAAAAAACAAAGTGTGCACATGAAGTGCGATGGTAAATTGCATCCGCGGGTACCGAGCGAGATAATTTATTTATTGTTGTACCAATTCACGCAGAGTCGTGGTGTTGCGAGTCGTTACCGATGCGCTGCCGGCCATTGTTAGCTGACCAGTTTGGTTCCGTCGTGTGGGTTGTAATATCGACAATTTTTGTTGCAGTTGAGTGACGAGACGAGCATGCCGCTCGTCTGATAAGTGATACGCCCGCCCATTAAAAGTAGCCAACATTAAAATTTGAATTTCAGAGCGTGGTACCGCTGCGCTCGTGACCCTGAGACATAAAGTTTTACGTCTTATAATGCCCAGTAATTACACTGTACTCCTCTTTTTATTAATGGTGATAGTATAATAGCCGGCAAACAACTTGAGCACACTACTGTGTGGTGGGAGATTTTTTGAATTTATACTTCTTTTGGCGCGTTAGAGAAAAATGATAAGAGTAATTTTTTACGATGCGCGCGCACACCGTCATGAAAAACCGACACCCTGAAGTTAGCTATAGTCAACATTTTAGTTTTGAATTTTGAACGTAGAATAAGGCGAAAGATATTGAAGTTATACTTCTTTTAGCGCGTTATTTAAAAAGATTTTCATCTTGTTACGCCAAAGAAGTATAACTTCTAACGCGTGTCCATAAGTACACACACACACTTTTTTCTAAGCGTAGCGCCACTTAGGTCCAAAAAAAATTACACTCACGCGGTAATGTACTCAAATTCTTTGTCAGCTATTATAATCTAAATATACCTACTTAAAAAGTCTAAGGTGCCAATAGGTGAAGACTAAAGATAGGCTAGTTATTTTTGTTACTTTATCGTAACTCGTTTCAAAATAACACAAGTGTGCTATCTTGCTAACACATACAATTAAAATTCTTCAAAAAGGAAGTAAAATGCTTTCATTATACACTAAACAAGATGATCTCAAACTAAATAACGAGTCTAAAATTAATGTCCACGAATAGTCACGTTTCTAGATTCAGAGCGAGTAAATTAGACTCAGATAATTACGACAAAAATGCACAACCTCTAGTCCTCATAAAGATAAACGCAATAGGTATTCTCTATTTTTAAATAAACTTTATATTTTCGGGGCGAATTTAGACATGATTAAAAGTAGTTTCCTCGGGCTCTGATAGATGTCGCTTAATACAAATATATAAAATAAATACAATATTATGAAAATTAATACTTATAACTGCGATATACTATTCAGTATTTTCTCAGCTATAAAACTCTATTTCTCTCAAATAGCTGTTGAAAAGTTTCGCATCAAATGCAGTTTTAGTTTCGAAGTGAACGAGTTACAGGGCGGCCATTGTAGCATCACATCGCGGGAACCGACACATCTCGCTCTCATCACAATCTTATTCATAGTCTGACTTATATTATAATATGCAACATAGTTTTAATAACCAATGGCAGACTTGGTTTGCTATGTGCCGAATTTAATTAAATAACTTCAACGTTTACTTGTAAGTTCTAACTATTATCACAATTTTTCACATCTATAACATTGATAGAAATAATACAATTATAATAAACATTTTGGTAGTTTTTGTTGTAAAGAAATTACATAAAGCAAATTTACATGCATTTTTAAAGAGGTTAGAGGGTCTTAAACAGACTTTTTCATCAGAAAAAAATATCAATTCACATAATAATTTCTTTCAATTTATTGATTTACTTTTACCTTGAAGTAAATTTTTTTCATTCCTGTTAATCAAATGATATAACTATTCTTAGAAATGGTTTAGCTTCCTTATTCGTCATCCATTGCATCATCTTTTACGCATGCAAATGCATGTGGTTTTGGATTATGCGACTGGCGACGCCAAGTCAGTGACATCATTACCTATATTATTGTTATAATAATAATAATATTGACTACTTGTAATATACCTAATAAAAAAGATCATGTCACTATTCATCATCATCATCAGCCACCTGATGTCCACTGCTAAACATAGGCATCCCGTAAAGATTTCCAGGCGGACCTGTCAAAAGCGGCCTGGATCCAGCGTGTTCCTGAGACCTTTATCAAGTCGTCTATGCACCTTGCAGGTGGCTGCCGCTGCGCTTGCCAGTATGTAGTCTCCACTCAAGAACTTTTTTGCACCGTCCGCCATCAGTTCTTCAAACAATGTGCCCTGCCCACCTGCCTATGTAAAACATACTTTAAAAGATTAAAGGATAATTTATCCTCTTTCCTTAATATTTTTTGCTTTATTATCTATATTTGTGCTTAACCTTGTCTTATTTATCTACTCAGGGCATACAGTTACTTATGTCAAAATGTTGGATCGTTTTGCCACTGTTGGACATAAAAATATTCGAAGTAGAAATTGGAAAGCCTTCTTAAGAAAAAAGGAGGCTATTTTCTGCCTACATTAGTAAATTCACGATTATGACCAAACGGATATACAAAACCACAACTGCAATAATGTAACATATAGGCTGCTCGCGACTTCGCCCACATCATAGAGTTTTTCCGAGATAAAAAGTAGTATGTCATTTATCTCCATACCAAAATTCATCGATATCCGTTCGATCGTTTTTGAGTTTATCACGTTCAGATAAACAGACAGACAGACGAAGTGGGGACTCTGCTTTATAAAATGTAAGGATAGTTTATACGGGACTATGAATAAGGGGCATGTCTTTATGAAACTGGCCTTTTTAAGTGGCTCAATGTCAGATCTCTAGTCTAGAACACGAATTTCACAATGTTTATGTATGAAGGGCTATTTAATAGGTGTTTGCTTGAATCATACTTTAATGTTAAAGCTTTCGATACAGGTAATTCGTTTCAGGCGAATATGGACGTTATTCTATGTATGTAAGGTTGAAAATTGGAATGATTTTGTTCAATTGGTTTACTTGTGGTTCTTTCTTCAGATCAATATCAATGAACTAAGAACTGCATTAATTGGGTGATTTGGCGATATGAAAGATTTTTTTTGTTGTTTGAAGAAATTTGCATAAAAAAGATAAATATATTTTTTTCTATACTTCGTATTTTTAAGGTTGCATATTTGTTTTATAATTTGTTACAATACCTTATATAAGTTTAAAAACTAAAAAGAATGTAAATTCTGCACTTGAAAAAAATACTTTGATGTAGAGATTTAGATATACTGGTCATACAGGTGAATGAAGTTTAGTTTAATCATCGTATCCCTGCAACCTTCATCCTTCATATTTATTGATTGGTAATTACGATAATCATTTTACGCGATCTTTTATGTGAGTAGTAAATTTTTATTAGTTATTGTTATGTAATTTCAGATTAGACTATTGTTATTTGTTAATGATTTTGCCTATTTTTAATGCGGATTTTAATGTTCATATATTTTATACGCAGATGTAATAGTCTACATTGGTATCAATGCTTGTTTATATTCAATAAACCAATAAATCAATTCATATTTTTTAATATTATCCATCAAAGTCACGTCTTACGTACCTATTGGACAAATTTATTAGGTATTATTATACCTATTGGTCCCGGGTCGAGCCAAAAATATTGTAACTGGGTTTTTCCATCATAAAAATTACTCAGTCGCAGCTCGGAGTCAGGAAGTTGGCGGTGTGATACCCCTGTGCCTTGGAAAGCACGTAAAGCCGTTGGTCCTGCGCGTGATGCGTGATCTCTCTCCGGTCATGTCGGATTACCGTCTCATCGGACTATGAGAGTGAAGGAATAGCGAGTGCACCTGTGTATTATGCATACACTTTTGCACTATAATATCTCCTGCGTACCTGGCTGATTTCCGTTGAGATTGGCCGCCGTGGCCGAAACTGGCTAGGCGGATTACGTTTTTTTTACGTATTGGACAGACGAATAAAGTTATTCAGGTAATTAAATAGTTAAAAAGCCTTACAGATCTATTACACACCTATAGATTTATATATAATCTTTATGCAATACTGAAATCATAAAGAAACTGACAATACTACAATCACCGTTGCAGCTCCACACAATGCTCTGAGCAATGTCATAGAGTTTGCTATACTTCCGATAATTTTCTTGATCATAACCTTATTTCGATATAACAATGCCTTGCGAAAATGGCCATTTCTCGGTTATTGCTTTAAATGAAGGGCGAGCTGCGAAGATCAAGATTAGTCGAACCGCTCTTAAAATGGGCTTAAGTTGATTTTCTAGGTGATGTGTCGTAATGGGAATTATGATCATACTAGCTTTCGCCCGCGGCTCCGCGCGCGTGAATAAGTTTTCCCGGGATAAAAGTCCCGCTTTATATCTTCCCGGGAAAAAAAGTAGCCTATGTGCTAATCCAGGACATAATCTACCCATGCGCCAAATTTCATTGAAATCCGTTAAGTAGTTTTTGCGTGAAAGAGTAACAAACATCCATACATCCAGACATACATACATCTTTACTTACAAACATTCACGTTTATAATATTAGTAGGATTTGTAAAATATATTATATAGTTAGGTAGGTTTTAATACTAAAAATGCTTAAACGCAGTTGCGTCACCTGATGTTGAATGGTCATGCCAATTACGTATTTAATACGCGCGTTTTCCAGTGTACAAGTACACAGCTCTATAGAGCATTGCGTTTACTGCGCGTTTTTGATGCGTTTGAAGTGCGTTAATTGCGCGTTTTCAATACGCGATCTACATAGACCTTAACTATAGCGTCACTAACGTCCACAATGTCACACTTGAGAATCGTCGATATCCTTTAAGGAAAGAATTTCTAAATTACGTCGATATAACGTATCTTGATATACTTTAGGGAAAGAATCTACAAAAATTCCCTTTTCAATGTCAAAGTTCTTACATAATTCTACTTACGCAATTATATTTCTCCAATTGATTTATGCTATGTTTTGTCTATCAGTCAGTAAGAGTTTAAGTTTTTTTTTAAGTTTTTTTTTTCAGTTTTTTTTACCTTTTGTAAGTTCCTTGATTCTTCCATGCCTCTACTGTCTGGAAGCTTTTTGGTGTTTGAAGATGAACCTGCTGGCTAATTTTGTCTCTATCTGGAAACTAAAAAAAAAATAGATTGAGTTAATAACATCTCACAATTAATTAATTTGTATATTGTATTTTTATAGTTCTGCAAAGGGTTCTTACATTTTCATCGTGATGAAACTTGAGAAAAAAACACAAAATTCTTATTATTAAAATTAAGATATTAATTCCATTTAATTACAACGTGCATTAGTATGATGTATTGATATATATGATATAGCAAAGCTTATTTTGTTACATAATATCTTGATGCAAAATCTTAACCACTCTTAACTCTACCATTTACCAAATCAAAACTGTCCCACTGGTGGTAGGTCTCTCATATGTAAGAGTCCGTCTAGGTGGGTACCACCGTAATGACTATTTCTACCGCCAAGCAGCAGTGTGCATGCACTGTTGTGTTTCGGTTTGAAGGACATCGTAGCCAGTGTAACTATTGGACATAATGAGATGCTGGATGGTGTTGCTACTGTTTATGGGTGGTCGTATCGCTTACCATCAGGCTAACGGCATGCTCATCTCGTCATTCAATGCAATAAAAAAAAACACACTAGCTCATCGAACCGAAATCATTTTGAGTTCAAACAAACAAGACTTACATGTAATCACAGGCGACCTTAGGACCTCTTAAATAGCCTCAGATCCTACATCAGTGCGGAATGTAAACAGCGAACCATCTCCTCAGGCGCCATCTATAATTTTCTAACAATGCTCTCAACGTGTCCAAAATATCTTGACCCGCGAACAACCTTATACCACCATGGAGAAAACTTGCTCTTGGTTGAGTAAGAGAGGCTGGGGGGTCAAGTTATATTGGTTTCGGAATACACGCTCGATCGATCCACGATCTATCCATGGATATTGCATATTTATCAACCTTTGACATGGGTAACAACGTGGAAGTAACATCTTCATAGGCAGCAAAAAGCTAAAAACAAACATGTTTCGAAGGTGTATGAACTTGGTTGTATTATGTAACAACGGTTTTGCTTACAAGTTTTGTTATATTTCTACTGTTCATTCGTCTGAACATTTATTGCATAATGGATAAATAGTTATCAATCCGTTAATTACTAAGTGGTAATTTACGTTTGAATATTTATGTTATTATAATTTCAATGTTTGTTAAAACTATTTGGAATATGACTTAAATGTTTTGATGTGCTTTTTCAACATGTAATGCCAATGATATGTTCCAAATTCTCTTAGCAAAAATACTGGCAGATGTTATCTTCCGCAAGCTATTTTTACCGCGTAAACAGTCACGGCAAGCTGACTTCGGATTTTGGAGCTTGCAGAGCTCGCGGCATGTCGCATTTGTATAGACTTATTTAAATATTGCCTCTAGTGTAAACGCATCTGCAAGTTCTTGCGTAATATATTTAGGCGAGAACTTGCAAGTCTAAACACGGCTTTAGGAACCTTTCAAAATTTGTATTTAGTAGTAAGTCACTTGACCATAGCTCATTCGAACTTATAATTATTTTTTGATAAATCCCCCCTAGCCGAATTTCGGACACGGCAGCCAATCTCAACAGATATCATCCAGGTACGTAGGAGATATTATAGTGCACAAGTGTGCGCACAATACACAGGTGCACTCTCTGTTTCATCACTCTCATAGTCCAGTGAGACGGCAATCCGACATGACCGGGGAGATCAGGAAATATATTTTTTGATATCTCTTTAACAAGTACCTACTCTTTGGTAAAAATGCGCATGTACAATAAAGAGTCCATAGTAGACGGTACTACAAAATTCAAGTAAGGATATAGGGTTATAGATTAGTCATTAGAATCTATGAAGAGTAAAAACTCTACAGAGTAGAACAGAACATTCGAAATTAGTGACGTAACTGGAATTTATTTAACATTAAAATCAACAGAAAAGTTTTGAATAAAATTCTCAGTTAACCCGTCAACGCCCGTGGTGGAAACCGGCGTCCATTTATATAAGGAAATATGTTACAGCTATATATAAGCGGGCGTTTACGGATTAAATAATATTCTTTCCCTTTCTTAACTTCATGATAAATTATTAAAATAGGTCAATGCAAATTGTACTTCGGCTTACACAAATTGTGTACACACGGTATTTGAATATTTTTATGACAAAGGATCGATGTGATTGATACAAAATGCATTCAATTTCGGTCCAATAAAGCTTAAAATGGCCCATCGACCGTCGACCGATGGATTATTGAAGAATTATGCTAATCGTTGTGGAATATAAACTAGATAGAAGTAATACGACAGATTGGGCGAAACAGTCTACTGTGGATGGGTGCATACGTGGGTAACTTGAGTTTTACGTTTTTATGGTATTAGGTTTACTGGTGGTAGGTCTCTCATATGTAAGAGTCCGTCTGGGTGGGTACCACCGCAATGTCTATTTCTACCGCCCAGCAGCAGTGTGCATGCACTGTTGTATTTCGGTTTGAAGGATATTGTAGCCAGTGTAAATACTGGACATAATGAGACTTAACATCTTATGTCTCAGGATGACGAGCGCAGTGGAAAGCCACACTGTACTTTGTAACTCAAGGTGCTGTATGGTATTGCTACTGTTTATGGGCGGTTGTATCGCTTACCATCAGGCAAACGGCATGCTCGTCTTGTCATTGAATGAAATAAAACAAAAAAAGTTTATTGTTATGGAAGTGGGTTCAAGATTTCGATCTAGTCTCTGGATGTAAGAAGCATGTTTTATTTCAAAAGGAGAATTATGATTATTTCCAACTCTGTTTTGCTCGGAGCTCTACAATTAAAGAAAGTCTTTCCCTGTAGAAAAGTGTGTACCAATTTTCTGAGATAAAAAGTAACCTATCTGTTAACCCAAGATGCAGGAAAAAATATTGATCATAGAGACCATCAGAGGTAGCATGATAAAAACCCTGTTTCCAACTACTGGTGCTCTACACTTATCTGAATAAGTTACAACTTAAAAAATCTGAAAAAATACTTACATGTTTTATATCCAGCGTCTAAACTAGGCACATCACGCATTGGCCAGTAAGTGCTATTGCTTCAGCCTGTTTGATATTCGCGAACGTGACACGGCCGTGCCCCACGGACCAATTTACTGTAATCGCACTACAAAGATTACAGATTAAGCATTTTACATTACAATACTGGGAACCGTTGTTTTTTGCAGATGACTTGTGTGTTGGGCAATTGTGAATCACGGCATGGGAGACATGTCTTAGATTTTTTTGTATTAAGTATTTTATAAAACGCTTTGGCAATAAAAATAAATATTTGTACTTATACAGTTTTGTATAGTACGGTATTTAATGCCTATAGCATATTTAGGAAAATAAATCATTAATGTGAACAAACATCTACACATGTCTATACATATAAAAAAATCGTGTCAGAGTGTTTGTTACCATACTCCTCCGAAACGGCTGAACCGATTTTGATGAAATTTTATATTCACACTTGGTAGGTCTGGGAATAGGTTGTTATTTATTTTTCATCCACCTAAGTGATACGGGTGGCCCAACCCAATTTTTTTTTCCGGCAGTTTTTTTTTATGATCTGGCATTAAAAAATACCTACAACCCTAAATTTTCTACCTTCTTCCATCACCCCCATAATAGCGATATTAGTAATTTAATTACTTTTAAATACAGTTATCGACGTAACTGGGCAATTGATCTTAATTTTTTTCTACTTAAATAATCTCTGATAAGAATTCATATGGCAAAACAACGTTTGCCGGGTCAGAGAGTTATTTTATAATATTAATACGCGAAGAAAAAACTTTGTAACCCTTTCAAGCAGAGTGTGAGATTTGACGTAATTAAAATTCTTATAGAGAAGAAGCACAGATAAATATTTTTTTTGACTTGCGGTCAAATTTTGACAAGAGGACCACTAGTATTTAATTTTATCTATTACTTTGTAATTTACAGATTTCAAGAAAGGCGTTAATCAATACATAATAATATAATAAAGCAGTAGAACCGGTGTGTCTGTACATTTAAAGAAACGTGATTAAAGAAAGGGGTGACTAAAGAAAAGTAATGGAACAAAAAACAGCGATTTTTGAAATTCTTTTCTGACTGTTTGTTTCTTTGTTACTGCACATCTCCAAAATTACGGATTTTGATTAAATTTGGTACACCGGTAGATCATGTCCTGGATTAACACATAGGCTACTTTTATCCCGGGAAAATATAAAGCGGGACTTTTATTCCGGAAAATCTTTATCAAGCGGGCGGAGCCGCGAGCAACAGCTAGTTAGAAATAAGGGTACCATTGATGTATTCTACCGATAGACACGAACGTCTATGAAAACAATTTGTTCAAAATACTGGAGTTAAAACTAAATTTCGCTGCAGCGCTAAACCATAATTTATGTCGTTTAAGCAAACTTAAAACATACAGCGCTATACCGTGTTAATCAATGTTGAAGCCACACTAAAGTCAGGTGTACGGATTGCAGTACAGTTCAGTTGAACAGAGTGAATGTTCGGATTGCGTAATCTACTGCGTAGTACATATATGTCGATGAAGGTACTAATTACTTTTAATTACCTAGTTTATTCTTACTGGTATAGGTTCATTTTGATTTTTTATTATTTATGAATTCTAATACATCACTGTTCCTATCGTGTAATACCTTAGCAACATTTGATTACACATATGATTTCTTTGTTTTTTTGACCGTGTTCATATCTTGTAACTGTTGTTATTAACCAGTATAAAAAGACCTATGACTTCGTAACATCATTTCTACTTCTTAACTAAAAATCAAGAACCATAGCTCTCAGTAAATGGGTGACTAGCTTCTATTGTTTCGGCCCTCATTTGGTTGCGAGCGATTTTATTATCATTATAATGTAATCATAATCAACTGAATTCATATGGGAAAGTTAAATGTGTGCATTGTTGGACATCCATATCGGTGTAATATCATCAAAAGTGTTCAAATTGGTGTATTATTTGACGATTGTTTTGAAACTATGATGTGTGTCTTCTGGGAGCCGTTATAAATGGTTGAGTTGTTTTTAGAAATTACTTTTTGATTTCATGCAGGATTTTAAGAGGGATTTTGGTTTAATCATTTTCTGGTCGCTGTTTTTCTTACCACTCCACGTAATTATAGTTAGCAATTGATTTAAATTAATTGACCTTTTGTGACTTAAGAAGAGTTAATAACAACGATTAGTCTTTTTCTTAGAAAGAATTTGTCTTAGTTTTTATGATATGCCGCCCGCATGTCGTCAACCCTCTCTCGAAGTTCCAATCCCGGGTAACTAGTGTTGGGAAAATTAAAATATTGCCCGACCTGAGAATTGAACCCAATCCACACCTTATGTACGGTGTCACTAAACTAAAGAGGCATAAATTATTTTTTATAATTCATAAATAAGTATTTATTAAAAGGTACATCAAAAGTTTAGGAAAGATTTAAAATATGTTAAACCCTTATAACATAAACTACATTTCGAAAACCAAAAACGACTACCAGCCTGACATGCTCACACCACGAAAATTCTAGATTTATATTCCGCCATCAGTAATTATAACATTTCCGTAGCGTCACATGACACCCCAGTGGGTGGGCAGTGGGTTGCATTTTTACAAATTGATACAAATTATTTGAGCGAGCGCCCGCTTTGTTCCAACGATGCTTGTTACGGCTGCGGAACGTTTTATTATTTTCTTGCTGGCGATGTGTAGTGGGGCGGTGGAACGCTTAGATTTTTTAATAGCTCGGCAGAGACACAAGGCTTGTCGGGATCGTCTCTAGAACTTGATCACTAGGATATTGCGTAGAGATGGTGTTATGGTGTATAGTTAGAATGTCCAAGGAGAGTGTCCCTCAACAGCCATGAGAATACTGCTGACCTTATATTGTAGGACGCCGCTTGGTCCTCGGCGCCCGGTATCGTCTCCAACGATACTTGTACCGTGTCACTATATTATCCTTTACATCGGCTAATCCAAGATTATTTTGAAAGAGCATAAGCAAGTCACTAAGGCGTAAGTTGCTATCCAGTCGGACGTAGCTTTTATCTAGTATCCTCCCACCAGAAAAAAAATGAAAGTGAGTATAAAAGTAAATGCGTAAATCTAGCATCCTCTCCTTTTTGAAAGTTGGTTTCTAAAACTGATTTCTATAAACTTTTATTTCACACTGATACTTCGTACTACGTGGTCAGGTTTTTTATATCCAATGCGGTTTTATTCATTTTTTTCCAATAAACAGCACAAACCTCCACCCTTAAAAAAAATGCGTGTGTACTTATGTACACGCGTTAGAAGTTATACTTCTTTGGCGTAACAAGATAAAAATCTTTTAAATAACGCGCCAAAAGAAGTATAACTTCAATATCTTTCGCCTTATTCTACGTTCAAAATTCAAAACTAAAATGTTGACTATAGCTAACTTCAGGGAGTCAGTTTTTCTACGTTCAAAATTCAAAACTAAAATGTTGACTATAGTTAACTTCAGAGTGTCGGTTTTTCACGGCGGTGTGCGCGCGCAACGTAAAAATTTACTCTCATCATTTTTCCTTAACGCGCCAAAAGAAGTATAACTTCAAAAACTTTCTCCAAATGACAATCTCGAAACGCTAAAATAAACTGCTAGTATTTTATTGTTTTGTGCAGACAGCATGGGCGTTAAAACGCTCAAACCAGCGTTTTTCTGACCCAGTATACGCCGCTCCTAGCCTCTCATTCCTTAGACCGAGTCCGAAACATCTTATTCGCGCCCTCATAAAAGTAACTGCTTTGGCTCGTTTTTATTTCAACTGTACCTGTACGGCCGCGGTATTTTAATAAACTTACTTTCATACCAGGCGATATGCCACCTTACAACGGTACGATAGGATTGTTTTTCGTTTGGCTAACAACAAAAATCATGTCTCGCTAACTCATATCTAGGACAAGACGATTGTGAAGGACAGAAGGAATTTCAATTACTTTATTATGTTTCAGTATATTGTTTTCGTTTATGAAAATGTTTGTTTGCAATTATGTTGGTTAATTGCGTGTTATACATTGAATTACATCACTTATTGTGGATTTAGATACTAACAAAATACATAATTATTGTTTAGATTGTTTCTGTTAGAATTGTTTAGACAAAAAAAATGCATTATTTTAAAAACCTTTGTTTTAACATATCGTGTGGTAATAACCTAATTTTTATGTTAAGGTAGATAAGGTAGTTTATGTGATCAGTGATAATAATATGTAACAAAGTTGAAAAACATAAATGTATTAGCCGACCAAATACAAAAGTAACACACTAATCTATGCTCCCAAATAAATGTCAATAAAACGAGTACTATCTATCATTAGCTGCTTAATACGATAACTGTCAAATAAAGATTACTTGTAACCTATGAAACCGACCCTGAATGTGTTAAAAATGCATGCCATCGATTCATAGTTCTGAAATGTATAAATAATTAAATACTTTTTATAAAGACCTACTGATAGTATTAATATTCATTAAAACATGCTTTTATAACGACAACTCCAAAGCAAATATTCCATTCTACTAAATCAGCAACAAAGTGACAATACTTTCAAACAACAAAACATTCCTCTAAAAGCCAAGTATCTACATCTAACATTCAAATCCTACGAATTACGTCCGCGTTATTACCGTCGGCTCGTTAAGAAATCCGGATTAAAAGAGTTGAATTAAAAAGGAGGCGAACGAAGGAAACGTCTCCGTAAGTCCGGCCGCAAAATTCTTAAACGCAGTCCTTGGAAATGGGATGATTACTTCATCAAAACACACTTTAAACGTGTTACGTAAATCTAGTACCGCTTGCCCCGAGTTCCCCCCGTAAAGGGTGTTGCCGGGTGGGGCGAAGTCACCCCAGGAAGGGAGGTAAGACGATATGGACGAACGTGAGCGCCGTCAAGAAAACCTTGATTGCTTTTTTAATTAGTTTTTTTTTCTGCCTCCCCCTTTATCGCATCTCGGCCGTACAAGAAATATGTATTCGCTTTCTTTTTGGCACCGGTTATTGATTGATGTTGACTGGAATGTACTTAACGTTCTTTGGCTTGAATACAATTTTCATTAGTCGATTGTTTTGAATTGTACCGCTTGGCGATTTTTTGTCGAAATAGGTTTTCGTGAGGAACATTTTACAAATGAAACAAGACAATATTATAAACAACATTCTATGTATTTTAGGAAAGAATAGTTTTAATCTGAATTGTGATAGATATTAATTTACATTTATTTTTCATTCTTAAATATGACACCATAATTGATTCCTTGGCAAAAAAGCAGTTCTACCATGTGCTAAAAGATGGCGCTAAATGAAATCGTTCACTTTTTGGACATAGGAACTGTAGTTAATTATTATTCATTATGCCTATGAAAACTATATAGTTTCAGCTCCAAGTTGGTCAGAATTAGATATTTGTAGATCTTAGCAGCGTTTACCAGATCGATACTATTAGCTTTATGTTTTCACGTAAATTGGGTTGTTAATTTGTTCCTTCCAATTCTAATAGGGACGTCGTGCGTTCAATGTATACGATTACCTAAAGATTTTATAGCTTTATAAAGGGTTCTAGATGTTTAACATGTTTAGAGTTTACATATTCTATAAAAGTATCGTTTATAATGAATATCATATTTAATTAATTACCAACTATGATTAAACAGGTGACAAATGAGCGTGATAAATCTGATAGTCATAGACGTCCAACTTCATAGTACTTAACCATTGTAATATTTTCAAAATGTATTATACATTTAATTAAATTTTTGTTGATAGATATGCTATTTAAAATAAAGGGATTTCAAACGCAAGTAAATTAAAATCGTTTTTGTATTTGAAGTTACATCTAAAATATTAAATGAGAGGTATGTTTTATTCAAATAATTTATCTTCTTATTTTTCATATTAGTTCCCGTAGTTTTTACCTTAGGCTTTAAATTTAAATTAGGTAATCCAATGTTAAAACACGTTTTACAATCTCTTACCAGTCTAGAACAAAAAATGCGATCGAGAGACGTCCATCTTTCTCATTAATTCGACAAAAACCATAATTTTATGACACATTAAAATAAACAACAAAGTTAACACTAAAATTATAGTCCATTTCTCCCGGGGGAAGCGCGTAAACGTCCGGGAATGTCCATTAGTCCATAACGTCCCGGTAATGAGGTGGAGTGGGCTAAATCAGGACACAGAAAACCATGAGCGTTCCGTCACGTACTGCGAATTGACGCTGGTTTAGCAAAAAGTTTTATTTGATTTTTTTGACGCCTGTCTTTAATTCGGGGATGTTTTGTGTGGAAGATTTGATTTTGACGATAATGTTGAAATTTTTAATGTAGTTTCGTCTTATAAGGGTTAATACATTGGGTTAAGAGGTACATACATACCTACATACATTGTTTATGTGCATAAGGATATTGCTAAAAATCTGATACTTACTAAGTACCATTAACATTTAATTCTGTAGTCGTATTGTTTGCTTTTAAGTGACACCGTGTGTGCGACCACAAGCAGAAGCAAGTCAGGTACAAAATATACCTTCTACTTATATTATTTTTTTAGATAGCTGTCATTATAAACCAAAGATTGACGTTAAACTATAGATTTGTCCATGGTATGATTAAATCCATCAGGTTTGAATTATTCAGTATTGTTGTAGAAATATATATGACAAGACATAATATGTGATAAATTAGTAAATTTTTAATTGTATACAAAAATGATGTATGTACCTACACACACACACACCGTATGCGCACAGCCGTCTTCCGTACCACGCACACAAAGATCAAATTTTAAGTCTCGAGGCGTCCCCACTAATTTATACGTTCTTTCGCTTTCATTATAATTATTATTCTTGGCAATTTATTTTCGCACACGAGGGGGCTGTCCCCCGGGGGGGTAGGGTGGACTTCTTACAAATTCCCGTTTTTCGGTGGAACTTAACGCACCCTTTCTTGGCCCTTTTTGTTTTTCATTACATTAACTTTTGAGACGGGGATAATGTGTTGTTAGTGTGTTTTTTTGTTAGTGTGAGTTGGCTAATGAATGTGTGTGCTTGACGTACGTTGTATTTATATGTATGTTATATGAGTGTGATTAAAGATTTGAAAATTTGGCGTGATTTTTATGTCAGATGAGGAATGTGTGAAAGCACTTCTTATAATTTTCATACCTAGTAAAAATAAGTGTTTTTTGTCGTGAAAGATATACTCTCTCATCTTTTACCAGTACATTATTATTTACTGCAAATGAACGTGTGCGAGTGTACTTCAAATTGACTGTCTACATAAAAATTACAATGTTGTTACTAACACGTCTCGCAAAACTTTAACTTAATATCAAACATCAATATTTAAATCAACGAAAAAGTTTCCTATGCATAACACTCGAACTATCTCGACGTCTCAACAATATCACTCGAAACTTTAAAGTACACAATTTACGTCCACATGCGCGGGGAGCGACGAACAACTTCCACAAAACAAAAGCGATTACAACAGACTTCGACTACTCGAAAACAAAACGCAATTTTCTCTTAAGAAAATGAGGGAACTCTTTCTCCCCATTGAAAAATCATCAACACCCACCGCGTATGTACCCGCCACCGTCCACCCCGGGGGTAGGGGGGTCAGGCGAAGATCTACACCGCCGACTTGCGTACGCTTTAATTAAAAATAAAACATAAGAACGATGTAACTGGATGAGCCGAGGAGCGAAGGAAAAATGAAAGAGAAAGCCGTCCAACCCCACCCCGGGCGGGCGCGGGTGGGGAGCGCTAACCGCGTGGAAGTCAGTCGCGCGGCGACCGCCGGGGGGCGCGCACCTCCCTGCTCACGCTGCTGTGTCACAACGGAATGACATCACTTTTCTTGTCGCTAATGAAGAGAACGTCTTGGATGCCCGCCTTTTTACTCGAAAGCTTCTATTCTTAACATGAGTTTTAAGCCTTTGCTAATTTGCCTAATTAGCTTCTTTTGCAGGTGGAACGTCTTTTGAAATTCTTTTTGAAATCATAGTATCTCAACTCAACAATGAATAAAACAAACACAACCCTGCATTAGGAAGTTGAATAAACTCAAAAACTCCATTTCCATTACCATAATTCGCATCTCATAAATAATATTCAGAGCGAAGACATACGGAGGCAAAATAAACAGATCGTCTTAGCAAAACAAAACCACGGCGCAGTCTAGACAT
Source organism: Sphinx pinastri (assembly GCA_947568825.1). Classification (NCBI taxonomy): domain Eukaryota; kingdom Metazoa; phylum Arthropoda; class Insecta; order Lepidoptera; family Sphingidae; genus Sphinx; species Sphinx pinastri. Next base: position 13,087,170 of record OX387631.1, on the reverse strand, counting down.
TTTAATTTTCCTATCTGAACGCATTGGCAGATCTGCCTTTTCATTAGAGCTCCCCGCACATGTGAAATCTTTGATGCAGACGTCGTTAGCTCCGGAAAGGAGTATCGAGACGCTTTGATATATTTTTCTGATAAGAATTATGTGGGATTTCGATATTTTGCTAGCGAACATTTTGAAAGATGGGTTGTGGGCATAAATGACAGATTATTTAACTAGTTTCGAAGTTGTAGCGTACCGTTAAGTTTTGTTTATGGAGATATGTGCAGATATTTTATTTATAATTGACATCTTTACTGAAGCTAAATAATAAACTCATTATATTGTTTAAACTTAATTTCGAAAGGCAAATCACTTCATTTTCTTATCGAATAAGTTAATATCAACATTACCGAATCAAGCATTAAATCGCTACATTCATTAGATTTCTGGGGACACGTTTACGAATACCATCATAAATACAATAACAATGTACAAAACAATGCAAAATCGCCCAATAAACAAAACAAATTGAAACAATCCCCAACTTCCCCACACATTAGCCTCGGATATTCACATACAGATCTAATTGGCAGAAAATACCGAACGCAACAAAACAAACAATACAGAATCGGCAAAAAGTAAAATAAACAAAACCAGATGTAAGCACACGCTCTCACACTTATTCAAATAGCGGTTGGGCCAAGCTCACTCAATTTTCTAACCCATTTACGTCTCAGACGAACTGCTTGCTTCGAAAAAGTGGCTAAGGGTAGGCCCCTCTGGGTTTTTGCGGTTCTGCAGGAATGGATAAAAAGGAAGTTTTGTAGTACTGACAGTAGTTTATAATAAGTTATAAGTTTCAAATTTGTTTATTAATTTTTAAGTGTTTTTATTCGCTGAAACTTATATTTTTTATTTTTACAAATACAAATACAAATACAAATACAAAACACTTTATTGCACACATGATAGAAAAAAAACATATAAAATTATTAGCCATAAAAAACAGTTATAAAAAAAAAACATGATGTACAACGGGCGGTCTTATCGCTTTAAGCGATCTCTTCCAGACAACCGAATGGATTATAATTAATTTGAATACGTAACGGACATAATTTAAAAGAGAACGGTGGTGCAATTATTAATACTATGTTACTAAATTAAAATTAAAACATTATATTTTACGCAAATTAAAAAAAAAAAAAAAAAATTTGTATTAATTTAAGTCATAAATGGCTTCAAAAATGTGAAAAAATATAGCCTAGTCTTGTTGTCGTGGTCAAAAAAGTTTTGTCTGCAACATGCTTGCGCACACGCAAAAGCAGTGTCTCAGTGAACAACGTCGTGGGCATATTAAACACTTACCTAGATGACCAGACATTTCAGTCATCTGCCTTTGTAAACCATTTATTTATTGTAACAAGCAATACCATGTCATTAAACCTTGAAACCCTAACCCTCGCATACGTCGAACCCTAAAAAAACAAAGAATAATTCCTCAACATTCCGAGCGGTAGATTTTCCACGATATAATTTCATAAGCAATGTGTGTACGGTTCGGCCCGCTCTCCCCTTTGAATTGATTAGCCAGTCATATCGGGCCATGAATGGGGTTTTAGTTCATTTTTTCGCGGAACCATTCGAATGGTTCACGGATATTCATTTGGTATTAGTAATTTGATTTGGTATTGAAATACCGATGTGAGTGGTTATCGGGAATCTAATATAGTTTATGAACTAAGACTGAGGAGCAGGAAACATTGGATTCAATGTTATTGATAGTTTCATCTTCGTTTCAAGTGATGTTATATTTTTTTTTTTTTTTTTTTTTTTCGCGGGGTAAAAACGCGTTATCGCTACCACCACTGGGGGTGAGTGGAACGGTTATGTTGGTTTCGCACAGTCTTACGGCCCAATGTCGACACTCGGGAGTATAGCATCATCCGAGCGAGCATTGGACCGAGTCCCTAACACTATGTACACCCTACACCGGCATACCAACCAAAACCCGCGGTGGCCTTCTTCGGCGCATACGAGACGGCCCCGGGGTATCTTGTTGCACTAAGATAGCTGCACGGGACCGTCCCTGCGCGGTGCCTTTGCGGCTCTTCTCTATACAAGGGGGCTAAGATGCCCCCGAACTCTAAAGGACGCCTTTGGCGTCTACGACAACGGGAGACCGACCACCCGCATTGTCGTCCACCTCGGAGTCGCTTAAATTGGACTGAGCAGCCCCCCGCTGCTCGCCCCGCGACTCTCTTGAAGCCCCATTTAGTCGCCTCTTACGACAGGCAGGGGATGCCGTGGCGGAACTCTCTAAATGCCCCCGGACCACAGGGCACGAGGCGCCGGTCAGTCGTCCACCCGGCGCCTCCTACGTCTCCTCTGGCTACGGGCGGGATCGTTCTGCTCACGATCCCGCCCGGCGCTCTCCTTCCGCGAGATGACGCACTCGCAGAAGGAGACCATCGCTCGCCAAGACCTCCAGCCGCCAACCATGGCAGACACCACGGCCGGCAGCGAGAGATCTCCTCCGACGACTGCTCTAAGAGCGCTGCGTTGTAGATCCCAAGCTGGGCACTCCTCGAGAGTGTGTTGGACCGTGTCCTCGCGGCCGTTGCCACAGTGGTGGCACACGGCGGACTCTTCTTTTCCGATCCGACACAGAAACGAGCCGAAACACCCGTGGCCCGTCAGTACCTGTGTCAGACGGAATGTCGGCGCACCGTGGCGCCTGTCAAGCCAGCTTAAGAAGACAGGTCGCACTGCCGCGACGGTCCTCAAGCCCGCATTCGGGCTCTCCAGCCTGGTATGCCACTCCTCCACGGCGGCGTTGCGGATGGAGGCCAATTGGACCTTGACCTCCCTCGGGGCATGTTAATACTTGAAACAAACTTTCAATAGTGCTCCAAGTATTAACAAATACTTATACTATATTGTTACTTTTTATAATGTTCTTAAGTGGACGATAGCCTAGTTGGGAATGGAACGGTCTGCCGAGACAATGTCCGTAGGTTCAAAACCCAAGGCATACACCTCTGACTTTCCAAATAAACGTGTGTATTGTTTATCAATTATCGTCCGCTTTAACGGTGAAGGAAAACATCGTGAGGAAACCTGCATACCTGAGAATTCTCCATAAGTGTTTCGAGGGTATATGAAGCCTGCCAACCCGCACTAGGCCAGCGTGGTGGACTAAGGCCTAACCCCTCTCAGTAGTAGAGGAGGCCCGTGCTCAGCAGTGGGCAGTATTTTATACAGGGCTGGTAGTATTCATTATTGTTATAATGTTCTTATTATACTCTACTATACCTAGATTCGATATCTATAGGTACATATAACAAAGCAGTAGAACCGGTGTGTCTGTACATTTAAAGAAATGTGATAAGGAAAGGGGGCGACTAAAGAAGAGTAAAGGAAGACAAATCAGCGATTTTTATAATTATTTTCTGTCTGTTTTTCTGTTTGTTTGTTACTGCACGTCTCCAAAATTACTGAACGGATTTCGATGAAATTTAGCACACGGTAGATCATGTCCTGGATACACATAGGCTACTTTTTATCCCGGGAATATAAAAAGCAGGAGCTTTATCCCGGAAAAACTTTTTCACGCAATCTATAAACAATAGACAATTCTTAACCGCTACGTTAGTATTAATACGTTTATTAAACTAATATAATAACTGAACAAATTTATCCAAGATATTGTACCAATTTTTGTCCCAAATAAATTTGTAACAACAATGTATTGGCAACCAAATTACCAAAAATAAAACTCAGGTCTACCAAAATATATAAACTTACACGCACTAAACATTAACAGAGAGGGAGCCGTTAAGCTTAGCTAGGCTCGTTTAATGATCCAATTCCTGTCATGTTCAGGAAAGGGTTTCACCCCCTAAAAAACTTGAAACAAACGCCGCAAAAACCGAAGACGTTCTCTATCGCACGGGGGAGGATGGGGTGAGACACCCCAAGAAGCCTCCGTGAATAATTATAAAAGAAATAAGATAGACATTGACTTTGCCTCGTCAGCGGGTAGATGAATAATAATGGATTTTCGTTTGCGTGTGTAGCCGTCTTTATGAGTCGTAAGCTTTTATGGCACGGTATAGTAAACAGATTATTACGTTTTTTGCGTTTTAACTACGTGGTTAATGGTGGTTTTAATATTTGTTTTACAGTTAGGTGGTTTGGGTAATACGTGAGTTGGACAAGGTTAAAAGCTGCGGAGATAGAATTTATCTGTCTTTAATTTTATTTTCACTAATTGTGCGCAATTGATGGCGTTGATCGATAAACGGATATACCAAAATATTTTATGTAGTGTCAAGTTCTCAAGTCAAGTGTCAAGTTTATTGTTCTAGACATAACATAGAAATTTATATTTTACTGAAAATGTGGATTTTGTTAAAGACGTTTACATAATAATATTGTTTGAATGTTAGGAAATTGACGATTGCATTTAGATGAAATATCGGCCGTATTACTTTAGTGATAGCATAAAAAAAAATACTCAGATAAATACGGTAGTTTATAGACAATGGTGAAACAATTCACGAGTGAGTTTCCGATGAGCAACAAATTGATATCATTTCTGACCATACTTGACTCATAGAAATAGTTTTAGCATAGAAAATTAACAAAAAGAAAGAGATGTGATGCCCTTTCTAATAAAAGTTGTTGTAAATTAATCTGTAAGTCGGTAATAACAAGTAATATACGTTTCTCCCAGGGGAAACTAAGTTTCTTCTAAAAATTGAAATAAAAACTAACAGGGAAAACCGAAATTTATCGCATTAGTCTATTATAGGAAAAACACGGCATCGAACTTACAACGTCACAGTTTACGGTCCATTACAGAGCTACCATGAATTTCTAGTTTAAAAGTAAACCATAAACTCAAAGAATAAAGGTAAAAAGCCATAACATTGATTGTAGAGGAAACTCAATTCCTTCCAAGGTAACCTTGTTTTATGCGACTCTCGGCACTGATAAAAATATACAAATCTTTATAGATACAGTATTGGAATACGGATTACATTTCTCGTATGCGAGTCTGTTTAAGTAGGTACCGTATTGTCTAGATTTACCAACAAGCAATTGGACAAGGACTATTTTGATTGGAAGGACAAATTAACCAGTGTGTGCATTAAGAGACCTTTTTATTGAAATTGAATGACGAGACGAGCATGCCTGATGGTAAGCGATACGACCGCCGATAAACAGAAGCAACACCATACAGAACTTTCAATTATAAAGTACTGAGTGGCACTCCACTGCATTCATCACACTTAAGTATTAGGATCGATTGTATCGGACTGACAAATGCAGTGGCATGCTTTTGCATAAAGTCATGCATGGTGATACTGTAAATGGACAGTAGAGTTTACCATCAGGTGAGTAAGTTACTCGTCTTGTCATACAGTTACATAAAAGAGGTTAGAGAGTTCCAACAAATAAAATTCTATGGTGTAATAATGGTTTTTAGGGTATAGGTATCTACCCGAATAGTAAAACGGATACTCACGCCTTTTATCCCGAAGGGGTAGGCAGAGGCGCAACTAATGCACCCACTTTTCGCCATTTTTATTCCGGCCCATGATGTGATAGGGGGCGAGCCTATCGCCATATCGCCACTTTGCCCGACCCGGGCATCGAACCCGAGACCTCAGCATTGCAGTCGTACCGTAATACAACTACGCCACCGAGGCAGGCAACCCGAATAGTACCACCGAAGAAAAGGTGTCAATCCTTGTGGCCCACGTAAGTGTGTTGAGATTCGGGGTCAGCCTGTGTATATCTGGTTTCGAACAGGTATAGCGTAGACTGACGATGGATAATCATCTCTCTTCAGCCAACACTCTATCTGGATCCTAGTCCACTCCATCAGGTGCAATGGAATGGCTTTGATGTGCAGGTATAAAAAATATTATTATTACAATTTTTTATACAATTATATCCATACATTAATAAGTGAAGAAAAAGCTTTGTCCCCCTTTTTTAAGCACATTCACGGAGGAGTATGAGATTTGGCATAATTAAAGTTCATATAGAGAGGAGAAAAAAAATATTATCTTAAATTCGATGGTCGAATTTACCACTGGATGACCACCAGTAATTACTAATATAGTAAAAAGTACATAAACATTTAACACCAAGTTCTTCATAAAACCTAAACAAAATTTACATAAAAACCGTATATAGCGTTCATAGAAAATTGCGCTGCGAATCTCATCCGGGGAGACTAGGGCGAGACGGCGCTGGTAAATTGATTACGTGTAAAATTGTTAGTCGATGGTTGACTACTTATATGCACCTCGGAGCACCGACGATGCTTAACGCAATCCAATTTGCACACGTCACTGAGGTGAAGGAAATTTTTAGCACTCAGGAATAAAATTAAGGAAATCGGCATAAGGAGTGGAAGTGGGAGATTTTATGCGATTACAGTGCATCTTGTAGGCTGTTTATTAGGATAAACAGGTTGGAATAATGTTGAGTTGTTATAGTATGATTTGAGAGAACCGTGTTTATTAATCCTCGTTGCATTATCGAGGTCTATACTATTCTGAGAGATCTTTGTGCGATCATGATTCTACAACTTATTTTTAGTCAGATAGTTTTTAAAAATAATTTATTGACTTCTCGTAAAATGATTTGTTTCTACTCAAAACGTTCTTTGCGACGATAGAAGAATTAAGTAAAAGTCCATACCTAAATCAAACGAAAACTTAAACGTGTTTATTAAATCTGTTTTCGCAGCTCCCTCATTTACATAGCAACACAGACTACTTAAAGTAAAACAAACGCAGCATTAAATCACAAAAAACAAAGAATAAAATAAAAAAAGAATCGCATGTGAATGCACAGACTATAATTAAAGCTGAAATGAATATTTAAATATTTCGTAGAGGGCGCACTCTCGCAGTCACAATGACGTTTGGGGCGTCCAAATCTAGGAGGATACGTATTTTTGGAAGTCAAGTTCCGCCCACAGGCACACCGAGGATGATTTTCAATATTTTGGATATAATTTTATACTTGTTTATTGAATAAACTAGTAAACGTCAAATTACAATGAAGTATTTGATAGCTTAAGTAAAAGTTTACGTTATTACTTCGAATAACATAAAATATTTCTAGATTACTACAAAAAAAGTACTTTTAAAAATTTTTAAAATATTTTCCAATGCTAACGCAACATGCGGTCCATTATTTAAATTTTATTTTATGAGAGGGATGTTCTTGGTTATGGACATAGCTCTGCAATTATAATTACAGCCTTAATTTGAAAACAATATTTTTTTATGGAATAAAAATCACTGTTAATCTGGAAAACATCGTCACATCAATCTATATTCTTAGTTATATAAGTATATACTATAAGTGCGTGATTAATATATACAAATTTTCAAATTCATTTTTTTTAAATAAATTCTCTCGGTGTGCTATCTACTGTATCGCCGGCGGGACAAGTCAAAGATACAGATACACGTCGGAGGGACGGAAGAGTTTGCCAAAAATTATAATTTTAATTGCGGCCCCTCTGCCCCCATACTCCCCAGCACGTCAAGAGGTAAATTTGATTTAAGGAGACTTTTATTGTTTTATTATACGAGATGTTATGATTTCTTATCACATTTTCACATATTATTATTACTGGCATATAATTGGGTAAGCGACAGCGGGTTCAATGACCTTATGACGTAGCAAAACAAAATAGAATCTGAAATTATATATTTTTGATAAAGGGTGCTTACTAATGGCAACATGAGGGTGCTAATGACAAAATATAACCAATATTAAAAAATATAATACAAAACGACTTACGCACAATTACTTTTCCCATTACAAGCACCTGAAGAAAATATATTCATTTTCCGTCTAATTCCAACAAAACATTTCCCCATACTCCCTTCCCACATGACCCTATAGTGCCTAAATTAGAAACCCACCTCTTCCCGAAAATTTTGTAGCTCCAAAAGCAACCCCACAAAAAAGTAAGTAAACCTCTCATTTCCTCCGAAGCTTAAAAAATTAATGAGTGTACACATACGCGCTAAAACAAAGGGGGGTGGGTAGACAGCCGAAAATACGCAAATAAAGCCGGCACGCTAACAATTTCCTCTGACTCATTATCTGTGCATGCAGTGAGCAAAATAAATGGTGAGCATTTTTGGGAATACTATCTACAAGAGATAAAGGGATAGGTTCCTATTGGACAGATCATTTCTTGGATGTTGGGTAGGAAAATGAAGGTTAAATTGAACTGGTCTATTGAATTATAAGTACTCATGTAGGTAAATGGATGATTACAATTTATATTCCACTTGTGTCTACGGAAGTATTAGTTTCATAGGCTTTCATAGTAAGTAGTTTATACTTCTTTTTTATTTTGTTAGATGCGTACTTAGAGCCTATTAAACGAAAGTAAACTAAAGATAGTAAAAAAATTTGGCGGCCAACATTATTTTAAAAAATAAAATCTTTTGAATTCAAAATATATTTTTAAAGAATGACCAAATAAGTTGGTGCTTCGCCTGATAGTTCTTATCACTGCTTAGCAGTAGTACAAGCACTGTTGTATCCAGTTTAAAGACATTCTAACCAATGCCATTATTTGGCATTATAAGAATGTTATGGGTGACGAACGCAGTGAGAGTCCATGCAGTTTTTATAACAGCTCTAGAATCTAGATCTTCTTGCCCAAATAATAGCGATTACCAGAAAAGTAACTTGCTCAGCTGTTAGTAAAAAACCTAACCCACATAAGTTCACCGTCAAGATATACGTGTATAGTTAATCTAGAACCAAGATTGCACAGTACTCAAGTGAAGTTAAATAGGTTTGGTTCAGGCGACCGTCCAGCTCGCGAGTAATGTGCTTTTAAAATTATCGAGAAGAAATATCGATGTCGAGCTTATGAATATTTGAAAGGTTGAGATGATATACGGAGTATTTGTCAAAAAAAGCTTAGCGTGAAAATATTCTCTGTTTGGTGTTTTGTCTCGGTAGATTAACTTGTTGATTTCGGGGTTGGTAGTGACAATTGGTCTTTTTGGATCAGTGTCATTTATTATATTATGGGACTTTTAATAGCTAGCGAAATAGGTGTTTGATAGAGGTTTAAGGCAAAAATAATACGAATTTACGAATTTTCTTAAAAAAATAATAAAACAAAAATATATACTACCACGAAACGAGAATTTACCATCATGTTAGGCTTCATGATTAAACTGCTATTCTTTGGTTTCGAGTGTTACAGAGGTGCTTTTACACGACATATAACTAAAAAAATGTACAAGAATTTTCCATTTTATTTTTAACGCAGCCACTCTAAAATCTATAATCTCTGCCGACCTCATGTAACACAAGTAATATGTATTTTACACTAATATAAAAAAAGTTATATCGATGTTCCCAACACTAGGAGTGGGGGCGGGAGGCTACTCATGCAAAAATTCCGTCTCAGGTAAAATGAAGTCACAAGAGCACGTTATACTGCGCGAAACACCAATGTCAACATACTAGGGTGGAAACTTCTAGAAACTCCTTAGAACCTAAATATACTTGAGAGAATTTTAAAGATGTTTTAGAACTTATATTTGTTTACGTGTTTAGATAATGAAATAACATTTATTCTGTATTTATTCTATTTTGTAGTTTCACTTATTAGTGACTACTTTTTTCTCGCGTCTACGCGTTAAGGGTCTTTTCAAGAATTGATGCCTACTGAACAGTTTCCTTTGTTACAGGCTTTGCTTAGTAATGAAACCGAAGGAAATCTGCATCTACACTCTAAACTAATATTAAAAAGAGGAAAGATTTGATTGTTTGTTTTTAATGGAAAAAATCAAAAACTGCTGGACCAATTTTGAAAATTGTTTCACTAATAGGTACTACGTTACTCCCGAGGCCCTAATCGCTGATGTCTCAATCATCTTCCAACGACCGCCCTGAGCCGAGGCTCGTACCCCGCTTAGGGGGTGCCCTCAGCGTGGTCGTTTAAATGTAAAGGGTTGGAGCGCCTGAAGCGTTCGCCCGAAAGTCCGATGTGGTCAGAAAAGCCGACTCGCGTCAGGCTACTGACCGTAATGTCATAACAAAAAAAAAACTCCTGAGTGCTATTGGCTACTTTTTATCCCGGGGAAATATTTCACGCGGACGGAGCCGCGAGCAGAAGTCTAGTTTCACAATAAACAAATAAGTTTTGTGTAACATTATTATGTTAATAATTCAGGACATCTTTTATGTGCTAAATGTCATCCAAACTCATTCAGTGACCTTTGCGGTTGCTGTTAAATACTTATCTATAAAAGAAGCGCCTAAAGCGTTCACCTGAAAGTCCGGTGTGGCCAGAAAAGCCGACTCACGTCAGGCTACAGGCCAGCAGGTCCATACGTAAAAAAAAAGCAATGAGAGGTGTCAAGGGACCCCATTCCGTCTCGCGTCGCGGCACGCATCGGTCGTGCGCATACCTCGCTAGTGCACTGTTTACGCGTGGTTGTGAGTAGTGACGTCATCCTACTACCTGCGGACCTCGCCGAACGGTCGCCGCGTCGTGCCTGTTAAGTGTACACAGAGTAGCCTTGCGTACAGAGAATTATGAACGAGTTAAATAGTACCTTCTCCCATATTGATAATAGTGTACTACAATCGGTATCTGGAGAAATGAGTGTAGATGGATCATTTACAGGAAGAGACTCCCTTACGCCCCACGTTACCATCCGTAGAGGCAACATTACCTCGAATGATTTGGATCTCCGATCAGAATTTAGATCATTTCAAAGTAAGATGCTGGATATGATGGAAGCTTGGTTCTCTAAACAGGATGATAACTTCGCAAAGTTGGTGAAAAACATAGAGGAAGTCAAAACCTCCATAAAATTTCTGAGTGATGAGTACGATGATCTTAAAAAAAAGAGCAATGATCTTGACAACCGACTGAAATCACAGAACAAGAAGCTGGAAGCCATGGAGTCATGCGAACCGCGGATACTTGAACTCCAATACAAACTTAATGACATGGAGCAAAAATCTCGAAACTGTAACGTTGAAATAAGCAACCTACCTGAAAAACGTGGCGAAAACTTAATATCAATCTTCGAAAACATTACAAATGCAATTAACTTTCCTATTTCAACTAGCGAAATTACAGCTTTGCATCGTGTACCACAAATAAACCCTAAAAGCATACAGCCGAAGAACATAATACTAAGATTTACGACACAAATAACACGAGACAATTTTTTAACAGCTGCACGTGTAAAACGCCTCACTTCTGATCAACTAAACATGCAGGGCGCGTCCCACAAAATTTTCTTCAACGAACATCTGACAACCCAAAACAAAAATTTGTTTCGTCAAGCCAGGATCGCTGCCAAGGAGAACGGATTTCGATTTATCTGGATTAAGAATGGCACCATTCTTGCGCGAGCATCAGAAACTTCGGCTGTCTTTGCAGTTCGTGCTGAGAAGGACATACTCAGAATCAAGCGCCCTGACTTCGTACCTTGAAAAACACACCATACGCGTGCTGTTCAACGGATACTTTCTTATTTAATTTTATGTTTGCATACTCGATGTATAGTGGTAACGTAATTCCGCTTTCAATTTTTATATTGATTCATAATATTATTGCTGAGCCTTGCGAGCTCTCACACTTACACTACTCTGTGCATATCGACACTGTCGTGTTTTTGCAACGCGCACTAATGCTGCTCAAAACTACCTCCCAATATTCATATATTTGTAATAGCTGGATTAAAATACTGCTTTATTGCTTATTATTTTTATTCTTCATTAATAATATTTCATGCCTGATTATTCCTTTCGTCTTGCATAATGTAATGGTAAAGTATCTGCTTTCCTTCACACTAATTACGTTTAATAAGCAGTGGAGCCCTTATAAATTTACCTACTCCAACATAACAAGTTTCATAATATTTAAGTACATTAATTATTTACATTTTAACGACTAAATGACTGATAAAATCTCCATTTACTACCAAAATTGTAGAGGGTTGAGGACCAAGCTAAATACTTTATTTAACAATATTTTATCTGAATGTTATGATGTCGTCATTATTACAGAAACGTGGTTAACATCAAATATCGCAGATAATGAAATTACAGATTCACGCTACAAGCTTTATCGCTGTGACAGAAATCGGGTGGCCAGTGGCAAATCCGACGGCGGTGGGGTACTGATTGCCGTTCGCCGTGACTTGGGCCCGGTACGCTGCACGCTCGTTTCACCAAGTAACAATTACAATGATATTATACCTCCTAATATAGATTATGTTTTTTTGAAATTCTATAACAATAAAAGCTATCATATTGTATGCGGCGTGTATATTCCTCCCAATCAAAGTTCTCAAATGTATGATGTTTTCTTTACTGCACTACAAAATGAATTATTGTTACCTGACATAGAAAATATTTACATATTTGGTGATTTTAATATGCCGCAAATAAACTGGCGACATTGTAATATTTCTGCATTCACTCCTGATATGTCCAATGTCTCAAATCAATCAGTTTTGCTTTTATCAAATTTTATGAATATTATTAACTGTAAGCAATATAATCATATTAGGAACAGCATGGATCGCGTCCTTGACCTTTTCTTGTCCAATGACGATACATCTGTCTGTGAACAACCGACGTTCCCGCTAGTACCTGTAGACAATTACCACCCCCCGCTTTTGTCTTTGGTTCTGTTAAGTGGTACCTATAAACCCAACGTAGGATTTACACAATCATATTGTTTTATCGATGGCAAGTACCCTGAAATTAGTATCGACATAAATGGAATAGACTGGCATTCCACCTTCCAAGGATTATCTCTTGACGTTGCTACTTCTTTATTCTATGAAAAGTTATATGAAATTATAAAAAGACATGTTCCTTTAAGACGTGCTAAATCTAGGGATTTTCCAATATGGTTCTCACGCCCTCTTATACACATTTTCAAAAACAAGGAGGATGCGTGGATAAAATGGAAGAAGTATAAAAATAAGTCTGATTATGCACTATTTTCCATGTACCGTAAAAGATATAAAAAAATGTCTTCTAACTGTCTTAAATCTTATATGAACACTATCGAGACAAATATACAGAAGGATGTTAAATCATTTTGGTCATATGTACACAGTCGCAAAGATAGAAACGGTGTCCCAAACGCCGTTACATACAATAATCGTAAATGCAGTAATCCAGAAGAGGTGTGCGATTTGTTCTCTAATTATTTTAGTTCTGTGTATGAGAAAAGCGACGCCATGCTTCTTGATACAAATACCACTGCTTCCAACACAAATATGTCGCACAATTCACATATTTCTGATATAAACTTATCAGATATACACCTCTCAAAAAAGTCTATAACCAATGCTCTTAAAGCATTGGACGTATCCAAGGGACCTGGACCTGATGGAATACCACCATTCTTCCTTAAGCATATTGCATCCGCCATAAGTACACCACTTTTCCTACTTTTTAATCGCAGCTTAAACGAAGGTTGCATACCCCAGTGTTGGAAATCAGCAAATATCTCACCGATCTACAAAAGTGGCCCTAAAAGCGACGTCACCAATTATCGTCCGATATCCTTACTGTCTACATTGTCTAAGGTCTTGGAACGTTTGGTACATAGCTATATTTACCCAAGTCTGCATAAAATAATCATCCCAGAACAGCATGGGTTTGTTAAACATCGTTCCACTGTCAGCAACCTCACCTTATTTACAAATTATATATTTGAAAGTATGGACAATCGCGTTCAGGTGGATGCAGTATACACCGATTTCTGTAAGGCATTTGACAAGGTTGACCATGCATTACTGCTACAAAAAATTGCTTATAATGGTATCCGTGGCAACTTACTTAGGTGGTTTAAATCATACATTACGAATAGGTCACAAAGGGTGGTGATTAATGGGTTCTCATCTGGTTGCATCTGTGTTTCTTCTGGTGTACCTCAGGGGTCCATTTTGGGTCCTCTACTCTTTGTTTTATTTGTAAATGATATAGGTAAATGTTTCAAAAATACTAAATTTCTTCTATACGCCGACGATTTAAAAATATACCGCTGTATAAAAACCCATGAGGATCATCTTAAGTTCCAAGAAGATCTTGATCGATTTTCTTCCTATTGTCGGTATAACAAACTACAATTGAGTCTATCTAAATGTAAAGCCATTAGTTTTACCAAAAACAAACCCTTCAATGCTTACTATACTCTATGTAATTCGACTCTCGAAAAAGTAACTATTATTAAAGACTTAGGCCTATTTATTGACTCTAAATTACATTTTGATGCTCACATTAATCACATAACAAATAAAGCCTATCAATTGTTTGGTTTTATAATGCGTACCTGTGCTCCATTTAGGAAGCCCACTACCTATTTACTGTTGCTAAAATCACTTATATTACCTCAACTTGAATATGCCTCACAGATCTGGAATCCACATTATCAAAAGTATAGTGAGCAAATAGAATCAGTACAAAGAAAATATCTCAACACTATGAATTACAGGTGTACCCTTACGCAGGCTTCTTATCGTCACCTACTGAGCAAGTTTAATTTACCCACTTTGCACACGAGACGACTGCTCCTCGACCAAATGTTTTTATATAAACTCTGCCATAATGTCTTCGATTGTACTGAGCTCATAAATCAAATATACCTACGCATCCCCAGTCGCTCTCAACGTATTCGACACAATTATGTACACCACTTGTTTGCTCCTAAACACTGTAGAACCAATGCAGGTAAACGCGCTCCGATTCGGCGTATCATGAATTCCCACAATGAATTTTTTTCTGAAATTGATCTATTTGTATTATCCATGAGCCAATTTAGGAAATCAGTCTTAGACAAACTAAGGGATATTCAGGCTAACTTAACTTAACTTAATTTAACTTAATTTAACTTGAGTAAATTGTTTTCGATATTATGATAATTTTGTATTATTATGATCTTTTATTTTATTTGGGAGTAAAAGTTTTGAGTCTGTGTTTGAGTGCTAAACATAATGAAATGACAATCCTTTCTCACATAGATGGCCTAGGCCCTACTGTAACTGTTTACTATAACGAAATTCATTTAGAATAATATTATTAGTTACCTATATTGAATATGCTGAACTTACTTGGTCTAAATGTAAATCAAAATTATTATTGTTAAAATTAAAAACTGTTATGTAATTTGCCATTACTTTTGCATTTATATACAAGTACCTACCTACTCTGTGATGGAACTGTAATAATATAATATCATTATGTTTATAGGATGTAAATCATAAGTATTAGTATTAAAAATAAAAACTATTATGTAATTTGCCATTACTTTTGCATTTATATACCTACAAGTACCTACCTACTCTGTGATGAAACTGTAATAGTATAATATCATTATGTTTATAGGATGTAAATCATAAGTATTACTGTTAAAATTAAAAACCATTATGTAATTTTCCATTACGTTTGCATTTATATAAAAGTACCTATCTACTCTGTGATGACACTGTAATGATATAATATTGTTATGTTTATAACATTCTTAGTGGATAACGGTGTTGGTTGTGTAGTTAGTTAAACATCATTGTTCGATTTCTGTTTTGTATACTTTATTTTTTATTACACAATTGTTTGTTGTCCTAAATAAAGAGAAAAAAAAAAAAAAAAAAAAAAAAAAAAAAGGGACACCCGGATGGAACGAAGTTCCTTTCGATTAATTAGTGAAGGAATTGTAATAAAATTTTATTTATATAACAGAGTGTGTATATACATAAATATATAAATATTTTCCTATTTCCGTTCCAATACATAAGTTTCTAGAGAAAAAAACAAATAAATACGTGTGGCACTCGGAGACTGCCGCTGTAAAGCTATTCCATAGCATTTTTATCACAAATTTTGATTGACTAAACACAAATTCGATCTTACGCTTACCACTTAAAGTAGATTTTTAAACGCGAGCAAAGCACGTTTAGTCTTGTTATTGATAAATGTCAGTAACCAAAGTAGAATAAATCAACAAAATTGAAAAAAGAATGTTACGTTCGATTCTTTTGTACTCGTGCCGTGCCAACGCTGGGGAAATAGCTTCTACGCAATGTATTTAAGGTTCATATTAGATTAGTAAGAAATGGTTTTAATGACTTTAATAAATAAAATAAATAAAAATATACTCGTTTCAAGAATTATAGCTTCTACGCATTGTATTTAAGGTTCATATTAGTAAGATAATAGCAAAAAGTGTCGTGACAACTTTTCATGAGATTTTTTTCCGTCCAGCCCCCTTTTACTGATAACACACACACTCACGCCTTTTATCCCAGAGTAGGCAGAGGCGGAATGAATGCATCCACTTTTCGCCGTACGTTCTCCGTCCCATGATATGATAGGGGGCGAGCCTATCACCATATCGGGCACAACTTTCAGACTCCGGGCTGATACTGAAAAGGAAAACCCAATATTTTCCGACAGTAATATAATTGCCCGACCCGGGATCGAACCCGAGACCTCATCATTGCAATCGTACGGTAATATCAGTATGTGATTTGTATCAGGAAATAAAAGGCATTTTTATTTTATACAGGGTCATTTTGACATTGCGTTAATAAATGAAACCACATACTCGTCTTTGCTTTTGCTAACATCGTGCCAAAAAACATCCATGAGAAACGAATATTATCACCAAAAAATCTCAATTTTACTTTCCTGATTTTTTTTATAATGTTGTAGCTTAGGGCGAATATGGCGTGTGGGTGAGTGTTTTTCTGACTGAAAGTGTGATGTTGCTCCAGCGACGAATCCTTCTAGAGTAGTGGTAGTGGCATTAGGGCGTGTAAACATAAAGTTACTTTTTATTGATATTTATTTTGTTCGAAACTTACACTTTTTTATTTTACATCTATGGTTAAAGTAACTTAATGGAAAGTGTTATTTTCAAGGAGATAAGTATGTGGTTTCATTTAGTAACGCAATGTCAAAATGACCCTGTATATTATCCGATCCCAACATATTTCAATCTTCTCATTACCCGGATGACCGGATCCACCGCCGCAACAACAATCATGCCACTAGTTTGAAAATATTTTCAAGTGTTGAAGAAACAACAAAGTTTGAATAGCGCTGGCTCGCAGTACTTGAGACGGCGATCTCTTGTCTTAATGAAACTCTTGAGTGGACACCATCTTCCTGATCTGCATCGCCTTTTCGTTATGTTTTTTAAATTTTTGTATGGACAGCATGTTAACAATCTAGACATCTTACATTTCTGGTTGGTGAGCTTTATAATATTTGAATAATAATAAAATATTGATCCTATTACAGTGTGACAGACTGCCTCGGTGGCGTAGTTGTATTACGGTACGACTGTAATGCTGAGGTCTCGGGTTCGATCCCCGGGTCAGGCAAAGTGCTATTGAGTTTTTCTACTCAGTATCATCCCGGAGTCTGGAATTTGTGCCCGATATGGCGATAGGCTCGCCCCCTATCACATCATGGGACGGAATACGCTTGGCGAAAAGTGGGTGCACTAGTTGCGTCTCTGCCTACCCCTCCGGGGATAAAGGGCGTGAGTGTGTGTATGTGTGTGTATTACAGTGTCATTTTGGCGTAGGTATAACTTATAATAAAAAGTTACTCTCTAAGTGCTAGGTCTCTCGTATGTAGGAATCAGACTGTGTAGGTACCACCGCAATGTCTATTTCTAATTTTACCGCTAAGCAAAGTGCACATACTGTTTCGTTTCAACACGGATCATTGGGAAATTACTAGTTATTAGGAGACTCCACATCTGAGTTACATAAAAAGGACATAATAAATAAATTTTACCCATACTCCCTTTATCCCCGAGGGGGTAGGCAGATGCGCAACAAATGCACCAACTTTTCACTAAGTGTAAATTAATTCCACTTGCTTTCAGTTTATTAAACCTAACTCTAAAATATTACATCGTAGCCTTTAGTTCTCAGTATTATATCTTCAACCCCAAGCTGACCTTAGTAAACACATCCAGTTAAAATAACAAGTCGGCATCGAACAAAGTGAAGCTGTCGATATTAGTTAAACTGTAATGGAAACCGTAACCACGCCCTGCATATCCTCGCCCAACGGTAGAGACCCTGTACGGTAGTAATTTATTTGGTCAAACTCATTACTTTTTGAAATTATACTTCTTTTGGCGCGTTAGGGAAAAATGATGAGAGTAATTTATTACGATGCGCGCGCACTCCGTCACGAAAAGCCGACACCCTGACGTTAGATATAGTCAACATTTTAGTTTTGAATTTTGAACATAGAATAAGGCGAAAGAAAACCGACACCCTGAAGTTAGCTATAATCAACATTTTAGTTTTGAATTTTGAACGTAGAATAAGGTGAAAGATAATTTTTTTAAAAAGATTTTTATCTTGTTACGGCAAAGAAGTATAACTTCTAACCTGTGTACACACACATTTTTTTTTATTTTTATACGGGTACGATAAAGTGATACCCCCTGCACCTGGTGGTACGCGGAGAGGGGTCTAGATAGAGTATCGACTGATGATTATCCATCGTCAGTCGACACAATTATGCCGGCCTGTTTGAAGGATATACACAGGCTGATCCCGGAACGTGGCACACGTGGGCCAATATGACGGTTTTTAACACCTTACGTACGGTGGTCGCTATTTGGGCGGATATAAAATATACCCTACCAAGTTTAGATGGAACTGTGTTTAAAGCGATGAAGTTCAAATAGGTTTATTATTTTTGGTAAGCTAATCACCCAAGTGGAAAATGTATTTCTAACGCCTCCTATTCTTCTATTTGTTTAACTTCGTCGCGGGTTAAGACTAATTAGAGCTCCCAGAGACTCGCCGAGCTTCGCCGTTCGGTGTCATAAAATGCGTGCCACTGCCGATCCTGGCTTACAGGAGTTGTGGGTGTGAGGGCGGGATATTCTCGTTAATAGCTAATCACTCCATAGGTTTAGTAGTTACCCTGTGAAACCAGATAAGGTTTGAGATTTTGACTGTTTAAAGGCCCTGATTTTGTTCCTTTGAGGCTGTGAAAAATGAAATGGTTTTGAGTTCGATTCTCAGAGCGGGATAGTAAAATTTGTTTTGAATTAGATGATAAATTAAGATAACTTACAGAATTATTTAAAAAAATGTTTTTCTGTACCTTATTTAAAGTACTGCCTGGGTGGCGTAGTTGTATTAGGATATGAATGCAATGCTGAGGTCTCGGGTTCGATTCCCGAGTCGGGCAAAGTGATATTGGGTTTTAAATTCAGTATCAGCCCGGAGTCTAGTGTTTGTGCCCGATATGGCGATAGGCTCGCCCCCTATCACATCATGGGACGTAATACGCACAGCGAAAAGTGGATGCACTAGTTGCGCCTCTGCCTACCCCTTCGTGGATACAGGGCGTGAGTGTGTGTGTGTGTGTATTTAAAGTATTAAATATACTGCACTTATATCCAATCGAAACCTTTTAAATGCCTCTATTCTGCTGTCATGAAGAGCCCAATACGCTTTTTTCTGTTGAATTTCAAGCCCTCCTCAATAATTCCCAAATGAATGACTAACGAATTAGAACTATACCCGTTATCGCGTGCAAATGCTTATTCTGCTAACACATCAAAAAATGATACGCACTATTAAATTTAATCTGTCTGTCACAACAAAATTATTCAAATACCACATGTCGTTTCTGGGTAAGCTCGTGTAAATGACCTCCCGGAATAAAATTCTCGTTACTTTTCCAGAATCATATGTAGAATATGTTAATCCAGGATTCGTTCCTAGGGTGTAAAATTTCATACAAATGTAACAAACATTCAAACGTTTTCGTAAACTTTCGCATTTATAATATTAGTAAAATATTGATAAGATTAAATATATACGTATTATCTACTTATGTAAGGTAAAAAAAAAAAATCCTTTTTAGTTTCGATATCATTCTCGGAGTAAAATACCAGCTTTCAATTGCATCACCACTCAGATTTGAAACAAATATTTGCAAATGAGATGTCCGCTTTTTGTATGGATGCTTGGCCTCAAAATCTAACCAGGTTCAAACTTAAGGGATATTAAAAAGGCCAAATATGGAGCTTAAATCCATTAAAAAAAAATTTAGACCCCTCCTTTCAAAACCAACTTTTTTAAAAACGTTTATATTAAGTGTAGTTTTCAAGCCAAACAAAATTACATACATATCAAAGTAGGAGGTCTTTAAAATTAAACGATTTATCGCAAAAGGCTATTTTTCAGTTCTATCCAAATATATATAAATTGTACGCATACTCAGGCCTTTTATCCCCGAAGGGGTAGGCAGAGGCGCAACTAATGCACCTAATTTTCGCCATTTTTATTCCGTCCCATGATGTGATAGGGGGCGAGCCTATCGCCATATCGGGCACAAATTCCAGACTCCGGGCTGATACTGAATAGAAAAACCCAATATCACTTTGCCCGACCCGGGGATCGAACCCGAGACCTCAGCATTGCAGTCGTACCGCAATACAACTACGCCACCGAGGCAGTCACGCCACCGAGTTATATAAATTGTCTTGTTTAGAATTTCAGTCCCGTTTTTGGACAGGTCCTTTATGTATCTTTTGAATGCCAAAATCGCCTTGATTCACAACTAATTATTTCACTGCATGCTATGAAAAGATACAAGTTTTCATGTCACTTTTATGATTTACCTCTTCAGTTGTGAATTGCTAATAACGCTCTACCCCATTTTAGTTTTTTGTATAGGTACATTTAAATTAAGAACAACTAGCTACTGTTAGACGGTTACCACACGCTGGCAGTCTCAGAGCTCTATACGTTTCTTTTAAAAATGGAATGCATTTATATAAATTAAAAAAGGAGCACACGCTAGCAATACACTTACCAGTATTCACACGACGTTGCCCAGAACACATTGTTTTTAGAGATCTGTGGGCTCGCTTTGCTATTGGGGAAAGAAAATGTTATTGCAAATTCAAATTTTAGTATATAAACAATTAATATTTTTCAGTTTTGATGATTTAAGCTCATTTCAAACAATAATATCAGTATGTTCTTAAAAATTTCGTATAATTTTATATACCTAATTAAAGGAGATGTCCGTTTTTTGTATGCATGTTGGGCCTCACAATCTAACCAAGCTCATATTTAATATATGGGCCGAAAATATGGATCTTGGATTAATTAAAAAAATATTTTAAAACCCCTCCATTGTGACTAACTATAACTAACTTTTTTTTAAACTTTCATTTCAAGTATAGTTTTTAAGCAAAATAAAATTACATAAATCTCAAAACCGGAGAACTTCAAAATTATAGGATTTATTGCAAAGGCTTAGTTTTTGGGAGTACTATCCAAGTATGTATAAAGTACCTTGGTAAGAATTTTAACCCCTTTTTGGACATGTCGATTCGTATAAACTTTTTTGACACATACTGTTACACTTAAAATCTAATGTTATAATATCATTGCGAGATTTTGTCGTGAAATGTAATATTTTTACTGTGTCAGCGCTTAAGGACGTTGAAAAAAAATTAAGAAATGCAAAGTAAAAGTAAAATTTATGCAGAACGATTATAATCATGATCCTCAAATTTAGTGGTAGAACTTACTATCAAGTATCAACCCAACACTATAATATGATTTGCCTTAGTTTTATGACTGACCATCTAACGTCCAATTCTCAAAGAGCAAACATACAGAACCCAGCAAAATATTCCTAAACGCAATATTTTAAAAAAATATTTTTAAAAAAGGAAAGCGTTCTTAAAAAAATTTGTTTCGTCGACACAATATAAAGCACCCCATTCACACAACAATGGGCGGTTTTGTACCGCTGTGCGACTTTGCCCGACGTGTGTCAATGTACGCGCACTTAGCGAATTGTTTTTGTTTCCTATCCGTTTTATTCACGAGATATTTCTTGGCTGAGAGTGCAATTTCAGCCAGTTCCTTGAGACATACTTTATGCTCAAGATGCAGGTAAAATGGAAGGTGGGGTAAACGTGAATAGGGGTGGCGTATCAAGAGCGTTGCTTACACAGTTTGAATTGCTCCCAGCTTCCTGCGAGCTGAATAACTATGTTTTATGCTGCGTTATATTTGGGAGAACTTGATGTAATGCATTATCATATAAAGTTTATTATAATTTGCTTATTACGATCTAGGATTAATTTACTGGCTTAATTATGGAAGTTTTGCGGTCGAATGAGATTTAGGTCAGTAGGAAGTGCTTGCGATTTTTAACTAATCGTTTATCTACTGCTAACAAATGTGGCTGGATCTACTGATTCATTAGGCATACACACCTTCAAATTACTCAACACCCATTTCATTGATTATATCTCCAAGTATAGAATTGAACCTACATCATTTCAGAACTATGCAACGTGTTATCATTTATCGCGATATGACCCCTTTTCCTATTATATAATTCAAATATCGAACCAAAAAAACATAATTACCTTAACGTCACTCATCGATACAAAAATGGAAAAACAAAACCCCACCTAAATAAAGGAAATGGATAGGAAACCGGATGTAAGCAACGTATTTGTATGGCAAATCGATAGGCGAGGCGAGGGCTGTCAATGTGGGGTAGCCATTATGGGGTAACCTATCATAAAGATATAAAATGATATGTGAAAAGTTGGGCAATTGGTAAGTGTTGTTAAGTTCAATTTTGTTTTCGGCGTATCTAATATTACAGTTAAAAGTCACTGTGTCGTATTCGTGAAACAGAATGATTTATAGATCTTATTAATTCAATATAGACAAGATAATTTCTATGCATAAGTCTAAATTTTAATTTAAAATCTAAATTCTAATTGTCTCACTAAAATTTATCTATGAATTTATTTACTGCTGACATAGGTAACCAATAAAGTATTTTTCAAATACCATTAAAAAAACTACTCGAAAAAGTCTTATCGTCTAGCAAGGTACACTTGAATAACTGGCTGATATGAAAATGATAGATTTGAAATTAAAAAGAAAAAATCCAATGTAGCATAGTCCCAATTGATTTCAAATTGAGAATGTCTCGGTGAATGCGAGGCACTTCACACATCGTCAAGTCAACGCCTTCATTAATCGCGCTACTCCAATTATAACACTTACTGTAGTCGCTTTACGGTTGGTGTGTTCGGTGCTGTTTTATGACAAAAACATATTGAAAATTGAAAACCTTCTTTTCGATGTCGGTAAATAAATATTGTGAAAAATGCTTAGTTAGGAACTTGCAGGTGTAGGTACCTACTGTTTGTCGTTTTGTATGACTCTGTGTTTATTTATAGAGCCTACAAAAGGCGTAAGAATGGTCCTAAGAAGTCAAAATAATTATAGTTTGAATTATAGCTCCTACATTATCCATTACTTATATGAGGTTTCAAATTCAATAGTATACAACATATATCTAACGTTAGCGTTATTACTTAAAATGTATCATTATATCTAAAACTTGCTTCCATTGCAGTCATCTTTTTTTAAAATATTGTTCTCATTAAAATTTATTATAAGTCAAAGATTTTTAATAGGTTAGTATCAATCACATACGCCTTACCCAAACTACCCTCATTGGATCGGCAGAGTGGGTAGTCTTTCACGGCCGTGAGACGGATACTGTGCTCGTTAGGAATGTGGGTCCCACACTCACCACATAATTACTACTGGAACACCTGCTTTGTGCGAAATCAGAGGAAAGATTAAACAGATGAAATGTTGACTGATAAAAACCGTTATTTTTTTAATGGTCGGAGAGTCGGAGATCTATTAGCCAGTAATTAAGTTTAATTGATTGAAAGAACACAAGTATCTTATAATAGCAATCAAGGATCGACGTGGCATTAAAAAATCATTTTCCTTGTCTTTTTTTTCTAACATGTCCAAATGCCATTAGGTCATTTCATACTGGCCATCTTATTTTCAATTACAATCACAACAATTGATTCGAATACGGAACACTTATTGTTTCGTTCAATTCCATTCGGTCAAAGAACATCGAACGTCCATTTCTGCGAATTCATTCGTTCAATATTCATATTTGGAGTGACCTCTGCGTTGTGGGAGTGTTACCACGTGTAATCGATCGATTTAGAGACGGGGAGTATAATAAAATTATTAACTGCAAGGAGGATGTCGAAGGTATTTGAATTTGAATGTCATTAATTTTTTTTACATTTGCATGCTTATAATAGATATTGTTAGAATAGTTGGGTAATCTAAGAAAAAAGTAAATTATGGCGGTAAAAAAAAGGTAATTTTATTAATCGGTTTACTAATTGACTGCCTCGGTGGCGTAGTTGTATTACGGTATGACTGCAATGCTGAGGTCTTGGGATCGATTCCCGGGTCGGGCAATGTGATATTGGGTTTTTTAAATTCAGTATCAGCCCGGAGTCTGGAATTTGTGCCTGATATGGCGACAGGCTCGCCCCCTATCACATCATGGGACGGAATACGCATGGCGAAAAGTGGGTGCACTAGTTGCGCCTCTGCCTACCCCTTCGGGGATAAAAGGCGTGAGAGTGTGTGTGGTTTACTAATTTAGTTGTAGGAAACTTAGGCTTTGTACCGTGAGGTTTTAGGTTCACGTTTGACAATAATTCTTGGAGTGAAAAATGCTTGTGAGTAGCCCGCTATAGGAATTAGTCCCTATATGAGGATATAAGTCGTGTAAGCATATCATGCTATATGAGTTATATTGGTGGCCCAAGTGAATTACTCTAATAGCGATATTACACATCTACATAATTATTATTTCAACTTAATTCTCTTCATCAAGTATACGTATAGTGACTCCGTCACTTCGTCGCGTCGAGACACAATAATTACCTGTACTCGATGCATAAGCCACGATCGATCGATTACACATGGTAACGCTAACTAGCCAGCAATAGGTCGCGGGCGTGGCGTACCTTCATTCGATTAAGAGATCGAGATTGCATTCGTAATTTGAAACGTGTTCGACAATTGAAACAGCAGGTATCGTGTATAGCAGCGCTACCCGCGCCATCTTAAGGCCATCTCTTTGACCTACATTTTAAATTACATGTGTACGTTGCATAACGTTCCAAAATTAAATTTTATCCTCTTTAATAATCGTATGGTAATGAGATCATTTTTGACATACATACATTTCATCACGTTTTTTCTCTTTTCAGGGGTAGACAGAGGTGTTACTGTTACTGTTACTGTTACTGTTACTGTTGTGGGGCTCCTTTTTCCGCACTTAGCCCGTAGACAGTCGGGCCGTTGTGCGTGATGTGCCAGCTAGAAGTCCAGCCAGCTCAACTCCTTCCAGAAGCGCAGGATTTTCCTGGTTCCTTCGCAGGCTTCTCGGAGTGACCTCGGCGTGCCGAGGATTTCTGCCCGTTGTGCAGCTACTCCTTCGCATTCCAGGATAACGTGGGAGGCTGTTTCGTCAGCCGACAGGCATCCCCTGCAGAGGGGGCTGTCGGTGATACCTAGAACATATAAATGTTTGTTTAATGAGCAGTGTCCGGTGATCATACCCACCATTGTGCGTAGAGAGCCCCTGTCTAGGGACATGAGGCGTCTCGTTAGACGTCGATCCGGGTGTGGCACTGTTTCCCGGGACTGTCTACATGCACTAGTACTTGCCCATTGATCCGCGTGTTGTTCTTGTGTTCTGCGGCGCAGCCATGATCTTAGCTGATAGAAAGGTAGTGGTACTATTGGAGTGGGTCCGAATACCACCTGATTTGACCCCCTTTTAGCCAGCTCATCTGCCGCGTCGTTACCTAGAGAGCCACTGTGCCCTTTAATCCATTGTAGGGTAACGGAGTTAGTTCGGCTTATACCCTCCAATGCCAGGTGGCACTCTAGTATGAGCCCAGATTGGATAGTTCCACTGTCAAGGGCTCGTAGTACCGCAGCGCTGTCTGACACTATGCGTATCTTATGGTCAGTTAGACCTCGCTTGTCCACTGCGTTGGCAGCCTGTGTGATAGCGATACATTCGCATTGGTATATGGAGCTGTGCTCGCCTAAGGCCATTGATAGATTAATGTTGATATCTAGTGAGAACACTCCTGCGCCCGATCCTGTCCTGGTCTTTGATCCATCGGTGTATATTCGCAGTTCATGTGTTCCGGACCAGTCATGTTGTTCTTCAGCGAGCTGGACAGTGTAGCTTTTGTTGAAGATATGTTGTTTGGGCACTCTGTCGTTAGGGGCGGCTATCAGTGATTCATAGCTTATAGCCTCCTCAAGGATATCGCCGTGAGCCCCTTTCATTGAACCCCAGAGCTTTAGTGTATTTAGTCTGATAGCTGCTGAGGCTGCCTCCTGTCGGATAAAAAGATCTAAGGGTGGCAGCCCCAGCAGTACCTCTAGTGCTACTGTGGGTGTCGTTTTCATGCAGCCCGTTATAGCTGTGCAAGCTAATCTTTGGAATTTCTGCAGTTTGTTCTTAGTTGTGGTGAGTTTGGTTCTGGGCCACCATACTACGGCTCCGTAGGAGATAATAGGCCGTATCACCGCTGTGTATAGCCAGCACATGATCTTGGGGCGGACTCCCCAGGTTTTTCCGAGGAGTCTCTTGCACTGCCAGAAGGTGATACAAGCTTTATCCAGTTTGTGCTCCAGATGTTTATTCCATAACAGTTTATCGTCCAAAATTACACCTAGATACTTTACCTCCTTCGTGAGGTTCAGTGTGGTGCCTTGGAGTTTAGGTAAGCGAAGGTTTTGAGGGATGCTCCGCTTCTTTGTGAACAAAACCAGTTCAGTTTTTGATGGGTTTACAGAAAGTCCTTGTTCAGAACACCATCGTTCGACGATTTTGAGGGCTTCCTGCATGAGGTCACATAGGATTCCCTCGAACTTTCCTTTTACAAGGATCGCCACATCGTCTGCATAGCCCACAGTGTAGAAGCCCGCCTCGTTTAGAGACCTAATCAGGTCGTCTACAACGAGGTTCCACAGTAAAGGTGAGATGACCCCTCCCTGCGGGCAGCCTCTCGACACAATCGCTCTGACTGTGTCGTTGACTGTTACCTGCACCGCTCTTTTTTCTAACATTTTGCCAATCCAGCTGGCTGTAGTAGGGTCGGCGCCGTGCTTGAGCAGTGCATGGCTTATGCTGCTAAATTGCGTCTTGTCGAAAGCTCCTTCGACGTCTATGAAGACTGCGAGCGTTGATGATTGCGTTGATAATGCTGTCTCGATTGGTGAGATGACATTGTGAAGCGCTGATTCTGTTGATTTGCCTGAAGAGTAGGCGTGCTGTTGGTTGTGTAGCGGGTGGTACCTCAAAGCCCCATCCCGGAGATCCCGATCGCAAAGTCTCTCCATTGTCTTCAGGAGAAAAGATGTGAGGCTTATCGGTCTATACGACTTTGGTTGCGTATAGTCGCTCTTACCTGGTTTTGGTATGAATACCACTTTGACTTCTCTCCATCTGAGAGGGACATAGCAATGCATGAGGCATCCCTGGTAGATTTTCACTAAATGTGGGGCGATCGTGTTTTTGCACCACTGTAGGAGTCCAGGGAAAACGCCGTCTAAGCCAGCTGCTTTGTAGGTAGAGAAGCTGTCTATTGCCCATAGTACCTTTCTCAAGGTAACTATTCGTCGGGCAGTTGTAATGGTTTCAGCGGTCGGTTGCTCAAAGTTCGACTGATCCGCCTCTTCCCACGTGGAGCTCTCTGTGATTGAGCAGTCCGGGAAGTGTGTATTCAGTAGCAGCTCACACATTTCTGCGTTAGTTGTTGTGTAGCTGTTATCCGGTTTCTTCAGGGAGCCCAGATTTCGGTCGGGGTCGTTTGATAGGACTTTCCTGACCCTGGCTGCCTGAGTGTTTGATTCAATGTTAGTGCAAAAGGATTTCCAGCATTCACGTTTTCGTGCCCGGATGCGTTTTTTATATACCCCTTGGGTTGTTTTATACGCATCCCAGTCTTCTGCTTTCCTTGTGTTTTTTGCTCTGTTAAACAGTTTGCGTAACTTGCATCTCAATTTTTCAATTTCTGGTCCCCACCATCTACTGCGTTTGGTGGTCCTCATTGATTGCCTTATTTGCGGACAGGTTTTTTGGAATGTTTCTATTAACGTATCCGTTAGTTCATTCACGTGTTTCTCTATGTCGGCTGGCCCTGCGTAATCAGCAGGAATAAGTTCCAAGTTTGGGCTCGCCGACACTATCTTGCCAAACCTTACCCGGTCTGTCCGCCTTGGATTGCGCCACGGTTCAGGTTTCAATGGATCCACGTTTAATTTGTATCTTATCCATCTATGGTCAGAGTTTGACAAGTCGTTTGAGACGTGCCAGTCGGATATTCTTTCCGACACTCTTTCCGTGGATAGTGTGATGTCTATTACTGTTTGGTATCTGGAAGTTACGAATGTTGGTTCCGAACCCCTGTTTAGAAGCCTGAGATTTGTCGAGAATAAGGTGACAGAGGTAGACAGAGGTGTATCACACCAACTCTTCGCCGTGCATATTCCGTCCCATAATGTAATAGGGGGCGAACCTATCGCCATATCGGTCACAAATTTTAGATTCCGGGCCGATACTGAATTGAAAAACCCAATATCACTGCCCGAACCAGTGATCGAACCCGAGACCACAGCACTGTAGTTGTGCCGTAACACAACTACGCCACCGCGGCAGTCTCATCATTTTTGACACAAGTCTCTCATCATATTTTATTATAACAAAAGTTGCCAAAGTTAGAGTTAGAGTTTTCATTCTGTAAGTGAAGTACCTACAGAGGTTATAGTACCTACACATTCATTGATCTTTATGATCTAGCAATTATCAACAATCTGATTTTAGTATGGTATTCCTGTTTGCCTAGCAAGAATTGTGCTTAAGTAATATACATCTAGTAATATTGGTAGCTAGATATTATGGGAATTGCAAATGGCAATAACAAATTACCTAGATTTTGATTTGTTATAAGTACAAATATTTCATGCTAGAAAATCTAGGTTACAAATTAATGCTCTATTTTAGTTTAATTAGTAAACATAGGTAATATACCAGTCAATTAGATATCAATATTCCGATCACGACATATTATTACGTCGTACAGTTACCAGTAAATGAAAATCGATCAAAATAAATTGTCTGTAATTGATTATAATCTATGGCCGTGTAAAATATCTTCAACGTAAAATATTTTTAGGCTGTTTCTAACATTCTTCATTCACGTTAATTAACGTTTTGATACATTCGTGTTTTAAGTCCTTGTTACTGGCCGTTTACAATTATGCAGTTATTCCAAATTTAAAATTAATTGTCAGTCAGACGTAGGAGTAGTCACGTTATCCGCCGAGACTGGGGTCGTCGCCGCAGACATTCGAATTTCGAATGTTAATTTCAAATGCAAGGGTGTGACCGCGCGTGGAATACAATCCAATGTTCGTAACAAGCTTTGCAATACATCGAATCGGTGCACGCCATTCACGCAGTAAATTACTTGTTATTTAATTTTGTATAGAAAAACTTGTTTATTTTCTTGATAGTTACCTATTTGAATAATGATTCCTTATGTTTACGCGAATGTTAGACATTGAAATTAAACTATTATAACGGATTTTATCGCGGTTTTTTATTTAATTTTTCTCCCGACGTTTCGAAGGCTTTGCAGCACTTCGTGGTCACGGGGCGGACTGAGGTGTTGGTGGTCCGAAAAGTTAGTCCAAATCTCCCAAAACATCAATACATCGCTTTAAAGAACTTGCGATCAATGAAGGACATTATAATTCTCCGTGCAGATAAAGGGAATGCGACAGTAGTAATGGATACGTTGGATTATAACAACAAAATCGAACAACTTTTATCGGATGTAAGTACTTATAAAATAGTCAAAACAGACCCGACTAACAAAATATTAAAGGCAACTAGCTCTTTAATCAAGAATCACTCCGATAAGTTAAATCTAGACGTAGACTTACTCGTTCCATCGTGTGCAAAACCGCCTAAACTGTATGGGTTACCTAAGATTCACAAGGCTAATGCTCCGCTGCGTCCCATTGTGAGTCAGATCGACACACCAACCTACAGACTGGCTCAGCACGTAGCTAAAGTGCTTTCACCGCTCAGAGGAAACACTAGAGCATCTGTGAAGGATTCATACCAATTTGTCAGCGACATTGAACACCTTAAATTAGCTGACAATGAAACAATGGTCAGTTTTGATGTCCAGTCACTTTTCACAAGTTTACCAGTACAAGACTGCATTAAAATTGTTTCTAAGAGGTTAGCAGAAAATAACATCCCTGTTGAATATGCAGAACTACTCCAACATTGCCTCACATCTGGCTATATGTTGTGGAATGATCAGTTCTATGTACAAGTTGAGGGGGTAGCGATGGGCTCACCTGTATCTCCAGTAGTCGCCGATATCTTCATGGAGGACTTCGAGGAGACAGCCCTGAACACAGCCCCGGTCTCACCAAGGTTTTACAAACGGTACGTAGATGATACTTTCACAATATTACCATCTGACAAAGTAACTGCATTTTTAAATCATCTCAACTCCATTAATGATAAAATTCAATTTACCATGGAGTTGGAACAGGATAACTCTCTTGCTTTCTTAGATGTTTTAGTCATCCGTAATCCTGATCAGTCCCTAAGCCACACTGTGTATAGGAAACCGACCCATACAGATAAATACCTGAACGGTGAATCTCATCACCATCCAAAACAGTTAGCTACCGTGGGCAAATCTTTGTTTCAGAGAGCACAAGGAATCTGTGACGAGAAACACCTGGCTGCTGAGCTGCAACATGTCAAGCAAGTACTGCGAGACAACAAGCTCCAAATTCCACGCCGCTGTCACAGAGACCGAGTGAAACCAGCCACAGTTGATCGTGTCCCAGTTGTATTACCTTATGTAAGAGGAGTCACTGACAAGATTGGCTACATCCTGAAGCGCGCTTCCATAAAAACTTATTTTAAGCCGCCTAAGAAGATTAGTCAATTTTTACCACCTGTCAAGTGCCATATACCTCTACAAGAACCGGGCGTATACAAGATAGATTGCGACTGTGGCCTCTCTTATATTGGACAAACAAAAAGACATATAGGGACCCGCGTAAAAGAACATATAGCTGATGTTAAACACCGACGCTCTACGAAGTCTGCAGTAGCTGAACACTCAGAAGAAGGCTCCAACCATTACCTTAGATTCGACAAGCCACAAATCCTTGCCAAAGAACACCGATTCCTGCCTAGGATGATCCGCGAGGCTATTGAGATCAAAAAACATCCTAATTTCAATAGAGAAGATGGTTGGAAACTTGCACAAGCCTGGGACCCGGTCATACATCTAATTAAATCGGGCCCCAAAAGACCTGCTGCCAGACCTCAAGACATTGTGAGCTCTTACTGCGTAGACCGGACCGCAAACAATGACTAACATCTTTAAATTGTATAATTGTAAATTGAAGGTAGATTTGTAACACTAACTTTTCGGACCACCAACACCTCAGTCCGCCCCGTGACCACGAAGTGCTGCAAAGCCTTCGAAACGTCGGGAGAAAAATTAAATAAAAAACCGCGATAAAATCCGTTATAATAGTTTAATTTCAATACCTATTTGAAATTGAAATACGTACCAACTTCTATACAATGGTTAACAGTGTGGTAAATTTATTCCAATGGATTCACTGGCAATGAATATATTATTTTGTTCTAATATATCTTGCCTCGGAACAAAACTTTTGTTACCGTCAAAATATCGACATCAATGTACTTATCTAATGAAGGACCAAAACTTTATTGCAATAGGTCACAAATCACAATGATTATGATATATTAATATCTTCTTATGCCCTTCTACTATAGTAGTAATAGTAGAGGACGCCCGTGCTCAACAGTGGGCAGTATATAATACAGGGCTGATTGCATTGCATTGCATTGCCCTTTTACTCGGAATACCGTGCTTTAGGTATATTGTGTATTTTTAAAAGTTACATCCATGTTAATAACTAAAATAAAACTCCACAATTATTTTTAAAAATAACTTGTTTCCTAAGTCAAACAATGGATAAAAAACACTATATTGACTATACAGCGATAATGACAGTGAATAGATCTCTTTACCAACCCCACTTATAGACGTGTGGATTGAAGTATGTATCGTAATTGGATAACAAACTAGTCTTTATGCTGATGACGGGTTAGTGTTACCCATTGCGAGCTTGCATGCGCATTACCGGGTTAATATTTTATTTTTAAACCGCGATAATGCAAATAGAATATCGTGTAAATCCTGGCTGTACAAACGATGTTGTTTTTTTTTATTGTCTTAGGCAAAGAAAATTTTGTGGCTTTAACGTGTTATATTTTGTAAGGAGGTTCTTAATATTTTATTTTGTCATTTTAGATATTATTAGTTTAAGGATTATCGTAAAATTCGTAATATTGGTATTTCACATTTCTGTGGTACTACATAGCGGCACTACCCCGGTCTAGCCGGTCCACTCATGCTTTAAACAAACATTCAAACCGTCGCGTCGTCTACCACTTAGTAACATTTGCATATAAACACACGTTTTACTGAAAAGAGTTTTATTTAGAAACCATACTTTTTCATATCTTTAGAAATGTTCCGTGACTAGTACGTTTATCATTATAATTGTATGCAATTTAGCGATGATTCATTAAGGAGTGTGCACATGAGGGGCTTTCAGCGATACATTATGAAAAGGTTGTTGCGTGCACCGCGGAGACTGCCGTGCGAGCGATGAGTTAGTGTAGACATGGCTTTATATTGGCATACATTAAATATGATTTGAAAAAAGAACATTAGAATTAAATTCTTTACATAAATAGAAACAGTTGGTTACATAAACAACTAATAAAATAAAGCAAAGTCACGCGTACATTTATACTCAGAATTCTCTCCCCACGATAATATAATTTTTGTAAAAGCTAAATCAATCGCCTTTTTGATGTTACTCACTACTTATAACAGCTCTTTCAAGAATAATGCCGGCATAATTCTGCCGACTGCCTAGAGATGATACGTTTAACACACATTACAACATAATTATAGACATAAGTTTATCCTCAATTTTACACTACAAGCCAGGCTACAATAACGCATTCCACGCAAATCTTTCCCGCGCCCCGTATGACGGATGGCTGAGGCCCGGCAATCCGTTTTAGTTTCATTTATGGCATTTATAATCTATTCAGGTTTTTGCAGACACACAAGCATTGTGAATTCTCACAATGTATATTCAGCTTTACAAGTCTTTTTAATATGTTAATATTTTTTGTTCGCGTTCTAAATTTAAAATCGGTTAATGTAATGCATCTGTGTAATATTTTTAAATAACCGTTATTACTTTGACTTTTTACAGTTACGTGTGTATAATTGTAATATTTTTGCTATTATGAATGAACATTCGCGAAATCATTGATAAATGACGGAAGCCATAATATAATATAAAGTAAAAGAAGATAATTGTTTTAGATTTATCCATCGTCTTAACGGTGATGGAAAACAAGCGGAAATATACATATATTCCGACGTGTTTTCATAGGAATTTCGAAGGTATAACCCGCAGTGGACTAGGATGATAGCCTAAGACCTAAACACTTCCAGTAGTAGCGGAGGTCTGTACACAGCAGTGACATAGTATGTAGTACAAGACTTTTATTATTATATAAAAAAAAAACAATACAGTGAATAATATCACATACCGTCTTAAAAAGATAATCGTGAAGCTTTGGTTGCATAGAGCGTCGTCTCTATCACTCACACTCATTCATTCATTCACACTTGGACCTCTTTGTCGCCAAATCGCCGATCTTCTTCCTTAACTATTATTCCAAAAATATTGCACATCGGTAAATAAAAGACACAACACAAAAAAAACGGATTTTCAATTATTAATACACCCATATCAGTTATCGTTACGCTTACGGTATTGGTTTCGATCCCCGGGCCGGACAAACTGATATTGGGTTTTTCTACTCAGTATCAGCACGGAGTCTGGAATTTGGATCCGAAATGGCGATAGGCTCGCCCCCTATCACATCAAGGGACGAAATACGCACGGCGAAAAGTGGGTGCACTGGTTGAGCCTCTGCCTACCCATTCGGGGATTAAAGGCGTGAGTGTGTATGTGTGTGTACACCCATATCAACACAAAAGTCAGAATTTAAGTGTACATATCTACAAAACAGTTGTTATATGTTATAACTATTTTTTTGCCGATGTGTTCTAAATCTGAGAATTCCACACAAACCCCAACAGATCCGTATGCTAATGACACGTGGTTCTAAACAAACGGTTTACCGTAATCTCCGTGTATACGGTGAGGGACACGCGCAAGCTTTGTAGCACAACCTGTGGGAGGATGTTTACTAATGGGAGTTTGAGGCGAATCATACGTCTATACGAATACACGAAATGAAGATATTCGTATGTGTTTTAATGTTGTCGCAGTGGAATATTAATACATTTAACTTTTCATATTGGGGACGCCATAAATAAAAAAAAATGACATATGCAAATATTTTGTGGGTAGTTCGGTGACGCCACACAGTTGATACTACTATAATAGCGCTTCGTTACTAAAGCGACTTCGTGTAGTATAAAAATCTGGTTACTTCTTGTACAGTACAGTGTGTTTAAAGTTATAATTAACAATAATAATATTAGTCCAGTATTATTTATTCTGTCCCACTGCTGGTCATGGGCATCTTTCACCACTGAGACGGCTTAGGGCTTAGTCCACCACGCTGGCCTAATGTGGGTAGGCAGACTTCACATACCTGCAAAATTCTTATAGAGAACTTCTCGGGTATGCAGATTTTTCCTTTGCTTTTAAAGCAAACAATCATTTACAAAGAACTCACACATACATTTCTAAAATTGTGATGTGTGTGCTTTGAACTTGCGGACATACGTCTCGGCAGTCCGTTCCACTCCCAACTAGGCTATCGCCGCTTTTTTATACTGATAACATTGATAGTTGTATATTTTGCAGAGTATTAGGTTCAGTTATAACTAATTCTTGGGCTGTAAACAGTTTCTCTATACTTATTCATTCTAAAAGTATGAAATGGTTTCTGCTATAAGTACTAAAAGAAGATAGTTTATAACGGAAACTCTTTCTGTTGTCTGCTTCTTTTCTTTTTTAATTAAAAGTTTTTTGTTTCATTTCTTTACGCACTGGAAGCAGGAGACAAGGCACGTGAAAATCCTTGATTAAAACGACAGGGATAAAAGGATGTGACGTAATATGTACTGTAGCAATAAAAATGTGTTAAAAGTAGTCCTTAAGGCCTTACTAACAAGAGTCATTTAATACTTACGCAATTTATACAATAGGTACTAAATATTAAATTTCTTATGCACCTCTTCTGGTGTCATATATATCGCATTACTAATATAACATTATGTAAGTATCATTGTGTATATATTTATTAGAGACACTATTTTGGGGCGGCAAAATAAAGTTATATTTATTTTGCAAATATGGGTAAAACACATGATCATACATAAGATTATTTAGAGCAACCATAGCAGGAGATGGCATGAAAAATTAAACTGCTGAAATTAAATATTGTGTCACAATTAAGAAGTTTAAACCTTGTTCGGCCAAACTTTCATATAGGTTTTCAGATCAACGACTTTCGATTTAGAACTTTTAAGCTATTATTTTAATATACTGCATCTTCAAAAGACTTAAAAGCCTTATTAAATTAAAATCATATCTTTTTTGGCAAATTGGTGCACTCCATGCAATTACTATAACACTCGACAACGCTTCAGCCGACACAGAGTTTGGTAACGAGACCGCACTAAAATAATAAAAAAATAAGCAGAGAAGCAAAACAAAAATTTGGTTAAGCGGCACACAACCCGAAACCGAAACGTGGATTGCCCTCGACAAGATAGGTACGAGGTTCAATTGTTAGGCCATTAAATAGGCTGAATTGCAGGTAAACCTTTGCCTAGGGTTTTTACATTCAACACTAGATCCAGTGAATTTTCTTGGTCTTCAGTTCTTTATAGTGAAATCAATTTGACGTTGTTGATAAAAAAAATGGGTGGTAGAAAAGTAAACCTATGACACCAGGTGCAATATAGTCACTATTTCGCGTTAGAAATAAAAATCAGTGGTAGAAGTATTCGTAAACGGGTTGTTTTAGCATTAAAAAGATGGGATATCGATTCTCGTGTCCTTGGTCTAGCTTATATGAACTGTGGACATGAAAGGTCTTACGTCCAACGCCCAGGTGGGGCAAAAGTTTGTTCTTTCCTAACTCAAATTGCCGGGTACTGGATCTCCCATAGAGGGTTGACGTCAAGCAGGCGGCCAGTCGTAGAAGTGTTGCAATAGCTCCACATTGAAGTAGAATACAAGCAGTTGGAAGAAGAATTAAACCTACTTACTGTTCAATTTATGTATTGTTAGTACAGTTGCAATTTTCGTAATAGTAAACCATTATTTATCTATTGCAGGTGGACCATCTTGAATGGCTGGTAATGAGGGGCTCGTCACAATATGCTGTCGAAATGCTGTTGGAGAAAGGTGTTCTATAACTTAACTTTTCAAGAAACCAAGAACAATTTATTGCGAGTAAATACATATTATATTCCACATGTACAGTCAGCAGCATAAATATCTGTACAAAATCAAAATTTCAAATCGCCTATATACGCATCAAGTTAAACTGAAATATTGTTTTTTTCGTTTGAAGTAAAGTAAATACCTTTTATTTTATTTTTGTGAAAAGAAAAATAAGATTACTAAGAACACAAAAGTATGCAGGCAATTTTAAATTTTGAATTTGTTTATCTACTTACGCTGCTGACTGTACTGTGGGTAAAAACAAAAACCTTAACAGCCACGTAGGTGAACTTAAATTAATTTGCAACTTGAATAATCGATACTTTTCGGACCCTAGAGTAATTTGATAGTGAATCTGTTATATTAAATAATAATCGCTACGATTATTTCTAACACCAGTAACACAGACTACTCTTAATATTTCATTTTCTTTTGAGTTATTATAATCTCTGGTTAATATGATCACTAACGCTTAGACTATTTTCATATTTTCCCCAACGGTAACGTAGCGCTATTTATTATGAATAGCAGTTATAAAAGCAGTTATTCACCTCCCGCTAGTTTTAAGGCCCGTTGCTAACAAACGCTACGACTGAGTCGTCTCCTTTTTTTTTCCACGCTGCTCTCCTTTACCGGGAAATGACTTTCTGACTCTTAATATCTCTCGCGATCTCATTAAAAATTCATAACTCAAAAATGCGAAAAAATGAAAATTTGTTATAGGTTCCCGTAAAGGATTAAGTAAGGCCGGTTTGCGTGATTACGGTTTATTATAATTAATGCTAGGGTTTTTTTATTTATTTTTATGACATTTTAACCGATTTGAGGAGTTTGTTTGAAGTTTTTCAAAAAGATTTGTGTTTTTGTAAGTTTGTTTGTTGTGGGTTTTATTTGTAAAATATATTTAGGTTAAAAAGGTTTTAATTATTACGATATAATTTTACATTATAACTGTTGATTTTTGTACATTAATGTATTCTTGTATCCGATATGACACTTAATTTACTTTAAAAAAGTCATGATAATAAATAACATGCGTAAGTAATTAATTAGTTGTTCTAAATCTCAGTAATATAAAAAATGGTAATGCTAATTATTCACAAATGCTATTTATTTTAAATTATTTAATAACACATTTTAAAATCTATTTCGAGCACATAACGTTATAACTCATTATATTTATTTATTTATTTATTAAACACTTTATTGTACATCAAACTAAGGTGAATGTATAAACATAAAATAAAACTATAATGATAATACAATGATATATAATAATATAATATATAATGATACTTATAAGTGTATACTAATATGTATAAGCATTAAGCACTGTTTGATGTTACATAATTCCAACAACCATAAAAAACAACACAAAAATATTAATACATAAAAATGTAGACTCACAAATTCACAGCTTAGTCGCAAGTCGCAACACAAACAAAATTTGTCTCCGCAGTTTTTATCGTTTTGCTAAAGGCTAGATGCTGACGCTACGTCGCAAATCTTCAGTCTGAAGGAAACCCGGTAACGTCCTACCGTCGGCAAAAAAAGAATCCACAGAACAAAACACTGCGATGTACATTTGCTGTTCTCTTTGTTCTGTGGTATGTACAGGTTTGTAGTTTCGATATTAATTACGGTTTTAATGCTTTGCTTTTTTGTAAGCCGAAAATTGTGACGTGTAACGTGTTACGTCAATTCTAAGTTAGGTAGGTATATGTCAATACTAAGTTACTTGGTAATTGACTGCCTCAGTGACGTGTTGTATTGCGTATGCGTTACTAGTACGATTTGCGCGCTGAGGTCGTGGGTTCGAATCCCAGGACGGGCCAAAAACATTGTGACTGGGCTTTTCCAACTTAAAAATTACTCAGTCGCAGCTCGGAGTCGGAAAGTTGGCGGTGTGATACCCTCATGCCTCGGAAAGCACGTAAAGCCGTTGATCCTGCGCCTGATCTCTCTCTGGTCATGTCGGATTGCCGTCTCATCGGACTATGAGAGTAAAGGAATAGCGAATGCACTTGTGTATTGCGCACATACTTGTGCAGTACAATATCACCTGCGTACCTGGCTGATCTCTGCTGAGATTGGCCGTGGCCGAAATCGGCTATGAAGACATATTTGGTAATTTTAAAGAAATATTGATATAAGTGTTAGGTATATATTGATATAGTGTAGGTCTAAAAACACATTTTGTCGACGATCCGTTTAGAAAAAAATGATATCCTATAATAAACTGCAGTTTCATAATTTTTGTGAAATAAAGAAAAATATACGACATGAAGATGATATGTAACATTTTCAATTTAATAACATAGTAAATATCCAGAGATG
This sequence comes from Sphinx pinastri, assembly GCA_947568825.1. Classification (NCBI taxonomy): domain Eukaryota; kingdom Metazoa; phylum Arthropoda; class Insecta; order Lepidoptera; family Sphingidae; genus Sphinx; species Sphinx pinastri. Next base: position 13,048,264 of record OX387631.1, on the reverse strand, counting down.
TAAATTTTACGAAATTATCTAATTTCGAAAATAGAATACATGTCACAAGCAAGTTGATGTATATTTATGCGCGCTAATTAAAGCCGGGTCTGTACTATCGGGTCTGATGAGTGGGCGGCAATAACTGTACCAACATTAATAAGACAATCGGTCACGGTGCGTGCGTGCGCTGTAACGCGCGATCGGGATTAGGTACATGTGTGTACGAAGGTTTTCCCGTCCGAACATAGCTTCCATTTTCAAATTTCAAAATTGGTATAGAAATAAACCTCTTTGTATTAAAATTATTTTATCAAGTGCATGTAGAGCACCCTCTCTCGGTTATTATTCTTGATATTTCTATGTAAGAAATAAGAAATGAGAAAACAGAAACGTTTTATATAATGACATTATTTTACAATGACTTCTAAAATAGGCTAAGCCTGTCCTATGGAAGTCATAAAGGAAAGAACAAGAAAACAATTAAATTATACTCTTGCATTACTCAATGTTCTATAAATGGTCTTGAATACTTAATTCTTTAGAAGAGGAAGTGATAGCCGATGAATTAAAGAAAATCACATGCTGCAGTGTTTTATGTTTGACTTAGTTAAAAAAAAAAAGGGTTAAAATAAATTAACGGTGATATCATAGAATTACTTGCAATACTATGTTGAAATAATAAATACAAAACTCCGACAATCCTATGAGCAGTTACTAAGACAGTTATATTATTTATTTTATTTGGGACCGCTGATATAACTATTTCACCTTCAGACAAATCGCAGATGAAATCGCATTTGGGATTTATATCATAGTAGCTTTTTTCTGAATCATTTTACAACATTTTGGCTTGCAGACATTTTTGGAAAGGATTTAATTAAAAAAAAACCTCACAAAGAATTTTGTTTGTATATAATTAAACAAAACAAATAATTATAATAATCATAAACCTAAATAACATAACAATTTCGCCCACAACATTACACCCATAAACACGTTTAGGACAGGTCGGTTGTTAATTACCGCGCAGTGTGTGCGTGCGCAGATCTGGCGCGGCGACGCGAATCGCGACTCCTGTTCGTGTGTAACCAGCTTTATATCGCTTGGCTGTAAATTATCTATGCCTTTGTCATTGTGTTTGGTAATAGAAATGTTAGAAACAGTGAACAAAAGGATAATGATTTCTTCGGGAGTAAAATTTAAACGAATAGTCTCACACTCACGCCTTCTATCTCCCGAAGGGTAGGAAGGTGCCTCTTAGAGGCCATACACATACACGAGTTGGAAACCCGCCTTAGGCTCTAACGCCTCAGCAGTATCCTTCAACCACATGCTTGGTCTAGTGGTATATCTATTATGACTTGAGTTCGATTTCTAGGTCAGGTAAGAAAATTAGTGTGAATTATTTAATTTAGAACTTTGCTAATTTGGGTTTGGAATTGTCTCCGATTTGTACATAATAACGGCCCTATATTATTATGATGCTGATATAATCCAAACAAATTGAGCACATTTTTACGCCTCTACTCCACCCTTAAGCAATTATTACTAGCAATAATCGCACGCAATTGTTGCTTTAAAAAGTTACCCGTCTGAACATACGCAATGGTTAGGCAATTCTCGCCTGCATTGACGACTACAAATCTTGACAGATACCTATTCAAAAAACGATGTCAAAAAAATATTATTGCTCTAGATTAGGCTTCAAATTTATCTAATTACCATTTTATACGGGCACGGTAATGAGACCCCACTGCACCTGATGGTGAGCAGAGAAGGGTCCAGAAAGAGTGACTGACGAGCCATGACCATCTCTCGTCCATCGACACAATTATGCCGGCCTGTTTTAACTGGATAAAAAATACAAAGTCACTTCTAATGTTTTCTGTATAAACTCTTAAAGATTTTGTATCCATAATCCACAGTCCCACAATTACAATAAAATCTCATCAATAAATACAAGTCACACAATGGCTGGCAGATCCATAGATACTGCGACGAATCTCAAATAATAAACCAAACGCACTGTCACCTCGATTATCGTTGCTTTCTCACACACTGTCTCTCACCCATTTGTTTAAATTACCATGTGTATGCCATTTTAAAGGTTGTGGTCCAGCGACGAGCTAATATTTATTTATTGATACTAAAATAAAATACTTAATATCACCTGCAAGGTGGACAGAGGACTTAATAACTTAGTAACAGCAGCAGGAACACGCTAGATCGCTTTTGACAGTTCCGTCTGGAAATCTTTCGGGGAGGCCTATGTTCAGCAGTGGACGTCATGTGACTGATGACGATGATGATGACTGTTTTATATATTGCCCACTGCTCAACACAAGCCTCCTCTATTACTGAGAGAGTGTAGGCCTTAGTCCAACACGTTGGCCTAGTGCTGGTTGTCAAACTTCAAATACCCTCTAAATTCTTAAGAAGAATTCTCAGGCATGTAGGTTTTCTCACGACGTTTTCCTTCCTGATAATTGATAAACATGTAACCTGTAACTTTGAAAAGTCAGAGATGTGCCTTGGGTTTTGAACCTGCGGATATTCGTCTCTGCAGATCGTCCTATTCTCAACTAGAATATCAGGACTACAGACTACGTATGTATGGGCTAGCCTGCAGTAAACATCAAAATCAGGGATTACCTTATAGATATAAGGTATCCACGTCATAGCATAATTACTATGCCATACTAGAGAAAAACGTCTCCAATGCCAATACATTTAAAATAGGAATACACCATTTCTATCCAGCTATATCTAAATATTCAATGGACAACAAGCCTAATAGCGGTGGAAGTAACACGCGTGGGCGAGAGTTCGTGATGCGTACGCGCAGATTAAATTGCATTAATGCAATATACTAACATACTTAAAGTTTAATCTTTTTGCGCATTTTGTTGCGACGATAAACACATCTGATGGGCGTGGGTTCGCTTTTGCCTACTTTATTTGACAATGTAACACATCTCTAGCTATTTTATTGTATAGAAATTTATACTTGTACCTAGAACTTGGCTTTTTTTAAATGTTCGTGTCGACACCTCATCGGTTTATAATCTATTGCCTTTAAAACTCGTAACATTTTGGGATTGAGAAATAATAATATGTACGCACACTCACGCCCTGTACCCTCGAAGGGGTAGGCAGAGGCGCAACTAGTACAACCACTTTTCGCAGTGCGTATTCCGTTCCATGATGTGATAAGGGACGAGCCTATCGCCATATCAGGCACAAATTCCAGGCTCCGGGATGACACTGAAAAGTAAAATCCAATATCACTTTGCCCGACCCGGGGATCGAAACCGAGACCTCAGCCCTGCAGTCGTACTTTAATACAACTACGTCACCGATGCAGTCAGTAATATTATGTGATTCTAAAACGAGTTTAGGCCAGAATGTAAGGAGAAGCTTATGACGATTTAAATTAAGGTCAATTATTATGTCATCGAGGGACAGCGGTTACAAGTTTTATTTACCTTCGCAGGAATACACGTGACCTAAAATGTTATGTATGTCACTGTGTGACATTCAAACTATAAAAATAATCATTGTTCCAAATTCAAATTATTTAAACACACTACTCTAACCAATTCCGAACCTACAACAGTAGCGAAAGATTTCAAACAATTCGACAATTCCAAATAATGCCGGACAGTCCGGACGGCAGACTGGGCAGTCCGATGTAAGCTCCGGACAGACCGGAGCGGGATCGCGAGACACGCGCGCAGACGGCAGTGCAAACATCTTGGAATTGTTGATTGGCTACTGAGACACGGCCTATTTGATTTGTACACATCGGGAGCTCAGTCCATAGATATATTATGTGGAGTTGATACTACTGTTTATATTAGGAGATTGTTCTTTAAAGAACTGCAAAATGTTTGCCATATTATCAGTAATTATCAACACTTCTCTATTAGGGACAGTATGTTTTATAAACCGTAGTTGAAACCTACATGCAAAAATATTTTTGAAAATAGTAAGTGGCTATTAGGAAGCAAAAATACATAGTAAGTCATATTTATATTTTAAATCATTAAGCGTTGCTATGTTTCCAGAGATATTAAATATGTAGTTCACGCAGTTCAATATTTAGTAAAAATCGAACATACAGTTACAGAATAATAGTGTTACACAGGTAAAAAAGTAGTTTTTTATGGTTACGTATACAAAATTGATAACTAGGTAATCGACCATGAAAAATACGTAACGTCACTCATCTCTATACAAATCCACCCGTCATATGCAACAACACTAATACATCGACAAGAGGCGATCAAATACGTGGCATTTGCAACGTTCCCGCGTCGTTATTCCGTGCCTTACGCAGAGCCCATATAATTCACTATACAAGTCGATATCGAGCATTGTGAAACGTGAATAAGGGTGCGGATTACAAGTTTTGGAACTGGCGTCTGTCTGTGTCCAAGAGAAGTTTGTCCAACGAATTTGTGCATGCTTCTTGGATTTGGGTATTGTTATGTTCATGTGTAGGACAGTGAAATTTGAATTTAGAACTTTCCTCGTGGAATCTTATTCTTCTGTTTAGTAGTCACTTGGTTATGAGTTATTTTTTTTTATAAATCGTCTCTTTTTTTTTAACCAGCCAGGAAACATGTAAATTGCAAATAATTTGCCTAATTAAGCGATCTCTATTGTCTGTAAGAATCTATGATGCTAGAAAAGTCATGAATGCGCTACTGGCCTTAAAACAAAGAAATGAGGATTAGAGAGGGATAGGTAGTGTTTGGTCCAGATATTGCAATTGTTAATTAACTTTCTAAATACTGTTACCAACCAAAAAAACTAATCATTGCAAATTACTCAGTTTTACCTACAAGTACGTATAATTTTATTTCATGATATAACACCCATTATGATAATTAAACCACCGCATCTATACGCATTTCCGTATATCCAGCTAACATCGGCTAATGCCAGCTAAAGTTGTCCAGCTAAACTCCGTTCGTACCGTTTTGTTGGAGTGGAAAGCATCTAAAACACATTAGTCGCGGAGCTATCACATATCAATAACGTCGTGTTGCGGAAATTGAATCCATTTAATATTCTCACGCCTGGTGAGAAAGTAGAATTTGGATGTGGCATTTGATTTTCTAGTAGGGGATATAATCCGTGGGTTAAATAAAATTTTATGATTAAATAATTATTATTTGTTCTTTTTCTTTTTGTTTTATTATTTACTGGCTTTTGCCGGCGGCTCCGCCCACGTGTATGAGTTTTCCCGGGATAAAAGTCCCGCTTTATATTTTTCCGGGATAAAAAGTAGCCTATATGGTAATCCAGAACATAATCTACCCGTGTGCCAAATTTCATCGAAATCCGTTCAGTAGTTTTTGCGTGAAAGAGTAACAAACATCCATACATCCAGACATCCATACTTACAAACTTTCGCGTTTATAATATTAGTAGGATATCTCTGGTGTACCTACAATAAAGTGTAAATAAATATTATTGAACACCAATAGTCATAAGACATAAAATATCTTTCCATATTCATAAGATAGCGTCTTTTTTTTAATAAGTTAGGTTCTAAATATGTCATGGAATAGCATTATTTTTACTTCAATATCGCTTTTCTCAATATGGCGCTGCAGGCGAGTAGCCGTTTGTAAACGAAAGGCCACGAATTCAACCCCCATCGAGAGCAATGTATCATGTTTGATACGCAAATATTTCAATCGGTGGGGGTTTGTGGAATAAAATCCGCAATTGCTGGTAAAAGATAAGACAATTTGTGATAAGTGTTATTATTTGTTCAATTTCTAGACTCGTGTAATCTTACGATTTAGGATTAAGTTTAAATCGCTATTACTGCATTGTTATAAAATATATACATTGAAATTAAACAATTATAACGAATTTTACCGCAGTTTTTTTTTAATAAATAATTTCAATATCTAACATGCGCGTAAACGTAAGGAATCAATGTATACAGCCAATCCAAAATATACTAACCGCATCCAAACTTCACACATCCGTGCACATCACACGTAACGAGTTGTCCCCATATCGAGATTATTAATTCGGATACGGATCTCGCCGGCGGGACGCGGATTTATCGACACCGACACTCGACTTGTCGATATATCGAATATCGACTACTCGGTTACGCGCCGCGGGCTTTTTGTGATGAGGTTTTGTATGTGGATTGAAAGGGGGTGTGTTAAAAAAACAGGATATTTATTACACGTGTTCATAGCTAATGTAATTTGTTTTGGATAAATGTTTTTCGCCCTAGCTAGACGATCCCTTCATAAGAAATGCCTTGAAAGTATGAGTTTCTCAGAGTATTTTTTATTTATTTATTTATTTAAGCACTTCATATACAAATGTATAAAAGCGGCCTTAATGCCGTAGGCATTCTCTCCCAGTCAACCTTAGGGTGGTGCAGAGATTAACAAGGTAGGTGCATCAGAGGTAGTTATTTCGAAATAATATATACTTATAAATACACATACATAAATATTGATTCATACTTTTAGTAATTTATAGGGATGGTAATTGATTATGTAAATAATTGTAAAGAAATATTTATACCTAAGGGATTAGAGTTGCTAATAATAATTTAAAACATGGCGATTTCACCAGAACCACTTGAAATGAAAGCAGTAGCAACAGTAGTTTGGTACAGTTTACCTAAGTTATTATAGTGTTTTGAGCCTTTTTTTTATTGCATTGAATGACGAGACGAGCTTGCCGTTCGCCTGATGGTAAGCGATACGACCACCCATTAACAGAAGCAACACCATCCAGCACCTTGAGTTACAAAGTACTGTATGGCATTCCACTGCGCTCGTCATCCTGAGACATAAGATGTTAAGTCTCATTATGTCCAGTAGTTACACTGGCTACAATATCTGGCTTCTATCCGGCTGCCCTCAGAACAAAGCAAAAGAAACATTAATTTTTTTCACGGTCGGTACTTTCTCCAGGTAGGTTTTTCACGCATTCTTGTACTTTTGCTGCAATCGATACGAAACTCTCTCTTCAAAATCTATTCTACATTACTGAAACCTTTGATGGATTCTATGAAAACACATGCAAATTTACCTTACACAACCCAAACACATTAATTTGTCCACATCTGCATCGGGAACGGGAGTCGTGTTGAGGTTATAAGTTTGCCAAATCGGCTCCACATTATCATACATTTACATACCGTGTTAAATGTAAGGAACGGTCCTCCCTACATAGTTTCTGTGAATATCATTTGGTCAAAAACTATTCGGGTTACATATCTATACTAATATTATAAAGCTGAAGAGTTTGTTTGCTTGTTTGAACGCGCTAATCTCAGGAACTACTGGACCGATTTTGAAAATTCTTTCACTAATAGGAAGCTACATTACTCTTGAGTGCCATAGGCTACTTTTTATCCCGGAAAAACTTTTCCACGCGGGCGGAGCCGCGCGCAAAAGCTAGTTACTACATATGTCGTTGTTAACTTAAGTCTGTACATCTTACGGTTCATCGATTTGATAAAATTTTGGAGTTTTGCCCATCGCTGTGTCTGATAAATTTTAATAAATATTTTTTATGGATTCCTGAAACTATTGAACGTATATTCAACTAGCTATTGCCCGCGGCTTGGCCCGCGTGAAAGAGTTTTTCCGGGATAAAAGGCCCGCTATATATTTTCCCGGGATAAAAAGCTTAAAACCTTAGGGTCTCAAGCTATCTCCATACCAAATTTCATCGGAAGCCGTTCTTCAGTTTGTGAGTTTATCGGGTGCAGAGGCGGAGGGTTTGTTTGTTTTATACAAAGAGTTCTAAGATTATAGTATAGAGCGGACATTGCGAAGATGTTCATACAAAAAAATTGAGCTTGTTCGTCAGTAACTCAATCAACCTTGAAATAGCAAAACACTTATGTAAAATGCATTAGAACATACTTTGACATGATCGTAATGCGCAAAATGGCATATTTCCTTTCAAAATATTGCTTTCTTTACAAAATTTGTGCATACCGAGACGTCTTGTCACACGGATGTGTCAGATAAGACAGCGACTTATTACCAATTGGTAATAACTTTTGGACGAAAAATTTGGGCCTGATGTCCGGTCTATAACTAACTACACTGTTGAATGTCTATGGTTTTGTACTATGTAAGGATAAGAAAGGATAGTAGAGTCAATTCATTTGTAAAAAAAAGTCAGAGATTGTCATAACCGATAGACTTACGCTGGGTGATCCCGGAACGAGATACTTTAAGTTGAGTTCGAAATTTGGTACATCTTACCAAACAAGTGATAAAACAATGTTTAAGCATTCAGCTTTCGGAAGTTTTACAGTTCTGTCATTTCAAGATTCTTCTAGAATCTTATGGGGTTGGCGCGTTAAGCGCGCGAATTTCAAATTCCCTTAATTGACAGATAACGTTGGGTCCCAATTGGGCCGAGCGAATATTGAAAGCATTAAAAATCTGTGTAACCATTGTTAAAGAATAATCATGTGCAAACTTCATCATCATCATCAGCTACGTGACGACCACTGCTGAACATAGGCCTCCCCTAAAGATTTTCAGCCGGTCCTTTCAAAAGTGGTCTGCATCCAGCGTGTTCTTGCGACCTTTATCAAGTCGTCTGTGCACCTTGCAGGTGGACGGCCGACGCTGCGCTTACCAGTGCTTCTTACGTCATAATATTACCAATAATCAAAACAAAGGTAAACGCACGTCCAATATTTGCGGAGATATCCCGAGATTAGTGCGTTCGTGTGTGCCCGCACCGGCCGGGATTATACACGATCACGTGATCAGTCCCGATCCCCGCCTACGTGTGTACCTTTTAGTTTGAGTTAAGGCATAAGCAATTTGGACAGTGATCTTTACGACGAATTAAACGTATTTTTCAATAGATGCTGATAACTGACGACTGACTAACGGACGGCTATTTTAACCGTGGTCAGGTAAAGTAAACAGTCTTATTACACGAGCGCGCAGCGCCTTCGCCTCGCTGTGAATTCCCCAGTGTACTAAAGGCCAATATATTTGACCACGGCTGAAACAACGGCCACTAAGTATTATGAATATAACTTTCTAATAAAAATATCAATTTTACCAATCCTAGTCGCTGTTCAGTTAAATTGTTTACAAAAATAGCTCAACATGGGACAAAGCTCAGAAAATCGTATTTCCCAATGATTATTTAACATAAAATAAAACTTATTCTAAGACATATTCATTAATGAAACTATTCAAAATGTCCTAACGACATAAATCGCTTATGCTTGTAACGTAACCCTGCATAATTATAGTGTCCCTTGTTACAATTAATCTGTACGGAACCCTGCGACATCTGTATTCGACAATTATGTCCATATGGAATCCGCAAACTGTCTCTCTCACTATTCACCTGAGAGACAAAGACGGAATGATGTGAAAATTATTGTTTATTAGTTGAAAATCTGGGATTCGAAAGGATGTCAAGTTATGGGGAATTAATTGGGGTTAAGGTTATGATTATGTATGCGATATAAGTTTAAGTTAAATGTAAGGTCTTATGCAGATTTTGTTGCTTAAACTATGCACTGTTTTTATTATATTTGACATTGATATTTTTAATTTGTACAATTTGTATAGCTTTTCGGAGCACCAATCTCCCATCCTGACCGTCCTGAGCCGAGGTCCGTAACCCGTTAGTGGGTTGCCCTCAGCATGGTCACTTAAATTAAAGGATTGCGAGCGCCTAAAGCGCTCACCTTAAAGTCCGGTGTGGCCAGAAAAGCCGACTCGCGTCAGGCTACTGGCAGTTAGGTCCGGGTAAAAAAAAAGGAGGACCAACACTTCAGTCCGCCCCGTGACCATAAAGTTAGCGAGTCTGTGAAATGTGCGGAAAAAAAATTAAGCAAAATTCCCAAAAATATCCATGGATTTCTATACTTATATCCTTCTTCTAAATATAGTCTACAAAAGATACAATTCCGATACCAACACCAATTTCAGTCATGCCGCCTCAGAACTTTATCATATAACTTAAAGCAATTACATGGTTATCCACATTGTGTGTGTTGCGCCGTTTATCACCACCGTAAAACAGCCTGGTATCACGGAGGCTACCGACAAAACACATTATATCTGTACACAATAGAATGGCCGAGTTGAGAGCCGGCGAGTGTGTGGCGGGCGGTCGAGTGTTAGCGGGAAAGAGTTAGTACGCCGTATATTTTTTTTATTGCTTTGAATGACGAGACGAGCATGCCATTCGCCTGATGGTAAGCAATACGACCACCCAGAAACAGTAGCAACACCATCCAGCACCTTGACTTACAAAGTACTGTGTGGCATTCCACTGCGCTCGTCATCCTGAGACATAAGATGTTAAGTCTCATTATGTCCAGTAGTTACACTGGCTACAATGTCCTTCAAACCGAAACACAACAGTGCATGCACACTGCTGCTTGACGGTAGAAATAGACATTGCGGCGGTACCCACCCAGACGGACTCTTACATATGAGAGACCTACCACCAGTATATGAGTATTTTATGCTAACCCTTTGCTAGATAGGTCCCTAATTATAATAATAATAAATCATTGCTAGGAATAAGACCACGTTGCTATCAATATTCGTTTTTTGAATATGTGTAAAAAGATTCGTATGTATAGTCAGAAAAGTGTATGCTCCACCACCACCCACCCACCACCACCTTCTAAATAAGTCGCTTGCGCGTAGTCTGTCAGCAACATGTAACTAACAACTAAAGTAGACAATAAGAGTTATCTGATGTTTCCTTTGTACGTCTCCGAAAACATCGCACCTGCTTGGTAAAATATGAAAAATGGGCGTTTTATTTTAAGTTTACTAGCACCAAATTGGGTGTTTATGTCAACAGGAGCGAGAATTGCGTCACGATTGTGCATGTACAGACTTCAGATTGGATTCAATAATTGGGTATGATTATTGATATATAATTATTGATATAGAATACCATCATTAATAATTCTCTTCTATGACCTCATAGTAAATTGCATTCCTAAGGAATGCATCTCGCTATAACTGGCACCACGCCTTACCACTAAGAAGCCCAATTAATCAGTAGACGGGCTAATGAGCGAATATTTCATTGTCCAGCTCCTTGCATGATACGGGATCTATGTAGGGCTGCCAAAAACATATGCGCCAAGAAATATATCAAGATTTACATCTTCAGTTCTTGATATTCAATATTTCAGATATGGTAATATAGCTACAGATACACAAAAGATCTTTTTTCTTTTTGATGATGTATTAACAGTAGTACCGTAAATGTATGCGTGAAACGAAACGTATGAAAATCAAGAAGTATGTGATTGTGAGCGGAAATTAAACATGTAACAAATATCTATTCTTGTTTTTGTAATTTGTTAGGTATCATTCTCTTTTTCACTACATTGTTATTTCACAAATAAATTATTCTAATTCAATCAGCAACTCGATATCAAATCAAAAATGGCAATAAATTCTTACAAGTGTCAAGAATATGTACAATCCATCGATTTACCAATAAATTGTGTTTAAATAGTATTCGCCATACCATTTTACGCAGAAACTCAGATAAATCTTAATACATTTAGTATTCAGCACACATTCTCGGACAATTTGCAAACTAGCTGTTTCCACACCTTATAAATCTTCAACTCTAGAACATATTACCCGGTTTCTTCTATTCAGACTTAATGTACATAAATCCTTATTTAAACTCAAGTATTTTACTTATAAGGTCTATTTCATTCAATTATATTATTAGTGTTTAAGGGTGCTTTGCGAATTTAGTCTTTAATGTCTAAGTAACTAAAGCTCGCAAGAGTATACTAGTAATATAATAGTATCCTTAATTAGTAACAATTTTAATTTTAGAAGCATTTACGTAACGTCTAGTTAGAAAATAGTCGGGTATAACAAATACTGATTTCTGAGAAACTATAAATGACTTCACTCCTACTGCCGTAACACAAAGACCCTAGCTCAAGGATATCCAAATATTTATCACCATTCCCATACTAATATAGAAGGCTCCTTATCTATTTTCAGATAACGTTAATTTTTATAACAAAGATTTTCAAAAAGTCGATAAATATATAAGTAGATCATCTAGCAGTAAGTAACCTTCATCGTCCATGTGTAAATGGATTACTAAGAAATATGAGATACGAAGACAAGATTTGTTAAGAGTGTTTGGTAAAAAGTGGACTAAAGCGTCCAAAGATAATGCTGATACCAATTACTGAAATAATTTTCGGTGTCTTTGGAGTAGTAGTTCCAAATATTCGTCCAAAAACTTAATATAAAATTGAATAAAACTCTACGCTTCGATTCAAATCTCTGAATGTACGAGATACTATCAATAGTCACACAAGTTCTCTACATGTACCAATGCTCAGAGGGATTATGTCAGACCATTTCCTTCCATTTCCATTTATATATTAACTGTTAATCTCCGTGTAAATGATATATCCACATATCTTGAACATTGACGTAAAAGATTATGACTTTAGGACTGGTTTGATCGGATTATTGACATATAGGATGTGTAACAGGATTTTAAGTCATGTTTGGATTTCTGGAAAGTGGGTTTTGGTTTTTCATTCCTGTTTCCTGATCATGTGACGTTTAATCGCATTAAGGAATCTACATACATATACATTATGTTATAGCACTTTCTCTTTAAATTCTAGATAGGGTTATTGTAAACCTTTCTTGGTTTTAGTAATTCAGATATCAGTAAAACAAAAGCATCTCTCACGTGTATTAGATATTTAAATCAAAAATATACTTATTTAAAAGTAACTCAAAAATACGCCAAAAACACAACCTTAAAGCTAAAACAATACCCAGCTCGCCTTAATTGAGACATTGTGCCAACTCTTAGCCGAGTTGACACTTGATCCTAATTGCCAACATATGAACATAACAAGACATTTCAATCCCAGCCGTCAATATCTCACCGAACACACTCAGGTTAATTTTCGAGCCCGACGCCTCGGTTCAATCATTAAGTCCGGTCGACAGAAACTATTTAAATAAGCCAGCATTGAATCCGGCCCGTTGGGTGCAGGCGGCATTAATAATTCCCTCAGACATACACACGAAGGATTAATATTATGTTATTGGTGTCTGTGTTTGACAACCCTAAGAATGGCGTCTTGAGACGATGGTGCGAGAGCTGACGTACTTTTAATATGCAGATTTGGATTATGAATTGGTTGAAAGGTTTTAATACGCGTATATGATTTGTTAAAATGTATTACGTTTTATGAACTGTCAAAAGGAAAGTAGAAAAAAAAATAAGTTGTAATGAAATTAGTTAAATGTAACTGTATTTTGGGGTGCTTTATATTTTATCAAATAACAGTAAGTCCCATGAGTTTTGAAACTTAAACAAAAATAAAAATAGCTTCATAGGAAACATTTTAACATATTGCTAGCAAATTTTGTCTCTTAAAAACATATATAAAAAGAAACTAAATGGCACGCCACAGATAAAATTAGCACTTCATAGAACTTATGACTACATAGTTGCCTTAATATCACCAAAATATTATTCTTCTATGAAAATCTTCGATTAAAGAAACATCTAAAACTAAATATATTTAACCACTAGCTCTCGGTCTACAAGGGTTGTCACAATCGAAAGACGTCGCTCGCAATGAGGCATATTGTCGGCATATGGCGAGGCACGCGGCATCGCACGAGGCAGTCACATGGCACTCCTCACAGACAAAACATTCTACGTGTCCCTCTGGCAGAATATTACTAAATATGTTTTGATACTTGGTTGAACCGATTTCAGAGTTAAAGTTTTAAGGGATATTGCAGGCGTTTTAGACTTTCAATATGTTATTAAACAACACGTTAACTTACTTTTTGAACGTGTTATTGAAACTTACATCAAAATCCATTCAACTATTTTGCCTGAACAGACGAATATGTACCGTACTATTCAACATTATCTTTAGTTTAGTTATTATGACTGTTGGATTTTTCTTCTAACAAACACAGGTCTTTAACTTAACATAGGTATCTTTTGAAGATTGATAAATATTAAATTATGTACTAAAACCTTCCCCAACAAATATACATTTGAATAACGAAAACCCCATCCAAATCGAATCACTGGTTATTGAGAAAATCGCGGCCATACAAACTTACATACATACAATATACATACATAAAGGTCGAATTCAGAACCTTCTTTTTTGAAATCAGTTAAAAATACTTAAATTTCTATGTTGTACTAAAAAAAGGTAGACTAAAACTTTGAAAAAATACATTATAATTTTCAGTGTAGACATAACTATAACTCATTATATCAACTCACGTATCAAACCCGTTAAGTCGTTGTATAATAATGACCACCGTCAGGGAGAGGTACAAATCTACATATTGGGGTGTGGGCATTTCTTGCAGCCCCGGCTGAGATATGTGTCTTGGAGCTCCCCGTGTCCGAGAAAGGGGTGGCGCAGGGACGGAATAAAGGGAATAGTTTTAGCAAATATATTAATTAATAGCTGTTGCCCGCGGCTCCGCCCGCGTGAATGAGTTTTCCCGGGATGAAAGTCCCGCTTTATATTTTCCCAGGATAAAAAGTAGCCTAAGTTACTCCTTATTACATCAGCTACCTGCCAATAAAAGTCCCGTCAAAATCGGTCCAGCCATTTCAGAGATTAGCCGGAACAAACAGACAGACAGATAGACAGACAAAAATTGTAAAAAATGGTATTTTGGTGTATGTACCGTATATATATTCATATATATGTAGTAAAAACGGTTATTTCAATATTACGAACAGACACTCCAATTTTATTTATATGTATAGATTATAATATTATGATTATTTTATATATTATGAATGACGAAAAATAAGAAAAGTTTCAATTTGGATAGTGAAGTGTATTAGTCTCTAGAAGGTCGCCTCAAGTGTCCTCATCCAAGTAATTTTTACGAAGTAATATAATCATACTGTTTGATTAGTAGTTCTTCTTTCAAGATGCAAAAATATTGGCACGGCTATAACTTCTGTCAAGTAGAATAGTCGCGTGTTTATCTCTTGCATAAATATACCATGTATAGAAAATTGTTAACAACAAAAAACAGAATAATATACTTACTTCTGCCGCATCTATCTGTTTTAACGCGATAAACTCAAACACTACTAAACGGATTTCGATGACATTTGGTATGAAGGTAGTCTGGAACCATGGGAAGGACATAGGCTATATTTTATCCCGGGAAAATATATAGCGGGACCTTTATCCCGGAAAAACTATTTCACGCAGGCGAAGCTACTTCTTTAATAATTTCTACTTTATTAATAGTTTCGACACCCAAATCCGTACCCCGAACATGAATGTTTAAGGTATGCAGATGCGGTACTGCTGTGATAAGTTAATTCCTACTGGCCTATCCCTTACCCGTATCAAAATTATAATAGTACGAATATGTGCCCGCCCGGCTTATTGAAAACTTAATGGTCTAATATCGCTGAGTTATGCGGGAGGTTTGGAAGAGTTATGGGATGTGTGTGGAAAGGTATTTAATAATGTATATTACTTTGATTAATTATATACCTAAATAGACACTGAACGTTTCAAACGCGTCGAAAAAAATAGAGGCCAACTGTTGTCCACTAAATGAGTTTGAGTGAATTAATTTTTGTTATTTTTTATGGACATAATTTTCTCCCCGTTTTATTAGAAACCATGTAATAACTGGTATCATTATGCGCGCACACAAGGATACGCAGAATGATTCAGCGATAGCATATGACACAGCTGTCACGCATACTAGCTTAAGAAAAGTTGGCCTGTTTGTTTTAGTTTCATTGCAGCGCGTCACTCCATCTAGGTATATAATTAATCAAAGGTATATTATTAATTGTTGTAGAAGTTGTTAAGCGTGTCTATGTCTGGTTAAACATGGTTTAAAAATCCAGACCAAATTTTAAACATTTTCATCTAGTGGCTGCACTGCACCTGATTTTACTTCTTCTGCTGTCTGGCCTTATCCAATATAGGATCTGCGCAACATACTTTATCAAATGTGCTGCAATCTGCATTTGGCTTATTTTATACGATCGACTTCAGACGTTAAACCTCTTAAGGCGATCTATTCCAGCAAATGGTGTCAAGAAACCTAATTCATTTTTCAATGTGTGTATGGTAGACAGAATTTTGTATGAATTTTCGACTCGATAACATATATTTGAGTTATCCGAGATTTGTGCCTGAGATAGTTATTGAAACGGTCGCAGAAACACGCTGGATGCAGGCTGCTTTTGACAGGTCCGCCTTGAAATTTTTATGGGAGGCCTATGTTCAGCAGTGGACTTCATGTGGCTATAGATGATTGGAAATTGACAAAAGGTGTGTTCTTAATATTAAGTAGTCTCTGTGTAAATAAAAATTACTACGCATACTCACGCCTTTTATTCCCGAAGGGGTAGGCAGAGGCGCAACTAGTGCAGCCACTTTTCGCCGTGCGTATTCCGTCCCATGATGTGACAAGAAGCGAGCCTATCGCCATATTTATTTATTTAACTTTACATACAATCATGTACATAGGCGGACTTAATGCCTTAGGCAGATAATGCCAGTCTACCTTTGGGTGATGTAGAGATGAGAAGAAGCAGGTGTATACAAAAATACGTAGATATAATTATATATTATAAGAAATACAAAAAAAAAACGCATGCTCACGCCTTTTATCCCCGAAGGGGTAGGCAGAGGCGCAACTAGTGCACCCACTTTTCGCCAAAAAAAAAAGATTATTAAATATCACTAAACATTGAACACATGAAATATTTATAATCTAAATTATATAAAACATATGTTACATAATATATAATACAATAATACTATAATATATATGCAATAATATTATATATATAAATACATACATATACATATTTATGCTTTGCAAGAGAAATAAGAGGGGGAAGATGCTAGTGTGGAGTTTCAGATACCTTTTGAAGAAACAGCTCGCGAACTTTCATTTTAAATTTGCAACGGTTCGTAGCCTTCCTAATTTCAGGAGGTAGCACATTCCATAATAGGATCGATTGAACCGGGAAAGAAGATGGATAAAATCAGAGCGGTGGGGGGGACATTGAAGAAGAAGATTATTGGAAGAGTGTAAGTTTTGTCGTGGTCCGAACCTAATATTTGGAAGAAGGGAGTTAAATAGGAAGGTGGAGTGGGAGAACGAAGTAAAGCAAACAGGGTAGTAAGTGCACGCAAATTACGACGTTCTCGTATGGGTAGCCACTTAAGTTGGGAACAATAGGAAGAAACATGGTCGTACTTACGAAGATTATACATAAATCGAATGCAGTTATTTAGAAGACGGTCAAGTTCAAGCCATATAGGGCAAAAACTCCAGACTTCAGGCTGATACTGAATAGCAAAATCCAATATCATTTTGCCCGACCCGGGGATCGATCCCGAGCCCTCAGCATTGCAGTAGTACCGTAATTCAACTACGTCACCGAGGTAGTCAAAACAAAAATTATATTATCGTTTATGGTAATCTCTGTATTAGCATCTTCTACCACCAAATCAACTTAATAGATTAGACAGAATTAAAAACCACAACAATTTCACAATTTTATTTATAGAAGCGAGTAATCAGTATTATCCCTTTTTATAAAATCAAAAACATCACTAAACTACACAACTACAAAATAATTATACTCCGAAACAATAATAACAATAAATTAAATTACAGAACTTCTTAACACACTCGACGAAGCTCACAATGTTCGCCGTAATTTACCCGAGCGTTAAGAACTAATCGCGATCGAGGCATAATGAGACAGGTCTTGAGGCGAAAGGCTATACACATGCTGCCTCGTGCCTCATGTGGACATCATTCTACAGCCTTTTGTGCCATAAATATGATCCTTAGTTCAGTTAGGGTAGAGAATACATCAGCAAGCAACGCGGGTTAATGGTAGATCTCTCGTAGTAGACTAGTGGTAGGTCTCTGGGAAGTCTGGGAAGGTAACACCGCAATGTCCATTTCTACCGCCAAGCAGCAGTGTATGCACTGTTATTTTCCGGTTTGAAGGACATTGTAGCCTCAAGATGACGAGTCCAGTGGAGTGCCACGCAGTACTCTGTAATTAAGCGTTCTGTATAGTGTTACTACTGTGTTACTACGAGCGGCATGCTCGTCTTGTCATTCAGTAGCATTCACGTTCACCCCTTTACCGCATGTGCTCTTCCTATAACGTCATGTCAGATAAGTACGACATCTTTTTTGGTTCACTTGCCTCTGCTAAAATTAGCATACCTAAAAATATTATTTAATTTAATCTTCACACTTTTTATGTACCAGTTACTTGACACTTAACAGTACTTATCAGATAGTAAATTACCTGTTTTATCAACCGTTTCTAATTCGTGCATGTCGTGTTCACATCTAGAAGATTGCAAATATGTGTAATAACAGAATATTAGTAGGACTGTATTTTATGAATTTCAATTGTTTGTAATTGTTGTTTTGTGAACCTAATAAAAAGAAAAAAAAAAAGATCGGTGAAGCGACTATTTTTTGGTAGCTAATCGCTTAATAATAGCTTCTTAATTTAAATTTCTAACTTGGATGTTCTATCAAGACGTTCTTAACGACCTGTCTGGATATCCTTCGTAAGTTCTTTTTAATTCAACTTGAATTGTATATTATAAAATATTCATTATGGACCTGCATGGCGATGTCCCGTTTATTATGGCAGTGTTTCATGTACTCAAACAACGTTCTTTGATAGCTAAATAACATATTTTCCAAAGACTCCAACGCCTAATTCTTCTCTTTCGAACACCAACATTTGCTCCAAATCTTTTTGCCAAATCGCTACCTTTTGTCCTCTGTACGCATACCCTATGTCATAGATAGGCCAAGTACGTAGGCGTAGCGTGGGTGCTTGAAAGTTCCACAATTATATCTTACGTATCTATGGTGTGTGCACTTCTGGCCATTATATCATGAGCTGCACATCCGAAGCATTCTCCAACAGTGGACTGAAGCCTAACAGCTCTAACTAAACGGTTTTACAACACAATCAGATACGGGTTCCGTAACGTTTGTCGGATTAGAAATGATGTGTGGTTGTGGTAAATGTGAAATTTTCATTTCCTAACCATATTGCATTGGATAATTTAATATAACTATTTCATGTAAACTATTATGCATAAATGTCCTACTTCTCATTAATACTATATTTACAATAGTCAAGATATTCGGATGTTTGTTAAAAGTAAACGATGAAAACCCTGAACGGACATAAATGAAATTTAGCACATGGATCATGTTCTGGAATAAGTGGGGTTTCTCTAAAGAGTAAGGCGTGTGATTAAAATTAAGAGACACTTCTAAGCCTTAAAGGGTTTTTAAGCTTTCGATTTGCAAATAAGAGTGATGGGTAAGTTAATAATATCCTTATACACAATCTATCTAGTTCTTTAGAACTGGTTCGTGTTCGTTTGATAACGCCTTTTTTTTTATTGCGTTGAATGACATGACGAGCATGTCGTTCGCCTGATGGTAAGCGATATGACTACCCATAAACAGCAGCAACACCATCCTGCACCTTGACTTACAAAATACTGTATGGCATTCCACTGCGCTCGTCATCCTGAGACATAAGATGTTAAGTCTCATTATGTCCAGTAGTACACCGGCTACAATGTCCTTCAAACCTAAATACAACAGTGCATGCACACTGCTGCTTGGCGGTAGAAATACACATTGCGGTGGTACCCACCAGGACGGACTCTTACATCACACTATATAAGTCACTCGCCCCTATATTTCCATTGTTATTACACAAACTATCTTCTCCATCCCAATCTCAAGCCTGGCACAAAATTATAAGCAAATCAGAACTTCACATCCCGCTCCCTCCCCCCAGCTCCTCCCCGCACCGGTCCGGTGGCACATGTGTTGCTAATATCCGTCCATTTGTCAGTCTGTAATTGCGAAGTGATTCCACTCGGCTGTCCCTTACTTAAATCTTAATGTTCTAAGTTTACTTGCACGGTAAGTATGAAGTATTATGGGTATATATCAGCGTTGTGTGGGATTTTGAGTGTTTATGGTTCGAATTTTTAAAAAAGGAACGAAAAGCTATGGATTAATTCTTCAGTTAAAAAAAGTTAAATACGTTTTGAGTTCTAGGAAAATTTATTAAAATAATTAATAGAGGATTAATTTTTTATCCGATTTCGCGGAATAAAAACCTGGTTTTTGCAACGCGTTTTTTCCCAGCGACAAAAAAAAAAAGGTTTTAAACTTTATCACCCTAACAATAATTACCATAAACATCTTAACTCCCAATAAGCCTTTAATACTTTGTAATTACTCCATTATTTCAAGGAAACGAAAATATTAATCGACATTACATGACATTAGGATTTAGGTATATATCTCAAAATTTTTAAGAAGAAGAAATCTGTATCGAACGGAATCATTTCTCTTCCAATTTTAAATGGTCCTTAGAGTTTTTGGGAATAAATCCACATTCTCAATTCAAACTGAAAACAATATAACGAGTAATTCGCATGCAATCAAAATGAAGTGTTCTTTATTCAAAAAGTGCTCGATAGAGTTTCGTCGCGACGAACTTCAGCGAAATAAAGTTTCGAACGTCATTCGAAATTCGTGTACGAACAATGCGTTTTTTCGATCGGTCGTGAATTTACGCGGGGCAATTAAAAGTTTGCGAATAGGACCTGGTTATGTGTTTTTTTAGATGCTAGTAGCTTGGTGATTGTGAAATTCCTTATTTAAATTGCGAGGTTCGAATGTCGATTTCAAATTTTGTATAGTAAATATTATGTCAAAATTCATTTTCTATTCCTTCTGTGAAAAGAAAATATCTTCTTTTAAAACGAAACATTTATCCTATAGATACTTTATAACCGATTTAAGGATCAGCTATAAGGCCACATGAAATAATAGGAACCTCACGCCACGGTTATACTTTTACCACATATAAAATTAGTAATAAGCTTTTAAATTTCCAATCCTGTTATTCCAAACTGGCAAACAAACAATATCAATTATATTTTCCAAACAAACATTTGATCAAACAGTGGTATCGCAAACAAAACGTATTGAAACAAGCAAAGAATCAGCTGACGGTGGCATCCATTTTTGAGCCAATATAGGAAATGCCCACCAATGGTCAGCGTTTTGTATTTGTACACGCTGGCTTGTTTGAATTTTATTGTTTGGTTGCTATTTTTAAAACTAGGCATTTACGAGTCAACCGAAATAGCTGATTCGTATTTCGAATGAAGTCCAATATAGTGCTGTTTTGAAATTGGAACGATTTATTTTTAATTTACGTATTTGTTTTTAAAGACTGCCTCGGTGGCATAGTTGTATTACGGTACGACTGCAGTGCTGAGGCCTGGGGTTCGATGCCCGAGTCGGGCAAAGTGATATTGGATTTTTATATTCAGTATCAGCCCGGAGTCTAGAATTTGTGCCTGATATGGGCAGATAGGTTATGCTCGCCCCCTATCACATAATGGGACGGAATACGCAGGGCCAAAGTGGGCGCATTAGTTGCGCCTCTGCCTACCTCTTCGGGAATGAAAGGCGTGAGTGTGTATGTGGGTCTGTTAAGTCACCAGCCCTAAAATTACGTCAGGTATAGACTTTAAATAGGCTCCATATTAATGATATTTCAAAACGATATCATTGCTCTATATTATTTGTAAGAGAAACATCATATTTCACCTATACAGGGTCAATAACGTGTCTCAGTGCGAGGTCGAAACTGCAAATTCTTTTTTTACGCGCTCACCGCCCGCCGCGTTGTTTTGAGTTTCTTTAAAACGTTTACAATTACGTTTAAGATAACAAGAAACAAAATAATCTTTAAAATATAAATACTAAAACCTTCCCTGAAAAATATACATTTGAATAACGCAACCCATCCAAATCGGATCGGTAGTTATTGAAAAACTCGCGGCCATACAAACTTACATACATACAGACGGGTCGAATACAGAACCTCCTGTTTTTGAAGTCGGTTACAAAACACTTTCACTTTACCTAACAGACTGTGAAGAGTACGTTTATGTATATTCATAGTTCTAGTGAACGAGTTTTCAAACGTTTAATTCTTGTCTAGATATTAATAATTCCTAGCTATTTCTAGCTATCTGATAGCAAAATAGGTTTAATTGAACAACGGTTCCATGGTGTAATGGTTAGCACTCTGGACTCTGAATCCAGCGATCCGAGTTCAAGTCTCGGTGGGACCTAACTATTTTCTATATTTAAAAGTTTTTGATTTACGACGGATTATCTACGAGATTATCGTACACTATTTGCTAAGAATATCGTTATTATATATTTTTGATTACAAAGAAAAGTAATTGCAATGTGCAATATTTTATTTTAAATCATAATAATGCAACTATTATATTTACGGTAACCAAACTTTTTAAAATACTTTGAACAAAAGAGGTTAGTAAGGACATCATTTTCTAGATATCTTTCTAGCAACTTGACACTACTTAGTTGACGCCAGATATAATTATGAATTCATTTTTTTACCCACGACAGAAAAAGGGGTGTGTTAAGTTTAGGGTGTGTATCTGTCTGTTGCATCATATCTCTCAAACGAATATACCGATTTTGACGGGGTGTTTTTTGTTAAAAATCTGATGTGATCTAGATGATTCTTAGCTATAATTTTTGAAAATCTGTAAAGGCGTTTCTAGATTATCAGCTCAATTTGTATAAACCCATATGGCAAAAACGACAAACGAGAGAAACACAACAAAAAATAATCTTCACCTAACGATATTCTATATTATAAAAGAGGTAGATATCCCATCAGAACACGTATAATAATATGAAAAAATGACCCAATTGGGATGCTTACATACGACCCCTTTATCCCCGAAGGGATAGATTGGAATGCAAACAGAGCATCTATTTTTCGCAATATGTATTCTGTCCCATGATGTGTTAGGGGGCAAAAATATCGCCATATCGGAAAATTGCATACACCGAGCTGATATTAAGCAGGAGCTGATACTGTACAGAAAAGAAACCAATAAGCTTATATTTAGCTACAAGCTAGATTCTTTTTCAATCAATTCATGACAAAGAGGTTATATAAGGCGAGTGTGGATGGAAGGGCCGGCAGGGGTCGACCGCACCGAACTTTCGAATGTCAGATATCTGACATTCTACGTATGGGCCAGGTCAAAAGTACCCTGAACCGGCGGGAATGCATGAAAAGATTGATGAAGGTAGAGGAAGCGAAAGTGGTGTGCCAGAATCGAGCAAAGTGGCAATCCATGGTCTCTGCCTACCCCTATGGGATAGAGGCGTGATACTATGTATGTGTATGTATGTAGATTCTTTTTCGTACTGGTTTAAATTAATACTCTTACATGGCACGTCAATGTCAAAAATGATTATGTGTGCGTACGGTACACTTTTCGATTGATTTATAAGGATACTAGCTGACCCGGTAAACGTTGTTTTGTCATATAAATTATTTTTTGAGATTATTTTAGTAGAAAAAAATGAATAGTTGATCAGTATTCGACATTATACCGACCGGGGTAAATTTTTTTTTTTTTTATTGCATTGAATGGCGAGACGAGCATGCCGTTCGCCTGATAGTAAGCGATACGACCACCTATAAACAGTAGCAACACCATCCAGCACCTTGACTTACAAAGTACTGTGTGGCATTCCACTGCGCTCGTCATCCTGAGACATAAGATGTTAAGTCTCATTATGTCCAGTAGTTATACTGGCTACAATGTCCTTCAAACCGAAACACAACAGTGCATGCACACTGTTGCTTGGCGGTAGAAATAGACATTGCGGTGGTACCCACCCAGCCTGCCTCTTACATAATGAGAGACCTATACCACCAGTAAAATTTGTTAAATTACTAATATCGCTATTAAAAGATAGGGGATGATGGAAGAAGGTAGAAAATTTAGGGTTGTATGTATTTTTAATGCCAATAAATAAAAATAATAATAAAGAAATCTGTCAGAAAAATAAAAAAATAAATTTGGGGTGAGCCACCCTTATCACTTAGGGGGAAAAAAATAGATAACAACCTATTCTCAGACCTACCAAGTGTGAATATAAAATTTCATCAAAATCGGTTCAGCCGTTTCGGAGGAGTATGGTAACAAATATTGTGACACGAAATTTTTATAGATATAGATTAGGCGTTAAATATTGTGTTAATTATAAAAAATGTGTTAATGATAAAGGTCGCAGGAACACGCTGGATGCGGGCTGCTTTTGACAGGTCCATCTGGAAATCTTTAGGGGAGGCCTATGTTCAGCAGTGCACGTCATGTGGCTGATGATGATGATTAGGTGTTGCTAGCGACTACGCCCAGGTGAAGCCTTTCTCGCTACAAAAGTCCTTACAACACTGTACGACTCCAGTGCTACTAAAAATGCCATTATTTCCAATGGGATCTTAATGGGACTTTACTGGAATAAGAGTAAAAAAGTAAGTAAAGTGTGTTAATCGAAGACATGATCTACCTGTGTGCCTAATTTCATTCAAACTCGTTCAGTAGTTTCTACGTTTACTTCTAAAAAAACATACAAACACCCAACCATCCAAACATTTCACAAACTTTCGCATTTATAATAATAGTAAGCTAACACATATATACTTTTGGCAATATCATTGCGTTCTAAGCATTTAATTTAATTTCATTGATCAAAATAAAATTAACCATCCACTACCAAGTAATCTCCAAGACTTTTTAACGCTCACCGATTCCAATATGGGAATTAAAGTGTCCATTATTCCTTAACATATCTCGGCTATTGTATTTCAATTATACGTTCCGACACTATTGTTTTAGTCACGTGCCTTCAAATTGCGGGTAGGCAACTCTTTTTAGCCTAATTATAAGCATTAGGCTAAACGCGTGTTAGATTGGATTCGTTGTGAGGCTTAGAAGGAGATGCGAATCGTTAATTCGATAGAGAAAATTATAGTAGCTAAGTTGTTTTAGAAAACGAAGACAGTGAAGAACTTGACTTTTATTTCTATTTGCTCAAAATATGTGGAACAGAGATATTAAAAATGGATTTTGTATTATGATTGTCAATTTTATAGTTTTTTATTTTACTTATAATTATAGAGGAACTTAAAACATTGAGTTCGTAGAATATAATGACTAGAACTGCTGAATTGATTAAAAAAATCCTTAATCGAAAATTATACCATTCTATATTGCCGAATGAATCTCACAAGGATAAAATCGCGAGAAAACACTACCTAATAATTCAGACTCGTGAATTCATCAATATTGTCTTTCATAACACACACAATATACTATATAAATTAAATATATCTACAGCGACAACTTCAATTTATGTTGAAATCAGAGTTTAACTATTAAAGTTTATTTAAATACACTGTATCAGCCCGTCGTCTGGAATTTGTGCCCGATATGGCGATAGACTCGCCCCCTATCACATCATGGAACGGAATATGCATGGCGAAAAGTGGGTGCACTAGTTGTGTCTCTGCCTACCCCTCGGGGATAAAAGGCGTGAGTGTATATGTATGTAACATTACGCATGCTCACGCCTTTTATCCCCGAAGGGGTAGGCAGAGGCGCAACTAGTGCACCCACTATATGTATGCCATCTATATCTATATGTGTGCCTATATGTATGTAATATAACACTCATAAAAAATCTACAAATTGTCGACATAGTTGTATTGATACGTTTTATCAATATTTCTATTCGTCTCGCTCGCAGTAGACCCCCGGTTAGCCCACCGAGCACGCGGACGCAACCAATACATTATAGAACATTGATACCCACAATAACACGTTTGGTCCAGTCGTAATCCCATTCTATCAGCTCCGATCCCGTGTTAAAAACATGTAATTTTGAAATTCTGACACGCTGTTAGTAGCGTTTGAACAACTGTACCCGTTACCATACCAGCCCTGTATTATATTATACTGTCCACTGCTGAGCACGGGCCTCCTCTAGACCTGAGAGGGTTAAGGCCTTAGTCCGCCACGCTGGCCTAGTGCGGGTTGGCAGACTTCACATACACCTTCGAAATTCAGAGAACTTCTCAGGTATGTAGGTTTCCTCACGATGTTTTCCTTCACCGTTAAAGCGAGCGATAATTCACAAAGAATACACACATCACTTTTTAGAAAAGTCAGACGTGTGTGCCTTTGGGTTTTGAACCTGCGGACATTCGTCTCGGCAGTCCGTTCCACTCCCAACTAGGCTATCGCCGCTTTGCCTAGCTAGCTAGCTTTTAGACTGTAGCCGTTGTTGACATGTATTTGCCGCATTTTAGTAGTCTTCTACTCCCAGACTAGGACAATTAAAACCTGCTTTGGGGACGCCCCTTTAGCTTTGTTTTAACAGTGAACATGGTTAGTACAGTAAATTAATTCCATATGTTACCACAATATGGCAACCGACAAAGTGACGCGCATAGATATTTAATGTTTGCTTGTAGCTCCGCTGGCGTGTGTCTTTTCCCGAAATAAAGTCCTACTGTGCCCTTATCTGTAAAACAGAAGACTGTAGGCTTATCTTGTAGTTTTTTTTTTTATTTCAGTTAAATGACGTGACGAGCATGCCGCTCGCCTGTGGGTAAGCGATACGACCGCCCACAAACAGCTACAAAGTACTGCGTGGCACTCCACTGCGCTTGTCACCCTGAGATCAGATGTTAAGTCTCATAATGCCCAGTAATTAAGCTGACTACAATTTTCTTCAAACCGAAACAGACATTGCGGTGGTACCCAGGCGGCCCATTGGATACGAAACACCTACCACCAGTAAACTGACAGTAATTGTGGTAATATTCGAATCCAATTCACAGTTTTACAAGTTTATGTTATTTATTTATTGAACACAGCACAGGCCGCAGCTAAGAAGCCTTTCTACTATCAGTAACGCTCACGTTATGTATGGGAATGATATATCTTGGCGACAGACATATCTATAGAATATGTTATTCCCATACATTTTTTATTTGATATTAGCATTACCATCTTCGCATTATCGCTTCTAACAGGTTGGTCTGGAAATCTTTGGGGGAGGCCTATGATCAGCAGCGGACTTTCAAAGGCTGAAGAAGAAGTGGTGGACTAAGGCGTAAACCCTCTCAGTTGTAGAGGACGCCCGTGCTCAGCAGTGGGCAGTATATAATACAGGGCTGGTATGGTATTAGCATTAAATGTTTTAGAAATACATTATGGCTATGGCCTAAGATTACAATCATTTATGCATCATCTAATGACAAAACAGAAATACAGTACAATAATTATAGCCCAAGACAAGCTTGGCCATTAAACATATTCAAGAATTTTCACATTTATTACAAGTTTCTCACAACTGTTTGACTATTACACAGTCATTGAAAAACATAATTGCGTTACTTGAATAAAGGAATCAATTGCACTTATCATATTGGATCACGAATGCGAATTTAATCAGACTTCCTGGAATGTTTTTTCGTGCGTGCGATGTTATCGCATGTATCGTTAATAGGTTCAACTCATCCCGACATGACTGGCAGAATAGAGCGCATGTGGGGTCCGATGTAGACCGTCCTTTGTTACGACTCGTGGGATTTATATTGTGGGATGGTTCTTTAATTTGATTAGGTTTATCCGTAGTTTGTGTTCATCCTATAATTGTTACCACAAGAAGTTGGAGCAGCATCTACCTTTTAAAACTACTAAAATTATCAATTTTATTGCATCCGAAGGCATACGAACTAATGAACCAGGTTTATCTGTCTATAACTCTAGAGTTGTGTGGTCTCACCACCAGAAGTTGGAGCAGTAGTTTTAAAACTACTAAAATTATCAATTGAATTGCCTTTAGAAGCAGACGAGTTAACGACGCACCTGATGATAAGTTGTCGCAATCTACCATGTGGACGATAGCCTAGTTGGGAATGGAACGGTCTTTTTTTTTTTTATCGCGGGGAAAAAACGCGTTATCGCTACCACCACTGGGGGGTGAGTGGAACGGTTATGTTGGTTTCACACAGTCTTACGGCCCAATGGCGACACTCGGGAGTATAGCTTCATCCGAGCGAGCATTGGACCGAGTCCCTGACACTATAATATACACCCTACACTGGCATACCAACCAAAACCCGCGGTGGCCTTCTTCGGCGCCTACGGGACGATCCCGGGGTATCTTGTTGCACGAAGATAGCTGCACGGAACCGCCCCTGCGCGATGCCGCATTGCAGCCGCTCTCTAAATGAGGAGGCTGAGAAGCCTCCGAACCCTAAAGCACGCCTTTTGCGTCTACGACTGCAGGAGAGCGACCACCCGCATTGTCGTCCACCTCGTAGTCGCTTACATTGGAGTAGCTGAGCGAGCAGACCCCCACTGCTCACCCCGCGACTCTCGCCAACCCCATTTAGTCGCCTCTTACGACAGGCAGGGGATGCCGTGGCGGAATTCTCTAGATGCCCCCGGACCACAGGGCACGAGGCGCCGGTCAGTCGTCCACCCGACGCCTCCTTCGTCTCCTCTGGCTGCGGGCAGGATCGCTCTGCTCACGATCCCGCTCGGCGCTCTCCTTCCGCGAGATGACGCACTCGCAGAAGGAGGCCATAGCTCGCCATGACCTCCAACCGCCAACCATGGCGGACACCACGGCCGGCAGCGAGACGTCTCCTCCGACGATAGCTCTAAGAGCGCTGCGTTGTAGGTCCCAGGCTGGGCACTCCTCGAGAGTGTGTTGGACTATGTCCTCGCGGCCGTTGCCACAATGATGGCACACGGCGGAGGAATGGAACGGTCTGCCGAGACAATGTCCGGAGGTTCATAACCCAAGGCACACACCTCTGACTTTCGAAGTTACGTGTGTATTGTTTATCAATTATCATTCGCTTTAACGTTGAAGGAAAACATCGTGAGGAAACCTACATACCTGAGAATTCTCCATAAGAATTTCGAGGGTATGTGAAATCTGCCAACCCGCACTAGGCCAGCGTGGTGGACTAAGGCCTATACCCTCTCACTTGTAGAGGAGACCCGTGCTCAGCAGTGGGCAGTATATAATACAGGGCTGATTGCATTGCATTGCAATCTACCATAGAAGTCAGCAATGCCAGGGGCATAGCCAAGCTAATCTGCAATTATAATTACACGAGACGCGTTTTAGTCTATGGGGCACAAGCCTTGGAATAGCTTTAGCTACGGCCTTAGAAGTGCACTGATCGTATATAAATGCCAATCCGAGGATAGTCTGAATTTCTATTAATTCTTCAACCACGTAAAAGGATATGCTCCTTGTTTAAACCCACAAATTGGGTTGATCATTTTAACAAGGCGTAAAATTGTCTCACTAGATTAATTCTCAGAAAACCGAAACATTATTTCTTTCTAAGTGATATACTGAGATGGCATTGTAACGGTCTTTTTTGCAGATGACGCCACCTGCAGTGTTTCAGTCAATACAAATACGGTCGTCTGAATGATTTCAGTAAACACTCGGTTTTCAATTAAATTACACAAAGGCGTTAGTTATGAGGATCTGATGTCTAATGAATAGGAATAGATAATCTTCTAACAAGAACTGGTGGAGGAGGAAAATAATACAGTCTGGAAATATAATTCTGGGAAGATCGAGGATCTTCACTAAGAATTGAATATTGATGAGTTTTCGCGTTTACCGTAAGAAATATTATTAAGAGTGAATTATGGATAGACTTCAAAGTTTTGAATATCAATAGATACAACGTCTCTCGTTGGTCGCTTCATCATCATCAGCCACACGACGTCCCCTGCTGAACATAGGCCTCCCCTAAAGATTTGCAGACGGATATGTCAAAAGCGGACTGCATTCAGCGCGTTCCTGCGACCTTTATCAAGTCATCTGTCCACCTTGCAGATGGACGTCCAAGGTTACCCGCTTAACTACAGTTTATTATTGCACCTAGCAAGAAAACACCACTTCAAAATTTTAGTGCTAGGCTTAACCCTGATAAGTTTCAATGCAAATTCAAAAATAAGGCCAGTTAGTTGATCGCGTACGATTCACAAAGGGTATATCCCTATGACTATATTAAGTTGGACCAACATTATGATTGGATCAATTTACCAACATACAACTCCAACGACCGGTATAACTTAAAACATAGCCAATACTCGACAAAACCCGACACATCGAAGGTTACGCACTAAGCCCGTAGAGCACTGGGGGTCTGCGTGCATCATTAAATGCTCAACGATCTCTATTGTGGGTATAACAGTAATCGTTGCCGAAACCAATTAGTAACGGGATGTGTGATAACTCTACGAGAGGTGTAAAACATGTTTGGACTTGTTGAGATCATTGAATTATATACCAAGTAACTTGTTTTATAGTTGAAACTAGATATGCGAATTGGTAGGTAAATTAAAATATGGGTACACTGCTAGGGGAACAGTGGATTCGTTGTGGTCTTGGAAGAGGAATTTATCAGGAATATGATTCCAAAAATCGCATACCTATCTCCAATCTGTAGTAGGCCAGCGTTTTTTTTATTTTTTATTGCCATTATAGGCAGACGAGCTAGGCGGCCCGTCTGATGGTAAGTGGCCACCGCTGCTCATGGACTCGTCGATGCCAGAGACTCAGACAAGCTGCTGCCTACCGCCTACGGTAGGCCTACTAGACAATGCTCTTTTTAGCGTGGTGAACTAAAGCCTAAACTCTCTCACGTAGAAGAGGCTCGTGCCTAGCAATGCGACAGTAAATACAAGGCTAGTATTACTTGATCTAATGACCACCCTAATTGGATCATCACATTTTTGCTATTAGGAAAACTGTCTATTTCGATGGGCGACGAGCTTGCCTTTATCGACTATAATATTTAATTAGCATTATAAGGTTTTTCTAAAAATAGTTATTCTAGTATCGATACCCATTTTGAAAAGATTTCGCGATATAAGATATTTTTTGAAACCTACAGCCAACACATCCTGTTCATATCTCATCAATTTGTCATAAAATAACCCATGATCTCTAATATCGAACCATCTAACACATGTACACGATAAAAATCGATCGATCTAAAACCGATCAATAAACAGTAACCATACATTACTGTTCTGTAATAGGAAGAATGCGCACGCGCACGTTCCCACGTGCTGCCTTTGTCGGCGCGCGACAAAGCGATGCCGACGACGGCCGCTCCGCGCATCCTCCGAACGAACCTCAAATCTCTACTATTTATTCATAGAGATTTCATTTGAACAAAAAGATAGAACGAAAAATCTATGTATTATCTCTTAGTTGGAAGGTTGGAACGAACGGATGATCCGTATTTGAAATTAGACTTTGATAATCTTGACATAGGAATGAAAGTTGTGTGTTGTTGGATTATTTGGATGTGTCCGTAAAAATAATGGTGCTGTTACATTTGTTTGTTGAGGCCGAAAGTTTCGGGGATTAATGTGGAAAAATAGGTCTTAGCTTCGATCAACAACGGCTGAACAATTCAAACTATTAATTTTACTTGACGTAATATTCTATCATTCCAAATATATTTTTCCTTTATTTCCTTTCACGGACGCTAGTATCAACACAAGTAACAAAATATTTAAGCATATCATCGAACGCCTGGCATTTCTTGCGGTAGTGTTCAATTCGGTACACCAACCCGCGCTAGGCCAGCATGGTGGACTAGCGCCTAAACCTTGTCAGTAGTAGAGGGACTCGTGCCCAGTAGTGGAACTACTGTTCCACTACATACATGATATACTTATCATACTAGTTATTGTAAAGATAGTATATGATATTATGTTCAAGTCCAACATGCGACAATTGTCACATCTAAAAAGACGAAAACATTGGCGTACAGTTCTTTGTATTCGAAAGTTCTAGGTGATGCTGTCACTGTTTACAAACTCACTTTATATTTACGAGTAGACAAGCAATCTCTTAGTCACTTAGTGTTATAATTAAAAAATCTACATAACCTACAAAAAGTGTACTTAAAGCGAATTCATTTCGCCCGAAAGCCGAAGCCGAATCAAGTGTGAATCCCCCACATCAACGGTCCAGCCTGACCCCTCATTTAAGGTAGGGCAATTGTTTATCAATATGGTTATGATTAATGAACATTATGTGGCTTCGTGACCGCCCCGCGACGGCCGCTTGTGGGCAATTAGTGCGGCTCACGATCTAACATTATATGTGAGTAGTTTTTGCTAATTTGTTTATGAGCTGTATGGGAGGGCTCTTTGTTCCCGTATTTTCTATTCGTATATTTCTAGAAACGTTCTTTGGTATTTTTATTATTTCTGGAGGGTAAGGCAGAGTAAAAAAGAATTGTCGAGAAGGTGGCAGTTGGTATTTGTGTGATTTCTGGTGGAAACGTTCCTGATATAATTTGTAGCCGGCTAACAACCAGACAGTGGACGAAATTTGCGAATAGTGCTAAAATATTTCGAAAATAATTATAAGAAAGAAGAAAGAAAGAAAGAACACGAAATACGAACGACTGGTGGTAGGTCTCTCATATGTAAGAGTCCGTCTGGGTGGGTACCACCGCAATGTCTATTTTTACCGCCAAGCAGCAGTGTGCATGCACTGTTGTGTTTCGGTTTGAAGGACATTGTAGCCAGTGTAACTAAAGGACATAATGAGACTTAACATATGATGTCTCAGGATGACGAGCGCAGTGGAGTGCCACACAATACTTTGTAACTTAAGGTGATGGATGGTGTTGCTACTGTTTATGGGTGGTCGTATCGCTTACCATCAGGCGAACGACATGCTCGTCTTGTCATTCAAAGCAATAAAAAAAATAAAAAATAGACTGAGTTAACTATCAACCTTCAGTAATTGGAGAGAAATTAGAAGAAGAACAATTTTAATAACCAAGAGTCAATCAAAGTAGCTCCTGCAAAACAGGCCGATATCTAACGACTTTTTTTTTTTTTTTTTTTTGGTTTCGCGGAGAAAGTGCGTTACCACTACCGCCCGGCCTTCGTGGGGGGCGACCGAACGGTTATGTTGGGTTCACCGTGCCTTACGACCCGGCGTTGAGCCGCCCGGAGAGATGGAAAACGTCGGGCGACCGCCAGGCCGAGTCCCTAACCTATGTACAACGCACGGCATACCAACTAAAACTCCGCGGTGGCCATCTTCGGCGCATTAGGGACGGCTGCGGGCTTCCTCTGACTAATGTCTAAGTTTTCGTCCGCAACCGCCCCTGCGCGGTGCCGCCTGGTGCGGCCCGTCTCCTGTTGTGGGGGGGGGGCTCAGAAGCCCCCGCGCACCGAAGGACGCTCTCAGCGTCTACGGCAGCGTGAGGCCTACCTGCCACGCTGCCGTCCATCACGGGGGTCGCAACAATGTGCTAAAAGAAACACAAAACAAAGACGGACGGCCCCCTGCCGCCCGCCCGCGACCCCCGGTGGCCCCTATAAGTCGCCTCTTACGACAGGCAGGGGATACCGTGGTGGAATTCTCCAAACGCCCCCAATCCACAGGGCGGAAGACGCCGGTCAGTCGTCCACCCGGCGCCTCCTACGTCTCGTCTGGCGGCGGGAGGGATCTCCGCGCCTCCGATCCCTCTCGGCACTCTCCTTCCGCGAGAGAACCACCTCACAGAAGTGTGCCACCGCACGCCAGGACCTCCGGCTGTCGACCATGGAAGCGACCACGGCCGGCAGCGAGAGGTCTCCTCCGACGACTGCTCTGAGAGCGCTGCGCTCCTCATCCCAGGCTGGGCAAAACTCTAACGTATGCTGGGCCGTATCCAGCGGGCAGTTGTCACAGTGGTGACACACGGCCGACACCTCCTTCCGCACTACCCGCCACAAGAACTCACCGAAGCAGCCATGCCCGGTGAGCACCTGCGTTAGGCGAAACGTTGCCGCACCGTGGCGCCTGTCCAGCCATTCGGCAAAGACAGGACGCACTGCCGCGACGACCCTGAGCCCCGCTGACGGGGCCTCCAGCCTGAGACGCCACTCCTCCACGGCGGCTCGCCGTAGGGAGGCCCTCATGGCCTCCACCTCCTTCAGGGCCGGATGTTGCCCGCGACTGGACGCCTCCTCCCTCCAATGAAAGACATCGGAGAGGGATTTGGCGTCCAGATCCCAGGGCAGGAATCCGGCCAATAAACAAGCCGCCTCGAAAGAGACCGTGCGGTACGCCCTGATCGCCCGCTGCGCCAAAGCTCTCTGCGGAGTGCGCAGGAGGGCGACGCAGGGGCGGTTCAGGGAGTCAGCCCAAACGGGGCTGCCATAGAGGGCCATGGACCGCACGACTCCGTGATATAATCTCCGGCAAGGGATGCCAGGACCTTCCAGGTTGGGCAGCAGGCTGGAAAGAGCGCCCGCTGCCCGAGACAGTTTCGTCCCCAGTTTCTTGAGATGGGCGCGGAATTTCCATCGGCTATCTAAGACTAAGCCTAGATATTTCATATCTTTGCCGATGGGAATCCGCACCCCCTCAACCACGATGTGGGCACCGGCCGGTGGCCCTCTCCGAGGCCCGTGGAAACAAATGGCCTCGGTTTTCTCGAGGGCCACCTTTAAACCCAACCGTCGAATCCGACTTACTACTTGGCCGGTGCCCACCGCCGCCAAGGTGGCGGCGTCCCGGAACGTCCTGGCGGTCGCTGTGACCAATGTGTCGTCGGCGTAGCACGTCACGCCGACGTCCCGGAGATTTGCACCACGGAGCACCCAGTCGTATCCGATGTTCCACAGGAGAGGGCCCAAAACCGAGCCCTGTGGAACACCGCACGACATCGCTCTTCGGTGCCACCCGTCGGCGCCCGGATACACAACGTCCCTGTCAGACAGGTACGCGTGCACCAGACGCCGAAGATAGGGCGGCACCACGTGGTACCGCAGTGCCTCGTGAATGCAGGGCCAGGGCAGCGTGTTGAAGGCGTTGGAGATGTCCAAGGACACCGCGACAACTACTCCGCCTCCGGCCACTGCATCCTCCGCCTGTGCCTTCACCCGCAGAATCGCGTGGACGGTGGAACGTCCCCTCCTAAAGCCAAATTGGCTGTCGGCCAGGTTCGGTCCGACCCTCTCGAGGTGCTCGACGAGGCGAGCATGGACGATACGCTCAAAGAGTTTGGCGACCTCGTCGAGCAACACGATGGGTCGGTAGGCCGACGGCGACTCTGCGGGTCGTCCTTCCTTTTTAAGCAGGACGAGCTTCCCGGTTTTCCAACGCGCCGGGAGGACGCCCTGCTCCAAACAGGCGGTGAATAAACTGCGGAGCCTCGGACCCAGGTGCTCGAGGGCTAGCACCCAGGCTCTTCCGGGGATGCCATCGAGCCCCGGGGCCGTGTTTTTGCTCCGCAGCCGAAGCACTACCGCCCGCATTTCTGCGGGCGAAACCTCTGGGATATCCCTTGCCGGATTCTCAATCGACGATGACGCCACATCCGGTGGCGACATCGGTGGAGGAGTGGTCTCCACGGTGGCCGGGAACAAAGCCGCGACGACGTTGGCCAGTAATTCTGGCCGGAGACTCTGCGACAGCGGGGGCGCCGCTGGGCGAAGCTTATTCATCACCATGCGATAGGGGCGCCCCCACGGGTCACCGTCGAGAGTCTCCAGAAACTCCTTGCGTGCCGCGACCTTGGCCCTATGAACGGCCACCCGCAGCGCTCTCTTCGCCTCTTTGTAGAGGTCATAGAGCCGCCGCTCCTGGTCTGCGTGATCCTGTGTTCGAATTCGGCGACGGTGATGCCTGGCGTATCGACGGCGCGCAGCAACGCAAGACGCGCGCAACTGCGCTAGCTCCGCCGACCACCAGTACACCTGCCGCCGAGTCGAACGGCGGAGGGCCCGGGGCATGGCGGCGTCGCAAACGTCCGACATTGCCACCCCGAGCCACTCCGCCTCCTGCTCAACCCGTACCAGCCCGTCCGGCACGGGGAGCCACGACATCACCAGAGCGGCTAGCTCTAGGGCCTCTTTATTGAGGCGACGAAGCACCCACCGCGGGCCGTCCTGATTCGGGGCGCTCGTTTCACCATCGGGCTGGATACTCGCGGACGCGGAGACGTCGAACCTAATGTAACGGTGGTCCGACATCGTCTCCACGCCCGCGAGGACTCTCCAGCCCCGGACACGGTGCGCAACGGTGGGACTTGCAAACGACAGATCAACTATGGACCCGCCGTTGCGCCGCACGCACGTGTGCACCGACCCCCTGTTCAGGACGACCAGGCCGACAGAGATCGCCCAGTCCTCCAGGACCCTACCGCGACCGCTCGTCGCCGGCGAACCCCACGCTACAGACTTGGCGTTGAAGTCGCCGGCGACGACCGCCGGATAAGGTTGGCCTTGTTCCACTAGGGCCCCCAGCCTTACGAGAAAAGATTCGAATTCGGCGAGGGGTCTGTTGGGAGAAAAATATACTCCTACAACCCAAATGTCTCCCAACAGAGCCGCCACGCATCCCTGGTCCTTCGATATCTTTTCGAACGGCGGGGAGCCAGCAGCACCCTGGGTGATTATGGCCACCAAACCGTCTGTGTCCCCAGCCCAGTTGTCACGGGGAGGGACAAAATACGGCTCAGCGACCACGGCCACTTGCACCGACCACTGCGCCAGGCTTTGGGACAACAGGTCTTGGGCGCTGGCGCAGTGGTTGATGTTCGCCTGGAGGAACTTTAGGTCCATTATTGGGCGATCTCTTCAACACCTTCCATCTCGGCCTCTTGCGGTGGGCTTGCTGACTGTGGCTGGGTTGTGGCCACAGCAGCAGCAGCATAACGTCGTGAAGGGCGGCGCCGGTTGCGGCTGGAGGAGGTGGGACACGCCTTCCCCCCGATTTGGTGCCCGGCGGGCTTGCCGGAGGCCGCGCAGACCACGCAGTTCGGCGCGGCGCTGCACTCACGGGCCTTGTGGCCTGTCTGGCCGCAGCGGTAGCACAATGCGCTACGGTCCACTGCGCAGTCGCAGCGCTCCCGGACGTGCCCTGTCTCCAGGCACCGGTAGCAACGAAGAGGCCGCGCCTCAAGCACAGAAACTCGAGCCGCGACCCAGCCGATCACTACATGGCCCGCCCCCCGCACTTTCTGGGCTGCCTTTATCGGCATCCGGGCCCAAGCCGTGCTCACTCCAGACCGGTCAGGACGGATTTGCCCTACCTTTACTGCCGCCAGGGCACACTCACCGGCCTTGGAGAGGGCCATTGCAACTGACTCAGGAGTGGCCGTGTAGTCCAACTCCGTGAGCCGCAGTTCCGCATGTTTGATGGGCCGAGAGATCCGAACGTCCTCCGACCCATCGAAACACTCCCTCAGCCTTGCGGCGAGGGAGTCGGCCCTCTCATCCGAGTTAGCCCCGGGCACCTCGTACATTGGGGCACCCGTGGCCGCAATCTTTGGCCTCAGCCTTGTGATGTCAAGGCCGGTGAGGTTTACTTTGTCCTGCGCCTCTGTTAGTACCCTGGCGTAGGTGAGTCCCTTCGCTACCGCCGCCGGCGTCAGGGATATCATGACGGCCGCGGACCGCGGTGTGCGGAGCTTGGGCTCGGCCCGGCGCAGTGGTTGCTGCTGATTTGCAGCCGGTGTCACGCCGGACCTGGGCTTCGTCTTCTTTTTGCCCACCACGACCGTCCATTCCCTGTCCAGGGACACTGGAGCCGGCGGTAGCGGGCGGGGCTCACAGGGAGCTTGCTGCGCTGGGGCACTCTGTTTGTTTTCCCCCCCCTTGCCTTTTGGCTTGGGCTTGGACACCGGAGGATGTGTGGGGGCCGGAACGACTCCCTTCTCCACTTGCACCCCAGATGGTTCCGCCACGATGAATCGGGGCGGAGCACTGGAGGAACCGGCGATTGGGATCAGGACGGGAGGACTGGGTTGGGCTACTCCCTTGCCCTTGCCTTTGCCCTTGCCCTTACCTTTGTCAAAGGGCTGGGGTTGACCTCCGACATATCCCCCCTGTACCGGGAGCTCCACTACTTGGGCCCTGTTTTCATGGGCCAGAGGCGGTCTTGTGGCCGGTCCCATGAGCAGGGACTCCATCCTTGCCCGCACCCTTGCCTCAATCATTTCCAGCATGTCCGCTGTTGGACTTTTGCTGGCGGATGCCTCTAGGTCTTCGAGGCGGCGACGGAGGGAGGCATTCTCCTCCTGAAGCTGCTTAACTGCAGCCTCAAGGCGGGAACTCTTTTCCCGCCACCTTTTTACCTCGCCTTCAAGGCCGGTGACCTTGGTCTCCGTTGCCTTTGAGGACCCGGCAGAGCGCAGCCGCTTCGTCACTACTTTCTCCGCCTTTTGGCGGGCCTCCGCACGCTTCACGATGTTGCGCTCCCTCTCTGCCTTCTTTAGGCTACCCACCGTAGCTGGACCCCCTCTACCGCTAGCAACGGTCGCCCTCGTCTTCGGCGCCGGCTCGTCCGTATCGGTCGACAGGCTCCTCCAGAATCGCCCGCCAAGCACTGAAGAGCTACCATCGCTGGACTCCGAGTCCACGCACATGTCCTCAGGGCGTGCGACATCGGCCACGACTCCAGCGAGCTTCACACCCACATTCCCCCTCTCTGCTTCTCCGTCGTTGGGCTTGCGCCCTTCGACCTCCACCTCTCCAGCTGGAACTGGAGTAGGCAACCTCGTCAACGCCGTTTTGGGTTTTTTTATTTTTACATTGTTCATTTTGAATCCCACGAGTATGGGGGAAAAAAAAACAGTCCGCCCAGGCAGTGCCCCCTGTACCTGGGTAAGCCTAGCGTAACCCGCACAGAGTGTCGGCCGGTGCTCTGGCGGGGGTCGCACTCGAGACCGAACTACCCATCGGCCAT
This sequence comes from Sphinx pinastri, assembly GCA_947568825.1. Lineage (NCBI taxonomy): Eukaryota > Metazoa > Arthropoda > Insecta > Lepidoptera > Sphingidae > Sphinx > Sphinx pinastri. The sequence goes on along the minus strand of OX387631.1, from coordinate 13,009,472 downwards.
GCATCCCCTCGCGGTGCGCCGCCGCTTGGGATTCGGGGTAACTTTTTATAGAGGTTTTCTCCCTCGCAGTCCAGGCGGTTAAGCCAAGACCCTCGGCCCCAGGAGTCGCTGCGAAACATGACCACAGTGCCCCCTGAGATTCCGAGACTAACGGTGGCCAAGGAGAACTAGTTCTGCCCCGGCCTGTTCCGCGGCAGGGTGAGTGCACACGGAACCCGTCCAAAAACTCCTCCACTGCACCCTCTGCTAGTCAGAGGGAACGCGGAAGAATCCTCTTTGCTGGTTTTGGTCCACGCCGTTTCCGGTACCCCCCAAATTTGGGGGGCGTTCCCCTATCCGCCACCCAGGGAGACGCGCCCGATGGGAGACCAGCAACTCCGCACGGGCGATATCTAACGACTAAAAACGCGTTTCTCGTTAAGGCCCCGAAAATGTATGCATCAAATAAATCTCGCAATCAAGGCAGGTGGGTGTTCGGCCTAATTCTCGTAGAATAACTGCACAATCCCGTCGCTAAATCGGCTGTTCCCCACAATGCAACAGTATCTCACACGTAATGTGTGCAGTGACAACGCTTTATACAACTACACTTTTTGTACTACGGTGGAGGGGGTTTGATACTTGATTTATTTCTTGATTTTGTATTGAGTGCCTCGGTGGCGTAGTTGTATTACGGTACGACTGCAAGGCTGAGGTCTCGGGTTCGATCCCCGGGTCGGGCAAAGTGATATTGGATTTTTCTATTCAGTATCAGCCCGGAGTCTGGAATTTGTGCCCGATATGGCGATAGGCTCGCCTCCTATCACATCATGGGACGGAATACGCTTGGCGAAAAGTGGGTGCACTAGTTGCACCTCTGCCTACCCCTTAGGGGATAATAGGCGTGAGAGTGTATGTATGTATGTATGTATTGAGTGAAATACCGTATGGTGAATTTTTAATAAAAAATACACATGTGACATATCCACTGCTTACAGCAGCCATAACTCGCCGGTTCAGAAGAAATCTTTAAGCGCTCTTTTGGTGTACACTGTACACATTTTATATAATTGAGTATGTATCTATAAGTGCCCCGGTAGCGTAGTTGTATTACGGTACGAGTGCAAAGTTGAGGTCTCGGGTTCGATCCCCGGGTCGTGAAATGTGTTATTGGATTTTTCTACTCAGTATTAGCCCAGAGTCTGGAATTGGTGCCCGATATGGCGATAGGCTCGTCCCCTATAAGTTTTTTGTAATGATGTTAATTGAGCGTGTGATCTATGATACTTCGTTATTGATTACCAAACTAGGGAACCAAGAAACAACATTTATTCGATTTCAAAACACACTTGAGTTCCCGAAATTGAAAACTATTTCTGAAATGGTGACAGGCTTGCCTTATATCATTGCATCATGAACGTTTGATTTGTAGAAATGTGAGCTATTTACCCAAATTGCTATTCGGTAGAAACCTAACTATACGAGATTAAGACTGTGAGTTCATCAAACAAACCTCAAGTATCAAGACTGATACCACCTCAACGATATAGTTTGGGTCTTTTGGCGATACTAGTTCAAAGTAACGGCGTCATTTGGCCGATATACGACTTCGGACACGATCCGTCGCGACGTGTTCGCAGATTAAACACGATCTGTTTAATTCACTTGTACATGGCGTTGTTACGTGTTTGTATAGAAATAGAAGCTGTTTAGTTTTCTGTTTCCTTTTTTTAAGGGTTGTCTTTTATGTTCCTTTTTTTCTTCTTTTGTTTCTATACTCTTTTTATCTTTTCGAATGATAGACACATGACAATATTAAGTCTCAATAGATACATCCTTAACGAGTGACCTGGTTGCAACTCTGCCTACTATTGCAGGGTTGAAGGCGTAATGTGTGTTTGTTTTATTTGGTTCTTTGGATAATTACCGAGTTATGAAAACATTTTGTTACTCAATAGCCTCAAATCTAATGACGAAAGGGCTACGTTTTAAGGCAATCTAAATTTGATTACAAAAATGCCGCCTAATTGTATTCAATCTTTCGTAACAAGGTTTACCGCAGGTCACTTTTGACCATGAACATTAGGAATCTGTAAACAAGTAAATATCAAAAAATTACTTTTCTGTATAATACCATATTTTTCCCACAATTGGTCAACTCAAATAGCAACAAAATCTCCATACACACATGTAATAGAAACGGGAAGGTTTCACACAAGACGGCGAGCCAACGAACGATTATCGTAAACATCCCGCATTACTGTGCGTGAATACAATTTAACTCTTGTAATTCGAGCTTTTATGCTAACTTCCATTGTGCTAAGTGCTGAGATATGCTCAGACGCCAGTCTTTTTCAAATTTCAGTATTCAGGATATGAATTGTTAACAGCGTTTGGAGTTTAAGGACGTTCTTTGAGTTTCAACTTGAGTAGCATTGGGCGATGTGAAATCTTATTTGGAATTTGGACATACCGACCTACATATCTGAGAATTCTGCATGGGAATTTGTATGGTGTGTGAAGACTTCCAACCTGCGCTAGGCCAGCGTGGTCGACTAAGGCCTAACCCCTCTCAGTAATAGAGTAGGCCCATGCAGTAGTAGGCAGTATATAATGCAGAGCTAGTCTTATTATTGCAACCTTATAGTGAAGGGTTTTTGACTAAATACTGATCAATAGTTGTAACATTTGCAATCAAAAATTGCTTCATATCTCCCGATGCTTATTTGGTTTCCGTTTGGTTATTGAAATCATGGACAATACTGGATTACAAATAACACACACACACACACACACACTCACGCCTTTAATCCCCGAAGGGGTAGGCAGAGGCGCAACTAGTGCACCCACTTTTCGCCGTTATTCCGTCCCATGATGTGATAGGGGGCGAGCCTATCGCCATATCGGGCACAAATTCCAGACTCCGGGCTGATACTGAATAGAAAAACTCAATATCACTTTGCCCGACCCGGGGATCGAACCCGAGACCTCGGCACTGTAGTCGTACCGTAATACAACTACGCCACCGAGGCAGCCGATTACAAATAAGTATGATGTTGTAAGCCGATGATCATTGTATTACACCCTGGAGAACTAATTAAAATCCATAACCGCTCCGTCACCCCCCTTGAAGGCTGGGCGGTAATAATAAGTCAGTTTCTCCGCGAAAAAAAAGGTGACATATAATTTTTTGAGTGAACGAGTCTCTTGCCGTCCACCAGCAAACTTTAACACTAAGCTACATTTAAATCTCTGAAGTAACTGAAAAATGACTCAAAACTTTCCAAACAGTAAGGAATACATCTAAAATTAAAAAACCCCAGACTTTAGTCCTAACATTACCGTTTCAGCTCAGTCGATATAGTTGGATATAAAATCAGCGTGTAAGTAAATACGTCAGTACAACGCTTGCGCGGCCCGGACACGAACCTGAGACACGTACAGACACTACCGTATCGGGTTACTGATTTAAGACCCGATGTCGTCACAATGTGCTGGTTTGGTTCAGATTATGTTGGCGGCGAGAGCGGGTATAGGCTGTATAGTAAAAATTCAAATCAAATTCAAATTGTTTATTAAAAATCAGACTTAAAAATTATTTTAAAGTAAATAATATCTCAAGAATCGTTGTTCATTACAAAAATTAGGGGTTCCCAAACTAGGCGCGGCTGTATCTTGAAAAACCAACATTAAAGCTACATAATATTAAGAATCTTTACATGACAAGTAAGTTTATAAAATATGGTTAACGAGATTGAAAAATACTTACTTAATCCTTACTAATATTATAAATGCGAAAGCAACTCTGTCTGTCTGTCGCGCTTTCACGCCAAAACTACTGAACCGATTTAAATGAAATTTGGTACACAGATAGTCTGGAGCCTGAGAAAGGACATAGGCTACTTTCTATCCCGGGAAAATATAAATCGGGACTTTTATCTCGGAAAAACTTTTTCGAATGATAAATATAGTTAACTAGAATTGAAAAAGAAACAAGGATTTCGTTTTCTGGCTCTTCCGCATTCATGTGATGTTTGCAAGGCTTTTTTTGGTTCTTTCCTCATTTATTTAGAGTTTGATCTTAAGGATAGGGAATGTATAAGCTTAAAAATATTATATTGTAAGGTTTCTAAATGACAATGTGGATCCTGCATGAATATTTAAATTAGTTAAATATCTGTCATAGTGCCTTCTATAAAATCCATAGCGAATATTTAAAATATCTCTCTTTTAGTGTCAATACTAGCTTTTGCCCGCACGAAACGTTTTTTCCTGGACAAAAGTCCCGATAAAAGTCACTATATATACAAACTATACATTTTTAACAGTATCCGTTATAATTGCAAGTACCAAGCGACAATAAACTGATACAGATCGAGTGATCTCGCAACATGGTCGGTCAGCGACACTTTGGTACAAAACGCCTTACCATCCAGTATAAATAGATCCCCGACTTTTGTCAGAAAAGCACTCGCAGTCACCATAGAAGATATAAATTATTTTTCTACTATATTATACATGTATTATACATATAAACCTTCCTCTTGAATCACTCTATCTATTAAAAAAATCGCATCAAAATCCGTTGCGTAATTTTAAAGATCTAAGAATTTATTTATTTATTTTTTAATTCACAGGGACACACAGCGGGAAGCTACTTTATTTAATACTATGTTAAGATTAAATCATAATATCCTACTAATATTATAAACGCGAAAGTTTATAAGTATGGATGTATGGATGTATGGATGTATGGATGTCTGGATGTATAGATGTATAGATGTTTGTTACTCTTTCACGCAAAAACTACTGAACGGATTTCGATGAAATTTGGCACACGGGTAGATCATGTCCTGGATTAACACATAGGCTACTTTTTATCCCAGGAAATATAAAGCGGGACTTTTATCCCGGGAAAACTCATTCACGCGAGCGGAGCCGCGGGCAAAAGCTCGTTTATCATATAGCAAACTAAAAATTATTATACGAAGTAAAGTTACAGTTCCTCAACCAACAACTTCCAATATCTTCCTTCTCGCTTCCTGCCATCATCATATCCTCACGCTTAGCCCCAGAGGAGCTTGTAGTGAAACAAGATTAAACGTTGTATGTGATAGTCGGTTCGGTAATTTATTCGCAACGTGTTACCGTATCACATCACATGGCCGATGCAAAAAGCTGCATTCACTTGTATTATGGTGTGAGAGATGGATTGCGCTCCGCTGCCGAGGTCGGAATTTGGGCTACTTTAACTTGTTTTTAGAGGAATTTGTTTTAAAAATTCAATTAACAGTTCTAAAAGGTCATTCCAAGATATACGTAAAAGTTTTTCTTTGTAAAAAGGTTGTAATTATCACTTAATTTCTGCATTTATTTTCATATACTTAAGATAATATTTTGATTGAGATACTTCTTAGCCAGTACTTTTAAATTCACAGATTTATGTTAGAACATCAGAAAATATAATTTATACCTACATAAATTGCACTTTAATACTTCTTAAACAAATTAATACTTTTTTCTAAAAGGTTCAACCAAAATATAATTTAAAAAATATATATACCGTATTAGGCACAAAAGGACAGAATACAAACCTTATTGAAAACATCGATTTTGTAGGCTAAAACGAAGTGAAACAATATTTGCCTAACAGATAGAAATCCTACTTGCAGCCGATGCAGAGATAAGCACGCAGACAAGATTCTGTGTTGGATATGTAAATATAAACATTCACTTATCCCCCGGACACACTGGCACACTTACAAACACCATAGAGTATATACAACAAAGAGACTAAATTTATTTAAAAAAAGAACTTTTTGGGTTATGATGATGCAAAGAAGGATGGATAAATTAAAAAAGGTTGTGCAATAAAAAATATTTGACACTAAAACGAAATAAGGCTTAAAAGATAACATCAATTGCTTGATGGATCATGATAAAATATAGACATACTAAACTGATGACAGTTGATGATTAAAACTGACCAACAACTACAATTGTAGTAAGCGTGATGGTTTTCTGAACTTCGTGATAATTATAATTGAACAGTTACTGAAACCCTAAAATCAGAATAATACTAAATATAGTATAAAATATCGAATGTAAAACTGGCCATGTCTGTAATAAACTTCAAACATATCGATAAAATGTCGACTATCGACGCACCATTCACTCGACAATGTATCGAATACATGAATATGTCGGGGACAGAATGTCACCTCTGCAAGCGGGCAATAAAGCCGTGTGGTGCCCGATTCGATAAGATTATCTGCCGCATAAATTTGTCAGCTATCTGTCAGGTTTGCACGGCAACGCGGTCTGTCTTACTGACGCACGTGTGTGTCCGTATTGGACGTTTTGAGACGTACGCGATTGTTTTTATTAAGGCCTTGTTTCTTAATTTCATTTGATTTTAGAATTGAATTCAAAAAAAGAAAATCAACAAGTGATTTTTTAATTTTTATACGTGTCATGTAAAATAATTATTGATGATTTTTTGGCAAAACGTAAGCATATAAATGGTAAGCTTAGATAATTTTATAATGGCATAAAAATTACACGCACTTTTTAGTATTTTTAAAAATGGAATAGTCTTATTTTCTATCTCCTGGAGCACCTTAACAGCCCTTTATCACTTTCTAAAAAATAATATTCCGCAACACATGTCCAGGAAGGCGACTAGATACAAACGTCGGCGGCCGTAACTCACACCGGACATTACCCAACGTAACGGCGCGTGCACATGAGTTAGTACTGCATTAGCGTTCGAGATACCGATATCTTAACGCCTTATACCACCACAGTTCTTGCCCGGTACGGTGTGCAAGGAGGTACAGTGTGATACGTTACGATGATTTTATGCGCGTATGAGTTTTTGGTGTTCCAAATTCAAAATAATTTATGTCTAAAAATGTTTTTTAATCAATACTATATTAATGTTTTAGGAGTTTTTGTGGCTCTATCTGCATAAACTCTTGCCAATAAATAGGTTTTCACAGGAACCGCCTATTTTTTCGGAACATTATACAGCTTATTTCATTCTCTGGTCTATTAACTGCATCCATAAAATCCTCTAAAGGATTAAGTATGAATGACACTCAAACCGACAAACACACTCATTTATAATATTAAAGATGGTCGTATAAGGTAATAGCCACTTACTAGTGGCTCTTAACTTGACACATTAATAAGATGTAAGCCATTTTAACGTCGGACTGGAATGGAGTTTAATTAAAACTAGCATACATTGTAGTATTTAAATTTGTAATGGATACTTAGAAATTATAACGTAGCATTGAATGAACTGATGTTGAATGAACGTTATGGCACTTGGTAATCTCTGACACATTGATGTATTTCATTAGAAAATATTTTTTGAACTTTTAAATATTGTCTATTTGGATTTTTAGGTGTCGTAAAAAAACATATCGATGGCTACGTTTATTGTATAATCGCAGAATTGTAGGAAAAAACATCATTAGACATAAAAATGAGACGTCAAAAAACAACAAGAAGATGTAATTATAAGACTAATAAGTGATAGAACAAAGTTTCCCCAAATGCCATACACAACAATCATAAAAAAAAATGTTTTACCAAGTTAGCATACTGTCAATATCAACGTAATGTTATTTAGAAGAAATAGTTGTAACGCTGAAAACGTAACATAAACTTACTACATTTATGTGATAAATTCTGGTTATGGTGATTATGTTTTAGATCTAGTTCCCTTGTTTATGGTTATAGCGATAATCATGATTTGTCCGTGATTGGTTACTACAATTTTATCTATGGTATTTTGTAACATATTTATGAGTTTTCGGCGCGACAAATCTACGTTTCGATTCGATAGCAACTGTTTTGTCTGCGGAATTGTGCGATGGCTTTATTATATTGAATTAGAATAATCGATTTCGTCAGAATCGAGTTACAATCGATTGTAGAGTATGCAGAATTAATTTTATTAATTTATTTTTTGTTGTAACTAATTTCACAAGAACCAACAAAAATCAATGCGCAAAATAGCATCTTCAATGACACTACATTCATCTATACCGAATATCCACAGCATCAGTTCAACTCAACTAAAACCTGAAAAATAGTTACACGATAAATAAAATGAAAAGCATTTTCCACACGTTCGCTGGGTTTATTACGGCAGAGTAATGGTCGGGTAATAGCCCCTCCACACCACTCAGCGTTACGTGTGAATACACCCTTAAACGTTGGCGTCCGTATGGAAAAATGAGTCTACACGGTAACTCACCTCTTTTGTTGGGAAATGTGAATTTTATGTTGCTCAGGTTTAGAGCGTTAATGATTAAGCGCGGGTATATCTATACAGATTTAAAATGGGATGCGTTCGATATTTAAATTTTGCTGGATATTATTACGAGTTATTGAGAGTTACATAAAAAATATTTTCGTGATCCTTGGATTTGTACTTTGAACAAATGCTTATAAAGTTTTTAAGTAATAGTACTTTAATTTATATACGTATTAGAAGTATGTATAATGTTTTTTTTTATATCAGAAAGTCGTTGGGACGAGTAAGTCGTTCGACAGGTTTAAAGAGAAACAAATAGAAATAATACCACCAAGATCTTTGCATAACACCACAGCATACTGAATAGTATTTTACTGCGTATGCCACCAAGACTTGATGATGATGAGTTTTGGCGCTACTGTGCCATTGTTGATATCGTCTCCGCAATTTTTTATAAAAATAAAATAGTAAAAGTGGTTAATTTAAGCAAAAAAGTAGATAAATCGGTAAATACATCTATAATAAAGTGATATATATATAAAAACAACTAATAAACTTCAGTTTGTGTGTAAAAACTGTATCATCGTCAAGAACTCAAATACAAAGTGGCAGTTAACAGTTACTGGATTTTGAAGATAAGTACAATTTGGAGTGAAAATTACAAGACCGTGAATCATAATACAGTGTACCTATTCGAATTATCTAGTATTTAACACGGTTAATGCTAGTTCACCACAAATAGTTCGGAATCATACACATCTACCTGCTCCTGTTAATTGTCATCTCTACTGAACCAGTCACATCAGTTTCATAATTTCGAAACTCTACTCGTTAAGTTGATTAGCCTAGTGGCTTGAGTACGCGTTCGTCGGTACTGCGTACAGAGTGTGTGTTCAAACCCCGCCGACGCGACGCTAGAAGATTATAAAAAATTTAAATTTATTTTTCCCCGATTATATCTGAATCTTAATTTAATTATAATGAAGTTTGCTTGCTGCGAATCGACTGCAGAGGGCGCTAGTGACATCTTAACTTGTACCAAATGCAATCGTAACTATCACAACGATTGTATAAATCCATCAAAAAAAATTAGTAAGCGACCAGTGGATTTTAAATTGAAGTGGATATGCCCAGAATGTGCACTATCTCAGCCGAGACAAGTGAACAAGGATAACACTCCAGTACGTGGTAATGGCTCGAATAAATGTTCTTATAGTGATGGGAACGTTACACTGCGTAGGGGTGGTGCCTCGTCGGCGATCCAATCACAGCATAGCTCTGTAGACCAAAGTGATTGTTCGTCTTTTTTGGAGCAAATGAGATCTATTGTATCCTCTGAAATTTCTAGTCTCAAGGCAGATTTCAGATCTTCCATCGTTTCTCTACAAGATGAATTAAGAGCTATTAGAGAAGAATTCTCTGGTATGAAGGAGTGCATGGAATTTATTAACGCCAGGTTCGACGAGTTCAACAACAGAATGGACAAATGTGAGACAGAAATAAAGCAACTTGATAGTCAATGTTCGGTAATTGGTAGCTTGAAATCAACCCTAGATTCTATCGTGGACGATAATAACAATCGTGAACAATGGGCTCGTAGATCAAACATTGAAATTTATGGAATTCCCGAAAAGAAGAACGAGAATTTGCTCGCAATTGTAAAAGATGTGGCCCACAAAGCCGAAGTTAATTTAAACATTGACACAGAAATTGATTTTATTACTAGAGTGGCCTCGAAGGATAAGGAACATAAGAAAGCTAAACCTATTATTGTGAAGTTTTTGTGTCGTTGGAAAAAAGATGACTTTTTGGCTAAGGCTAAAAAATTGAAGCTCAAGTGTCATGATCTAGGATTTACATCCAATAACAATCATGTTTATTTCAATGACCACCTGACTAGTTCCAATAAAGCCCTATTGCAAGTTGTAAAGAAGACGGCCAAGGAAAAAAATTATCAATATGTCTGGGTTAAAAACTGTTCAATTATGGCTCGTCGTAATGATTCTAGCCCTGTGTTGCATTTTACTAAACCCAGCGATTTAAAAAAACTTGTATAGGTACTATAGCACTGTTTAATTCTCATTTTTTCGTAAGCATGAATAAACGATACTTTGCTTGTTATATTGTCATAAGATATTTTCTTGGATTGTTTTTATCAATAAAATTACTTATTTTATGTTTTTTCCACAAAATGTTAATATGGAGCAACTTTTTATCTTGGCATCTGAACTTTTTGTTACAACTGATCTATAAAATGTTATTGATTTCCTATGTGTTCGGCGATTATCGGACTGATCTTAAGAATTTTTGTGTTATTACTATGCACGATAAGTTAATTCTTCAGTTATGATTAATGAATTGTCTATATTCTATCAGAATGTGCGTGGACTACGCACAAAAACTAATACATTTTTTCGTAATTTATTTCAAACAAATTTTGATATAATATGTCTCAGTGAAACATGGTTACATGACGGCATATTTGATTCTGAGATATTTGACTCACGATACATTATATACAGAAGTGATAGAAATTATGGAGCGCGCGGAAATAAATTGGGAGGTGGTGTTCTGATCGCACTCAATTCTGGGCTCTCTGTTTTAACATCTTCTTCTATAGCGTCAGTGAACTTAACTGCGGATATTATTAAAGTCTCAATTGTCTTATCATCGGCCCCTGTGTCCAAGCTGTTACATGTTTATTGTTGTTATTTTCCCCATTGTAATAACCAACAAGAAGCTATTTGTGATTTTTTCGAACTAGTCTCTAACGATATACTTAGTCATCCCAACGATAATATGTTAATAGTGGGTGATTTCAATGTTTCATCTGCCGTTTGGGAACAATCGGGTACTTCAATGAATTTAATGAATTTCTATGACGATGATGTTTTGATTAATTCCGTGTATAATTTTTTGAATTTCACTAGTCTTAGGCAATTCAACTCTATACCAAATTTCAATAATAGGTTTCTTGATCTTATTTTTAGTAGTCTAGAGTGTTCTGTGATTCGTTGCCCTCCTTTAGTGCCAGAAGATCCTCATCATCCTTCTGTGCATTTATTGCTTGATATTTCAACATCTCTGTCATTGACTAGTGCTCCCCGTACAATTCGATTATTTCGCGATGCAGATTACGATGCAATAAATGATGCTTTGGCAAACATTGACTGGATAGAATTATTGGAAGACTGTAATATCTCTAGGGCAGTACATGTGTTTTATCAAACAATTAATACAATTATTACTAAATTAATCCCAGTTAAAACAGTAAAGCACGACAACCATTATCCCTTCTGGTACTCTAAACCACTAATAAAAATTATTGCCGAAAAACTTAAATACCATAGAAAATGGAAAACTTACAACAGGTATACAGATTACGTAACTTTTAGTTTATTGCGAGATCGACAAAAGCGAGCTCAGTTAGAATGTTATGAAAAGTATATTGCTAATGCTGAGATGAAAATTAGAACCAACAGCAAATTCTTCTGGAGTTTTGTCAAATCTAAAAAAACTACCAATAGTATACCCAATAGAGTAAGTTTCAATAATAATTCAGTTAATGATGGGAAAGCAATTTGTAATGTCTTCAACGATTATTTTAAGTCAGTTTTTGAACCGTCTAATACGCGTAGTGTAGATGATCCTAGTTCGACTTCTCAAAATTTTGTTAATATTGGGTCCGTTAAGATTTCGCATAATATTGTTGCTAAATACCTGAAACAGCTTGATGTGAGGAAAGGATATGGCCCCGATGAATTACCTCCATTGTTTTTAAAATCCTGTTGTAAAACACTTTCTTATCCAATCTACTTATTATTCAAGAAATCTTTGAACTCCGGAGAAATGCCTTCTTTTTGGAAACGCTCATATATAGTTCCGGTTTTCAAATGTGGGGACAAACATAATGTTCTTAATTATAGGCCCATCTCCAAATTATGTACAATTGCCAAAATGTTTGAAAAAATTATATATGATATTATCTTCCCATTACTGAGACCTGTTGTAATCGAGGAGCAGCATGGGTTTATCAATAAAAAATCAACAGAAACTAACGTATGCCAACTTGTTGATGAAGTCGCAAAGTCTATGGATAATGGACAGCAGGTAGATGTCGTGTATACTGACTACTCGAAGGCTTTTGATAAGATATCTCACTCGCTTTTAGTCGACAAGCTTGCGAGGGTTGGTATACACGGAGATCTGCTACGCTGGTTTTCATCTTATCTTCGTAATCGAAGCCAAGCAGTGACTATCAAAGGTTATTGTTCTTCATTTGTCCCTGTCTCTTCGGGAGTTCCTCAGGGCTCTCACCTTGGTCCACTACTGTTTAATTTATTTATAAATGATATTCGAGACGTTATACATAATTCATCATTATTACTTTACGCTGATGATATGAAAATTTTTAGACAGGTTTCGAGTGCATCTGACTGTTTACTTTTGCAGGATGATCTAGATCGGCTCAGTAGATATTGTAAAGATAATTTATTAAAATTAAATGTTGCTAAATGTAGTGTCATATCATTTTCTCGCAAGATTATATCTATCACTTACGACTATCATCTTGATGGTAATTCTCTAAACAGGGTAACCGAGGTGAGAGACCTGGGAATACACCTTGACAGTAAACTCTCGTTTAATTATCACGTGAAAAATGTAACAGCTAAAGCCTACCGTATGCTTGGTTTTATTCTGAGAATCTGTAAAGATTTCAGATGTGATACCACTCTCATTCTTTTATATAAGTCATTTGTGCGATCTGTTTTGGAGTATGGGTCTGTGATCTGGAACCCCAAATATAAAGTACACGTAGACGCTTTGGAAAAAATTCAACGGAAATTTGTTAAGCATCTTAATTATAAGGGCCACATATCAAATGTTACTCCTCCTGTTATGAGACCTTTAGTTGATCGTCGAACGCTGAGAGACCAATTATTCTTGTTTAAATTAATAAGAAATAATATTGATTCCTCATATCTTTTGAGTTGCTTGAGGTTCAGATGTCCAAATTTACGTACGCGTAATTCTAGTAAGTTCTTGTTTAATGTGCCCCTTGTGAGAACTAACTATGCTCAAAACACATTCACCTTTAGAGTCTGCAATGAGTATAACAAAAAGTTTTCTCATATTGATTTATTTACATGCTCCTACTTGAACTTTAAAAAAAATATATCAGACTGTATTTAGTTTTAATTAACAAGTTGCTAATCAGGTTGTTCATTTTTGTGTTTTATTTTAAGTCTTTGTTTTTTTTTTTTTATCCTCTTAAACTAATTTTGCTCTTGTCTGTAACATTGCGGTTTTTCTAATATTTATTTGTGGAAACTTTACTGGTCAAGGTATTAGTTTTACTATATTAATGTCATATGTATAATTGTACTGTTTGTTACCCTAATAAAAAAAAAAAAAAAAAAAAAAAAAAAAAAAAAAAGACATTAGATATTAATTCTTAAGAAATACTGGCTATAAGGTGCTTAGATTAGGATATAACAGTGCTTGCCTACTGCTGATTAAAGACTGAAATAGACAAAGGGGACACTCACAATTTTTTTTTTATACAAACACACGAATTGAGAACCTCCTCATTTTTTGGAAGGCGGCTCAAAATACTGTCACACCATTTCATACCATCATCATCATCAGCCACATGACGTCCACTGCTGAACATAGGCATCCGCTAAAGATTTCCAGACGGACCTGTCACAAGCGGCCCGCATCCAGCGTGTTCCTGCGACCCTACCATACCATACATGCCCTGTATTATATACTGCCCACTGCTATGCACGGGCCTCCTCTACAACTGAGAGGGTTTTAGGTCTTAGTCCACCACGCTGGCATAGTGCGGGTTGGCAGACTTCACATATCTTCGAAATTCTTATAGAGAACTTCTCAGATATGCAGGTTTCCTCACGATGTTTTCCTTCACCGTTAAAACAAGCGATAATTCACAAAGAATACACACACCACAATTTAATACCACTTAATCTACTCTTGCAATTGTTATAGAGTACCTATCTGATATTAAAGAGAGTATACAGGCTCTACATGTAACCTAACGAATTATGAATTCCATTCAGGCAGAGAGTGAAGCGCTGAAAACACCAAGTGAAGAAAAACGGAAGAAAGGAAAATATGTAATGTTTTAATATTCCCATCCGTCACCGCTCTGGCTGTGGTGCGTGTTTTAAACTAATGGCGGATTACTAATTTGTGCGATAATATTATTATCTCACTGAGAGTTTACAAACCACGGTTTTACTCACGTATTCTTGGTCAGAATCGCCGACCAGTGATCGAGAGGCCTCCGCGACGCGACGTCCTCTCAGCACTCGCCTATGAAGATGACCTACTTAATAGGTCGAAACTGGTCGGCGATTCTGACCAAGAATACGTGAGTAAAACCGTGGTTTGTAAACTATTAATCTGACTGAGAGGTTTGATGTCTGTCGAGTTTTCGTGAAATTAAACCTAATTGTATCTTGAACATGGTTGAAAGTGTATTGCATTAATATTGGAGTGGAATAAAGACAGATAGAAGAAAAGTGCGAGAACTTTTTCTATGGGGTAATAACGCTGTTACGTAAAGACAAGTTGGATAGATCCAGAGCTGTGCCAGTACAAGGAATTGCTGTGGCGTAATAGCTTTTTGCCTAATAAGAAATTACAAAGCTATTCTGCCATCTTCCTTAGGACCAATGAGATCTATTAAATTTCACTTAAATTCAGTCCGTATTAATGACAAAGAATCAAATACCAATAATTTCCAATTCAAATAAAACTCTTTAAAAAGAGCAACACTAGAGTTTCTTGCCTGTTATTCTGTGGAAACTATTTCCGAACTGGTGGTAGAATAAAAATTTACTCAATATATATAATGTTTAACTTTTTACGGATTCTAAATAAATTATTTCATTTCATCAGTATCTACTTCAAATAATATTCAAATTAAATTGGGAACGCCACTGCTGATAATATGTTTCTAAATTTTTCACAATATACGGAGTCCAATGTTTACCACCGTTCCTAAACATCTCTAAACAGTAAAATCCACCAAGTAAGCTCAACTTAGGTCCAGAAAATTGAATACCCCATATCTCCTAAAGATTTTCGATCGCACGCCTATTATACAACCAGCATTGCCGAGTAAATTAGCTTGGGTCCAGAATGTCAAAACTCCACACGCTAGCTCCCACAATTTACAGCACAAGGCAGTGTGACGTGCGGACGTGTCATTAGTCGGTTGATGAATGCTGGCCGTTAATGCGGCGCCCATTCACAGATGCGTTGGTCGACACGCGCGCGAGACTTATTCCGACGCCATTTATCACAACATTATTATGAAGGAAGTCAGTGAGGACTACTGTAGACAACATACTAACGATAAAACAATATTCCTTTTCACACAAACGATGGATAATCACCTACGGTGTAAAAAAGCTACACGTATCGTAAATTACAATCGAGTCTCATTGAAAAAAAAACAGTCAAATACTTAATTTCAATCTCACATTGGTCAAACGCTAATAAAAACCACACTTCATCCTCTTCAAGAAACAGCCCATCCCATCACGCCATTTACTCTCGAAGGGGTGGACAGGCGCAACTAGTGCACCCACTATTCAATGTACAAGCAGCCCATCATTATTACGCACGCACGCATGCTCACGCCTTTTATCCCCGAAGGGGTAGGCAGAGGCGCAACTAGTGCACCCACTTTTCGCCAAGCGTATTCCGTCCCATGATGTGATAGGGGGTGAGCCTATCGCCATATCGGGCACAAATTCCAGACTCCGGGCTGATACTGAATAGAAAAATCCAATATCACCTTGCCCGACCCGGGAATCGAACCCGAGACCTCAGCCTTGCAGTCGTACCGTAATACAACTACGCCACCGAGGCAGTCATTATTAAGTTACCAATATTAATATTCTGTAGAATAAGGCGGCTCTGAATAGAGAAAAATGTGTGAATTAAAAACGTTTCAACAGACGCGCTAATGCCGCGTACGGCTGAATGTGGTAATGGTTTTTTTTCACTCCCACTTCAAACGTGTCCCATTTAATTCAGAAACATTATAGTAATACCAGCTCTGTATACTGCTTACTGCTGAGCAGGGGACTCCTGGACTACTGGAGGCTTACACCAGCCTATTGTGGGTTTGCAGACGTCACATACCCTCGAAATTATTATGGATAACTCTCAAGTGTGTAGGTTTCCTCAAGATGTTTTCCACGGAAACATTATCTTGGATTTCACACACACACGCCTTTTATCCCCGAAGGGGTTGGCAGAGGCGCAACTAGTGCACCCACTTTTCGCCATGCGTATTCCGTCCCATGATGTGAGCCTAACGCCATATCGGGAACAAATTCGAGAATCCGGGCTGTAACTGAATAAAAAATCCAATATCACTACCCGACCCGGGGATCGAACTCAAGACCTCAGCTTTGCAGTCGTACCGTAATACAACTACGCCATCTAGGCAGTTTTGGATTTCAATTAGTGAAAAATAAAAAATCCTACATTAAGCTGTACAGTTTGCCATACGTGTTCCCATCTTCCTATGACTCTCTTCTTTTAAAGGGAACGTAAAGCAATTAGGCCGGCATAATTGTGTTAATCAAGGGATAACATCTCTTGCTCGTCCAAATTTTCCTTGACCTTTACTTCTCTTATCAGGTGTACTTTTATATAAACAAAAAGAATATTTGCTTAAGGTTTTGTAGATGTGTATTTAAAAAAAAACGTTCCAATGATTTTTATGAAATCGGCATGCAGTTATAGGATCTATACATATAATAAATCAGTAGAACCGGGTGTGTATGTACATTGAAAGAAATGTGACAAAAAGAAAAGCGGATGACTAAAGTAGAGTAATGGAACACAAATCAGTCATTTTTCTAATTCTTTTCTGTCTATCTGTCGGTATATTTGTTTGCTACTGCACATCTCAGAAACTACTGAACGGATTTCGTTGAAATTTGGCATGGGTATAGTTTGAGACCCTAAGAAGGGCATAGACTACTTTTAATCCCACAAAGCTCTTTCACGCGGGCGACGACGCGGGCAAAAACTAGTATATTAATATATTATAAGTTTCACTTGGTCACAACCAGCTCACAAACGTTATTCAACGTCAATCTATAATCATCCTCTGAACTTGTGAGGCTAAAATTACTCTCATTGCTTACAACTTCATAGATATAAATGTTTGTAGTTTCATCATCATAATCAACGCATTAGATCTAATCCTAGACCTATCTTATCTAAATCTAGATCTCACATGCCACTCAGATCCCTGACTCATTTATTTAGTTACCGTTATGAACATATTCGTATGAAGTTTCTAGATAAGGTATTATCGAAAGCTTAAACTGGTCAGCATATTTTTTATTGGGGATTGTTTTTGACCTTATTAGTGTTTAATATATATCAAGGTATATGAACATACTCTTGCCATATTTGATCAACACATAAAAGTGTACAAAATAGGTGTATTATCCTAAGTTGGTTAAATGCGAAAGTCTGTTAGAAATCGTCAGCCATTTTACCAATTTCTACTGCTAAGGAACGAGAGCGTGTAATTACTGGACATTGTGAGACTAACCCTTAAATATTTTTGCAATTCATGAAGGTGATGTAGTGAGATAAGTAGTTGGTATTAATAATTCTGGGTCAACTCACCTTACTGTTTGATTTGAGACGTGGCTCTTAATCAAGATTTAAATTAGCTTAATTAATTATCCTCTTCCGGAAGCAAGTTTTACCGTTTAAACAAACACGGCAAGCTGATTTCTGCAAATTTTCATGCTTTTAGGACGTGCGGCGAGTTTTATTTGCTTGTGCAAGAACTTGTTAGTCTAAACTTAGTGTCACGATTAAGCAATTTGAATTCAGTTTTAATAAAAAATACTTTAGAACTCTGATTCTATCTTAACTACATCAACAATAGTTACGAAATATCCAATTAGAAACAATCTGCCACATCAATCAGCCAAAGGACGTATTTCTGCGGCCCAGTGGTTAATTAGTAAAAAACTATACATAATATTAAGTATTACGATCACTGCCGTTAAGTCTTTATCTTGTTTATTGGCACGAAGTACATACTTAGCTAAGTACGCAATGAATTAAAGAGACTGGATGTGACAAGTTAGGAAAATAAATCTTCAAAATTCTGAGCGAATTAGAGCTAGAAAGGTAAAATAATTTCTGCAAACGAATATTTAGGACAAGAGAGGTAGAAAGTACTGTTTCGTTTTTTACATTAAAAACTATATTTCAATAACTATTTATTAAATTGTTGATGTAGTAAACAAGTTATCAACATTCAGCCATTGAGAAGGCACATCTTTATTGTCAGATCAATGAAAATAACCGGCTTTTTTTTAATCTGTTGATATGGTTTTCAATATGACCAAATTGGTTGCCTATACTTGCTCCATAAAAGGACGGAATTAACCTTTATAGACAAAGTGGTGAGCTTTTACGAAACATACCGATTAATAAAAAATTACATACGGGTCGAATACAGAACCTCTTTTTAAATCCGTTAAAAACGATATAAGCTTTTGTATGTAAGTACTTACTATGGGTA
Organism: Sphinx pinastri; assembly: GCA_947568825.1. NCBI lineage: Eukaryota > Metazoa > Arthropoda > Insecta > Lepidoptera > Sphingidae > Sphinx > Sphinx pinastri. The sequence continues at coordinate 12,990,621 of OX387631.1, read as the reverse complement.
AAGATATATTTAGAGTTCTCTAACTCTGGCATTAGAGAACTCTAAATATATTCAATGATCACTTCCAAATCTTAGTATCTATGTAATATTTTTTCTCCACAATTCAAGCGTGTCGAAGGTTGCACTCGATGGACCGAGCAATAACATGCTTATTTTATGATGTCCTTACTTTTTGCTGCCCTACGCATTTAGTTATAGAGCTAAGGTTTTTGTTGTCGATGTGTTCAAGATAAGCAATGTGCATTGTGCGGACAATTTGGCATTAAAAATTTAGGATTATAATTATTATCATTTATCACTTTAAGAATTAAATTAACTGGTATATAAACTTATTTCAACAAATGTTCGAGATGAAAAATTTTAAGGAGTTTCAAAAACGTTTAAATCGTAGATAGTAGATACCTTATGATTGAACTCCGTATATAAAAGACTAAGTAATCTAAAGCGAAGCACAGACGTAGCCCATGATACATGATATAAAATGACTACGAAATGTAGATATTTCATTTTCATATATTTACTATGTAAACTGACAAACGCTTTAACCAAATATGTTAGCTTTTCTTTTATGAGGCTAGCGCAGCAAATTCACAGCGTCAGCGCGGCGCTTAAACTATAGGAAATAGACGTGAAATATTTTCTACTCAAACAAAATCTACAGAATAACCGAAATCTACAGCTGCTGCTAATCCGAGCTGGGGCCTGATTGCGGCTACAATATTTCACAAATGGATGTATACTTGTCTGTTGTCTATGTATATACAGTGTATTATTTGTAGCCAAAATAAACGTTTTTATCTATCTATCTATCTATCTATCTACAGAAAGTTTCCCGTACATAGAGAAAACAAAAAAAAATATTGCAATGACATATCCTATCGACAAGTCAATCGGCAGGAAATGTCACTCCCACACATTTTTTAAAATTTCTACTAGCATTAACGATTGCAAAAAGCACCATGCCTATGCTCCGTAGTCTAATAGCTTTAAATTTAACCATATACAAAGGTCCATACAACATTGTCAACGTGAAAATAACCCAGATATCCCTCGCCAGTGACACGAGTTCCGCGAGAATCCAAGAATCATAGACGTCGCATTATTTATGCCAGTCCAGTTTTGGTCTAATTGTAATGTGCGCTAGTCCTAGATTTATCAGCTTTGGTGTAGGGACAGAGAAAGGTGAGGAGCCGCTATTAATTATGTTTTTTGTTGTGGCGTAAAAAGATATTCACGTGTTCATTTGTAGCGTTGTCCCTGTGATTTTTTAAGATCTTCATTTGATATTGCACGCTTAATATAGTTAAGTAGTGAGGTTAATTGTAACGTATGTTTTCTCATGTATACATCTCTAATCCAGCAAGTTTTATATGAGATTTTGATACAGAAAAACCAGATTTCTCCCACATTCAAAGTCCTTATTTGAAGGTTCTCATATTATAATCTAGTTTCGCAAAAATATTAATGAGGCTCCCTGCATATCGTTGACAGTATATTCAAAATACACACACACACACACGCCTTTTATCCCCGAGAGGGTAGGCAGAGGCGCAACTAGTGCACCCACTTTTCGCCGTGCGTATTCCGTCCCATGATGTGATAGGGGGCGAGCCTATCGATGTTCAAAATAATACCAAATAAGAGTCTCTATGCCTCTTTATTTCTCTTATTGTCCAGTCATCTGATTGTTCGTTATTCCACTTCGCACAAAGGTAACCACTATTACAATATTACTGACATTATTTATATCTAAACTCATGCAAAATTGAACTTTATGACTTTCAGATAAGAATCTAGATAGTGAATGCAGTGTCGCGGCGACTTCTGTGATATTTATTTTATATCCATTGACCTTTTCAATTGTATTTTGAAACATGTTTTGAGTTTATTGAATTTAATAAAATACATAATGTAATAAGACATATTCATATCATGATTTGGCTTTTGTTGCCATTGTTTGGAATAGGTTATAGAAAATTTAGTCTATATTTAGATTTCCTGAGGTATCGCTGCCGGCCACAATGACAATTAAGGTCATTAAAACATAAACAAAACCAAATGACGTGGTTACTAAAAGGACATGTCCCCAACTGTACAAATAGTCTTACGTCAGATATATTTAGATTGCAAGCATTGATATATAAAAAACCCATTGCAAGCTATATTCTAGGATATCCTATATTTAAAACTAGATTTTGCACGCGGCTCCGATAGCGTGTTAAAGTTTTCCCGGATATAAGTCGCTCTTTATATTTCCCGCGATAAAAAGAAGCCTATGTTACTTAGAGATAATGTAGCATTCTAACAGTGACAGAATTTTCGGAATCGGTCCAGTAGTTTTTGGGTTTTTTCGTTACAAACATACAAATCTTTCCTCTATATAATATTAGTATGGATTAAGCTAGTCAATTCTACATTCAACACTAATCCCGTAAAAAAAATGCAATTACAAAAAAGAATTACAGCTTGTTACTGCCATGATATCTTACTTTTACTAATATTATATAATTATTTATGCGAAAGTTTGTGAAAATGTTTTGATTTTTTTATTTTTATTGCATTGAATGACGAGACGAACATGCTGTTCACCTGATGGTAAGCGATACGACCACCCATAAACAGTAGCAACACCATTCAGCAACGTGAGTTACAAAGTACTGTGTGGCATTCCACTGCGCTCGTCATCCTGAGACATAAGATATTAAGTCTCACTATGTCCAGTAGTTAAACTGGCTACAATGTCCTTCAAACCGAAACACAACAGTGCACACTGCTGCTTGGCGGTAGAAATAGACATTGCAGTGGTACCCACCCAGACGGTCTCTTACATATGAGAGACCTACCACCAGTACAAATGCAAAACACTCGGTAAACCAATTTTGAGTCATGTGTATACTGCAAAAGTTGACAAACGCTACGCAGCGCCAAGGCCGGTCATCCGTGGTCAGATAAAGTTAAGGCTCTTATCAGACTGGCGAATTGCAAGCGAATTCAAAGTTTGGCGAAGGCGTTGCTCGTCCAATATAATGAGACCGTTAACTTTACTTGACCACTAATGAAACACGAGCTTAGTGTATGCATCCAATTTATATCAAAGTGGATTATATCTATCCACAGCCCAATTTTGTAAGACCGTGTATCCAGACATTTTTCGCCGTAATTATTTTACATGATACTTTTGCAGTCTCAAAATAAAGCAGACTCTGATATCAGACACCAATTATTCTTCCAATATTTGTCCTCGCAAACAAGGCACAAAATTCTACCCTTAATTATTTTGAAACCTTTATTATAGGATTCAGTTGTTTGTGTAAATTAAGGCTATGTTTGATAAAACATTTTGTGGTTATGGATGTATTTGAACCGTATGTTTTTAAGGAGTTTAATTAATTGATCAAATCGAATAAATTCTATTGACGAAAATATCGTCAATACGCAGAAATGTAACGATCATACCTATAATTATTTCTCAGGTAGGTATGCAGGTTTCCTCGCGATGTTTTTCTTCACCGTTAAAGCAAGATAATTCAAAAAGAATATACACATACCTGTAGAAAAGTCAGAAGTGCATGGCCTTCGATTTTCAACATGCTGACATTCGTCTTGGCAGTCCATTCCACTCCCAACTAGGCTATCGCCGCTTTTAGATCATATTTACTTAATAATATTTCCATGAGATCCCAAAATTGATTACCAAAAGCTACGAATTTAATACCTAAAAACAATTAAAAAAACTCGTATTAATGTCAGTTTCTTCAACATGGAAATCGATCCCAAAACTCAACTGAAATATACTAATGGGACTATTTTAATACTACGAGACGCCTAATGGAAACTGAGCCATTTCCAGAACATTCCTACATCATTGTATAGAGATACCAGAACTCGTACGGTAGCGTCAGCAACACGCCGGTAGTGCGTGAGATACGGACACGCGAACTCCTGCAACAGATTAGCCGTGGTACCGTCAGCATATCTGCCATCTTTGGGTTTGTGTTACAAATGACGTCAGCTTTGTTTTTAAAGTAAAATAATGCGAAGCGGTGATAATTAATGAAACGGACTGACGAGAATTTTCACTGGCTCAAAAGCCAAGGCACACACGTCTTTTCGAAGTTCGATATCACTCTCTTATTTAAACGCGCTAAACTTGTATATATATATGTAATTGGTTTCTCGGAAACGGCTCGTCCGATTTGGATGAAATTTTGGATTTGGATAGTACGAGCTCTAAAAATGAGATTGGGGTATTCAGTTTTTTTATCAACCCCAAACTTGTGGTGTTAGAAGGGGGGAGATGCTCAACCGTGGAAGCGATTGTAAAATTCGGCATTGGGATATCTTGAACGTTGAAAACAAATATGGTATCTTCATTTTTTTATTAACTTCTATTTAAGAGGGGTAAAAGGAGGGAGAAATTATTATTGGAATGTGCACGAAAAATCGAAACACCCGTTAAAAGGGGAAAGAAAATAAACCGTTGAACCGATTATGGTGAAATTTGATATAGATGTACCTCGAGTATAAATATGGGATATTTATATTTATTAACCACTAACTTAGGGCAGCTGAAGGGGGGGAAACTAAACCGCGAAACATATTATTAAGACCAAATTTTGTGCGGATATAATTATCTTAAACCATGATAATAAATATAGGACATTCGTCTTTTATCAATTCGTAACTAAGTGACACAAGGGGTGAGAACTGAACCATTTATCTGCTCGTGATGTAATTCAATATGGAAAAATTATGAAACCTGAGATTTAATATAAAATCTATAAAGAACCAATTTTTTTAATATTAGTAAGGTAACGACTCATTTGACTTCAGTCTTCAATATTTTCTTGGAATGGAAAACATTATTAGGACCTACTTTAAAATAATAAATACCATGTATAGTATCAAAAAATCGCCCGAGCAAGGCTCGGTCACCCAGGTACTGTGTAATCTATGTCAATTATCGTTAGCTTTAACAATAAGGTAAACTTTTTTAGGAAACTTACATACTTAATAATTCTACCAATATAAGAATTTCTATTTTTGACAGAATTTTGACAGATCGTGTTGCTGAGGGAGTTTCTTGCGCCGTTTCTTCTTCACAGCGATAACACGTTCCGAAGCGGTGGATTCATGACGATTTAAAAAAGCTTGAGAAAGACTATTTGAATTTTTTGAGTTTGAGTCTAATGTATGTGAAGTCTACTAACCCATGGGGGATTAAGGCCTAAATTTTTTCCGTAGTAATGATGGCCGGTGACCAACGATAGGGGTCTAACCTGTTTGTAATGCAGAGGTACACGACTATATGTGACTGAATTAAAATTTATTATTATGTATGATTTTAATCTTTCACGTTGATACTCCCAGATATATAAAAGTTATTTTTTTTAAACCTTTAAAACACCATTGCAATGGACTGTACCTGCACTATTGAATTTTTATCAATGATGTAACAGGGTTACTGCTAACAAAAGTAGCGTCGACAAAACACGCAAGTGTACATATAAGTCGCCGCGCGATTACAGAAAACCGCTTAGGACCATCAGCATACAAAATATCAGAATTTCTACTGCAATAATGGTTACATTATATCTCTAGTACATTCATGCGCAAATGTGAAACGGAACATGCCATGGCGGTAGCGTCAACATAACTAGCGTGCGTGAAAGCAGCACGTACATAAATGGTTGTGAGAGATTACAGCGAGTACCGCTGTGAAGCGTGAGTACTGAGTAGGGTCAGAAAAAAAGGAATTCTTATGATTTTAATTTTGGCTTATACAATTTTGAACAATAAATCCAAGTGTTCAGTTTGTCTTTCTTAACATAAAATATTTAAATCTGTAAATGTTGCAAACTACAGTTAGCGTTTTTTCTTAAGATCGATTGATTTCGAGTTTATTTAAAGGATATTTATCACATTTTTAAATACTCTTCTAAGAATCTATTTCATGGCATCAGACAATTTCAAAATATTTGAAACATCTTACACTCAAGACTAAGTTGGCATTAACTCGCAACCTATTATGCTGCCAGTACATTGTCGGCAGGAAAGTAGTTTAATGAACAATCCATGTAAGTTTAATCCCATTTGTCGAACGTTTAGCTGTGGATATCTGTAATGGAGTGCCTTGCGTACGCAGCGTGATACCTTGATCTTTTAGAGTTAGGCATTTGCGTAATTATTTTTTTATGGGAATATGAATATTTTTCTAGCATGATAGAATCTTCAGGGACTTATATTATGATCTACTAAGGACTTCTTATAAGTGTGATATAATGAAATAAATTTATTCGAACCCATAAAATGTTATACATTATTTAGATTCCGTCAATATTAACTCTACCACCAGTTCGGAAAGCAGTTCTCACTAGAGAAGAACGGCAAGAAACTCTAGTGTTGCTCTTTTCAAAATCAGTCCAAGGTATAAAGTACAATACAAAGTACATGATATAGGAAAAAAATAAGTATTTGTTTATTTTGTTTAGAGCAGTTCATTTATATACTCGCAAAATAGGTCTTAAATTTTAAATTTCAATACGAGTGCATATCCCTCTATGGAGTCATGTAATAATTTGATCTGAAATTCTTCAAGATCTACCTCTAATACTTAGATATAGTAAGCGAAAAGGGCAGACCAGTCAACACAAGCAGCACCCGTTCACGAGTATGACGCATGTGCCTGCCATCGGCCTCCTCAACCATATTACAGGGAAGTGGCCGACCCGATGTATGATGTATAATATAATATTCTTATAAACCTAATGGCACCCACTAGACTTTCATTAGTATACTTCTCATTTAGATTATACCCAATTACGCTGGTTAGACTTAAGTCAATTGATCATTAAGTCACATTTCGTCGCAAGCTAGTAAAAAAAAAACAGTATAGTCTACATATACATATTGAAAAAGGTTACTTTGATCCCTTTACCAAACCGTTAGAAATTGAGAAGTATGTTAAACATCTAAGTCCCAATTTAGAAAGCCATTATTATTTCCCAACACACGAGCCATTCATATTACAAACACTACGACACTATTAAAGCATCAAATCTTCCCATTCAGTGACTTGAAATCTCAGTAGCAATTTCCCTGTTAATCTATTTAACAGCATCAACACCCCGTTATCTCATCGTTCCCATGGCGGGTAACACTACACATCACTCCCGTGAGCCTCCCTCACATATTTACAGTATTACGTGAAAATTAGGGTAAATTTTGTGGTTAATTTTGGAGATGTTTGCATTTTGTGTTGGTTATTTTGACGTAATTTGGTTTGTTGTTTGTGTGTTTTAAGGAAAGGAGGCAAAATCTGATGGTCAGCGACGATGGCCGCACAAACACGTTTATGGCAACGGAACTATGGGCTAGCGTTTGTCTCCAGATAATCACATCTTCGAACCATCTCCTATAAATAACGATGAATATGGATTGACGAATCCAGTCAGTCAAGCAATCCAATATTGCTAAGCCACCTACAAGCTGAAAAAAACGCAAATATAGCTTACTCTATAACTGTCGTCGTTGTTTTCTTTAAGACTAGTACTGAAGATAAAACCCTCCTATTGAATAAAGGAGACTAGTACTGACAAATCAAACCCAATCATACCATTCATTCATTAAATATTGGGTAGATCGTACGTAAGGAGCTGATGCTTTCTATTGTTGGTATATTTCAGGCACATTTTTATGTTTAGTAATTTGTTTTTCCGAACATATTTTTTTTCTTAATACTACAAACTACACCGTGTTCTACATGTATGAAATCCCTGCTCCTTAAACATAGACAATTGCTTAACTCATACATAAATCCACGTATCACGTCCATAAACAATATCCCATATCCCGGCTCAATTTATTCAGCGAGTGCCTCGTAAAACAAAAGTGCGACATAAATTGCCCGCTGTGGGCCCTAACACGCATTAGCTTCACCATTTTCCGTCATATGAGAAAGCATTTTCCGTGCCCGGAACGGTATTTTATTTTTGGATGTAGCTCTACTTATTTTTTTGAGATTATTTTTTCATGATTATTTGATGTGTAATTATTGAATTATTTGATACTCATGGCGTCCTCAGGCTGAGTGGATGAACTTATATTCGGTTCTGAGGTAAAAAATCATAACTTGTGAGTTTTTGGATTTGAAAACAGAAATGATCAAATCAGCTAAGTACAATTATCCAATTTCATGCTAGTACACTTTCTGAAGATAAAACGCCCATCTTTCATATTTTACCAAGTAGGTGCGATCGTTTCGGAGATGTACAAAGGAAACAACAGATAACTTTTATTTTCTGCTCTAGTTGTAAGTTGCGTGTTGCTGACTGGTCACGCGCAAGCGACCTATTTTGAAAGTTAAGGTGGTCGAGCATACACTTTTCTGATCGTAACTATCATATCATGGAATGAAAATAAGCTCGACAAACTGTTTATCTACTGACAATTATTTCATGGTACTGTTTGTTCAATATTCGTCACAACAAGTAAACAATAATTACAAACAAAATACTTTCATCGTCCGTAGGTACTTATAAACATCTATTTATAACTCTACTTATATTGAAAAAACAATTCTCCTTGCAATATTATAAGCATTCTCAACTCAAATCTATATACGTTAAACTAATAATTTTGAAAAAAAACTGCAACCATAAAATATGACTTAAAAGCACTTTGAAAAAACTATTTTTTTCGACACATAAAATAGATTGACGCAAATCCAGCCCATTCAATAAAAAAATGTAGAGTCTCTCCCGCACCGTATCAAGTGCACCGTTTAACCCTACGGCGAACCACCTGTTGCGTCCATACGACAATCCCATATAACGCATCTCACCCCCTACGTACACACTCGGCCCGGGACCAATTCGGCAACACAAAATTGTATCGAGCTTTTGCGAATTTGTTTGTTTATTGGATACTTGAAAAGTTCGTGAATGGAGACATGTCAGGACATTGAATGGATATATGGGGTGTTGGTTTTTATTCTATGGTCGATTTGCAGGAAGTTCTTTGTCAGTTTTACATGTTTTTGTGAGATTTTGTGTCTATAGTGATAGTTCATAATGCGGAGTAATGGTCAGTTCTATATTAATTATGTAGTCCTCCTAGCCAGTTTCGGCCACGGCGGCCAATCTCAACGGAGATCGGCCAGGTACGCAGGAGATATTATAGTGCACAAGTGTGTGCGCAATACACAGGTGCACTCGCTATTCCTTCACTCTCATAGTCCGGTGAGACGGCAATCCGACATGACCGGAGAGAGATCAGGCGCAAGACTAACGGCTTTACGTGCTTTCCGAGGCACGGGGGTATCACACCGTCAACTTCCTGACTCCGAGCTGCGACTGAGTAATTATTAAGATGAAAAAACCCAGTCATAAAGTTTTTGGCTCGGACCCGGGATTCGAACCCAGGACCTCAGCGCGCAAATCGTACTCGTAACGCGTACGCAATACACCGAGGCAGTCATTATATTAATTATAGTAGGTATATAACATGTTTTTTTTTACACAAGAGTTTTAGGATACGCTAGCATAAGAAGAGAATGAAGCAACATTATTTTAATCAAAGTTTTACGAGTCATAGAATAACGGTAGAGACGATTGTGACTGTGGTCAAGGAAACAGCAAATCAACCGATATTTTAAAGTAAGCTGAACCCAAATTATGTACAAATTTAATATACCAAAGAAAGACCATTAAAATCCAAAAGGCAATTTGCAAATGATATGCAACAAATGAAATACAGAATTAAAAAATTACAAGCGTATACATAACTAACTCATCCAGCAGGACATTTTACCTTCTGCAAGCAATCCTTTGTCAAACAAAAACTAGGTTAACGACATCAAAATTAATTCATACCCAAAAAGGATTTTCATCACAATTATACTGTAATTTCATATTAAATATTCAGTTGAGACGTTCGAGATATGTTCATTTGTTCCCTCGATCTTTACACGTTCTAATAAGGAGACATTAAGCTCCCCACACACGTTCCAATTTCGTGACTTTTAGATGCTTACCTGTGCCTTATGTTATGAGGTGCAAGCGAAGCGAGAGACAGCGATAAACTGCAAAATTAAGTATTACAGTATTATATTGCAAAAGTCACTATAAAAACCAGGTATGTATACCATAATAATAATACCAGACATGTATGCTTTCCCATAGCTGGACACGAGCCTCCTCTGCTACTGAGATGGTTTAGGCTTTAGGCCACCACGCCAACCCAGCCTATTCCACTTCCAACTAGGCTATCGTCGCTTACACTAGACACTGCCAGTCATTAAATGCGAAGTCTCTTAGCGTGTTAATTACACTGGTTACGAATATCAATACGAAAATAATGAATCCTTGCATCTTCTTCTCAATGACATAAAAGTAATAACTTTATTAAATCTTTCACACCGTTCGCAGCTAAAATAAACAATACAGATGACTACTTACTAAAATGAAGCCTCGTTTACAAAACCTACAAGCTAAAAAAATACTTTTATGCGCTAAATGGTTGTATTTTAGCCCATATTAATATTATACTTAAGGTTTAAACCTATTAACTCGTCTCCTATAACTCGCGGCAAACCGCGAGGATGGCAAGCGTGGTTGCTCAAGACCGCACACGTCGACGACCGCACTAATTCGAATGATGTTATGAGGAATGTGATTATGTGGATTATAATAATGTATGTCAGACGCATAATGTATGGGAGAGGCGTTCCGATTGTGTCGGGTAATAGTGGTTTTGATCGTTGCTTTTCAAGGTTCTATTTTATTTCAAAATGATACACAAAATTAAATATTTTATCAGGATCCAAAGGAAGTTAGAAACCAAGTATACACATAAAGTGTTTTAAATATCCATATTATGTACGTATATCGTAATCTTATAATGAAAACATAAGTGACCATTTCATATTTCTCACTGGGATATTTTATTAATAATAACGATAAGAAGGAAATTTATCATACAAAAACAAACCAGTATAAATGATTCTAGGATAATCAATTTACTATGAAACATTTGAAACTAAATTTACCAAAACATATTAATAAAACCCATAAGTCAAAAAACTTATAAAACACCAAGTATCAAAACCCACAGCGCGCGCACAGATGCTATCACATCCCAGCCCATACGCTAAGTAAAGATCAACTTAGATCCAACTTAAATGTAACTTACTGTCACCAGGCCATCTCGGATGTTCCCACAATCGATCACCACTCACTTATCTCTCACTTAAAAGGTTTTATCTCTGAACTCTGTATTATAAATAGGTTTTTAATTTTTTACTTTTTGGCCTTAACACTCTTTTGTTCGGAGTTCCGGGTTCATATGTTTAGTGTTGATGCATTATAAGTCAAAATATTTCGAGTTCTTTTTTTTTATATGCCAGTATAGGCAGACGAGCTAGCGGCCCGCCTGATGGTAAGTGGCCACCGCTGCTCATGGACTCGGCGATGCCAGGGACACAGACAAGCCGCTGCCTACCGTGGGGAGACTTTTATTTTATTTTATCTGGATATCACATTAATCCTTAGATATTAGTTGGATGGCTGTAATAGACAACACAGGCAGTTTGTATGTAGCAAAATTATCACCTTGTTCATATTATAAATGCAAAACTTTATGATGATGTTTGCATGAATTAAGAATTAGATGCAAAAATCGCTGAAAGAATTTAGATGAAATATGGCAGACAGATAGACTACATCCTAGATCAACGTACAATAGAAAACTACATTACGTCTGAGTGTTACAGATTTTTTCTACGAGTATAGCTAACGCGGGCAGATTCATAAGAAAAAGCTATCGTATCATAATTTTTTTTAACCTTCTCCTTTTTGAAATCGGTTAATATGGAGCGTAAGACCATAATTCCCACATCGAACTCATCCCGTGACGACGTTTAGTGCATCAATTATAGTACGTGGTAGCGATGGGCTGACGAGTGACAGGCTTTAGATCATATCACTTGTCGCATGTACAGGGTGCTTAAACTAATTATTAAAATATAATGAGATTGTGGTTTTTTTGAGCGTTTTTCAATGGTATTCAGTCTGTAGTCTTTATAAATTTATTAAGTAAATTAATTGTATTCTATTTTTTTTTATATGACTGCATAATACTATATTAGTTGTAGTAATTTCGCTTACAACCTTCCTTCCTTCTTTACATGGAATAAAAAAAGTCGCCCGCCGCATCTGTACGCGATAAACTAACAAACTACCGAACATTTCGATGAAATTTGATATAGTGTTAGTTCTGAGACCTGGGAAGGTTTTAGGCTATTTTTATCCCGGAGAAATATATAGTGGGAGTATTATCCCGGAAAAACTTTCACGTGACGAAGCCGCAAGCAAAAGCAAGTAATATATAAACGGATTAATAATTTACAAAAAATAAACCAAATAGGCTTTTTATTGAAGTCCATTGAGAAAATAAAAAAACGTGATAAAATATTTAAAAATATATTGTCAAAGAATAAAATAATGAAATGATAGTTAAAATACAATAAAAAAAAATCAAACTAAATTTTCAAATAAGAAATTAAATGTCAAGAAATTTTACGAGCACTCTGTGTTTAAAACCCGTTACATCATATCGGTGAGGACGCAGTGGCTCTTTACGCCATTGTCTCGAGATACATGTTAAATTAATGGCCATCTATCTCCATATAAGTGATTATTTTAATACTTTTATAAACACTTCTAAATGGTTTCTTTTTAATTCGTATCACGAAACTAATAGGGCCTTTCTTCTGTGTAATCAAAACCTCTTCTGGTTTTGTTTTTATACTTATACTAGCTTTTGCCCGCAGCTCCGCCCACACGAAAGGTTTTTTCCTAAGTAATAAAAATAAAAGTCCCGCTATACATTTTCCCGGACCGAATTGTATATCTAAACCATTCTCGAATCCACCTGAAGACATAAAAATTTTCATTTAAATCGGTCCAGCCGTTTAGGAGGAGTTCAGTGACATACACACGCACAGAAGAATTATATGTATAAAGATTTCCTAACATAATACTTCTTTTAAAAGCCTTTGTAGCGTAGTGAGTAGCTTGCTACTTACTGAATGGCCGTGGATACGATCCTTGTAACAGGTTAAGATTCGTCTCTGCCAAATGTTTGAAGTCTGAATTTTATGGAACAGAAAGTACACCATAGTTTTTAAATACCTGTCAATACCATTTCCACTGTATTGTGCTTTTATCTCTGTTTAGGATGTATCAATTATATATAATAATAATAATAATAATATAATAATATGAGCCTTTATTCAGACACAGAGTTTTAAATTAATTTAACTTATACTAACGGCTCTTGCGAGTCGAAGACACCGACAACTTGGTCTGTTTGCCCAACTTTGGCAAAGGCCTCCTCCATTTCTTTCCACTCTGATCTATTAAGCGCTTTTCTAGTCCATATTTTCCCTGCTACGATCTTTATTTCGATAGTGTACCACCAATAATAATAGAAGAAATAAAGTGGGCAACAGAAACACAGAAGAAAGATAAAGCTCCAGGCCCTGACGAGATCAATTATATATATCCAGTTTTAAACAGGCATAATTGTGTCGATTGTTAACGTCAGTTGACAGTTGGCACTTCATCTGGACCTTATTCCGTCTACTCCTAGACTAATTCCGTCCTCGCCGCCGAAGACCTCGCCGCGTTCCCCGTCGCCCCCCCGACCCTCCTAACAGTTCCGGTCCGCGTGCCGACGAAATAAATGGATAGGATTAGATTAAACATTAACCTGCGTCAGGCTACTGGCCAGTAGGGCCAATAAAAAAAAGGGTGACATCACTGTACTGGTATAAAAATAAATCAGAGCTGATTATGATTTGAGTAACTTATTTAAAGATGACGTCAGTTTTCTATCAGCTATAGGGAACGTGCACGTCGTAAGCACTGCCATCTAGTGGCGCAATCGATACTTGGCACTGGCACTTGACGACTCATTTTCAGCCCATCGATACTTGGCATTGACGTACAATATTCAAAAATGATGAAAAATAACATTTAATTTGTTGATAATGTATCGTTGTGTATATGGATGCTCCAAAACATAAAAATAAACATATCAAATGGTGTGAAATTATATAATGTTCCCAAGAATAACCTAAGTACTTACATTCCAGAGGAGGTTCGCCGCCTTTATGCGGGCGTAGTGCGATCGATGGCCCTCTATGGGGCACCTGTTTGGCATAGACGCTTAGCCGTCCGTCGTTGCAGAATGAAGCTCCATAGATTGCAGAGAAAGATGGCCATCAGGATTATACGAGGGTATCGTACCATATCCTTCGAGACGGCGACAATTCTGGCGCGATTCCCTCCCATGGATATACTGGCGGACATGGATGCAAAGGTCTACGACCGGATGCGCATTGTCCGTCAGACAAGCAGAGATCAGCCAATAACGGCTTTCGCAGTGGCTATTAGACGGGAGGAAAAACAAAAGGCATTTGCGGCGTGGCACTCAAGGCTTTGTGAGGAGCCTTACGTACATAAACGCGTCGTCGAAGCAGTCCTGCCGGTCTTCAAAGACTGGATGGACCGAAAAGTTGGAAGACTTACCTACAGACTTACTCAGGTAATTACCGGGCATGGGTGTTTTGGTGATTACCTCAATAAGATAGGTCGTGAAGCGACGTCGAACTGCCACCACTGCGGTAGCAGGGCTCAGGACTCCGCGGACCATACGCTCGCGCAGTGTTCTGCGTGGGATGTGGAACGTCGAGCTCTGGTTAGTCGGATCGGACGTAACCTTACCCTGCCGGCAGTCGTGATGGCGATGTTGGTGGGGGAATCAAACTGGAAAGCCGTGGCCTCCTTTTGTGAAACTATCATGATTAGGAAGGAGGCCGCAGAACGGGATCGGGAGAGGGCCGACCCCGTTCGGAGACGAAGACGCCGGGGCAATCGTGTTTATCGCCCTGGTACATCTGCTTAACAGCAGACAATAGATTTTTAGTAAAGAGGGGAAGGGGTGGAGCAAGTGCTCTTATTCCTCCACCGAGGCAGTGCTTTGCAAGCGACGCACTGGTGGAGTTTCTGGCGTGTTCATGTTGAGGTCCCGGAGTTCCACTAAGGTGCTGATGGAGAGCAACATGGGGTTTTTAGCCGGTAAGAATCCGGCATACCCTGCTTACTGTCAGTAGGCGGGAATCCAAGAGGATTTTCCCCATGAAAAAAAAAAAAAAAAAAAAAAAGTACTTACATTCCATGGTTATGTGAAAATCGACAAAAATAATAAAAGCTGTATAAAACATACATAATTATGAGTTCCAAAAGCATTTAGAAATGTTTCGTTACGTAGTTTATAAAAATAAATATTATGTTTTGAAGGTAATATTCAATACAAAAAAATCTGTAATTAAGGGAACATAACCTCCTAATTTTGCTAAAATAACTAGCTCCCATCTAAAAAAAAGCATATCATCTAAAAAAAGCATATTCTGGACACGCTGGGTGTAAATAACATTCGGCCGGAACAAATATTTTATCATTTTTGTCATATTAAAAGAATATATCAACAAATTATTGTGCTAATTCTAGTTTCTTCTTTATCCACCTATGGCTCTTGTGTCGATTTTGTGCTGCCCCCTATAGTTCGTGCACGCTCCCTATAGTGTTTTCTCATTTTAATAAATGAAATTATTTGAATAATTTTACATAACAACGTCAAAAATATATTGGGTCTTTACTTTTGAAATTGCCGTTAAGTATACAGAAAGTTAAAGTCATCTTTATAGAAATATTTTTTTATTTCTATCAATCAAAATATGCACCCATGCTATCGATGCATCTCTGCCAGCGCAATGGTAATTTTTCAATGTCCTTCTTGAAGGAGCCAGGTGTACGGGAGCCAGCAAACTCTTCAAAGGCATTTTGTACTGCCTCTCGAGTCTCGGATATTCATTATTTTGCTGCCAAAAAGTTGTCTAAATTTTGGAAAAAGTAGAAGTCTGTCGGCGCAAGACCTGGTGAGTACGGCAGATGACGCAAAACTTCCAACCCTAACTCTTGTAGCTTAGAGACCGTCTGCTGTAGTATTTCTGTCTAATATCCGAGAGACAGTACAAAATGCCTTTGAAGAGTCTGTGGGCTCCCGTACACATAACTTCTTCAATAAGGGCATTGAAAAATTACCACTGCGCTGGCAGAGATGTATCGATAGCATGGGTGCATATTTTGATAGAAATAAAAAATAAATATAAAAAAATGATTAACTTTCTGTATTAAAAACGGCAATTTCATAGGTAAATAATATTAAAATTTCTTGAGTGTTACACATTTCCATTTTGTAAAAAGAAAGTAAACAAATCAGTAGGTAAGTCCAGGGCTGAAGTCGTTTTGTGGTTTCTGTTTGGAGCAGCATGATTGCGAAAAGTAAACTCTTATTTAGTTTCCAGTAAACCAATCTTTAACTATAGACAATTCCTAGAGGTTTTCATTACTTTTGTCTGTATTTCAACTTCCATTAACTACAGACATTTCGTAGGTTTTTTATTACTTAACTATCGTTCTTCTTACTCTTACTAACAAAATAGATACGAGATGTTTGCAGCATGTTTTTAGATTTAAATGCAGAATACATAAACCACAGATAGCCCATGACTTGGATTAGCATGTAGGCTACTTTTTATCTCCGTAATTTGCCCCGCAGCAAATATTTGAAATTTATTACCTGATTTATAAATAGAGAACGCTAGCGTCTTGTAGTTGGCGCTATGGAACACTATACGGACTTTTTTAGCGGGAATGATTTTAAATCTATATAAAACGCGACAACACCTACTACAAATATATTTTTATTTCTGTATGTCCTAATAAATATGTAAGTTTTATTATTTATAGTTATAAGGTAGGTAAAGAACAAATGTTTATCAAGCCCCTTGCTCCAACTGGCGCCGTAGAATTTGTAGCACCTCACATAGTCCAATTAATCACAGTTACAACACAGTTGAACTATTGATACGATAACATCTCTTGTGTACGGCAAATAGATTTGAATATTAAATTATGGCCGGTGAAGCTGTTACGGTTTGGAAATCGGGTGTGGCTTGTTGATCCTTTGACATTATTGTCTCTTTCGTTTGGATGGTGGTAGAGAGATCTGTAGATTGAAAAATTGTTTCAGTTACATGCGAAAATATTTTATTTTATACTAGATTTTTTTCATAAATTTGCACGCGTGAAAATACATGAAAGTCTCTAAATCTAAAACACTGCAACGAAATAAAATCATTGTTTCCCGTGAAGGCAAATTACCAGAATAAAAATTAATATGTGTGTTAATCCAGGACATGGTCTACCGGCGTGCCAAATTTCATGCAAATCCGTTCAGCTGTTTTTGGTTTCCTTCTAACAAACATACGGACATTTTCACAAACTTTCGTATTTATAATATTAGTAAGAGTAATAATAATTAATTATTAATAATCTTAATAAGTAAGATAAGATATGTATATCTGATGGTATTAACACGGACGCCCTAATTCACATCTAGTAAGCCCCCAAAGGGGTAGGCATAAAGACCTATTGCAAATAATTTGAGCCTATCACCATATCTTGCATAAACATCAAGCAATACTATGCAATTTTGAATGTTTTTTTTTAGAAATCCATCCCAGGAATCAAACGCAAACTCTACAGTTGCACCATAAGCATCTCAACTAAACAAAAACATTACTTACAAGACACTAAAGAGTTCAAAACATCTAAAGTACAAAACGTGAATGTGCGCGACGCGTTGAATAATGTCGTATGTCGCCGGTATCTGGGGACAAATTGTCGCGTCCGCTGTCGCCTGTTGCGCAACACATTGTCGCCGTGACGCGAGCACGCGCGACATTACTGAGTTATTGCTGGCCGTTTAGTACTTGCTAATGTTAGGCTCGAGGCAGAAATATACGGTCTATTAACATTAAATGTGTACTTTATTATTATTGTTTCAATTGCACACCACACAGATACTCACGCCGTTTAGCCCCGAAGGTGTAGGCAGAGGCGCAACTAATGCACCCAGTTTTCGCCGAGCGTATTCTGTCCCATGATGTGATAGGGGGCGAGCCTATCGCCACATCGGGCACTAATTCCAGACTCCAGGCTCATACTGAATTTAAAACCCAATATCACTTTGCTCGACCCGGGGATCGAACCTGAGCCCTCAGTATTGCAGTCATACCGTAATACAACTACGCCGCCTAGGCAGTCTCAATTGCATAAAAAATTAGAGATATTATAACTGTAATAGGATCACTAATTCGATTATTAAATTTAGTTTTTAGGCCAGCTTAAATATATTTTTTTATGATAACCAGTTATATATATGCTTGGCGATCTTAGAAATATAAAGCTGTATTTTACGTTCCTAAAACAACAACTTCAAAATTGGAATAACATCAAAATTAACCCAATTCTAGAGCCGTATCCACACAGGTGCTAAAGGAAATTTCACAGCTCATTAATATTGAACAGTTCATTTCGCTCGTGTGAGCCGAGCCCAATACTGTTTATACGTCAAATAGGGGCGCGTTAATTTGCCGCCAATTTCGGGAATCTATTATCGAATACGGAGTTTCAGTTGTTTGATCTATATAATTTATTATATGTTAGGCGTAGGCAGTTAAAGTGACGAATGGTGTGTGTTATGCTTGGTAGTAGTGTTTTAAAAATAGCCATCGATATCATAACCTCGCGTATCTCAGTTTTTTTTTCAATGAGGTTCGATATTCAAATCGGACCTTTGAGAGTTAGGACCATCTTCGTTGTATTCTTTGTTGACTGGATTAAAAAAAATGAATTAAAAACTCTATTTCAATTGTTTTTTTCTAATGACATCTTATAACCTGAACATTTATCTAATTCAAATCCACAAATTTTCCTAGACATCTACTCAAACTAGCAATTTCGACTTGCAAATAAAAGTGCGGACAATAGTTCTAGCATTAAGTAGAATGCTACCGACATTGCGTAGGACAATTGAGAATTTCATCGTATTGTTAAATTTTATATGGAAATGATTTATGAGGCGGCAGTTGAAAGGTGCGCCGCGGTAGTGCGCTACACGGAGATGCGCCGGCCAATGCTAGCTAAGCCGACTGTATATGAGAAACTATTACATACATCCACTTTTTCCCCTTAAACCTGTAATCATAATAGGTACCTACTTAAGTATAAAGCAATCTTAAGTTAAATACTATGCTTTTCAATACTTAAAATATGGCAAGACATCGCTCTGTGTTGACATGGCATAAAACATTTTAAAAAATACGACGAATATAAACCTCCTTTGGAGTGGATAAAAAATTGGACGCTGTGCTTGGTTAACTTTGTGACGTAACTACTTAATTTGGCTATCAACTAAACAAAGTCAAAGAAAACTATGAAATAACCGACCCTACGCCTTCGAGCGCATTAGAGTCCTAATTTTTTGTTATGAATACGGATGCTAATATAATTGCAGCATACTTAGGTTTTAACAGCGTAAGACAGGTGGAGAGAAACCGAATTTGGCGCAAACATAGTATAGATCATTTTATCAATAATTATCATTCGCTTAACGGTGAAGGAAACCATCGTGAGGAAACCAACATACCTGAAAATCCTACTAATATTATAAACGCGAAAGTTTGTAAGTATGGATGTATGGATGTCTGGATGTTTGTTACTCTTTCACGCAAAAACTACTGAACGGATTTCGATGAAATTTGGCACACGGGTAGATTATGTCCTGAATTAACACATAAGCTACTTTTTATCCCGGAAAAATATAAAACGGGTCTTTTATCGCGGGAAAACTCATTCACGCGGGTGGAGCCGCGGGCAAAAGCTCGTTCTCCATAAGAATTTCGAAGGTATGTGAAGTCTGCCTTAAGGCCTAAGCCCTCTCAGTAGTAAAGGAGGCCCATGCTTAGCAGTGGGCAGTATATAATACAGGGCTGATGGCAATATAAAAAAATAGTGATAGTAGATCGTAATGTATCATCTTTAATTTTCGCATATTCTACAAGATAGTATAAAATTGTCATGCACATACCATGGCCAGATAAATAATACGGGTCGGCCAATGTGGCCCACAATAATAACACACTATTGAAGTAATGCCATTCGAGAATGCTCCGTAATGCTACGGCTCTGCTCGAACCATTATCAATATTAAGCGATGAATTTATGTGCCGTTAGGAGATCGTTGTGGAAAATTCTAGAATTTGATAGATGAATTTTACACTTATTTTAATATTATATTGAGTAACGTTCTTTTAATTTATTTTTTGTTAAAAACGTACCGTAGTTTATATTCTTGAAAGTTATTAGGTAAGCCACGGGAGGTCGGATAATGTTTTGTATTTCTATTTTAATGCAATTTACAAAATATAATAATTAGTATTCATTTTGTGAGTTTTATTTTAACCCCTTTAAACTGAACAGTTTGACATTAAATTCCTTATCTAACTTCCATAGTCCTTCTTATATTACCTTATTCACCGCTCTTTAGCTAAAAATAAAAAGCACTACAAAACGGCTAACATCTTAAAATCCCCAGTTTCCTTAAGCAACCGCATCGAATTTGGCACCTTTTAAAGGACATTAGTGGCTAACAACCTATAGAAGTACTAATGTCCTACATCTCATTATACCAGGAACATTTCTTGCTTTCTATGAGTCTATTGTTCTCTAACCACGATTTGACTACAGTGTAATGAACACGGTGTATCAAGTCTGAAATGTAAATTGATTTAATTTCCAGATACTAGACGGGCTTAAGCAGAGAGTCGTAAAATTCTGCATATCTAAGAAGTTCTCTATAAGAATTTCGGAGGTATGTGAAGTCTGCCAACTCGCACTAGGCCAGCGTGGTGGATTAAGGCCTTAACCCTCTCAGTTGTAGAGGAGGCCCGTGCTCAGCCGTGGGCAGTATATAATACAGGGTGGGTATGGTATAGTATGGAGTCGTAAAAACTAATCCAAATTGTTTCAGCATGCTTGCAATTGTTGCAGAAAGTGAGCCACAGCGAGGTCAACACAACAGCGTTGACTTCACTGTGGCATAAGAGCAAGTGAAAGAAGGATTACATTTAAATCGTCGAGTACGACTGAATAAAAAAACAATTTTCCATGTTTGCTCTTCCACACTTTAAACTAAAAGCTTTAGACTTTCCACATAGTCACACTTCAATATTATTCTACTTTGTACCTTCTTATTCTTTTTTCTTTATCTTGTATTGATTGTATAACTATAGAATTAATTTTCCCCAAGTTTTTTTTTAAACCATCACAAATAAAGAACTAAAACAAAGGTAAACTACTTACAAAACGAGTGAAACTAAAAACCGTTCACAAATTCGCCTTATCATCTAATAAACTTGCCCAATTAACCCACTGTCTTAAGTGAACTATACACCGGTTTTAATTAGCAACCTTAGTGCTAACAGCTTGTATCTGGTTGACATTTCGTATGTCCGCTCATGTTGTGTGTCGAAACAATGAGAATGGTGCAAATTGCTATCGGCAATTAATTAGGAGTACCAGATAAGCAGATAGTGCTATACATTCGCACGCGGTATATGGACACGGTAGTTTACGGTTTTAGTATAGAATAGATTTTACGTATGGCGTGTTTTTTATGAAATTTGGATAAGTCAAAGGAGTACATAGATCTCGTGATTAGGTTAACGAACTTTCAATTATTTTAGCTTTTCTTAATGGAAAATGTACCTTGTTAAGTGTATTGTGAGGTATAAATCTCTCTTTCTGAAACGGTCCCTAAATCGTATTTTGCGAATAGATACGGCAAGCAAAAGCTATATGAATGACATTACTTTGCTATATATATAACTAAACAATTCTATTTAAGATTAAAAAAATAACTCTCTCAAATACCTATTCTTCATTCAAAAATGGAATCCGATCGGCCAATACAGTGCGTATGCGTGCGCGCATGATTTTATTACAAGAGAATAGAAATTGTTATTACGGACGCGGCGCGGGGCGGGGGTGTACCGGCCGCCATTTTGGCCGGTCACGTACCGCACCGATTATAATGATATGACCTTTGATTTGTACGGTGTACCATACGAGTCGACGAAGTTAATACAGTTTTTTATTAGAACTCTTGATTTGACCGAACAGGTAAGGTGATGTTCACACCGGCTATCTTTTATTTTGTTATGGCAGGCAATATAACTCTAGGATATTACAGATAATTATGAGAGAAAACATCTGATGCCTAAGGGGAGTTATTATAATCAAAGTTAGGCAGAGGTGTTTACACCCAATGTAATACCGTAGGACTAGGCGGTACATCAGGCCAGGGAGTCTCCTGGACACTGAATAGTTTATTTGCTCCCGCTTGGGTCCTCGCATCAGCTCAGGCCGCCAATAGCCGTATTACACACACTGGGTTGTGAGGATCCATTTTTTTGCTCTTCGGCCCTTGGTTACCTAGCTACGCTATAACAACAACAACAATACATTTATTTGCACAAACACCATATCAACAATGAAATTATCATTATCACACCTATATTTCGCCAGGTGTGTTAATTCTCGTGTAAAAAAGAGCGAGTCTATTGTAATTTTCCAAATACCAGGTTGATACTAACCTAACCTAATCCGAGACTTCAGCGCACCATCGTATCGCTTACCCGATATTATAACGCCATCGATCCAATCGAAATGGGTTTACACTAGCGGCAATATTTCAATAATTCTATACGCAAGCTTCAAAATTTGCACAAGTCATCATGCCGTAATTGTTTAATAATTCTTTGCGAAAGTCAACTTCTGCAAGTTAGCTAATCTAAACCTCGTTTAATATCATTTTTAGTAACCGAGGTTTAGATTAACAAGAAAACTTGCATAAATTATTTCATTGATACAATTCCCGCGTTAATGTGTACAGCCCCTTAGATGTAGAGATATGTCAAGTTTGGCATTTAATACCGCGTACCGGCCCGCTTTGTGGCTTGCTCTTTGCGTTACTTCATACATTGTAATCTATAGTTACTGCTGTTTAGTAAACGGCTGATATCAACGTACTCTCTTCAATTTCTAAGCAATAATTTTTAAGTTTATTATTTCTAAACAGATATTAATATGGCAAAACTCTTGAATAAACTACGGTACAATTTTTATTATACATAAAATGTGTAAATACACCCAGGATACGTCAGGATACATATCCTGCCTACCACGTTAGTAGTATAAATGTAACTATTTTTTCTAGTTAGATTAAGTGATAGTGGGTGTTTGTACTCAGCATCAGCCCGGAGTCTGCAAATGTGTTTGATAAATGGCAGAAGGCCCACCCTCTATTACATGGAACCTAACAACTGGCAAGATGTGGATGTTGTTACGCCTCTGCCTACCCTTGCAAAGAGAATCAAAACGTATGTTATGTATGTGTGTATTTTTTTCTTCCTTCCATCTTTATAAAGAACTTCTCTAAAGCCCCATACTTATTGGGAAACAGGTATTTTCCCATCTCTCGTCATGACAAAATGCTTTCTAACTCAAAATCTATTACCACGATGTTTCTGCCCATGCCAATATGTCACGTCTGCATGATATGTGATGCGCTATTACAATAGTAATGAGCCGGGACGAGCGGGGAACAGCGGGACACCGGCGCGGGACTGCGTGCGCGGGACCGCGTGCGCGAGAATGCGGGATTCGGTTACGGGAACTATCCTGTGGAATTATTCATCTTTGCTTAAATATGCTTGCTCGAGTAAGTATATATACTAATACATAGTCGTGCTTAAGCAAAATTGAATCTATATCAGTACAATTTCCTACTTTCATAAATCCGAACTTTAATTTTATATTTTGTCAAAACTAACGTGTAAGCGTGTGAAATATTCGGTGGGTTCTATTTTCAAAATGTTTATAAAGGACATGTCCAATAACGGGCCTAAAATCCTAACCAAGACAGTTTATACTATATATTTGGATAGGAACCTAAAAACTATTTTTTTATAATAAATCGTCTAATTTTAGAGACTTCCGATTTTGACATTTATGTAATTTTATTTTGCTTAAAAACTACACTTAATATGAAAGTTTAAAAAAAAGTTAGTTATAAATGGGATTTAAAATATTTTTTTAATGGATCCAAGATTCATATTATGCCTCTTTAATATCCTTAAAGTTTGAGGCCTGGTTAGATTTCGAGGCCCAGCACCCATACAAAAAGCGGACATCTTGTTTATTTGGTTTCATTATTTTACCATTTGTAATATTTTGTTCCACGTTGCGATTGCCAGTATGTCCTCGTGGGACGTCCTCCTACAAGGTGGACAGACGACCTTGTAAAAGTCGCAGGAACCCGCTGGATGTAGGCCGCTTCTGACAGTTTGGTCTGGAAATCTTTGGGGGAGGCATATGTTCAGCACTGGTCTTCTAAAGGCTGAAGAAGAAGAATATTTTGTTCTGCAGCCATTTTTATTCCTACATTTCACATTGTATATACCTCAAATACCATACAAACACATAATATATCCCAAACCACGTTCGCCGAAGCTTCTAGAACAATAGTACCTACGAGAAAGTGTTAATTTGTTCCAACACCATCGCGGTAGGTACGTACGTGTATCCGAAATTAAATTGTAATAACATTCGTGTACCAATAAAGTGAACACGCGAATAATCAACACGACGTGTTTAGAAAGTGCTCGGGGGAATTAAACATGCAGGCTATTTCTGGGCATCGGATAGTACACCACTTGATGGTAGGTGGACAGAAAAATTGTCATTAAACAACATACTGATACGTGTCAACTGTCTAGTAAAGGTTAGATAAAGAAAACCCGCCATAGTGGCCCATGTAAATGTGGTAGTTTCCGGGATCACCCTGTGTGTTTTTTTTAATGCATTGAATGACGAGACGAGCATGCCGTTCGCCTGGTAGTAAGCGATACGACCACCCATAAACAGTAGCAACACCATCCAGGACCTTGAGTTACAAAGTACTGTGCGGCATTCCACTGCGCTCCTCATCCTGATACATAAGATGTTAAGTCTCATTATGTCCAGTAGTTACACTGGCTACAATGTCCTTCAAAACGAAACACAACAGTGCCCACTAGAAAAACGGTAGAAATAGACATTGAGGTGGTACCCACCCACACGGACTCTTACATATGAGAGACCTACCACCAGTGAAATGTGTTTATCCGATTCAAACAGACCGGCGTAATTATGTTGACTGACGAAGGATAATCATCGCATGTCACTCGACACTCTATTTGGACCTCTCTTCGCTTACCATCAGGTGCAGTAGGGTCATTTTTAGATACTTAGAGAGAATCAGAATCTTTATCTAAAAATATTATAAGTAATGCATTCCTGGAACAAATTAATTATTTTTCATTTATTATTATGCACATAAAAAAATTTGCATGTAAATAAATTTGACAAAAGTTGATTGATCAGAAATTACTATTTAAAACTTATATTGTACCAACTTTTTCGCAAATAAAGAATTCATTCATTCATTCATTCATGTCCTAGGTTAACATAGAGGAAAATTTATTACTTGTAAAATACATATTCGGTCTTGTGCTCCGAAAGAGGTAATTTACCCCGGCAGAGCTGCGACTAACAGTCTGTTTATAAATAAAATAAAAAAATGCACGCCCTATACCCCTAAAGGAGTAGGCAGAAATACAACTGCAGCTACTAAGCTCATTTCCGTCTGTAATGTAATAAGTCAATCACATTATAGTACCCAAGAAGAAAAGCCGCATATCGGAAAACGTTTACCCCATAAAAAGTCAAGACCAACAAGGAACAAGATCAAATAAATTTTATGGGAAACTTCCTGCTTACGCCCATGTTATCCTAACGCGAGGGCACATTATCAAAGTTGTCGCCTCAACCAGTTAAGTACACCATTCAATCACCCAATAATGTGCAATACAGTGTGTAACAATGTCGCCCGACTTCCCCTACGATGCTACAACGGCCTATATGATTATACCCAGATGCAAGGGAAAATGAACTTTAGTGTGAACTGGCTGGGTTGAAAATGTGTAACGTATGAATTACGGAAAAAATAACACGCATTTTTCTGCTGCAAAAACTTGCATTCTCAATTTGAAGGTTGTTATGAAGCAATAAGGTCCAAATTCAGTCGCAGATCGTTATCTGTAGTGGCAAAGGGGAGAAAGGGCAAACACTGCCATATTAAGTGAGCACATGAGAGCGGGGAAACGCGAAAATGTGTGAGAAAATCGGATATAGACGTTTATCGTTGGATTTTTCGCGTGATTTGGTACGCGACAAATCTGGGGGCTTAACGCGGCCGATTTAACGCGACCTTTTGGTTTAACTGTTTCGGGGTCAAATGTTAAGGTTCAAGAGGTCACAATTGCCTGGTTTTTGGACATACTAATACGCTGTTGACGTAAGGGCACACAGATTTATTGCCGTTTATGCGGCAAAGGGGAAGCTTTATTTATCTTTTTCTATTTGACATAATTTGTCTTTAACATGTTTTTACGCGTTGAGTGATTTTTCCCTTTGCCTTCTATTTTTGTATAAAAAAAAACCATTCTTATACTACTTTTACTTAAAATCAGAGTTTTTCAGCTCTCATTCCGCTATATAGGTATGACAAGATGATTCCATATTGACATAAAAAAAAATTGTTGACACTTTTAACTTATTGAGCTAACGTAAATCAACAGAACAGATTAAACGAAATTACACAATTTCAAATTACATTTAATGTAGAATTTCACCTATACAATCCATGTAGACAGATTCTTTGGCACAGAAGTTAACATGACATACATTAGAACACAATCAATCAATTAGCCTGTCGCCGCCCACTAAAACGTATGCCTCCCCAAGTAAGCGCCAACCATCCCGGTCTTGAGCAGCCCGCATCCATCCGCTACCCGCCTTTTTCAAGTCATCGGTCCATCGTGCAGCACATTGAAACTACTATGAGGAAAAAAACCACCACAATTTATTATTTTGTTTAGCAAACAATTGGCCTATCACAAAGCAATCAACCTAAAGACAGGGAAAGGAGAAAGAATCAATTGCCAATGGAGAATGTCGCTTACGTAAGAACCCTACATGTGTAACACAAAAGCCAATGTATTTTGCAAGCAATTAGTTTCAAAATTGGATCTCTTATCGTGCCATTATAAGGCATTGATTACATTACACAACACACGTTGCTACACACATTCTTCACATGAATTGGTGAAGGGACGTATTTGGAGATTTTTGGGAGATAAAAACATTGTGACCATTAGGAAGACTAAAACGATTGTGGAAAAATAAACTTACATCATCCAATTTTAAGGTTCTTTTGTGATTTACATCGTGTTTAGAACTTTTTTATACGGGTACGGTAAAGTGATCCCAATGCACGTGACAATTAGTGGGGTTCAGATAAAGTGTTGACTGACGAAAGATGATTATTTCTCGTCAGTCAGCACCATGATGCCGGCCTGTATGAACCGGAAAAAACTACCGCTTTAGCAAAGTTTTCATTATAATGTGCGATGATCATTCCAATTGGATACAAAATATATTGATCACTCTACCCACCGTCCTCGTTTGTATTTAATTCTATTATAATCTTTAAAAACGATCCCAGAAATCGTAAGGTACCTTCACTAGGAAAAGCAGAATAAATTCAAAGCTTAATACCATTCGCGTAAACTTAAGAAACCATAATGAATTCAAAGGGCCCATACCCCCCAGCACCCGTTCTAAATGAGCCCATGCATGTAATGTAGTCGCGGGACTCCAATTCGATTGACTGTGTGTTACAATAACAACCTCTCGGCGCTAGGAACTCTGTAAACAATGTTTTCGCAATATTAATTGAATGCAATTGCAATTAAATTGTGCCGCTGTATTGAGAAATGCCTGCCATGCTAAATTCAATTAGATTTGTATGTTATATGTCTTGAAGCTTTTATGTGATATTTAGGTAGTTTACAAGGTTTTGATTTCGTCACCGCTAAGGAATTGACGGCAATAAAAATGAATCATAATTAAATATAGTCCATGTTACTAATGGAGAATGTAACTCTTGTACCAGTGTTTTTTTTTTAATAATTAATGCAGTAGTTCTAGGTAGTACCACCTTACAAAATGTAACTCTTCAATATTCGATGAAAAGATATAATGGGTTAGCAGCCAGTGTAACGACAGCCCTAATCTTCTATTGTCTCAGGGTGACGAGCGCAGTACATAGCAACGCAGTGCTTCGTAATTTAAAGTTCTGGAATATGTTTCTATTGTTAATGGACGATCGTATCACTTAAAATCGGGGCAGCGGCTTGCTCGTCGCATTCTTAAAAAAAACCCAGGAAAATCCACTCACATCACAACCAGGTTACATTCGTTATGCAGCTATTTGAATTATGTGTCGTGTATAATTATAATATGACTGGTATTTGCTTCATAACATTGGTTAAGTCGTGGCTTGTTTAGAGTTACCGTATAAGATTTAAGCTCTGTGTCCTCGGTTATAATCCAGTTATTATTTAATACTAAGTAAAACACACCTGTTTGCATTAGTTTTGCAGTGACATCATTTAGGTTAAATTCATTAATTTGTCAAAGAAAACAAATCTTTTACGCAATTTCACGAGGTTATATTACATCATAGAATGAAATGTATATTACGAAAGGTGCACCAGTTGCTCTGCCTATCCCCTCAAGGATATAAGGCGTGAGTGTATGTACATCAAAACCAGCTTTAATGTATTTGTACATAAATTTATTAACTCCGCACTACTT
This sequence comes from Sphinx pinastri, assembly GCA_947568825.1. Taxonomy (NCBI): domain Eukaryota; kingdom Metazoa; phylum Arthropoda; class Insecta; order Lepidoptera; family Sphingidae; genus Sphinx; species Sphinx pinastri. Next base: position 12,961,831 of record OX387631.1, on the reverse strand, counting down.
TCAAATTTCGGCATAAGCATCTGTTTCTTTGTGAATTATCGCTCGCTTTAACGATGAAGGAAAACATCGTGAGGAAACCTACATACCTGAGAAGTTCTCTGAATATAGGTATGTGAAGTCTACCAACCCGCACTAGGCCAGCGTGGTGGACTAAGGCCTATACCCTCTCAGTTGTAGGGGAGGCCAGTGCTCAGCAGTGGGCAGTATAATATAATACAGGGCTGGTATGGTATGGTATCTGTTTACATTTTAGACTACTATGTAAAACCTTCCCCACAACAGCTTTCCACGCAACAATGGCACGGATATTGCACATTAATATAACATTTACTGAAAGCCTATTTTCGGATCTTGATATGTAAAGTGGACGTGTTGTAGTACAATCGTCCCATCGAACGCGCACTGCAATGAGATCTTGTCACACACGTGTAGCCGTTAGGGGGTTATTGTGAGGCGTGCGAGATTGGTACGGTATTCGACATGGGCTGAAGAATTGTCGGTTGGTGTAACGGATTGGTGTTGGGACATACGTATACGGTACTTTGTGTTGTAGCGGATTTAGAATACGGTAGTTTAAGACTGAAACGTCTCATTAGTTTAACTTATCTACAAATTAGGTAATTATATTTTGTGCGAGTTCTTTGAGCGCGAATAACCGCATTTGCACCAGCTATGCTCGGCCGGTCGACGTCATAGGTAACGTCACGAGCGTTCGTGGCTAATCGGAGCCGTTCGGAGCTGCTCGAGACCGGTCAGCCCGTCGTGTGCCACCCACTCGTGACATGCGCCGACGCACAAAACATAGTACCGCAGTAATAAAATTATATGCAAACTCACGCCTACCATCTCCGAAGGGTAGGCAGAGTCGGAACTAAGAAAATTTACTAATTACACGTTACACCGTGCTCAGCAGTGGGCAGTACATAATACAGGGCTGGTATGGTATGGTATGGAATAAGGTCGTTAGAACAGAGCAACATGTACAACTCGCACAATCCCGCTAATACACCCCCACGTACCATATTGTCGTATTCGCGTTGTCCCATTGCATCTACTGGCTCGCTATCGTTAATTGCAATCACCCTGTCATTTTACGGTTACGCATTAGCATTATTGCGACTCCGTCGACTATCGATACAGCGTGATCGCTATGTGAGAACTCATTGTGTTGCAAATGTCCTGTACTGAGCGGGACCTTGTGAGGGAATGTACGCGAATGTGGGTATATTGTGTAGGCCAGTTAGGTGTAGCGCAGACGCTGTGAATTGTCACGAAATACTATGAAATTGACAGATGACGTAATATCTACAGTATGAATATGCCAGCCCGAATGGTAGACAATTAAGCTGTGGTTAGTTTACCAGCATACGGAACGCGTATCCTTCCTAGAACAGAGTTCTTCAAGCGGAGTGTGAAGAAGCAATTAAGCAGGCCGGCATAACTGTGGCAACCATCCGGGGATGTTTATCTCTTGCAGGTCGACATGTTTTTGTGATTCTCTTCACTTACCCTCTCTCTTTTACTCTCTTTACATATTTCATTTGATATTGGATGTTTCTATTCAGTATCAGTCCGGAGTCTGGAATTTGTGCTCGATATGGCGAAACTCGCCCCCTATCACATCATGCGACGGAATACGCACGTTGACAAGTGAGTGCACTAGTTGCGCCTCTGCCTACCCCTTTAGGGATAAAAGGTGTGATGTGATGATGAGAGGTGATGTGAGTGTGTGTGTGTGTGTGTGTTACCATTCACTTCACTTACCATTAGATGCAGTGAGGTCACATTGCCGTGCCGTCGGTAAAAAAAGACTAGGTTAATTTATTAAGAAACCATCGCAAAAATATTGTTGCTAGGCTTCGAGCGGTCAAGAGGTCACGCACAATACAAGAAATAATAATCCTCTTAAGGAAAGGCACTAAGAATTAAAAACAGGGGCTATTTCGTCCCACTGAAATGTCACTCACCATACCCTGTGTAGCATAACGAGTCGAGTCAATCAACCTATTCATGGTATAGATAATTATTAAGATTTCAGCGTGCCTTTAACTATCATTGTAAGTGTGTATTGTTTATCAATTGTCGTTCACTAACATCGCGAGGAAACCTACATACCTGAGAATTCCCCAAAAACAATTTCAAAGGTATTTGAAGTCTGCCAACCCGCACTAGGCCAGCGCGGTGGACTAAGGCCTAACCCCTCTCAGTAGTAGAGGAGGCCCATGCAGCAGTAGGCAGTAAATAATACAGTGCTGGAATGGTATGGTTGCTTTAACTATTAAAATGTAACACTAAAAAGGGAATTTCTCCGTGATTTTATGCACTAATAGACCATTACTTCCTAGGACCGCTACAAATGGAAGTACGATTGCTTCCTGGAAAACAACTAGGCATTAAAAGTACAATATCCACGAACAAATCAAATAAAAACACACATACACCATACTAAAATTGTTCAATTACAATAAAACATAATGCGAGCTGATACACCTAACTGTGCTTAGTTTACGATTATTTCTAACATAGACCATTTTACACATCGAGGCTAACACGTCGATTCATTCGTTGAGCCTTTAAATGAGGATTTATTTTCGATTCCTAGGTTGGACTTAGATTTGATTTCGATGGTAAGGTATTATTATTTTGGAAAGAAAAGTTCCTTGTAAATACTTGTTGCATCTCTACTTAGCCTCGCGAAAATACTGTCGGAATTTCACAGGGCTGTGGTTAAATTTTGTTTTTAGGGTTCTGTATGCAAAAATAATGTCAACGGTACTACTTATCTATCTATATGACTTTTAAAATTAACTACTTAATGAACTATAATTAATTGACTTAAGACCAATCGCATTGGTTTCAAGTTAAAAAAAAATGACGTTTGTATTAAACAACGAATGTAGAAAGTACTACTCATATCGTTTGGGAGCGTACATTAGAGATTGACTTTTCAGAGTAGCATTTACGCATACGCATACTCACGCCTTTTTATCCCCAGAGGGGTGGCAGAGGCGCAACTAGTGCACCCACTTTCCGCCGTGCATATTTCGTCCCATGATGTGATAGGGGGAGAGCCTATCGCCATATAGGTCACAAATTCCAGACTCCGAGCTGATACTGATTAGAAAAATCCAATATCACTTTGCCCGAGCCGGGGATCGAACCCGAGACCTCAGCATTGCAGTCGTACCATAATACAACTACGCCACCGAGGCATTTATCTACATGACTCTCAAAAAATATTCTACTTAATGAACTATAATTGACTTAAGACCCATTTCACAGGTTTCAAGTATTTTTTATACACTTTTATTAAACAGGAATGTAGAAAGTGCTACTCATTTTGTTTGGGAGCATGCATTAGAGATTAAATTTTCAGAGTAGCTTTTAGTCAAGTTGTGAACCAGGCCCTTAGTCTCAAAATATGTGGACTGTAGTGCAATCCGAAGTAATAAGCAGTAGTGTTAATCAAAGACTTATTCTATTTATGTGATTGTCATCCAAAATAGACACATGACAATACGTACCAGACTGTTTTTGCATTTCTATCAGACATCTAAACATCTTTAAAAACTTTCACATTTATTTTATGACAGCCTCGGTGGCATAACTATGCCAGTAACACCGTAATACAACTGTATTACGGTACGACTGCAATGCTGAGGTCTCGGGTTCGATTCCGGGACGGGCAAAGTGATATTCGGTTTTTCTACTCAGTATCAGCCCGGAGTCTGGAATTTGTGCCCAATATGGCGATAGGCTCGCCCCCTATCACATCATGGGACGGAATACGCACGGCGAAAAGTAGGTGCAGTAGTTGCACGTCTGCCTACCCCTTCGGGGATAACGGGCGTGAGTGTGTGTGTGTGTATGTGTGTTATTTTATACAAAAAAATGTGAATCCTCGAGACACGTGTCCGACTCGTGCTTTGCCAGTTTTTATACTCGATGCTCCACGTTTCTCAGCAGTTAGCAACTTTATGCCTATGGGGCGGGTTTATATTTTTCTTAGGTGCAAACTCACGATCAAGTTATGGCATAAAAGTGAACGCTAAACTTACATGAAGTGCGCTTCGAAAGTTTTGTAGAGCTTAAAGCTTCGAGTTTAAATGGAGAATGTTATATGAAAGTGTTATGTGCTTTGATCATTTCTCGGAGCTTTTATTGAGTATCGTGGTTTAAGGAAGTTTTTTTAAATAACTGAATGGCATTTTGAACAGTTGATTCGTCTTTTCCTTAGCCCGTAAGTACCTTAATTATAAACATCACTTCAGATATAGAATCACAAAGTTCCGCATTACATTGTACTGTGTTCATTAACCCAAGTTCTTAACTAGCGAAGTTTATGACTTGAATCAATGTATTGAATAATATACTCGTTCACACTCTTTGGATGTTACTTAGAGCTCTTGATAATAATATTTATGATTACTAACTGCCTCAGTGACGTATCTAAGTTGCGTGCATGGTACGACTTCCTCTCTAAGGTCTCGGTTTGGAATCCCGAACTAATATTACGTTTTTCAATATAAGCCCGGAGTCTAGAGTTGTCTCTATCCCTCTTAAATGTGACATTAGTTATTTTTTGAATAAATCTTGTACTAAAATCTGTTACTGTTGCCCGGTCTGAGAATCGAATCCAAAACCCCTCGATCCATTTAAGAGAATAAAAAGCATAGGTAAATAATCCTACAATTGTAAAGGATTAGGGACAATACATTAAAGTAGCAATCTATCTCTTAAAGGGCTAGGCGTGATATTTAGTATTATAAGCTACCTACCTCGAATATCGGCACCGCAATCGTGAATATAAGCCAACCGCAGTCTACATTGTTAACTAACAATATAAGGTGATAATTATATGTAAATAGGTTTTGGAGCAAGTGGGTATATACAATTTTAATTGAGGTTATAGTTTTATAACATTCAAACGTATCCTGTATGGTAGAAAACCGTGTATTCTGGATGTACAATCAGCAGCATAAGAAACTGAACAAATTCAAAATTTCAAATTGCCTGCATACTTTTGTGTTCTTAATAATCTTTTTTTCTCTTCACAAAAATAAAATAAAAGAGATTGACTTTACTTCAAACGAAGAAAAAAATGTTTCAGTTTAATTTAACACGTACATAGGCGATTTGAAATTTTGATTTTGTTCAGATACTTATGCTGCTGACTGTACACTCAACCATGATTGCTAAAATATCAAAACATAATACTTATTAATTTGAGTTGGGTAAAATTACCATAAATCCATGTTAAACTCAGGATAATGGCGCTAATAGATGTAAATACCTGTTTCTTATAGTGCCAATTACTCCGAATTCACTGAAAAATATATTTTTATGACATTATAAAAAACATATTAATATCCGCCTTGTATATATATACTGCTAGGCACGGGCTTCCTCTAGTACTGCGAGGATTTTAGGCCTTGGTCCATCACGCTGGCATGGTGCGGGTTGGCAGACTTCACATACCTTCCAAATTCTTATTGAGAACTTCTCAGATATGCAGGTTTTTTTAGCAAGCGATAATTGACAAAGAATACACACATCACTATTTTTAGCAAAGTCAGAGGCACAAAAGATATACAACTCCATAAGTATAGAACTTGTTCCTTTTTTAAACTCTGTTAGGCACGTACGTTAGCGTACGTTAGGCATAACAAACCTCACTAAAAATGCGATTACTAAAATATGTAGTAAAAAAAGTATATTTATACAATTCAAATATAGAACTCATACCTTTTTAAACTTGATAACCATGCAGTTCGACATTCAATTTGCGTTACAAACGTAGCTTGTGCGTTTAGTGCTTAGGTCAACGAGCCTCTTCCATAAAATACAAATAAATGCTGTCCCGGCCGGACATTTAGACCGGCGCACGTGTAGTCCCGGCACAAATGGTCCCGCTCGGACATTCCCAGGACTACGCTACGTTACGTATGACCACGCGTGCGCTTCGATGTAGACCGTACAATTGTGTAGAGTTGGCATTCAAATATTTAAAGTTCGATGATATTACGCCGATATCGAGATTATCAGCCTTATGTCCAATGTAATAATGTCATAAGCAAGTAAATTTTGTTGAATTAGGGATTGGATTTAAAATAAATGTGCCTCATGACATTATGACTAGAGAAATCTGTATTCACGGTCAAATTAATGAGTCAGCTGTATGCCTCATCCAGCCACTACACATGACCTTTATGTCTTCAAACCAACTGGCATGAGTCTGGATTCTATACTAGGTCAGATGTACTCTCCACTCCACCAACTTTTGGCCCCACCGGCCTTGAGAGGTGAGTGCTACAATAAATTTAATATTTATTCAGCTGGCGGGAAATTACAATCGTCATAGCGCGCAAAGAGACCAAGCATCTCGTAATGATCGTAATTCAAGTTAATTCCTCAAAATAAGAACATTATACCCAAAAAGTATTTTAGTGATGTAACCTCTATCAATCCTTAATCCCGAATCGATCCACAATAGATCCAGTGCCCCGGCGGCGCGCGGCCGTGCGCACGATTCAGATTAATCTATCGAAAATCGTTTTACAACATATTATTTATAGAGCGCATGCGCCGGCAATGATCATCAGTCCGTGTGCGTTAGTGATGCGCCGGCGCATTCCGCTCCCCGTTCGTTATCGATGCGCAAACATCAGTGCGACGTTATCGATATAGATCTTGTGTCTAACATGTTACTGATTTTGCAAATCATTCGTATGTTCATTAGTATTTGTTATGTCCGATTGATTGTTTAGTAATCATTATTGATTACTGTGAGAAATATTATTCTAAAATTAGCTGAATAAACAACACAGTCAATAAATATAAATGAGAAGTTAATGTACTCAGTACGAAAACATTTATAAATACTCATAAACATTAAATTGCATTAAAACTTAACAATTTAATAAAACGAAACTCCAAAGAGGTTAGATCAAAAGTTTAATTAAAACTCACCCTAATTACCTGTCATTAACACATTTATTTTTCATCCTTAATCTTAGATTAGGAAGTTATAAGTTTATATCGTAAAACGGAGCGTAAAAACATTTCACGTTCCGCAGTCAACAATTAACCTCAGGCGGTAATGAAACTTCTGAACTAGCCTCGGAATCGCGCAGCCTATTCTAAAGACATTGAATATTTAAGAGAGCTAATTGAAATGAGCGCGACACTTTGGAGTGTCGCCAGGGCAATTACCTAGCTTCTAAGATGAGATTTAACGTGCGACGGTTAAATGCTTTGAGTTTGGAAATATATATTTTATTTGGGTTTTATGCCTGTTGCAAGTTTTGCGTTAAGTGATATAGACTTTGCTTGCGGCTCTGTCCGCATTTAGTTCCCTTCTTGAGTTAAGCCGTAGTCTGTTGTACTGGGGGATAATATGAGTATACTGTCAGACTCGATTCAATAATTAAATTACAGCCAAACTCATAAACAAACTTCTTATTAATAATGATTTAATATGTATTATGGGTATAGTCTATTGGCAGAAAACATCCGCATTTTGCGGTACAATACTCAGCTCTATAAAATAGAAATCATCGATAAATGCGCGTACACATCACTTGAATCGTCATTTGATACCGCCGGTTGTTACAAGGAACATGTGAGCTTTCGTTGTGATTCTTTTATATCATACACGTTTTGTGGGAATATATTTCTCGTACAAAATAACAAAGAAATAACTTAAAAAATATATGAGATACTTAGGGTTATTCTTAGAGATAAAGGAGATTAACACATTTTAAACGTAACATAATCAGGACTACTTATATAGTAACATACTAAAAGAGTCTGACAATGAATACGATAGCTATGAGAATAACTTCTCCCTTTTAATTTTAATCTTTCAAGGCAAAGCACATCTCAATGTAGGTTTTCATGTGGTGACCATTTGTCATCAGACAACTAACCCGTCTTGTTATCAAAATCATCTCTGAACATGTTACCTATAAATACCTACACTTCTTTTTACGAATTCCGAATTCAATACAATGTTTATGGCAAAGATCACTACCATCATATAACCTCAGTCACTTGCCCCGTCTATTATAAAAAATATGCTATCGACAACTAATCCCGAATCGGTGCATCACTAGGGTAGTTACCGATCCGGGCCGTGTGCGAATGTTTTCCGGTATAGGAGACGGCTATGTTAATAGACGCCTTGTTTGTTCTGCTCCGTTGTGGCGCTGTCCGTTGTCGAATTATACCTTAGTCGAAACAAAAGATATGTAAACAAAATCAAACAGGCATAATTGTGTCGATGAATATCTTTTCTACCGTACTAAGAGCAAAAGCGGTTTCGAACAAAATTAAGTTTGGTAAATATAGTTTTCTTTACACTATTTGTGATTTGAGGTAAAACTAAGAAAGAGACGTATTTCTTAAGGTTATTTCATGTTTTAAAAAATATACCGCTATTTGGCTATGTTCATTGAATGTGCATTTTTAAGCTATCTGATACCATAATAATCAACTATACGATATTTTTTGAGATATCGATTTTGAGCTTAGAACGGCAGTTATGTCAATCGACACATCTGTATGCCACTGTCCTTACACTCAGGTGCAGTGAAAAAAATATATTAAACCAATCGTCTATTATATGTAAGAGTATCATAAGCCCTTAAAAGCTTAAATTTAAAGCTCTGCGTAGAACTAGACTAAGCTCGTCATAATTTGCACGTATGCTCACGCCTTTTATCCCCGAAGGGGTAGGCAAAGGCGCAACTAGTGCACCCACTTTTCGCCAAGCGTATTCCGTCCCATGATGTGATAGGGGGCGAGCCTATCGCCATACCGGGCACAAATTCCAGACTCCGGGCTGATACTGAATAGAAAAATCCAATATCACTTTGCCCGACCCGGGAATCGAACCCGAGACCTCAGCCTTGCAGTCGTACCGTAATACAACTACGCCACCGAGGTACCCATACTTCAGTTCATATTAATTAGTCTCTGACAATTAGCGATGTTTATCTGGAAGAGATCTGTTTAGCGATAAGACCGCATATTGTCACATGTTATTTAAAAAAAACATATGTTTATTTATTTTGTGGTGCATTAAAAGTATTATTCATTCATTGAAACGGATATAAAAAATACATGCGTACTTCTTGACTTGAGCACATTATCATAAAAGTATTAATCGATTTAAAATCTCAATCGATCTTATGTCTCAGGATGACGAGCGCACTGGAATACCACACAGTACTTTGTAAGTCAAGGTGCTGGATGGTGTTGCTACTGTTTATGGGTGGTCGTATCACTTACCATCAGGCGAACGGCATGCTTGTCTCGTCATTCAATGCAACAAAAAAAAAATCGATGCTAAATTACAACCCCATCACTAGGGTAGTTACGATGCGTACAAGTATCTTCCGGTATAGAAGGCTATGTTAATGGGCACCTTGTTTGCACAGCTTCATTGTATCTTCGAATTACGTTGGAAGGGTATCAGGCATCGAAACAACTTAGTAATTGATCGTATAGCATCACGCCTTTACCTTTTCAGGGGTAGGCGAAAGTGTTAGATTATCTTTGTCTTGTTTATGCCTTGTCATTTAACTTCCTTCATTTTACTTATACGTATGGGGTAGGTAATTGCACGTTACATCGTTCCTCAATAAAGTTCTCCATAATATACCTATAAATGTTTCACTGCGCACATATCCATATTTCAACAAAAAGCATGACATACACACATTTTATTAGCTAGGTCCCATGGACTAGAAATTATCCCTTAACTTAACGCCCGTATCCAATAGAGGTAGGCAAAGACTATGGATTACCATTTTGCACGATCTTTACATACTTTCGACTCATTTAATTTAATTAAAATACTCATGGATTCCCTTGAAACTTTAAGACTTAAACCGACGCCAATGCGAGTTCAGCAATTTTGTTAAATTACTGCATCGTTGCTCAACATCCCGGCTACATGTTGGGCAACACATTGCGCATTGTTTCCGAGTTACATGGCTAAATTGCACCAAACAAATCGATTAACCAAGAAAGTAGCGTGAAATTAAACATTTAATAAAAAATGTTTTTTAACCCATCGGTTTAGTTACGTAGTTACGGCTTATATAAAATCATTCAATTGAATGCAAACTGACTGAGTTTGTAAATATAATGTTTAAATAAGTATTAAGGAGTGGGCATAAATGTGAAATTTTCTAGAAAACCAAGAAAGAGGAAAATTAAAATCCCTTTTACTACATTTATACGTGCATACAAAGTTATATAATATTTAAAAGAATATATTTATAATTATTTATATATTTATTTACACTTTAATGTACACCATAAGTATAAAGCATAAAACAAAAAGAAAAATGAAAAAGTACAAATGGCGATCTTATCGCTATGTATTTTTCGTAGCAAAGTGGTTAAAAATTGATGGTGAACAATGACCCCTACCACATTTACACACTGTATTCTAACCTGTATATAAACCTATAAAATATTATGCAGATGTTGCTCAATAGCTCCATCAGTTCCTGCATGATATTCAACATATTCTAGACCATCTAACAATAACCTATAACTATACCTTGAATAAATCTAGCCCCAGTGTCCCCTTTCACGTCCATGGCTCGATTCGAGCATACAAATCGAGTGTAAAGCCATAATTGTTAATTTCAAACAAAATGCCCGCAATAGCTTTCGCGCTGCACTAACTAACGATCCCATTGCTAGATGCCTATCGGGTTTCTGCGCATAGTGACGGCCCGGTTACGCTTAGTTGATTCAGTTGATCTTGGATTTAATATTGAGGATTGGTTAGTTACCTAGTGTTAACTATCAAGCTGTCATAGTGCCATAGTTTGCTAGTATCAGCATTGTATATATCTCTGCAATGTGGGATTGGTTTTTACGTATATCATGACCGTAATTATACAATTTGTCTTATTTGATGCAACAAAAATAGAAGGAAGGGCAGTTTCATTATCTAAAGGTAAATTATATGGTTAGAAAATCTTTAAGCATGATTCATTGTATAGTTTTACACCTGATCTCTTTTCTGACTTCAATTTTCTTGATGTGTCATTCACTTAAAAAGGCCCTCAATTTTGTAAGCAAAACCGTTATGTTTCATATACACGTCACTAAACCAATAAGGTTACACCATATTTTCTTAGTAAAGGTGAAACAGTAATACATGGGTACCACATCCGCCGCTGTAGGTCTTGTCAGATGGCAGCAAGACATAAGAGTTGTACATATACAACGACCAAAATCTCTACGAAAACAAGTACTGAAGTGAACAACTGAATCATCAATCCACTTTGCTTTTAACAAACATTCACCAAACTCCTAACTACACGTTTAACCAGAGTCAACTTGTCCTACACAGCCCGCCGCTCTAAACTATGCGAGTACATAATGCATGCGCGCACGCACGGAGCGACGCCGAGCCAGATCGATGGATCGTATCGATCCGCACAATGCGCCGGTCGTGATCTCGATTACGTTATTCGAAAGTTTAGCCGTTTGTGTAAACTAAGCTTTGTTTTGTTCGGTGTTACCTGACCATGGGAACATTGTATCCAGGCCTAATGTTTGCATTGTTTGGAGTTTATAAAGCTATATAGCGGGTATAATTTTGGCGCGCTACATGTAGAGCAACATTGCATATTACCGGGTGTCATGATTATACCTCCACCGGTTTAACAACTCATTGCACGTCATCTGGCACCGTCGCACTCTATTGTATAACTTTACTATAATATACTGATTGGCCTATCATAATATTTAAAAAAAATCACAAGATACTGTATTATCGTCTAGTAATAGCAAATATCTGTTTTGGTTCCAAACGTTATAACCATGTAAAGCAATTACAATAAGTTGTCTGATTCCATAAAGCGCTATTCTCCAGCTTGCATCTGGTATGTCTATAGCTTATCTTTTTTTCATAACGAAATCAAGATATTCGAAAAACAGATACCTCTCTCATCATTCCACTCCAAAGATAAGCGTGATGATATGTAGTACCCATTCAAGACGAAGTATAATTAAAAACCCAACAAAACGTATGTAGGTTGGCAATAAAACGACTCTTGGGAATCTATCAAAACGTAATCCGTGACGGCCGGCCGAGTGTAAACATTGAACGGGTATTTTGAAAAAAACGTACTTTGACATCGTTCCACGTCGATCAACCGAATAAAAAAAACGCCGTTCTCAATGCGTCTCATTTTATGAATGAAATAAGATTTTTTCTGCGGAACCACGACAAATACGTGCCTTCCTTTCTCGGACGTCTGATGCGGCGTGCATTCATTTTCGATTACATTTTAATTCCGTTTCGAACTATCACGCTTTGAATGGTCATTGCAAGTGCGACTTTGTAGCTTTAAATTACGGTTTAGTTTTGTTTAAGTTATGTTTTTTATATGGATGTAGAATTTTCTTTGAGGAGTGGCAAGCAACTTTGTCGCGGCGTCTTGCCTGCATCGACGAGAATATAACGCTTCCGACACAGATGTAGTCCGAGTAACGAGATTTTATTTCTATAGGGTGATTTATAAGTTCGATTATTCATTTGAATGTTTCAATATCAGCTTTGGATGAAATTCTGATCTGTTTGTTCCTCTATGAATGAGATTCTAACGTTGATCCTTAAGCTAATGTTAAGCATCACGTGATCCGGTTTTTTTTTTTTTAGGTAGGCGATCCTGCAGTCAACACCGGGGGAAACCTGCGAATGGGATACTGGAGTCCCCCGGCTTAACGCCTGCAGGGGCCTGGGAGGGGAGTGGAGGAGGAATATGGGAGGGAAGGGAGGAAGGTTCCCAGGATGGGCGGAAAGGGATGGTGCCAGGAAATGTTCGCGGGTCCTTTTAGGCCTCAATGTATTTTCAAACAAGAGGTATACGCACTGACCTGTGTGCCTCGACCCGCGGCTAATGTCCCCCCACGCATGGGCGTGCATTGGGTGTGAAGACCCAGCGCACAAGAATTGCCTCGGGGGTTCACGTGATCCGGTTTGGTGGAGTTTGCATGCTCTGAAAGTTTTAGAAAATTCTTTGGTAGGCACGTATTCCCTCCAATATGACTAGTACAAGAGGAACAAGCGTATAATAGTATAAAATACTTTTAATTGATTATAATATTTGTCAAATAATATTTTTGGTAAATAAATAATTTATTTATTTGTAGATTAGATTATGTGTGATTTTTCCACAGGCATTATTCACTATATAAGATTATCAAAATATCATAGCGTCTCCCTTTTTCCGAAAATTAATTATTACTAATCATTGATATATTTAAAAACCCAAAAGACCAATGTCATTAATACAGCATTGTAATTAGCATTTAAATTTTAACTCTAGTCGTATTTACAATACATTCTACTTTCCAATAAAAATAGTCGTTTGTGCCAAAGGTGATGTTAAATATCCCTCTCCATAAATTTTACCTTACCTAGAATTTGATTTAGGCAAGGCATGTCCAGGACAATTACCAGGCAGTCATTTTCCAAAACAGTAGACAATTTTCATAAACTATATGCCCTTACCATTAATTATTCATGTTACTACGAAGTTTAAAGCAAACTTATAGCAACTTATAGTCGGGACTAATTAAAAAGCAGCCTGTATCTTCAAAGGCGCGGACTGGGGGCAAAAAGTGTTTGAGTTCGTGGGAAGCCATTACAAGATTACTACCTCCAGCACCCACTATGTCTCTCTTAATTTATTCTCTATTAAGATATTGAAATGCTATTCAAGAAGGATTAAGAGCTAAGTCCTGTGTATGCACATGAAATGGCAACAATGTTGATATGAATGGTTGATAACTCCTCTTTAAGTCGAATTTTATTTAATTTTGACAGACGACTAAACTGTTAATCGATCAATATATAAAAGCGAAAGGTCACTCACTCACTCATCATGAAATCTTAGAAACTACAAGTGCTAAGAGTCCGAAATTTTGCATGGGTGTTCCTTTTAGGACGTAGGTTCTCACTAAGACGGGATTATGTGAAATTCAACCCCTAAGGGGGTTAAAATGGTTGTACGCGATAAAGTCAAAAAATGAATGACGAGACGAGCATGCCCTTCGCCTGATGTTAAACGATACGACCACCCATAAACAGTAGCAACACTATCCAACACCTTGAGTTACAAAGTACTGTGTGGTATTCCACTGCGCTCGTCATCCTGAGACATAAGATGTTAAGTCTCACTATGTCCTGTAGTTACACTGGCTACAATGTCCTTCAAACCGAAATACAACAGTGCATGCACACTGCTGCTTGGCGGTAGCAATAGACATTGCGGTGGTACCAACCCAGACGGTTTCTTACATATGAGAGACCTACCACTAGTTCTGGAGTCTGGAATTTGTGCCGTATGCGTATTATTATATTTGTGATGGTTATTTTAGTCCTATATTGCGAAAGATCTATTATGCTGTAAAAATTGTACAAAGCATAATAACGTGACCTGACGATACCTTGGCTAGACGAAACTAGGCTTAGGAGTCCAAATATTTGACCAACATGCCATTTCAATTGTTTCCTTTCCATGTGTATATTGCTTCAACATTAATCTGCAAGAAATTGCAACTTTTTTTCCCTTTAAACTAACGCATATGTGGTTCGGCAGTGACTGGATGCAGAAAGCAGCAGACCGGGCTCTGTGGCGTATCTTGGGAGAGGTCTATGTCCAGCAGTGGACTGCAACGGGCTGATGATGATGATGATGATATGTGGTTCGTACATTACTATCTTGCAGTTATAACTGTAGACTATTACAAAACCTAGAATGTTTAATTTACTCAAAATTGTTGCAGAAATCGTTTTTCAGAACACATTTTAAATTTGTATAGAAATTCCTTGCAGAAATCTTTTTAATTTTCAATCGAAAACTTGATTGACATGCCTAATAAAGCAATATTTATTCGACATCTAAATTATATTTCGAAAGCGGAAGCCAATTTAAATTTTAAAATGGGTAATGTGTAATAAAAAGTCATCACGTAACACTTTTCGCCACACGTCCGATGTTTCGATGATCGGACTCGAACCCGTGAAAAAAAATTTATTGAGATATTGCAATGCTGATATCTCGGGTTCTATCCACGGTTTGGGTGAATTAATATTGGGTGTTTTAGCTCAGTATCAAGAGTCTGGAATTTGCGCTATAGCGATAGGCTCGCGCCCAATCACATCATGGAACGCACACAGCGAAGAATGGGTGCACTAATAGCGCCTCTGCCTATCTCTTCGGGTATAAAAGGCGTGTATTTTTCGACTTACAAAAACTTAATTATGTGATAAAGATGGTTGCTCACTTACTTGCTCTTTTGTATGTTGAATACACGATGATAATCCAAGTAGGTCACCAACAAAAAATGAGTAACAGAACGCGCCCGAGCAAAACTATTCAAAATCAATTTATTCGAATGTTAATACTAATTACTTAAGGAAAAAACCATCACATTTTGTAAATACCTCATTGCTACATTGACAGAAAAGAATTACAGATTTCTAGTTTCAATAGGTTTTCTAAGAATCACCATTATAAATTGATCTTGCTGTTGTATAATGACTGGTGGAATGGAGGGGTTAATGGGTCAATCTATGAAGAAAATTTAGTACACAAAAGTTTACCATTATAAAGTATATACTATTTTGAATGTGACAGTCGTTTTCAGTAATAAAATCATTTCTTCATCATCATCATCCGCCACATGACGTCCACTGCTGAACATAGTCCTCTCCGAAAGATTTCCAAACCTGTCAAAAGCGGCCTGCATCCAGCGTGTTCTTGCGACCTTTATCACCATACCATAGCATACCAGCCCTGTATTATATACTGCCCACTGCTGAGCACGGGCCTCCTCTACTACTGAGAGGGTTTTTAGGCCTTAGTCCATCACGCTGGCTTAGTGCGGGTTGGCAGACTTTACATACCTTCGAAATTCCTATAGAGAATTTCTCAGATATGCAGATTTCCTCAGGATGTTTCCTTCACCGTTAAAGCGAGCGATAATTCACAAAGAATACACACATAACTTTTTAGAAACCTAAACCTTTTGAACCCTTTGAACCTTTTGTTTTGAACCTACGGACATTCTCTATTTTCCTATATGCATCCGAGTCCTGGACGATCCGCGGTATGGACAGGAGAAAGATTGACGCTTTCGAAATGTGGTGCTGAAGGAGAATGTCGCGCATGCCGTGTACAGCAAAAAGAACCAATATATCCATACTCAGCCAGCTTAACATTAAAATCAGACTCTCCACAATCTGCTACCAGCGGATCCTCTCATACTTTGGCCATGTAGCACGAATGCAGTCAGACAACCTGGATAAGCTGGTTGTTGTGGGTAGTGTAGATGGCAGATCTAGAGGCCGAGCACCTACCCGATGGTCTGACACCATCAGAGAGGTCATGGGGATCCCAGTCACGGATGCTCTGCGTCAGGCATAAGACAGGGTGGAGTGGAAGCAGCTTGTCAGCGCCACCACCAAGGCTTACCAACAAAGACAAAGAAGATAGACACTAGATGTTTCTCGCAGTTTTGCCCTGGTAAAAGATATTTCCAGAAATACAAGTAGCTTTTTATAATATTCCCAACTCACTGAAAATACATATTTTTGTAGTATTCCTTTAAAACTATTTATGCTCTAACAGACCTATATAAGAAGGACCAAGAAAGATCACAATACATATTGTGGTATAACGTTGTTTTTTTTCTCTAAGTACATTCATACATAGCAAGCTCAATTGATGGTAATTACTCGGTCCAGTAAATGGCAGTCTCCCAGTTAATTACCCCGGTCGTGTCATAAAGTAGCCAGAACATGTTGAGGTTATCCAACATATCAATGGTATATAATCATTGCGCTTGTGCGTTTATAATGATAGGCAGTGGCGGTATGTTTTTGCTACTGGATTGAGGAGGCTGGGGACAAATGGGCCAATTATAGAAATGTATGATTTACACCTGTTGTGGTAAGACGTAATTGGTGACAATATTGGAAAGGTAGACAATAAAACGTAGACATGGTTCACCATTATCATATTTTATATAAAATTTTATGGTTAGTACTAGGTTGGTTCGAACTGATGTGTTTAGGTCCGGGATACGTCAGTGTTTCCAGAATATATGTATTTCGGAAGTAATTTTAGTGAATTGAGGGACGCTAGTTCTCTCCTGGTCAAGATAATATTCGGACTACACTTGTAATGAGGACTACACCACTTTGCGTTAAATAAAAAATACTTTATAAGTAATATTTTCTAATATTTTAAATTAGGCCATTTACATCACCCCTACTTTGTCAATTTTATTCTTTCTGCTGTTGCTTAACTGGCATTCTACTACTTCTGCCATCTTGAAATATATAAATCAATAAAACCTCACTTAAAACCATCAAAATAAAGGTAAATTATAAAACATACAAAAATGTCATGCTTGAAGGACCAAAACGAAAAACAGTTCCAGCCTAACCCAGTCTCCCATATCGGTTACCACTTGACACAGTTCTGTATAATTGTAGCGATTTACTGCAAGCGGGACAAACACATAGTGCCAACTCGTTGCCCAACTGATTGAGCTATTCATATGTAATCAGCGGTGCATTTATGCCAGTTTCACTCACAAGTCGGCCGAACTGCGTGTCCCTTTGGGCTGTATTGTAGGTCTAATTTATGCGTAATCTATGTTTATTTAGGACCCTTGGGCTGATCGTTTTTACATTTAAAAGTCGTGCTGAGATAAAATATCAAATTGATGTATATGTCTATATTTATTTGTTTTCCACGCTTCATCATTACAAGGTACCCTACAAAAATTTATTAGAACTCTAGAATTTATTTTTATAAAAACGTTCATAGCGGCTGTCATAGTAAATACTTTCAGAATACCCTTTAATCGCTGGATACAGACCTCTAAACCTTTTCGTGCCGTTTACTGGGTCAAATAGTATTAGACATGATTTCAGACATGTACGCTTCTACTGTTGAGCATGGCCTCCACTACTACTGAGAAGGTTTAGGCCTTAGTCCACGACGCTGGTCTGATAAGCTTCACATAGCTTCGAAATTCTTATGGAGAATTCTCCGGTATGTAGGGTTTCCTCATGATATGTCCCTCAACAAGCAAATGATAATAATATAATCATACTAATCCGATTGTCGTTTCTGCTCATGGGTTGATACCAAAGAGTCTCGACCAACACCTCCAAAGGCTCTCAATTGGTCGTTGGGCCAAGAGCCAGATTCAGAAAGCAGTACCTCTGGACACGGCACGCATTGTGAGGAGATTCCTCACTTTGAATCCCTCACCACCGGTGGCTTGGGTCTTGAGCCTCGCCATCAGAGGGTGATTCACTTTTTTATATTTTTATAATATGTATTAATGTTTTTTTTGTATATATTTAAAAATGTAAAAAAAGGAAAATTGAAAATAAAGAGAAATAATAATCATACTAATATTATCAATTCGAAAGTTAATGAAAATATTTGGATGTTTGTTAGATGTAAAAGCAGAAACAACTAAACGGACTTGGATGAAATTTGGGTACTTTTTATCCCGGTAATTTGCTCCCATGGGAAATAATGGATATTGTTAATCTGATTCTATAAGTAGATGGCGCTGGCGTCGTATTGTATTTTAGAGACTTTTGTAGCGGGAAAGGCATTTCACGCGGGCAAAGCCACAAGTAAAACCTAGTTAATAAATAATAGACACATAACTTCTAGAAGTCAGACGTATGCAGACATTCGTCTCGGCAGTTCGTTCCATTCCCAAATACTCCATCACTAGGTTACTGTGTCCAAAATATATTAATTAAACCAAACTTCCTGTTACTTTTGACCAAGCAGTTCACTTACTGCGTAACTCGGTAGCTCGGATGTTCATTTCGTGCTCCATTGTCGAGTCTTGTGAAAGCAATCAACTTTTTGTCGAATCTAATTGGCGCACACCATTTTTAATTAATGCATGTAGAGCGGTTAGAAAGTGTTTGTAGTTTTATTTTGATCTCTTATATATCGAAAATGTGTTTAAATTGAATTGTTGAATGATAAGTAAATTCCTGGTGCTAATAAGTAGGTCTTGCGTAACTTTGCCTGTGTTATAGTTTTTTCATGGAAAAAGATCCTGTTTTTCGGGATGAAGTTAGCCTACTAATCAGTTCGTTTGCCGTTCTACATTTCAAAATGAGGCGAGTAAGCTATGCTTCTGATGGTAAGCATGACTGACCATAAACTGTTGTAATACCACATAATATTTTAGTAAGGTACTGCATGGCATTGTATTGAGCTTATAATTTTGGAACATAAGATGCCAAGTTACACATTGCGGATACAACGTCCTTCCAACTAGAGTGTACAATACACACACACACATACTCACGCCCGTTATCCCCGAAGGGGTAGGCAGAGGTGCAACTAGTGCACCCACTTTTCGCGGTGCGTATTCCGCTCCATGATGTGATAGGGGGCGAGCCTATCGCCATATCGGGCACAAAATCCAGACTCCGGGCTGATACTGAGTAGAAAAACCCAATATCACTTTGCCCGACCCGGGGATCGAACCCGAGATCTCAGCATTGCAGTCGTACCGTAATACAACTACGCCACCGAGGCAGTCTACAATAGTACTTGTATATTTACAAATACAAAATTTTCGTTACTGATAATTGAACACAGTACAACAATAATTATCTACTAAACTCATTGACTGAGAACATGACACATCTATAGTAATATAAATAAAAAGGCGCGTGCAATTGACAGAAGCAGTTTGTCAGATTGTCACTCGTTATCTTTGACTTATCATGACAAATTGACATCGAGTCATTGAATCAAGACGCGTGTCTTGATTGTACAGCGACTGAGGCTATATGGTCACTGTCATTGTACTTGTGGACAAACGCAAATGATTGATCTAATGATTTATTTATTGACGGTTTTGTGACGTAATCTTTTAGTAATATTGTCCTAGCTCGATTGTGAATCGATTCTTCACAATGACTTGTATATACACATTCACGCCTTTTTTTTTTATTGCATTGAATGACGAGACGAGCATGCCGTTCGCCTGATGGTAAGCGATACGACCACCCATAAACAGTAGCAACACCATCCAGCACCTTGACTTACAAAGTACTGTTTGGCATTCCACTGCGCTCGTCATCCTGAGACATAAGAGGTTAAATCTCATTATGTCCAGTAGTTATACTGGCTGCAATGTCCTTCAAACCGAAACACAACAGTGCATGCACACTGTTGCTTGGCGGTAGAAATAGACATTGCGGTGGTACCCACCCAGACGGCCTCTTACATAATGAGAGACCTACCACCAGGTAGAACGCCTTTTATCCCCGAAGGGTTAGGGAGAAGCTCAACTAATCCACCCACTTTTTACCGTGTGTATTCCATGTGTGTTAGGAGGCGAGCCTATCGCAGTTTTATATGGAGGAAAAAATCCAAATTTCAGGCCTATACTGAGCAAAAGAACCCAATATCACTTTGGCATATATTGTGTGGATATAAAGGGTTCAAGGTGCATGGTGGATATGACCAGAGATGTTCAAGATACTTCATAAAAGTATCTGAAATACAAGTTACAAGATACTTGTAAATAAAGGATTTGAGATACCAGATACAAGATACTTTTGAAAATTGTATCTAAATACTAGATACAAAATACGTATCTTCTAAATACTTTTTTCAAATAAGATACATTTTGAAATTATTTTTATATAGCCTTTAATGACGAGACGAGCGTGCCGTCCGCCTGATGGTATGCGATAAAGAGCCATAAACAGTAGCAACACCATCCAGCTCCTTGAGTTACAAAGTACTGTGTGGCATTCCACTGCGCTCGTCATCCTGAGACATAAGATGTTAAGTCTCATCATGTCCCGTAGTTACACTGGCTACAATATCCTTCAAACCGAAACACAAGAGTGCATGCAAACTGCTGCTTGGCGGTAGAAATAGACATTGCGGTGGTGGTCTCTCATATGTAAGAGTCCGTCTGGGTGGTCCGTCATACAATGCCATAAAATAATTCAAATGTTGAACGTTTTAGATTTTAGAAGCTACTGTGTTTATTAAAAAATACGAGTAAAAAGTATTAAAATTAGGTTCTGCTGATTTAATAAAGTTCATTGAGATTTATCGGAATCAGGAGATACACTGAAAATCAAAATTATAAGACTCAATGCCCTCATGTTTTCAAAAGAAGACAGAAACCAGTTGAATACAATGTTTGCTTAACCAATTATAGCATGTGCTTTTTACACAAACAAATCAAGAATGTTACGTGTTGATTATTGAAACCATGCAAGTCATATATTGCTTCAATTTAATTGTATGCAACAGGCAAGAAACTTGCAACGTGTATATGGGCCTTAAATGAGCCGTTAATGTAAAAAATGCATAGATAATTAGTAAAAGTATCTTAGCAAATTAAGTATTTATAAAATACTAAGATACTAAAAAATTGTATCTAAATACAAGATACAAAATAAAAATTTAAAAAGTATCTTAGATACATGATACTAAATACGTATTTTGTATCTTGTAGCTGTATTTCAGATACTTGTATCTAGATAAATCACATCTCTGGATATGACATGCTAAGGTCGCAGGGATACACTGGATGCAGGCCGCTTTTAATACGTCCGTATAAAAACCTTTAGAGGAGGCCTATGTTCAGCAGTGGACATCATGTGGCTGATGATGATGAAAGGGTTCAAATATAAAATAATACATTTTGGAGCCAAAAATACCCTTGTAAATGCATGTTTTGATATATGTACGAACGAAGTTCTGAACTCTCGTGTATGATGATTTCCTCACGTTGTTTTTTGCTGTTTTTTACCGTCAAAATACGTAAGTCGTAAGTCAAAGGACCTGTTAAAAGCATAGAACAACATAACACATCAACAATCACAAATTCAACCAACCGCCAATCCAACCAAGTAATCTTAATACAAATAAGAGACAACGAACGAAATAAAAAATATTCTCAAACACATTTAAACTCAAGTAAAACGTACAATAGTTTCCGAGAAAACTTAATAATCCCAAATTCGTCGCGAATTGTGCAACCGGTATTGTGGAGTGAAAAAAAATAACAGTATCGTTACTCATAATCGTTCATTACAAAAGAGGTTTCACTTCCACGATCGTCACGTCTCACGATCAATTGGAAATATTATTTACAATGCCATAGACTTACTAGAACTGTTATCAGTGGTAGAAGAGACAGTTTTGTATAATTGGACTGACTTGAGTGGGTTAGTAAGAATTTCCATTATTTTTTTTATTGTATTGAATGACGATACGAGCATGCGGTTCGCCTGATGGTAAGCGATACGACCACCCATAAATAGTAGCAACACCATCCAGCACTTTGACTTACTAAGTACTGTGCAGCATTCCACTGCGCTTGTCATCCTGAGACATAAGATGTTTAGTCTCATTATGCCCAGTAGTTATACTGGCTACAATGTCCTTCAAACCGAAACACAACAGTGCATGCAGACTGCTGCTTGACGCTAGAAATATAAATTACGGTGGTACCCACCCAGATGGACTCTTACATATGAGAGACCTACCACCAGTAAAAATCATTGTAAAAGCTATTGTGGTTCTTACCTTCATTGGGTTATTATAGTTCTCATTCCTAATGCATAAAGACCGTAACGCACCCAAAGCCCTTAATAATATTAATGTTTAAGTGTATTGATCATACCAAAAATTAGTTTGTGATACTTGTACCATAAAAAATATTATTAAAACCTAATTAATTCAAAAATTATAAAGCTGTAGATATCTTTTTCGTGATGGTAAAGTAGCTGAATTGATATTTTTTCAAAAGATTACTTGATTATATGAACTTTCGCGGTGATACTATTGCTCCTAAACTGATGATCCTATTACAACTTTTTATCGAAACATGACTTGATAAATAAACTATTCCTTGCACACTGCGATCCTTGCCACTTCCATACACCCATACAGCAACAATCCTAACTCCAATAAGCAGTCGTGGTCGACTACCGTTCTGTTATTGTTCAATATGTTTTCCAATAATCCAGCTACAGATTTCTGAGAAAGTGCTTCGCACGGCTTCGAGAAAGCTGCGTGGCTCCTTCATATCTCATGTGGTATCAATCAGTCTATATTACTAGGCTATTACAGAATAGATTGGTTTGAAGGATGTATGGAAAATGGATATATGCCCTTGAGGTTAGATTACTTTGAAGGCACTTGTATGGAAAATAGTGTTCACGGTCTTTGAAGTCATATTGCTTAAAAAGTGTGTGGTAAAACGATGAATATAGATTTTTATACGAGGTGTTGGCTCGCCTTTGTTACATTTTTACCTTCTTTCTATCTTGTAGATTTTGTCTGTGACCATCAGTTAGTTTTAAGATCTGTTTTAGATACACGCTTTGGCATAATTTCATTTCATAACAAGACGAGACGAGCATGTCAATCGTCTGTTAGTAAACGTCACGTAGCGTCGTCACGCGTCTTTATAAACAGTAGCCGACCACCCAGAATTTAAATTACTGCATGGCATTAGGCTTAGAATACTTAAATATAGAAATAGAGCAATTTATGTCTACTAAATCACTACCTTTTAATACGGATTCATGCATAGGAGTGCAAGACAGCCATTGGTGTTTCAAACTAAGTCATTCCTTAGACATTTAAAAAATCGCAATTTTTTTTTTTTTTATTGTATTGAATGACGAGACGAGAATGCCGTTCACCTGATGGTAAGCAATACGACCACCCATAAACAGTAGCAACACCATCCAGCATCTTGACTTACAAAGTACTGTGTGGCATTCCACTGCGCTCGTCATCCTGAGACATAAGATGTTAAGTCTCATTATGTCCAGTAGTTACACTGGCTACAATGCCCTTCAAACCGAAACACAACAGTGCATGCACACTGCTGCTTGACGGTAGAAATAGACATTGCGGTGGTACCCACCCAGGCGGACTCTTACATATGAGACCTACCACCAATATGCGACATAAACGGTCATATCTTTTGATCGCGTTGACTTACAAGTTTGATTTTTTCACAGTTGAAAGTATTTGATATAAATTTCAACTTAATATGTACACGCGATCTTAAGAAAAAGGGTCTTAAAATACAGACAGACAGACGGACAACAAAGTGTTCCTATAAAGGTTCCTTTTTTAAAGTTATACTTTTGGCGCGTTAGGGAAAAATGATGAGAGTAAATTTTTACGATGCGCGCGCACATCGTCACGAAAACCGACACCCTGAAGTTAGCTATAGTCAACATTTTAGTTTTGAATTTTGAACGTAGAATAAGGCGAAAGATATTGAAGTTATACTTCTTTTGGCGCGTTATTTAAAACGATTTTTATCTTGTTACGCTAAAGAAGTATAGCTTCTAACGCGTGTACATACGTACATACACACTTTTTTCCTTTTGAGGTACGGAGCACTAATTAATCTAAATTGTCTCCACAACATCTAAAAAAGAATGTATGCAAACCCACAATGCACAAGAATAAGGGCACGTCTCAAGACGTTCCTTGATAACAAAAACAATTTAACTATCATTAATGTATTGGTTTTAGAATCAGTAGCAATATCACCAATATATCCAGGCTCAATAACTAACGCCTCTGCTATTCCATTCGTTTGCGCAATCCGGCAATTTCTCAAATAAGTCTAGTTACAGACCAACACATATTGATCGCGTGTAATCGCAGTTTGGACAACACAGACCGCAAACGTCTCATTACGAAGCCGGTGCGAATTATGCGATGGTCCATTCTGTGATACCGCGGGCGTTTCTTTCATAAAATTATATTGCAAGTATATGCATTTAGTATCTTTATGCCTTTGTGGGTTTTTTGTATGAAATTTATCTGGGTCTGTATTG
The DNA here is from genome assembly GCA_947568825.1 of Sphinx pinastri. Lineage (NCBI taxonomy): Eukaryota > Metazoa > Arthropoda > Insecta > Lepidoptera > Sphingidae > Sphinx > Sphinx pinastri. The sequence goes on along the minus strand of OX387631.1, from coordinate 12,936,894 downwards.
TCTATTTATGGTTTGAAGGATACTGTAGCCAAGAAACTATGAGATTTAAAATTTAACCTTGAGATGCAAAATTTTAATGCAAAATTATGGTTATTATAGCTACTATTATGGTCAGATATAGCGCATATTTCTAGGCATGTGATTTATCCGTTTTATTATTTGATAATTGCTTTTGACGGGGCCGTCTGGATATCTTTAGGGAAGGCCTATTTTCAGTAGCGCACTTCAATATGGCTGATGATGATTATTATTTGGTAGTATAAAAAAGTGTCTCAAACCTATTTTAGGAGACCAGTGCTTCTCAGATGATTTCCAGAATTTTTTATATAAAATTCTGAGTAGCTTTTTTATTTTTTCAATGTAAAATAACTTAACTGTCGACCAGTAAGCGACGTGGCATCCCGAAATAATCAACACAACTATATGTACCTAACTGCTTTTTCACATTTCTATTAAACCCAATATTATTGGAACATATGCCGGCAAACTGTTCACCTTAGCTATTTATTGCCTTCCTACATATTATTAAACGAAAATATGTAGTTACAGAATAACTCAGTCGCTCCGTGTAATATTTCGAGCAGCACCAACCTCATAATTACACTGACACATGACTTCTGTGTTCCGCGTGAAGAACTGGGGTTTTGCTATCGATGTATCTGTGATTTGATTGGGAGATTCGAAATGCAGTTGCAGAATTAGCTGATACGATCTTAGGGTAATAGGTTCGTAGAATTTTCGATTTTTAAATTAATATTTTTTTTTTACTGGCTCGGTGGCGTAGTTGTATTACAGTACGACTGCAAGGCTGAGGTCTCGGGTTCGATCCCCGGGTCGGGCAAAGTGGTATTGGATTTTTCTATTCAGTATCAGCCCGGAGTCTGGAATTTGTGCCCGATATGGCGATAGGCTCGCCCCCTATCACATCATGGGACGGAATACGCTTGGCGAAAAGTGGGTGCACTAGTTGCGCCTCTGCCTACCCCTTCGGGGATAAAAGGCGTGAGCATGCGTGCGTTTATATTTTTTTTATACCGATCTGGGTGTGTCGCCACATCGTATCTATAGTGAACATTCAAGCGACAAAATGTGTATTTATTTTTTATGTACTTTTAAACACAATTAATTTACTATTACAATTTAAGCGGGAATTGTCCCCAACTAGTTATTTCATGTCAAACACTCGCCACATATATTTTTATAGCGTCTCCAAAGCTGCCCTATTTTTTCACAGTTATTTCACATACCTGCATTGCCTATATGAATGGAACTAGTGCTGTCCTGTGATTATCGTATAAATCAGTCGCGATTCAACCGGTAATTGCATCGATATATCGATGTATCGATAGATATCGCATGCGGATCCCGGTAGAGCGGGTAAATTAAACCGGCGTCCGATATAATTTCATGTGAAATGTGTGACGTCCAATAAATTATTAGGCATTAGATGTTGCGTGGCATAAATCATTGTGCTACAACTTATAAATGTGCTATTATGAATTTATAGACGATATAAATTTCTTGCTCCTGTTTTTTATTGAAATCGATATGTCTAAGTCCGGTTATAACTTTATTTTTAGTAAAAATTATGTGGGAATCGAATGATTTCTATTCATATCGATATGTTACAATAATCGATTCTTGAATAGGTAATGTAACAGTAATATTTAAATGTGGAATATAATTTGTCGAATAGTATGCTATTTGCGAACATTATATAACAAAATAATTTGGCAACTGACAGTAGGTATGCATGATGCAAATACGGGAGAACTAAACTGAATGTTGAAAATCATAAATTGTTGAAATAAAACTACTAACAGATTTTCGAAGAGTTTACAGCATTCATTGTCATGGGGCGTACTCGGTGGGAGGTAAAAATTAAACAAATTTATCACGAAAAAATCTGTTAAATATTTTTACTACCACATACCTTACCAGCCTTGTATTATATACTGCACACTGCTGAGCACGGGCCTACTCCTCTCTTCTGAGAGGGGTTAGGTCTTAGTCCACCGTTGACCTAGTGCGGGTTGGCAGACTTCACATACCTTCGAAATTTTCTTTTTTTTTGGGAATTCTCAGGTATGTAGGTTGCCTCACGATGTTTTCCTTCACCGTTAAAGTGAATGATAATTGATAAACCATACACACATAACGAAAAAGAGAGGTGTGTGCCTTGGGTTTTGAACCTGCGGACTTCCATCTCGTCAGACCGTTCCATTCCCATGCTATCGTCCACCTTTTCCAATATCTATGCAGAGTAAAAATAAAAGCATGATGCGATCACCCGAACACCTCCTAGGTTTCAATCCCATTTTTTACTGTTGTAAATCTTTAAGTCTTGAAAACAAAACTGACTACTTTATAGTTTTTCAAAAACATATACTCGTACCTATCTATATCCTAGGTACTGAATCATAAACTATACTGTTAATTATTCTTATTATAAATACGTTTTTTACCACTTACCTATTCTACATGTATTTATTTTTTAAAAATACAACCCAAACGCACCTCCATGGCAATTTTATAATACAGTAACCGTGGAGCAGGCGATGTCACGGCCGCCCTGAGCGGTCCACCAGCCGGTAAATCATGGATGCTGTAATTGTACCCCCAGGCCTTCCCGATGACACATTCTATCAAACCAGACTTTACCGTGTTAGTCAGAGTAAGGTTGTGTATGAAAAATTAGGGAGTTTTAAAAATGGCTAGTATTGTGGGTGGGTTTGTAAATGTCTGATTTTGCTTACAATAGTCAGGAAACTAGCATGGTAGTAACATCTCATCTCAGCGTTACTACAGGACATAGTGAGACTTAACATCTTATGTCTCAGGATGACGAGCGCAGTGGAATGCCACACAGTATTTTGTAATTCAAGGTGCTGGATGGTGTTGCTACTGTTTATGGGTGGTCGTATCGCTTACCATCAGATGAACGGCGTGTTCGTCTTGTCATTCAATGCCATAAATAAAATGTATGAGAAATAATTTTACTATTACGTTTCGTAAGATCAATCGAATTGCCTACAAAAACAACAATAAAATTACTCTAGTAAAAGTTATTACTTCTATTGAAGCTTTATAAGCGCTAAACATCTTAGCATCTAGCCAATAATATTTCATTTTTAGGAAGATGGTCAAAGTAGCGCCAAATTTTTTTTTTTATTACATCGAATGACGAGACGAGCATGCCGTTCGCCTGATGGTAAGCGATATGAGCACCCATAAACAGTAGCAACACCATCCAGCACCTTGAGTTACAAAGTACTGTGTGGCATTCTACTGCGCTCGTCATCCTGAGACATAAGATGTTAAGTCTCATTATGTCCAGTAGTTACACTGGCTACAGTGTCCTTCAAACCGAAACACAACAGTACATGCACACTGCTGCTTGGCGGTAGAAATAGACATTGCGCTGGTACCCATCCAGACGGACTCTTACACATGAGAGACCTACCACCAGTAAAAGTAGTAGTGTCTTTAGTTATGCACAGTCCCAGACCCAGAACTTAGACTATCCACTCTAAATAGACAACAAATTCTACAGAATTGACATGTCAAGATGAAGTGTAGGTTAGGTTGCAGGGTATTTCAGTCAGCTATCAAAAAATCATATTGGACTCAGAAGAAACTTAAAAAATAGTTCAATCTCGAAGCCTACGATATATTTAAAAAAATTAAACAAATATGATTTACTGAACCATCCAATACCTCAAACTGAATAACATCGTGACAAATGACACCACGAATCGATAAATAAATCGATTTGACTGCAACGCAGATCAGACGACTATATGTCATTGTAACTTGCTAATCGAGTTCCAGAGAAGATTGCTCTAATAGACGTACATATTAACATATGCAAAAGGACCATAGGGACAGAATCGATTATAATAATCGATAACTTATATATCGGTAATCGATTAGTCGTTTTTATGACTTCCATGTCTTGTCTATTAGGTTTTTATGTAAAAGTTCGAGTTTTTACGACGCGTGCTTAGATGTAAAATATGGACATTAAAGTATTTTAGTATTAATATGTTTTTTCGTTGTTTACTTTTAAATAATTTTAAATTGAAGCTTTAATGCCATGATATTAGAAGTTAATATAAGTAAATGGTGGCTTTGAGTCGCCGTGTAATGAAATATGTGTTACGATTACATTTTTGTGACAAAAAATCGGTAATCAAGCGAGTGGGTCATCCGATAGTAAGCGTTTTGAACTTATGCACATCAATTATAATACTGCCACTGCTGAGCACCTGAGGGTTTAGGCCTTAGTCCACCACGCTGGCCTAATGCGGGTTGGCAGACTTCACATACCTTCGAAATTCTTATAGAGAACTTCTAAGGTATGCAAGTTTCCTCACGATGTTTTCCTTCACCGTTAAAGCGAGCGATAATTCACAAAGAATACACACATAAATTTTTAGAAACGTTAGAGGTGCGTGCGCTTGGGCTTTGAACCTGCGGACATTCGTCTCGGCAGTCCGTTCCACTCCCAACTAGGCTATCGCCGCTCTTGGGTATTATCTAGAATCTTACATAATCCTACTTTCATAGAAATGATTGGAAATTTTAAAACGAAAAAGATTTTTACGCGTGCGCATATGCATAGTCACGCCTTTTATCCCCGAAGGGGTAGGTAGAGGCGCAACTAATACACCCAATTTTCGCCGTGTGTATTCCGTCCCATGATGTGATAGGGGGCGAGCCTATCGCCGTATCGGTCACAAATTCTAAACTCCGGCCTGATACTGAATAGAAAAATCCAATATCACTTTACCCGATCCGGGGATGGAACCCGATACCTCAGCATTGCAGTCTTACCGTAATTCAACTACTCCTCCGAGGCAGTCCGATTTTTAGAGTCTAGCAATATTATTGGCGTATATGACGCAACAGTAAGGGCCGATTGCACCGCGTGCTGATGTGCTTACTCGTCACATAAATCGCACCTTTAGGACGAAAACGACGCAATTAAAAAAAAACAAAAATTGGGTTATCGTCATAAAATGACTTTAAACTGGTCCCTTTTTTATGAAAATATAATAAAAATGGCACCGATATAATAGTTTTGTCCTATTCCCGCTTGAATATGGCGGTGTTTGAACTATTGTTGTATTGAAAATTTCGTTTTAGGTAATTTTATGACGATAACTCAATTTTCGATTAGTTTGAATTGTGTCGTTTTCATCCTAAAGGTGTGAAATGTATAAGCCGACCAAATACAAAAGTCACACTGTAATCTATGCGCCCAAATAAACAGTAATAAAATGAGTACATTCTACATTTGCTGTTTAATACGATAACTGTCAAATAATTTACTTGAAACCTGTCTCAAACAGGCCTTAAATCTATTAGATACTTTATATTGTTCTGATTTGTGATACCTTACTTCAGCTAAACCAAGCTTTAGATAGAGAAGCTATACCATACCTTTCACTCCTAAAAATCCGATAAAAACGAATCTCAAACCAATCGAATAAAACTCAAAAATCCAAACCCCAAAAACCCAAATCGAATTCGCAAAATCCACTCCGCAATTATATGGCACAGAGCAATGTCGAAACAAAGTTAACATGGTAGAAACTAGAAGTGAGTCGGCTCGTGACACAGTTCTCTGTACTATGTATTTAGACATAAATACATGTATGTATGTCTTACATTCCAGTGTATAATCACACTCGTAATAATATGCGGTTAAATCAACGTTAAGGCGTAGGCTGTTGAAAGTGAGAGTTTGTTTTTGGTTCGTGATCGCTTAGTAATAAGTTCACGCTGGATCAAGTGGATAAGCTGAAATGTAATTTCATATACCGGGCTATGTAATCGGTAAAGTTGTTATGGTAATTAGTGATAATTTAAAAAAATCACAGTGTGATTCTAAAATACGTCATAGCACTAACAATGCAAATATTATAACGTCGGGGATAGTGCAATACCGAGTAAGTGATTTGAAAAAAGTGTTGTATTATCAGTGCTAAGTTTAGTGTAGTAAGGATCAATCTCAATTGAAATTTTTTGTCACTTACGCGGTATTGCACTATCCCCGACGATAAGTAGTTAATAAACTATATTATATCAATTACATATTTGTTGCCAAACATGAATTATGAGCATTGTCATTCGAAATAGTTTTTCTATGGGTAATGTAAAAAACCATGCCATATTTACTCCGGTTTTTAAGTTATTATAACATAACGCAGTTTAGGAAGTAAGAATAGAAAAATTGTCTAACACTATATGGTAATAATTATGAAATGAAACCTAGAATACCTCAATACAAACTATTATATTTACTTTACTATTTATGTAAAATAATTTATAATAACTCTGTCTCTAACTTAAGGCCATTAATGCAGGAATAAAGGTAGTTCCGATATTATAGACCACTAAACTTTATTCAGAGGGATATATAAATATTTATAAATGGTGTCGAATCACGTCCCCCGTACAAGGCAAACCTGCATTTAAATTGCCAATACAAGTCATATAAAATATGTATTCTTATTCGAAAATGTTTTAACACCCGATAAATTATATTTAATACTGTTTGCGATTTATAAAATGCAAAAAGGTTTGACATAATATTACTTTAATGCATACAAAATCTTTAACGTCACATTATTATTTATCTTGTCATTACCATCAAGTCATTTATTTGATTCTTTCATATTAAAAATATAGTAGTTTATGAAAAATATATTCCTTCTTCAATGCAAAAAATATACTTTTGAGTATTTTTCTTATTCATAGTGACGGCAATCGCTTTTATAACACTTTCTTTTAAGAGCCCGCTTTTATCGCTCAAATTGCTCACCTCAGAATACCGCTCACTCAAACCGCTCTTCTCAGAATACGCATGCGCCTTAACAAGCAGTCATAATACATTACAGAAATGTTAATGTCATTATGTCAATAGTCAAGGAATTAGTTTTGCAAACAAACCTAATGTTTGAGTCGATGTAATAAAGTTATCAAAAAGCGAAAGTAATTCGTAATAACGGTAGTTATTTTTTATTGGACCTATCGACATCCGTTTGTGTATGTTTTTTGTTGAATTTATAATGTAATTGTTATTTGAGTATATAATTGGCTTTATTCAAACAGCCTTCAAAGCAAAATTAAAACTCTTTGCTGTAAAAATTTTCGGGCAAGAAAACACTCGATTTACTGGTGGTAGGTCTCGCATTATGTAAGAGGCCGTCTGGATGGGTACCACCGCAATGTCTATTTCTACCGCCAAGCAACAGTGTGCATGCACTCTTGTCTTTCGGTTTGAAGGACAATGTAGCCAGTATAACTACTGGACATAATGAGACTTAACATCTTATGTCTCAGGATGACGAGCTCAGTGGAATGCCACACAGTACTTTGTAAGTCAAGGTGCTGGATGGTATTGCTACTGTTTATGGGTGGTTGTATCGCTTACCATCAGGCGAACGGCATGCTCGTCTCGTCATTCTATGCTATAAAAAAAAGCCTCTGATACATTTTGTATACATACAAACAATTATCTGCCTTTGGTATATTATATAAAATTAAGATACATTGAATGACGTCAAAACACAGCTTAATTTTAAATTATAATAACCAAACGAGCAATTTGGTCGCCTGATGATAGCATCAGAACTTCGAATCAAGAAGTTTCTTATAGCACGGAACTATTGTCATGCTGGGACATTTTAAGTCTAATATTTCCCAGTAATTTCATTTATTACAATGTTTTTCAAACCGGAATACAAATACAAAAGACATTAAACAGTATTTAGTTATAGACAGGACATCAGGATTAAGGACCAAATTTTTCATCCAAAAGTACCAATACCAATTGGTAATAAGCCGCTGTCTTATATGACTCGTCCGTGTGACAAGACGTCTCGGTATGCCTAAATTTTGTAAAGAAAACAATATTTTGGAAGAAAATATGCCAATTTGCGCATTGCGATCATGTCAAAGTATGCATTTTACATATCGCACCTTTAGAACGAAAACGACACAATTCAAAAAAATCGAAAATTATGTTATCGTCAGAAAATTACTTAAAACGAAGTTCTCATTACAACAATAGTTCATTAGGAGCATAAGGAGCATAACAAATTTATTATATCGGTCCCTTTATTATTATATTTTTATAATAAAGGACCAGTTTCAAGTCATTTTATAAAGATAACTCAATTTTCGATTTTTTCAATTGTGTTGTTTTCGTTCTAAAGGTGCGATATGTGTTTTGCTATTTTACGGTGGACTGACTTACTGAAGAACAGCAGCAATACGGACAGCAATACGCCAATAAACCGGCTTATTCGAGAATTCAACGCCATAGCTAAAACTACGGAAGTTGATCTGTTCTCTGTCAATTTCAGCACTTTTAAGAACAAGATTTTAAATTCATAAGTCGATACTCTTCTCAGCTTGTTTTTTTTCAGTTAATTATTGGCTTGTATAGTTAAATTTTTAATTTAAGATAATTTTTATGTTAATTATTTTATGTATTTCAGTTCTGTGCCTTCGGCTTGACCTTCGGAGATAACCTACCTTACCTGTTTGTACTCACATGCATATGCTTACATTCGTTGTGTCTCTGTGTGTGTCTGGTGCGGGGGTGAGGCGCAGAGAGCGCACCCCTGCGCGGGAGGGGCGCCGGCTGGCGCGCAAGCGATGCGAGATGGCGCGCTCTCGTCAGTACGCTTACTTTTACCTAGCGTGCGCACGTGTGTTTGTTTACGAAGTGACTAGTGACTACCATAAAAGTATAATGTTTTTAACGTTGATGTAACGTTTTTTTCCTTGGTGTTTTGCCGCGGAAAAGTTAAGGTAAGTCAATAAGTTACTAAGTTTGTTGTTTCTGTGTTATTCTAACAAAGGTGTGAGAGATGTTTTTGACTGCATGTCTACTAACCTAGCATGTTCTGCAACATTGCTGGTATTTTATTGTTTGTCGGACATACCATCCACAAACTATGTGTAGGTAGTCAACTTATTCGTCAGACATATCATCTACGTTTAAGTACCTACCTACTAATCATGACACTGCAGCTACATTCATGCGAATTTTCGGCCAGTCAGCCAAGATTCCATCGTCATAACTCGATTGCGAAACCTTCGCCGGGTTGAGCGGCGCGGCTCGTAAGTTGAGCGGCGCGGCTCGTAAATCGAGCGGCGCGGCTCGTAAATCGAGTGGCGCGGCTCGTAAATCGAGCGGCGCGACTCATAAGTTGAGCGGCGCGGCTCGAAAATCGAGAGGCGCGGCTCGTAAATCGAGCGGCGCGGCTCGTAAATCGAGCGGAGCGGCTCCTAAGTCGAGCAGCGCGGCTCGCAAATTAGACGGCGCGGCCTCTAAATCCAGCGGTGCGGCTCGAGTTTCGAGTAGTGCAGCTCGGGTGGCGCGGCGCAAAATTCCGTTTATTTAGCTTCGCTCTAACATGACCTATTCCAACCACACGCTTCGCTTTATGGCTTGGGTTTTTTGGTTATGGCTAAAATTTCAACAAGGGCAGCTAGTAACCCTTGGCGAGCTATTAGATGAGCGAGCGGAGACAGAGCAAGACCAGGAGATTTTGGAGCGTGTGCAAATACTGGTACAAGAGCATCTCCCAAAGGGGTGGACTAGCTGGGAAGTGACTGCTGCTACTAAGGAAGAAGTCTTCGGGGAGAAAATCGAGTCAAACACGCTCAACAAATTCGTATATATGCCTTGCCTACTGTAGGTCTGGCTCGTGATTTTCTACCGCAGGCGGATCACCTTTCAGAGAAGGGTTATCGGGAAATAAGATACAAATTGCTTGATTGGGCCTTTACGCGTGCCCTTATTCTTGGTCCACCCACCATCGCGAATCGTATTCGGGGTTCAGCCATGCGCACTGAACTTTTTAAACAAGCAGTGGATGGACTACGACCGCTGCTACATACAAGGTCAGAAGCTGATAAGATTCTGTCAGGTCTCCTTTCCGATAGAGAAGCAACTAATGACAAGAGGAGTACGTCCTCCTCATCGTCTCTGAGTCAGGAGCCGTTGTCACGCAGACGCAGAACAAAATTCGCCTTCTACATCTCAAGATGATCAATTAGTCGCTCTAGTAGAAATGGAGAGTATGTTTGCTCTACTTCTCGATAAGATCAAACAGCGGCAACAGTCGGACTTAGAGTCCGACAAATAAAATTATTACTCGGACTGTGACGAGGAGTCGACATGTAACCCTCCAAAGTCTCCGTCATAGAGGGCACCTGCCATGTATTCAGGCCCAGAGTGGCAAGTGGAGGGAAGTGAGGTGCTCGAATTTCTTCTGACTACTAAAGAAGCAAACCATCTGGTACCCGAACCATCACTCCAGCTGAAGAGTGAGGGGATTGAGTGCCAGAGATTGGAAACCGATGGCTGGAGCCGGATTCGCTATAAAGAAGTAGAAAGACATTTACATACGGCATCTGTGTTTAGCGCACTTAAAATAAATACGCAGTTAGGAGCACTATCTCCTCAATCGTCCCCGTGGATAACCAAACAAGAGGGGATGTTAGGTACCATTACCCACGGATTGTTACTTCAGCGCAAAGCTCTGGCGGCGGGCCTAAATGCCATTATTAAGAAATGTCCCAATGCCAGTACAGAGTTGAAGCAATTGGTAGGAGAGGATTCTAAGTTCAAAACTATTTCAGACCAGTTACTGCAGTTTGTGTGCGCGCATCGAGCGAAAACTATTAATCTCCGTCGCAGAGCCTTTAAAACCAAGAATGAAGTCCTTAAAGGTTTTCTTCACAGTATTCCTCCTTCATCTTCGCATTTATTTGATGAGAAACAACTGAGTTCCCTTGTTAAAGATAATGGCGGAGTGTCAAGTGTTTTCTTACCACCGAGGAGCACAGAAAGAAGGTTCAACACTCCTAACCCCTTTCGTAAACCTGCGCCACCCACTAAAGCAAAGGATAAAAGATCGGTGTGGCTTCCCCGTGCAAATATCCAAAACTTGTCTAAAGCCCATTCACTCTCCCACCACGCATCGCCCCGTAACTCATCTACTAAAAAGTCATTTGACTCCAATCACTGCAAAGGAAAAGCTGGAAGTGACAAGAAGTCGCGACATTCGCGCGGTGCATATTGACAATTTTCGAGGGGGGGGGGAGACTTTCACATCCAAGCCGCTCTGCATCCCCCTGCGAGAGAATTTGAGACGATTCGTGACCAGGTGTTCGGACGTAATGTCCGAAAAGATCAGATACCTGGGATAGATCCCAAGGCGTAATCGAAAAATGTTGGTCCCGAACAAGGTTCCTGTCACGAATATTTCTGGTTCCAAAAACAAACGGAAAATTAAGGCAGATCTTCGACCTTCGTCGCTTTAATTATTACATGAACCCTCAAAAGTTTCGCCTAATAAACCAAGCTCATGTTCCCGACTTTCCAAAGCCCGGCGACTAACTAAAGAAACTAGACATAAGTCAAGCTTACTTTCACATTCCCATAAAAGAAAGTCATCGAAGATTTCTTGCTTTCGGTTATGCCAACGAACTTACCAGATGACCTGCCTTCCTTTCGGCCTGTCCAGTGCACCATTGGCGTTTACTCGGGTCAGCAAGTGGGTAGCAGGGCTCCTAAGAGCCTAAGAGCAAAAGGCCTACGAGTCCTGGTATACCTGGACGATTTTCTGTTTGCTCGTCAGGACCTCGTTGTGCTAGAACATCACATGAGGTATGCAGTAGACCTTATGGAAAGCCTCGGCTGGTGGGTAAATCGAGAAAAATCGGTTCTACAGGCGAAAAGGCGAATAGAGTTTCTAGGAATAGACTGGGACACTGACAGGAACGAAAAGAGACTCCCGGAGAAGAAACTAACCCGGCTGCTGACAGAATTAGAGAGGGTATTACGGAACGGTCATTGGTCATGGCGGATAGGTACTTCACTCATAGGTCGTTTAGGGTTCGCATCCTTGGTGACACCTTTAGGGCGTTTGTATACGAGAAATATCCAACGTGCTGGCCTAAAACTTCAGCGGGCGATCGACGACTGTCGCTGGTGGACTCTCAACGCAATAAGGCCAGAAAAGATTTTCTCTCCGGAGCCTACAATATTTGTCACGACAGATGCCTCGAACGGCGGTTGGGGCGTTCAGATCGGCGATTATCATTTGTCGGGAAAATGGACAAAGGAACAGGCAGGATGGCACATAAACAGAAAGGAAATTTTCTCGGTATTCATCGCTCTATAGAAGTGCCAGAATATTATACAAAACAATTCAATCATGATTCAATCAGACAACAGAACGGTTGTCTCGTATCTGAAAAATCAGGGAGCGACAAGGTCAGTCGCGTTGTTATAGGAAACGAGCAAGATTCTATTGCTGTCCGAGAACTTAGGGGTAGCCATTCAATCCTTTTACCTACCTGGTCGTTACAATTCCTTAGCCGATCGCCTTTCAAGGGGGCAGAGTCTTCCGGATTGGCATATCGTAGACGAAGTAACGAACAAGATGTTCAGGAAGTGGGGTACCCCGGAGATATATCTATTTGCCACCAGTCGATCGAAAGTGGTCCCGAGGTACGCCTCAATTGAATCGTGGGACTGGCAGGCAGCATTTATCAATGCATTCAGCCGTCATTGCCATTACCGACTCGCATGGATCTTCCCTCCTCCACCAATGATTCCCAGAGTGCTCCGACACCTCAACCAGTCCTCATGGATGTTTCTTCTGATAGTCCCCCGCCGGGAAACGGTATTCCGTAGGGGCGATCTGAAGCGGAGGGCTCTAGGAGCTCCTATTCAGATACGGGAAATCAACAGGTGCCTGATCGACCTATCGACCGATCGCCCACTACCACGAACAGAAGATTTCTTTTTCGAGGTCTGGAGGATACGGGGTGGAGTAAACTTATAGCAAACTTGAATCCTGGTGATATTGATCTCGTTCAATCAGCATGGCGAGATACTACGTGGCGCACCTATGAGTCGGCCTGGAAGCAATGGGTTTTATGGTGCAGACAAAATAAGAAAAGGCCGAGTAGTCCTCGCCCCCAGGATATTGTCACCTATTTAGGCATGCTATCACGTGCTAGGAAACTAGCAGTTTCGACCATTTTGGTTCACAAGTCAGTGATTTTATCGTTAGCAGATCCCACAAAAGAAAAACAACTATCAACTCATCCTTTAGTGTCAGCAATAGTTAGGGCTATAAATCTTAGGCAGTGTTCATCCACACCAATGAAAGGACAGATTTGAAACGTTCAGGACTTGCTTCGATGGTTAAAATCCCATAGCCCGTCTGTCGACAGCTTATTTCAAGTTTCTCGACATGTTGGCTTACTATTGTTGTTTTTTTTCGGGATGACGTATCCACGACCTGACACTGCTACAGATAGACGATCAACATTGTGATAGATCAGAATCGTCTATAACGTTTTGGCCCAAATTCGGGTCTAAGACTGATAATACCAAAAACCAGCAATCAGGTTGGCAGTTATCTTGTTCAGGGGACCCTGAGTTAAGTCTGGTTAGGTGGCTAAATTGTCTAATAATGGTATCTGAAAGTAGAAGAAGTTCGCGAAATAATTTGCATAGTTTGTTTATTACCACTCGGGGTGAAGTGAAGGCGGCCTCAAGAACGGCAATCGACGGTTGGCTGAAAACCCCCTTCCGCGAATTAGGCATAAACTGTAGTCCGGGCTCGATTAGGTCGGCTGTGGCCTCGTATGATTATAAAAAATGGTGTCCCTCTGGACTCTATTTTAAAAAGAGGTAACTGGAGAGGGTCAGAGAATTTTTTCAAGCATTACTGCAAATCGGTACAACCACCTAAAATGGATAATTGTAATGTTCTGAGCCACTCTTTCTCTGTAGTCTGACTAACTCGAAGATCTCATGATTATTCCTAGAATAAGTATCTTGACTGAAAGACTGAGTAAACAGACCTTGTACGTCCTAAGATATTGTCTTTTTTAATTATTAATAATATTAATTATAATCTGTCAGATGCTTTCTAAAAACGTTTATTTTATTCTATTATGATTTCGTGTTCGTTTAGTTACCAATGCTGTGATGCTATTAAATAGTATTTACAATTGGAAAAGAGCGTATATTTTTCACTTGACATTCCCATGTGGCCCTTAACCTTAAGGTTTTGTTGGACGTAATTGTAAGTCCTTATGATCGTAATAAAAAGGTCTTATTTGATATAAGACTTTACTTTTCACCTTATTGTTATTTCGCATCCACTTCTGTCACAGTACGCTTTTCATAAAGGGCGCCGGCAGAAAATAGACACGTCTCCGAAGGTCAAGCCGAAGGCACAGAACTGAAATAGGACCGTTTTCCCCCCGTAGGGAAGAAAACGATTATTTCAGGTCTTGCCGAGGCTTGACCGAAGCAAGCTCTTGCCGGCTTTTGTTCGGAATAAGGTACTGACGAGAGCGCGCCATCTCGCATCGCTTGCGCGCCAGCCGGCGCCCCTCCCGCGCAGGGGTGCGCTCTCTGCGCCTCACCCCCGCACCAGACACACACAGAGACACAACGAATGTAAGCATATGCATGTGAGTACAAACAGGTAAGGTAGGTTATCTCCGAAGGTCAAGCCTCGGCAAGACCTGAAATAATCGTTTTCTTCCCTACGGGGGGAAAACGGTCCTATTTCTTTTAAACATTGATTGAATTTTATATAGCTACCTGAATAGATGTCAGCTTAATTTTAATTTTAGGTTTTACTCAACTGTAAATACTAGTCGTAAGGTTTTTTGATTGTCACAATTTAACTTATTAATTTTAATGTAATTTAAAATTGTTTTTAAATGTGATTTAATATTATTTTTAAAAGTAATTTAATATTATTTTTAATTTTAACACTATTTATATGAGTAACTTCAGATTTATTATTTAATTATATACAATTTGCATGCAGTCTTCACCTATTACTGCAATGGCACTTAGCTAGGCTGATTTATAATACTATGATTTTAATTTTTTGCTATGTATTGGTGTACATTGTGTTGACGATCAATAAAAAAAAAATAACCGGCTCAAAATTTTTGTATGACGATTTTCCCAATGTCCGCTCTATATAATCTTAGATCTCTTTAACAAATACTGTACGTACTACTTGATAATATAAGATAAGGTACCCAAACTCTTACAAACGAGATGTTCATAGACATTATGAAATAATAATTAATAACAATACCCCGACATTGGCAGAATCAGCGCGTATGCGGGGACGCCATAATTTAAAAAAAAAAACAATACCCTTCACTAGGCCTCAATCCACCGTGCTGGTTTGCAGACACAATGCTTTAAAATTCATTATTTGTATAATTATTAAGTATGTAGATCTTACGACGCTTTCTTTCATCATTTAACTGCGTGAATACAATAATTTAGATTCTACATTACGAGAATTATTCGCGTATTAAGTGAAGAAAAACATCGCAAAGAAACCTAAGATTTCTAAGACTATAATTTAAGTACGTAAAACCGTTCAATCGCAATATCCTGTTATACACAATTAATAAACGTATGATAATAACAGAATTATCCGATTAGCCCGCGGTATCTATTCACCGACTCTACGGCCGTTTCCATACATCAAGCTGTCAAATTCCGGACCAATTGGCGTGTATAGGCTAGGTGCGTTGGTACGCGTCCCCCACTTGAATTCCGCAAACATTTCGCAACAACAATGTGGCCAGCTGCTATGATTTCCCGGAAAGTGACGGATTCTTGTGGTAATGTATGCTCGTGTGGTGTAGGTTTATGTTCTTAGTGTGTCTTGCAGAGTTGTATATGTAGAGAAATATTAAGACCATAAATTCAGGATTAAACAGTATTCCGACTATTTTCTATAACGGATTAGGAATTCTGTCTATGAGTGTTTATCCCATATTTCAATGCTCTACCTGGCTGATAAATTACACCCAATAGACGTCATTCCAAAACCAAAAATCCAAAACTATAATATATCTCATCATACTGCTACCGTGACATCTCTTCTAATAGAGAAAATGCAAGAAGAAGAATCAAATCTCATTTCTCATCTCAAAACTCCAATGAAAGAATTTAATTCCAAAATCCCTGTAATTTACATACCCAGCACTGTACAAATATCTACGCAGGTGTAACACGATCTATCTAGGTCACAACAAATTACCTATTCAAACGCATTAGGTATCAACACGTGTAACACATGAATTGCATGGCAGCCCGAACTCCGCCCAAACGCACCCACCTATTACCTCTCGCTACCGTCAACCTTGGCTATTACTTGGGTACGCGTGAGCATAACGTCATGCTGATCGGCCGTCGACAGCGCGAATTATCATAGGTCTGATATTTTCCAACCAGCCTGGAGGTAACTGCTAACAAGCCCGGTGTACACGTCAAAAGACGCACCCATATTTTCTATAGATGATAGTGTTGTGGTGTTCTTAAAAACGTGATGCGGGGTTAGAATGGTAGTGATTGCGTGCTGTTATTTGAGAGCGAAAATTTTATGGTGTGGCACAATGCTTCAAGCCCGAGTGCCTTAGGCATTAAATTCAATATATTTTCAACTGCACCAAAAAAGTATGATGATAGCTTCAATTCTTCGATCAAACTTTGATTCTTTAAATTAAAGACTAGCTATTGCCGGCGGCTCCGCCCGCAAGAAAAAGATTTTCCGGAATAAAAAAACCCGCTTTATATTTTCCCCGGGACAAAAAGTAGCCAGGAGTAATGTAGTTTCTTATTAGTGAAAGATTTTTTTAAAATCGCTTTAGTAGTTCCAGAGATTAGTCCCTACAAACCTTCAAACAAACTTTTCCTCTTTATAATATAGATTAAAATATTATAGAAAGGTAAAATGGTTGTCTGTAAGAGATTGGCTCGAGTGATATTATGACCGCCAATTATACCTTCGCTGCCTGTATTATTCTTATATTAATTAAGTACCTACTTTATATTTGTATTTCTGTTGGTGCCAGATCTACAATAAAGATACAAATAAATAAGAAAAAAATGCAAGTTTATAAAGTTCTAATAATTTATAAATAAAATGCGTCGCGAAACGCACTTTATTTATAGCTCACTAGACTTCTGCTCCGGGATAAAAAGTAGCCTATGTGTTAATCCAGGACACGATCTACCCGTGTGCTAAATTTCATCGAAATCCGTTCAGTAGTTTTTGAGTTTATTCGTTACAAACATACTTACATACATATCTTTCCTCTTTATTTATTTATTTACGATATGGAAGACTTACAGCTATATAAACCTTAGTATCACTAGAATGGTTGACTGAAAGCCAATAACAAGCCTTCACTTATAGAATATTAGTATAGATAATAAGAAAAAACGACGCCTAAAACCTCAACTGAACAATTGCACATCACTCTAACCCTCCAGTAGTCTCGTATTCTAATAAGCGTTTATTCTACGGCTCCTGGGGCATCGCTCCTAATCTTGACTATTACTCTACTTGGAGATTTTAAAATCTCGGATACCGGTAGTTGTGTTCACGGCTAATTTTTAGTTGCTTCCTACGCGTAATAAATTGTCCCAGGGTTCGGTGCCGGGGGCATCAGTCATGGCTGCCTCTGTGACGTTAAATAAATCATCATTAATTTAACGTAGTTAGATAGTGTTTTGGAAGGATTTTAAATCATGTGTCACTTAGAACAGTTTACTTGGTAGTGCTGGTTGTTCTAGTAATTTTTATTGTAAGTCACTGTGTGGGTTTCTTCGTTTTTTAACCGGTCATAAGTATTTTTTTAAATATTATACACATGTGTTTACTGTTGGTAGGTCTCTCATATGTGAGAGTCCGTCTGGGTGGGTACCACCGCAATGTCTATTTCTACCGCCAAGCAGCAGTGTGTATGCACTGTTGTGTTTCAGTTTGAAGGACATTGTAGCCAGTGTAACTACTGGACATAATGGGACTTAACATCTTATGTCTCAGAATGATGAGCACAGTGGAATACCACACAGTACTTTGTAAGTCAAGGTGCTGGATGGTGTTGCTACTGTTTATGGGTGGTCGTATCACTTACCATCAGGCGAACGGCATGCTCGTATCGCCATTCAATGCCATAAAAAAAAGTGTTAATAAAGTTTCTTTTACCACATACTAGTTAATTTATAGGTAAAGCTTAATTACAAATTCAAAGTTTTAATATTTTATGTAATACTGTAGTGACTAGTGATTATGCGCTTTCCTGAGGAAAGTTGTATTTCTACAACTTATCAGTGATGCTATTACATAACAAACCATTTACGTCAAAAAATATATAAAAATAACCATGCTAATTTATTTACTAATTTTTAAATCAAAATATAAGGAACATTTTAGCATGAGCGGTCTTCTGAGAAAATGTTGATTAGAATCATGTCTATTTTTATTTTATTTTAACAGTTGCTACACCGAATTTTAATACAAAAAACATACAGTACATAATTAAATTAAACTAAGTGCACAACATTAAAAAGTGAACACTTCATACAAAATATAGAGAGCACATAGTATCTCGAAAGAGAAAAGAAAAAATACACTACTTAATAACTTATAAAATTATGGACAACGTCTAAGCAACACTGACTATGCATGTAAGAATACAGATACAACTCAAAATTAATTCTGCTGCAAAACCTTTTTTTATGAAATCCATTCAAGAAAATGTTATCTACATAAGTACGTAACCAATTTAATTGTACATTAGGCTATCTGCACTAACGATTTAATTCTTCATTGTCTTAAAGCTATTACTATGAGATTACTATCACACGCACATGTGATACAAGTGTGTTATTAGAGATAATGAAGGCAGTAAGGAAGCCATTCAGACGCCTAACAATATCCTACGGGATACGATCAAGCACGGCGCGAAAATATTGTATTAAATATTAAATGAAATGTTAGATTTTGCACAATAATTTCAAAAAGCATATTTTTTTTATAGCATAGACTGACGAGACGAGCATGCCGTTCGCCTGATGGTAAGCGATACGACCACCCATAAACAGTAGCAACACCATCCAGCACCTTGACTTACAAAGTACTATGTGGCATTCCACTGCGCTCGTCATCCTGAGACATAAGATGTTAAGTCCCATTATGTCCAGTAGTTATGCATATATGTCTTTATTCTTTGATGGTTAGGTAGACGTGCATGTCGTCCTGTAAATTTCGTTATAACCAAATGATAAGGGCGTAACTATCGTCATGTTAAACACATATTCAAATCCTGAACAAGTAAAACATATTTTTTCCAATTCAAAATCATGAAATTATTTATTACTGGGAAAGAGTTGACAGTTCTGAGGAGTTGATTCCCGGTGTTCTGCGGGGTATTTCCAGATTGGAGGGCCAGTATAATCCTCGTGACGCATTTTTATCGACATTAAGTTTAGACTAAACTACACGTATGTCCTGTGCAGTCAATGTGCCTTATCAGACCCGTTCTACATATTATAAAATCAGTGTACATACATTTAAAAAAAAACATACAAACACACGCGCTGAGAACCTCCTCCTTTTTTTGGAAGTCGGTTAAAAATAGAACAATAAATAATAACAATAATAAAAGAATACTTCTCAACTCTAAGTTCACATTGAAATCATAATAAGTTTATTATGTTAATAACAATATTGTAGATACGTACAAAACATTTACTCAGATTTAAGTACGGACTATTAATTGTTTACAATAATAAATAAGTACGTAAAAGATACACTGTAAAAAAAAAAAAAAAAAAAATATGCAGATCATAATTTATAATTAGTGGTAACAATGTTGTTTACAAATTGGTGGAGGCTTGTAATTAGCAATAAGTATAATTAATTTCCTTTATTCATCATTGTTATTAGTCTGTAAGCTTTCCTAAAATAATAAAAATAAAATAAAAAATAAAATAAAATAAGTGTAGCCTTCCTTCAGTCTTCAAAAAATTATAACAAAAAAAGAATTCGGTGCTGTTAAATGATTTTTTTTGTCATGTTCTATCGCTTATCGACCTTTTGGCTAAGATCAAAATGTTCTTTACTCAAAACTGATAAGTTTTCGAAGTTTTACCGTGATAATATGCCAGGATTATAACACCAATAGATTAAAAAGATAAAACAAAACGCGATAACCAGCACAGCAATTCTTTTTTCAAAAGTGCTCCATTTACCGCGGTAAAATGGCAGGATTGTGCGCCACACATCAGAACAAGTTGCGTAAAGCTGTCTGCATGGTTCTCACTCCCGTCCGGCCGTGTAATGTACACTGTACAGACAATTACAAGCCGAGTTACCGTTTTGTGCTATACGCGGGGGCTATTCATAGTCTGTGTTTTGGATTTGAATTAAGAATATAATTCTTAAAGTAACATTTGGATTCTACTTTTGAAATATAAATGTCAACTTATAGAAAAGTATGAACTACAGCTATAATGTTATTTGGTTTTTGTATTGTTTGAGAAAAAGGTCAGTTTAAATGCCTAGGACTAAGCTTCTTTAAGCTTTCTTCAAAATAATATCACTTTGCCAGGCACAAATAGAACTTTCAAAATGCTGAGCAAATCCTGGAATTCTTTGTAATCAACTAATTGATATCGTCTATAAATCAAGTCATCAATTTACTGATGTAGGAATCGATCACCTCGCTATTAGTAACCCAATTACTCTAACCTTCCAAGTCCAACAAATTTAATGATAAAATTCTCCTTTGTATAGAATTTTCCGTAATTTCCATGAATTCCACGACTATAGCTCCCTGTATTGAACCCGAGTCCGCCTGAGGCTGCGATCCTATACAAGTAGATAACCGATAGCACTTGCACAGTCGGTTAAAAGGTCTCTTGCGCCACACGCTGTATATGGAGCTTCGCAGCTGTTGTGTGGGCTTAGCCTTAATGTCTTCCTACATAACATCATTGGAACGTTTAGAAGAAAGGATCAACCGCAAGCTCGTTGAGAGTTATATATAAAATAAGTTGCCATGTTACTATTAAATATCAAATTAAATTTCATGTAGAGACACACACACACAACAAAAACATTCACGCCTTTTCCTAACCCGAACTGGTAGGCAGAGACGCTGCTAAAGCACCCACTATTCGCCGTGTATTCCATCCCATGATGTGATAGAGGGCGAGCCTATAACCTTATCAGGCACTAACTTTAGAATCCGGGCTGATACTGAGAAGAAAACCCGACATCACTTTACCCGACCCGGGTTTCGAACTCGAGACCTCAGACTGGAAGTCTTGACGCATACGCAATACAACTACGCCACCGAGGCAGTCAGACTGTCAGTCATGTAGAGACAACTGAGAATAGTTCAAACAGGCCGGCATAATTGTGTAGACTGGCGACGGATCTTCCCTAATCAGTCAAAATTCTATCTGGCGAAGTACAGTCACTTCGTTTCGATCAAATACAATACCGTACCTATATAAAAATGTTCAAGATAGGTAGACACCTAAGCATACAATATAATAAATAATCAATCATTATTATTTATATACTGCCAGCGGTTTTATACTATATCAAGTAGTATGGGTGGACCTTAGGGGTGGACCATTGACTGGTGTTAATTATAATTTCATTTGTGTTAGTGTCCAATTGAAAATAAACGCAGACGGACTAAAAATCTATAAATTTATCACAAAGTGACCCCTGCATTGATGGCAAAAAAATGTTAATCCCTTATTAAAAAACGATAACCTATTTATCGGATAATACCAAAATTTTGATTAGCAACAGGTGACAATTTACAATCACAAAACAGACCATATTACCTAACAACGCTTCCTATAAATTGGCCCTATTAAAATAATGCTCACAATACTAATCATACGGTGCGCGCGCGCAGATCGGCCGATAGCGATAGATAGTCATCGGCCGTGATGAATGGTAGCCGGGCTGTTGTATGTCTTTGTTGACTCCGCGAGCGTGGAGCGGATGGTATAAGTTTATGTTATAGATAAACTGGGTAATAATTGTTATTATTTATGAAAGATGTCCGCTTTTTGTATGGGTGCTGGGTGTCATAATCTAACCAGGCTCAAACTTTATGGATATTAAAGGGAGGAAATATAGAGCTTGGATCCATAAAAAAAAACAATTGAGACCCCTCCATTTATAAGTAACTTTTTTAAAGAGTTTTTGGGACCATGCAAATGTTCTCCTACCGCTGATAACTCTTCTTAAAGGTCAACGATACATCCACGATTTCTCCTGATTGTCTCTGCTTTTCGCTATAACAAATTTGAGAGTAACTATAACCATTTCAATCAAACCTGAAAATTTTATGGCGCACTTATAAATCAAAATAGACTAAACAACGAATACGATTTGTTAAATTTCTAGAATCAACACAAAACAGCAAAGCCTATGTACATTTAAGAATGATAGTAGGATTTATTCTAGTTTGATATTTTTGTGTCCAAAAAATATCTCAAAACTCGACTCTACGCATCACCAAGTGTTTTGGCGAAGAGAGGACACGGCGCAGGCTGCCGTCGATAAATGACCTGCGCCGCACTCACTTAACTAATATAAATTGTTTCTAACTGCTAGGAAATTCTTTATAGACAAACTTGATCAGTACATGGAAAATGTAGGCAGTATAATCACTAGGCTTATGAGAATTATGAGATGGTAGGTCTCCAGTGAGCGATGGTACGACTAGGTATCAGCTCAGTATCCTTCTGTAGCAATTTATTTTTATTTCTTATTTTTTAAAAGTGTTGGTGTGTTGCTACCGTTTATAGGTGGTCATGTCGTTAACCTTCAGGCGACCGTCCTGATCTCTTTACTCACACACACATACACTCTCGCCTTTAATCCTTAAAGGGGTAGGCAGAGTTGCAACTAGTGCACCCACTTTTCGCCGTGCTTATTGCGTCCCATGATGTAATAGGGGGCGAGCCTATCGTCATAGATTCAAATTTCAGGATCCGGACTGATACTGAATAGGAAAACTCATTATCACTTTGATTGACCCGGGGATCGAATCCGAGACCAGAGCATTGCAGTCGTACTATAATACAATTACGCCACCGAGACAGTCTCTTAACTCAATTCTAGAAAAAAAATGTTTTCGGCCATATTAACAAACATAATTGACTTGTATTAAATCACTGCTAGATATAGATTTAGAGAGGTCTTCAGTCTTGGTCTTCTTGGTCTTCATCTACTATGCCTAATAAAGTAAGAATATTTCACATAAAACCTACAACACACAATTCCGCAACAAATACATTCAGATCACTGAGAGATCACTCAATCCTTTATCTTGATCTCGAAACCGCGGCGTCTTCACGCTGAGCCACGAAGGCTGATAAGGTTCCTTAGAAAATATTTTGAGTTATTATTTCGAAAGAATATCTAATATTAGAAATGCAATAGAACATATTTAAAGAGGTCTTCCCTCTGGAAGATCCAATAGAAAATGTGCAATGATACCAAAAAAAGCGTTGCCTGAACTAGGAATTGATACTAAGACATCCGCAATCAACAAAGTTATGATACTAAACCGAACGATTTAAGGAGGTGCAACAATGAATTAACATGGAAAGTTGACTTAAAATTTGCCATAATGTTTACTTCCTAGTACAACGTACTGGGTAATAAATAGCGGTGCGGTATCAGATCTGATATTTATCGCACATCGTACATGATTCGTTCGGGCACGCCTAATGTGCCGTGACGCGTTTGACTAATAGCCCTTCTGACCGGCGGTATGGGTTTGGATCGTTACGTGCAGTGCTCATTTGGGTAAGAATGGTATGTAGATGTTACTCACTAAAAGTAACTCTTTATAGTCAACTGTATATTTTTTTAAGCTTCAAATATATTCTACTGCTGGGCAAAGTCATGCTTTTTCTTCTTCCAATACTTACGGTCTTTTGCTATCTCTCTCCAGTCTCGTTGTACAATATATAAAAATATCTGATGTTTCATGACATGCGTACTATAGTTATAGATATTGTTTAAAATTTTAATTTCTTGCAGCGTTTCTAATGTATTTTGAATTATTTAATTCAATTTACACAAATAATCTATGTAATTTTAACAAACAACGTTTTTTATGTTGTCTTTTTGTGTTATCTAGATACTCTACATGTCTATTTAAGAAAGTTTTACATATATGTAAACTGGTCAAATATCCGTCTATGTAGATTTGCTACTGCATGATCTTTCCTGTGATATTTTCATCTGTGACTTTATACTTCTCCGTCATTCTATTCTCACATTTCAACTTGTCTTTTACAGAACGCACAACAAGCCTATCTTTACAATGACCAAATACAAAAATATCAAAACGAAACATGACCGTTATGCCGTCGCACGGTGCCGGCCGCGGCTGCCTCCGTGTGTTTAAAACTATTTAATCACTTAAACTGTGATCCGTGTATTATACAGTGTGTTTTTTGTGATATGTGTCTCTTAAGCTTGTGAAATATGAGCCTTATTAAGGGACATTAGTTATGAGGTATAAAAAAAAGTAAACTTGACTGTAATGGCAACAACGCAAAATATTGAAGTTATTATTTTACGTTGATACTTTTTTTATAAAAGAGGGGATAAAGGAAAAGTTTGTCAATTGATAGTAACTGATGACAGCTATAAAAATCAACAATATCATAGGAATTTTATACTGATTAGTGTCTTTCGTGAATGTGCCTACTGTGTACTGTGAATGTATTTTGGGAGAATTGTTGTGTAATTTTCTCCTGGCGGAAAAAATAACTTTAGGGCGTTTTAAGGTGTGTTTAATCAACTGACTCATGGCATTAAGTCAAATTCATTAAATAGCTTTTCTGCTGGTTATCAATAGCATTCAGAATATTGTAACAAACAAAACATTATATTGTCAGATTTATTGACTGATAATTGTTGATATTACGAAAACTTACAAAGGGCCAACATACACCTTTCCTCGTCAGTGACTATAAAAACCAATCTGACTCCTCAATCTCAGATCATATTTCATCATCATCATAATCATTAACGGCATGAAATCCACTGAACATGGCCTATATCCTGTAAAGATTTCCATACGGACCTGTCAAAAGCGACCTGCATCATATTTGCAACAACGTAATAGAACTCAAGATATTTTTCCGTCGTTTTTCCAATATGTGGTAGTTAATAATAAAATTGCTTGAACCAATTGGTTCGCTAAATCTTTTCTTTGCCGCACCATCAGGCTTTGGAATAGTTTGCCGGCGCACGTGTTCCCTCCTTCCTATAATCCTGGGTCCTTTCGCCGTAGCGTGAAGAAGCAGCTTAGTAGGCCGGCATGATTGTGTCTACTCTATCTGGACGGCATCGCGCTTACCATCAGGCGAGGTGCAGTCACTTTGTCGTGCCCGAATAAAAAAAAAAAAAAAAACAAGCTTCGCAGCTGAAATAGGCATTAGGTACATATCCAGACAACTCTTGTTAGAGAGACTTACCAACTGATTCCACGTGTCACATATTTTTTTACCAAAAACAACACCCTATATAAAATCAACACTAAGCACACAACGAGCGGACTCCTGCAGAGAGGTCATCTGTCACTCACTACCTGAATTCCATGGGTCACGCGCCATGGATGGTCACCTAGACCCGCTGCGCTCTCATTTATCAACACACAACACCCACTTTTACAGTTGGGTAAATCCCAACCCGCATGAAGTTGGACGGAATATACAGTTCACCAACCGCAAAAATAACTTTGTAATACTCGGACAAAGTTAGATTTGCGGTTTGTTAACTCGAAATGCCTTGGAATTTGTTCGGATGGACAGTTTTGTAGCGGTAAGTTATGGCTGTTCATGGAGTTTTGTTTGTATGAATCGTTGAAATAGTGTTATTAAATGTTCGTGTCCTCGTTACAGTATTTACTAAAATGTTTTCTGATTACTGATTAGGTATTTACGCAAGCTTTAGTTGCGCCTCCGACTGCATTGATGTGTTTTTCTGTGATAAATATTATCCAATATCCCGCACCAGTCAACACATGCTTCCCTGGTCAAAACCGGATACAGGCTGATTCTGGACATATTTAAATGGTCCACTAGGGCACCACCATACATGCAAATACATTTGTAAACTAGATCCAACGGTAAATAATTCAGCAACATTATCCAGTGCGGTTCATTTGCATTTCAGTTCTACGCCTGAAGTTTGGTAGTTACAGTGATTTGCATAACTCATGTTTGTAAGCCGCCGGATCGTCTCTAATCTCGGATCAACCTTAGAGATTTTTTGCGTGATTTCCACGGATTTTCGGAATAGCCCGGTCTTACTTGATCGTGGTTTTGATGGGTTCCTTTGACCTTTTAAGTTATGTGTCCTTGGTTATATTTTATAGGTTAACAATTTGCGTTATTATTCTAAAAGCAGCTTAATAGGTACCTATACGGACGTAAGTTCGATGCCCAAGTTGAACTATTAATATTTGGTAAGATTTTTTGTTTATGAAAATGCGCAAATTTTCCTGTATTCGAACTTGAGGCTTAGAATATACGTTTGCTCTTGTCACTTCATGAGACAGAGGTAAGTTCGAGAAATTTGTTTCCATTATTTGCGATTTCACCAATATTTGCTGGGACATTAGCGTGAGAGTCTTGATTTTATTAAACCTTTATGCAACACACTTGAGCATTTTGATTTTTACCTTCTTTAGAAACTCTTAGATGTTTATTTTTGTAACTTGCTCAAGATGACGTAGATGCTGTGCGTAGACCATTATAGGGTTGATAGACAACAACTACATTTGATAACAATGTAGATCCAATACAATGTAATCACGTAACATCTCTGCTGAACCCATCGCTCTATACAGGGGACAAAGGAAAGTAAAACAATCACAAAGTCATCCAAAAGTTGCCGCAAATTATCCTTTTAAACGCACTCGCACATCAAAAATCTTTGTAAGAACATTAATAATTCAATGGGCGGTGTAACTATGAAAGTTTGGCGGAGCGCGAGCAGCACTCGGCCGAGCGAGCGGCGCGGCGAGTGTGGCCTTGTAACTCACAATTTTTCCGCCCTTAATCCTTTGGCGAGCTCATTTAGCCGAGTTTTAATCTCAATCTCACCTCATTACCGGCTCCCGAATACTCGGAATAGCCAATTTCGCCATTAATTACAGGGGCTCCCTTACCCTTTTCGAGTAAAAATAAATTATAACTCATTTATCGTTACGCGGCGCCGCCGTCGCAGAATAAATAGCTGTCACGCCGGCTAGCACACAGAAATAACGTGACGGCGTGAAATAGCCTTTCACGTTAACGTGAACGGCGGGGAGGCCACGCCCAGTGACATGCGCACTCGGGCACACACGCCTTCATGTGTGGCACACGTCGCGTCACGTAACTGGGGCACATATATGGCACATATAGTGGGCGTGTGGCCGGGTGGGCGTGTCATATGCGCTCGTATATGGGTGGAGATAGGCCCAGCTCGAGTGGGTGATAGTCGACGCGGCCGGCCTATGTGCACATGTGTTCCGATCTCTGCGCATCCGTGCCTCCCGATAAAAATAATGAAAATCATTTTCCCACCTGCGGCCGCAATTATCGGCGCGAGCCGCGGAAAATTGCGGCCGAACGCCAAACTGACACTCGTGGAACTTCCTCAAAATAAAAACTTTGCGAAAGTTCAACCGGAAAAGAAAGAAAACGCAAAAATAAAAAAGCCATTGACTCCGCAGTCCGCGCCCGAAAGTTTTAGACGCCTTTTAAAACATTGCCGCGGATGGAATCACGAACGGGCGACGGAATTTTTTTCATCGCCAGAAGGATTTTCAACGCTCGTTTCTGTCAACTAATTAGAGTTTGGTCTCGAAAATAAAATTTAATGTAAATAGCGTGGTGGAAATGTCACTTGCACAAGGATTGTTTGCGATGTGTAGCATTGAGCGGTGGCTTCGGACCTCCAGCAGAACATAATAAATGGAGACGTTTGCCTCTGAGAAACAATATGGCAGAGTAACGTCGGATCAATAATATATAGGCTAAAGAAACACGAGCATAGAGCAATACGACTCCGAGAGGCATAGAGTACATAGGCAAGAGCGAAAACAAATCAGTGCCCGGGAGGCGCAAATTGAGCACGTACCCGTTCCGGCTAATTTTATTTTGCAATTACACCCCCTCCCCCCTGCGTCCGTCCCTCGGGCCGGCCTCACCCCCGCCGGCCCACGACGCCTCGCTAATACAACATTCTTGGCGACAGGCAGTTTTGGGACAGAGCCGCTGCCGAAAATAAGAGGCCGCTGAAATAAATACAGATTGCCGAATCGACGGTGCGGTCTCTGGGTGGTTCTCTGTGATATTGTTTTCTCTGGTTTGCGGTACGTATGTACATGATTTATACGAGTAATATTTGTCATTCTATTCATGATTGGTCATGTCGGGAAATGGTGATATACTTGCGATACCTAGCATGTGTAGGACCGGTATACAAAATTAATTATTAAAGCCCGGTAATGATAAATAATACACATTGAATTTACACAGTTTTTATCATATTAATAATTAAAAACAAAAAAACACACAAAAGAATACACATTAAGATTCGTTCATCCAACCACAACCACAAACTATCACCACAACACATAAAATTCTCTAACACACGTTAATATATTCAGACTAATAAAATCCTGAAGACACAGCGTATCTGCGGAGTCTCTGAGGTGGGTTACTCTGTGCCTCCCTCTGTAAAAAGGTTGTAAGAAGGCGGCGGACGCCCCGTCGGGGGGCAATCGCCTCCGCAACCCTTTCGCTTTTACCCCCACTGGACAGGATGTTGCCTTTTCTAACGGTGGGAAAAAAATATTTAAAAATAAATAAGTTGTTCCAACTTTGAAACTATTAATTGGATATACTTTTTATTATTGTTGTAATGTATATTTTTTCATGTTACATGATGTTTTTAATCATAGAGTTTGACTTTGTACGAATTGTTTTAAACTTTATTGCAAATGTCATAACAGCATACAATTTACTTATTATAATAATTCTCATATAACCAAAGACATTAAACAGTATAATTATAGACCGGACATCAGGACCAAATTTTTCGTCCAAAAGTTATTAGGTACCAATTGGTAATAAGTCGCTGTCTTATCCGACACTTCCGTGTAACTAGACGTCTCTGTATGCTTAAATTTTGTAAAGAAAACAATATTTTGGAAGAGAATATGCCAATACACGCATTACGACCATGTAAAAGTATGTTTTAATGAATTTTACATAGGTATTTTGTTATTTCTTAGCTATAATTTATGAATATCTGTTCAGGCGTTTGAAGATTATCAGCTCATTTTCAATTTTCAAAAGCCCGAGTGAATTTAAATTTGGTGTAATGTGACTTCGGCAATATTTTTACGAGACTTGGATGTATGAAATAATAATTGTCTTGAAAAGAAAAGCCTTAGCAATATACATTTTCAATCAATGGTTAACCTAATTAGTATTAAGTTTTTTTAGTATTCATTAAGTAAGATACTGACAAAACAGTTATTAGTGAAACACTCATTGATATTGAGAAATTAGCTCGGCATTACATTTAAATAATACAAACGTATTTCTCTCATAATCTATGATTTCGTGATCCTAACCGCGTGAGTTCTAAATCAATGAAAGCATTACAATCAATCATCATTCAATACATTCAAAGTAATGTGTAAATGAGATGTCATTTACTTTATGTTTGATTTATAGGTCATAGTCTAGTAAGCAGGTGTACTGAACAGTGTAATGAGCCGACCAGATGACATAAATTCGATTCCCGAAATATGCACTTGTAGATTGCATATTATTGTCGTATTTGACTATGATTTCTTGGTATTCTAGAGGTAGTGAGCGTAAATTTTAAACTTTGATAAAAAAGTAATTATTGCGTTCGATATTCAAAAAAAATCTATAATTTATTATTGAATATATAGTTTAATTTTATACATAATTAATTTCTATGTTGTATTCTGCACACCCTGTAGCCGCTAAGCTTCTCGCATTTCTTCGACGCTTCTTAAAGTGTTTTACATACAGTCGCGTCTGTGTGCGTCCATAAATACGCACAAATGTGTGGGTAGGTACGCATTTTTCGCCTCTTCCCACCCTCCCCCCGAAGAAAAATACCTTACCCCTTTACCACCCCTTTGATGTACCGGTGCGCCTCTGGTAAAGAAGATATGAGACTTTTTCAGAAAGCTTAATTTAAATGAGCCCGGGACGACTCAATGGGAATATTCCTTAATTTAAATACTATCTTGAGGGGAGATGGGGATGGGAATTTTAATTGGTATTGAATTTCTATTGGAGGACACTTCGGTGACTTTTTCCAATGAATTTCTGATAGGTGATACGGTTTGTGATAATGAGGATTAATGAGTTATAGGGTTGAAGATGCATTCGAGGGTTGCTAGCGAAGATGATTATGATGATCTTCTATTTAATAATTTAAAACTGTATTACTAACTGCTAACCACAGCATGCAGGCCCACTGGATAAGTACAGGTCGTTTCTAACAAGGTCTGGAAATCTTTGTGGGTGGTTCAGCAGTGGACTTCTAAAGGCTAAAGAAAAAGAAGAATCACAACTTAAACAAGAGTCCTTAGCAGCATGAAATGTTGTACAAAATTACATAATATTTAAACACGATGTCATATGGAATTTTGAGAAATCTAAAAGAAAATAAAAGCAAGAAAGATTTTTTTTATTATTGAAACAAAAATCTTACAAGTTTTCATAATAAAATGTAACAAAAACATGTTATAATATTGTGCCAACAATGGGAACACTCATTCAGCTCCATGCTGCACTACTGACCGATATATCTAATGACCGATGTCACCGCTTGCTGATAAATTCTCGTCTCATAAATATATAAACCGACCTACTACAAAAGTCACACTCCAATTTATGCTCCCAAATAAATTGTAATAAAATAAGCACTACATTAGTAGTGTGCCCTTAAGTGTGTCACTGAGATGCCGATAGATCACATCAGGCACTCGGCTAGTACTAAAAGAAATCTCATCACTAAAATATTTGCAAAAATCTGATATTCCTATAGATGTTGCCGTAGCGCATAATGTTATTGTACTTTATTCCTAGAATAAATCGAAGCGTAAATAAATGGATTTTCGCGTTTATAGTATGTAAATTGTTTTTTTAACAATACTATGTGTATGTGTTTACATTTACTTCTTGCCTAATTGATATAGTATATAGTGTATAGATGTTACTAATAGGGGAATTACTATAGCGGCGATAGCCTAGTTGGGAGTGGAACGGACTGCCGAGACGAATGTCCGCAGGTTCAAAACCCAAAGGCACGCACCTCTGACTTTCTAAAAAGTTATGTGTGTATTCTTTGTGAAGTATCGCTCGCTTTAACGGTGAAGGAAAACATCGTGAGGACAACCTGCATACCTGAGAAGTTCTCTGAATTTCGAAGGTATGTGAAGTCTGCCAACCCGCACTAGGCCAGTGTGGTGGACTAAGGCCTAACCCCTCTTAGTAGTAGAGGAGGCCCGTGCTCAGCAGTGGGCAGTATATAATAGAGGGCTGATTGCATTGCAATAGAGGATAGAAAATCATGATAGCAATAAAATGACCTAACTTTTTAATATTTTTTTACACGGAAGAATAAAGTAACGACCGAGGACTAGGCAGAGATGCAACCAGGGCACCCACTTTTCGCCAGGAGTGCTCTGTCCCATGATGTGACTACGGCACTAAGACTTATATAGTCTTTAAATTTCGAACTGCCTCGGTGGCGTAGTTGTTTTACGGTACAACTGTAATGCTGAGGTCTCGAGTTCGATCCCCGGGTCGGCTAAAGTAATATTGGGTTTTTCTATTCAGTATCAGCCCGGAGGCTGGAATTTATGCCCGATATGGCGATAGGCTTGGCCTTATCATGGGATGGAATACGCACGGCGAAGAGTGGATTCAATAGTTGCACCTTTGCCTACCCCTTCGGTAATAAAAGGCGTGAGTATTGTCTTCAACATGACTGCTTCGGTGGCGTAGTTAGTTATATTGCTTTCGTGGTACGACTACTGCTCTGATTCCGTCTAGGGTTAAATTCCAGGCCGAGATTTTTCTGCTCGGTATCGATCCGAAGTCTGGATTTTGTGTCCGGTATGGCGATAGGCTTGCCTTCTATTACATCTTGGAATACACACTTAAAAAGTGTCTTAAAACAATCTAAATTCTTCAAATTGCTCTTCACTACGATTACAAGTCTTGAAGTAACAACTACAGCAGTACCAGAACTGTAATATGCAAAACGACTCCTATTAAGATTTTTTAAGTTTCCTTAATTTATTATTCATATATTGCTGCTATATCAAAGATTTCTTAAACCAAGCTGGGTAAATAGTCACACAGGTGTCAAACCCTTTCACTTATCTCTAACTCCTTGGAATATATGCTATGAAGAGTTTCCTTAGGCGAGTACCCTAAGCCACAAAGTTGTTGAGCCCACTTTACGTAGAAATATTCCTTGGAACCCTACCAAATGTAGGCTATGACCTCAATTAATAATTCATTTTTTAATAATAAATCTGTTTTTTTTTTATTGTACTTCATTGAATGTCATCGAACGGAGCATATAAGAATAATATTAAAGAATTATATGTCAACAAAAACAAATAAAGGCTTTTCGAGTAAAAAGCCTAATTTTCCTTTCTCGCCGCGAAACAATAGGCAACTAATGCGCAAAAATAAAACAAAGTCGACTCTCAGTAGAGTGATCAATACACGTCCCATTTCGATGGCGAATCTAAGGAGCGCCATAATGAAACAAAGCTTTTAAAATGCATGGCCCCTACGTCTTGCACTCACACAGATGTGAATTTGAAAATAGAACGCGTTCGCGGCTTCGCTTGGCTTCTTTTTGGTTTTTTAAACGGCCAGTCATATTTTTTTTTAGTTTTGGAGATGGATAACTTAGTGTTTTGGAGTTTTGGCGGGAACTTAATAGTGTCATGAGGTGCTCTTGTTTTAATTCATTATTTTGGTGATACTTAGTGTTATATTGCATAATTATGGTGGTATATTATCCAATATAGTTCTATTAAAGAGCTCAAATGAAGTGAATTGAAATAATTGTGCTAATCAAGTGTTTTTTCTGTTGCCGCCAAAACTCCTCGATAAAGTCTTGGTAAGGTAGCCACTGCTTTACTTCGACATAGTACTACTACTACTGAGGATAACAAAGAAACAATATTATATATGTAACTTCCAAAAACTTTGACACTGGCAGATGCGCAAACCGCGCCTTGCCAAAGAGAAAAAAAAAAAAAAAAAAAAAAAACAGTGTTTTTATAAATATTGAGTTTTTTTTTATAATTATTTTGTTTTATTTTTATCGGAGATATTTTAGTCGATTAAATTATTAAGTGTGTTCCAAAATACATCCTTAGTATTTTTAACGAAATATAAAAATGCTATTTCGTCTTTGTTTGAATTCAACCAGATGGATACAACGAACACCTAAGCTTTTAATGACAAAAATATGATAACAAAAAAGTTACTTTTTGCAGGCATAAATTCAAATCAAAACGAACAAACCGAAATCCGTTTTAAAATTGTATTGTGTGTATTAAAAGTGTGTATATGTACAGGCGGGGGTGTTTCGCACCCCTTTTCAACCCTTTCGGGGTCCAAACGTTTCTTCTCCTTCTTTACATTTATTTCTTATAGCCTGTTTCTTCTTCTTAAATTATAAAGCTGAGTAAGGATTGAGACGTTTTGATACTTGACTTTTTAATATATTAATATTTTCTTTGAGCTAAGTGGTACTGTGAGATGCGATGCTACGTTGTAGTATACTTAGTTTTAATCTTGATTGATGTAATATTTTTTGGTAATATCAACTCCTGACAGAGTAGCAATAGGCGAATGAAATATTATGTGCCTTAATGCCTTCAATATATTTTAGATATTACTAAAATAATTTCGATATAAGACCTAAGCCACTTTGTTTATTCTGGGTAAAGTGATCGCTTTTTAGAAGGTAAATACGCTAGCTACTAACTGCTAAGGCTTAGAGTATCAGTGATTACGTATTAAATAGCTTGTAATCTTATCAATGTACAACTTTCAACTAAAATTCAAACCAATGTCATAATTGCCGCAAATTCGAAGGATAATCATCGATAGTGAGGACTGAAACGGTTCTGATTTGGTACGAGCTATTGTAGATACAAAACATTTTACTTTTAATATCGGTCAGGCAAAGAAATATCTAAATACCAACAGTTTGTTTCCAAAACCATTCATATTTTTCGATTACGAACGATATAGTAATAATTTACAATTAGGCAGATGTTTATTTCAGTATATTTTCTCTTCTAAATATACAGTTATTTAATTCTAAACAACAAAGGCAAGTACCAAATCTGATACAGCCGAGTACACCGGCAGCCGAAATGATGTTACAAAGGCGCGGAACTGGGCTAACACAAGTTTTCTATATTACATTGCGTACCTACCCACTGCCTACCTCACCCACCGCCCTGCCCCAAAGGGTTGAAAGCCCACCTTTGAAGATGCGCGAGCTTTTTCTATAATTCCACCCGGTAAGCGATTTAAATTTCGTTAAGTCTCGAATTTCGGGGCAAAAAATAATTGTCTGAACCCTTGAACCGATTTTCGAGTATTGTGTATTTTATTTCTCGGTTCGGTTTGCGAGTTAAATGTTTTTCATTTGTTTTGCGATATAGTGACATTGTTGTAAAGGACATGTCCAAAACGGGCCTAAAATTCTAAACAAGACTTTTATATACCTATTTGGATAGAACTCCTGAAAACTAACCTTTTGCAATAAATCTTTTAATTTTAAAGACCTCCAATTTTGAGATTTATGTAATTTTGTTTGGCTTGAAAACTACACTTAATATGAACGTTTTTAATAAAGTTGGTTATGAATGGAGGGGTCTCAAAATATTTTTTTAATGGATTTAAGTTCCATATTTTGCCCATTTAATATCCCTAAAGTTTGAGCGTTGTTAGATTTTGAGGCCCAGCACTCATACAAAAAGCGGACATCTCTTTTATGTATAGATTGTAGTGTCGTCAAAAATGTGTTGGACTTATAAAGAAATGGACACTACACATTACATAATTTTTTCCCGTTATAGTTCAGACATGAGCCATTTTTATAGAACTAATTGACCAGGCGAGCAAGATTCTCGTACTATTCTAAGTCCTTTACTTTACCCATAAACTGTAGCAACACGGGAACTTTGTATTACAAAGTATTGGCTCTACACCATGCTCGTCACCCGGCATTACATGCCAAGTCATAATAACCAGGGGCTGTCAATATACCTTTGTACAATCACTAACGCCAATGGAAAACAAAAAATGTATGGGGATGACGTATCCTTGCAACAGAGTTATCTATAGGATGTGTCAGTTGCATACATTTATCAATAATGTATGCCATCCAAAATATATCGGAAAAAGAATTTTCAAAATTGGCGCAATAATAAGTAAGTTATGAAGCTCTGAAATTTGGTGGAACGGTTAATTGTCAAATAACAGTAATATCAGCCTGTGACGTCATAGGGTTTCATCGGCGATAACGCTGTGTGCGTTTGAAAGAGATCGCGCGATATCCCCACCACGCCCCCAATTTTGTTCACAACAATATTTCAAATTTGAATAGCTGCTTTATTTTTCAACCAATTTTGATGCTGATTTCACAGAAGGATTTCTTTTTCGTATTATTTTCTATTACATATGAAATAATGTACAAAATCAAACATAGCAAACGTCCCTATTGTAGAAAACTAACTTGGCTACGCTTCTAGTAGTGTACACGCTATCGTCATTCTAACTCGAATAGATACTTACCCAGTAAATACGAATAGTCTCAAATACGAGTGTATTATTCGGGTGTATTCATTACTTATACTTCTTAGTCTATTTCCGGCGTTTTTGCGACACCTATTATTGGAATCAAATTTAACATCTCAATTCCTTTTTTTTTTTTTTTTTATGGCAATGAATGACGAGACGAGCATGCCGTTCGCCTGATGGTAAGCGATACGACCACCTATCAACAGTAGTAACATCACACAGCACCTTGAGTCACAAAGTACTGTGTGGCATTCCACTGCGCTCGTCATCCTGAGACATAAGATGTTAAGTCTCATTATGTCCTGTAGTTACACTGGCTACAATGTCCTTCAAACCGAAACACAACAGTGCATGCACACTGCTGCTTGGCGGTAGAAATAGACATTGCGGTGGTACCCACCCAGACGGACTCTTACATATGAGAGACCTACCACCAGTGCCACCTACCAAATGATAGGAACCTTTGAATTTTATCAGTGGTGCTTTACATCTGACTTTTCCAGTTGTAAAAGTCTCAATAATTAAGGTTAAAAATACCTTTTTTAGTTCATTATTTTGTCTCCCGCTTTGCTATGGAGGAAAGTGGAAAATATTTTACTAACTCCTCCCTATTCTTCTATTTGATTAACTTCGTTGCGGGTTAAGACTAATTAGTGCTTCCAGAGATTGGCTGAGCTTCTCCGTTCGGAGCCATATAATTCGTGCCAGTGCTGATCCTGGCTTACAGGAATTGCAGTGGTCGGTGTGAGGGCAGGATAGTCGCGTCTTCATAATTCCTCGGACTCCTAATTCTAAGTAATATTTATTAGCCAAGATATTCCGCGAATTATTGGCCAATAGTCTAAATGAGGTATACGGCTTTAAATGTGTAGTCTTATATTATCCATTGGATGAAATGCCTCATAAATGGTATTTTAAACTAGGCGTTGCTTGCGGCTTCGCCCGCGTGTAAAACCTTTCCCGCTACAAAAATCTGATATACAGTACGACGCCAGCGCCACGTACTTAAATAATCAGAGTAAAAATATCCATTATTTCCCATGGGAGCAAAGTACCGGGATAAAAAGTAGCCTATGTGTTAATTCAGGATATGACCAGCGTGTGCCAAATTTCATCCAAATCCGTTCAGTTGTTTCTGCTTTCTTCTAACAAACATCCAAACATTATCTCACGAACTTTGGCATTTAAAATATTAGTAAGAAGTAAAATAAGATATGTGCCCTGTCCACTGCCACTTCAGCTTGCTAATCCGCTGGGCTATGTCAGTGACTTTCGTTCTTCTACGGATCTCCTCATTTCTGATTCGATCGCGTAGAGAAACACCTAGCATAGCCGACGAAGAAGAACTGACGGCAGATGGGGCAAAAAAGTTCTTGAGTGGAGACCACGTACTGGCAAGCGCAGCGTCAGCCGTCCACCTGCAAGCTGGACGGACGACTTGATAAAGGTCGCAGGAACACGCTAGATGCGGGCCGCTTTTGACAGGTCCGTCTGGAAATCTTTGGGGAAGGCCTATGTTCAGCAGTGGACGTCATGTGGCTGATGATGATGATGAAGATAAGAAGTGTTTCGTGGGAACAATAGGTAAAATAATGGTACCTGTCTATACGACGAACCCATGCAAAAAAGTTTAACCAAATTAAACTATTATTTAATGTTCAGTTATAGATCGGACAATCTAAGCTGCCCGGTATGACAGTTAACATTTTTCGCGACGTGATAACTTTGTGAGAACGTCTACGCAAAAAATTCAAAAGTCAACTACATAATTACAAATCCTTATCATGTTCTCCATACATTATAACAAAGAGTATCATACTTATTGTAACATATTCGAATTATTATTGTAAAAGTATTTTGAAATAAAGAAAATAATCTTAAGTCTTATTTCAACGCGACGCTTTTATTATTTTGTATATTGCAGTTTATGAGCGTAGTGTTGGGAAAGTTTTAAATCCCTTAGAAACCATGCGTAACCGATTATTAAAAAAAAATCGAAATTTTGGATGTAAATAAAAACATTGCTGCCAATAAACAAATTATCGTAATTATTTCTTTGTAATTACTAATAACCAATTTATAAGTTATGAAAGGATAATCGTGAAATTTTATCGGAAAATCGAAATGAACGACTAACAATAACTAACTATTGTAATAAAAAAAATCCTGTAATGTGTAAGATTTCATAATAATCTAACTCTATTTACAAAACACAAAATACATGGCTTTGATAATTAATTGGTGCAAATTTGTAATCAATTATAAACCCATTGTGTAGTCGGTAAAGAAAGTCTGTGACCTAAATAATATAAACCTAAGCAAAAAGTGAGTGACCTCGATCGAGATTTGTGTTTTGATTGTTTTGTTTACCCTACCGCTGTTTAATTTAAATGTCAGTTTACGATATTACAATAAGAGCCGATTTCACAGCTTGCTGATAGATGACTCGTCACATCTATACTAATATTATAAAGCTGAAGAGTTTGTTTGTTTTAACGCGCTAATCTCAGGAACTACTGTACCGATTTTGACAATTCTTTCACTAGTAGGAAGCTACATTACTCCTGAGTGCTATAATGCTGCTTTTTATCCCGGAAAAACTTTTCCACGCGGGTGGAGCCGCGCGCAATGCTAGTAATTGTATAAGCCGACGAAATACAAAAGTCACACTATAATCTTTGCCCCAAATAAATGGTACTAAAATGAGTACTATCTACATTAGCTGTTTAATACGATAAATGACAAATGAAATTTACTTGTAAACTGTAAAACAGGCCCTGAGTAAAAAATAGTCCATCATGAAAAACCAAAATAAGAATGCACATTGTACAACAATGTATTGATTGTGTTTAAAAACATATTGAAAACCATTGGTGGTAGGTCTCTCATATGTAAGAGTCCGTCTGGTTAGGTACTACCCCAATTTCTACCGCCAAGCAGCAGTGTGCATTCACTGTTGTGTTTCGGTTTGAAGGACATTGTAGCCAGTGTAACTACTGGACATAATGAGACTTAACATCTTATGTCTCAGGATGTCGAGCTCAGTGGAATGCCACACAGTACTTTGTAACTCAAGGTGCTGGATGGTGTTGCTACTGTTTATGGGTGGTCGTATCGCTTACCATCAGGCGAACGGCATGCTCGTCTCGTCATTCAATGCAATAAAACAGCTGATATACTTAGGGAATACTGTAATGTTAAAGGATTGAATGTATGTAGACGTGTTGTTGATTTAGGCTCTTTATAAAACTGTGTACGAACTGAACTCACAATACATCTTACATCTACTTCTACACCACAATACAATTATGATGATTTGAAATATAATACAGACACTGAAAAATTTATCACAGATGATAGTAAAATAACAATTATTAAAAAGCTATAGCCCACTATAGACATCAATATTGTGTATTCGTTGCATTTTTTTTTCTTTTTTTTTCCTATCTGGCTCTGTCCTTCAGGACAATTTTGCCAATGTATAAAATTTTATAAGAAGGCATCTTAAGAAATTGTTAATATTCATCCACAAGAATTTAGAAGGTAGGTTAATATGTCACGCATGCTCACGCCTTTTATCCCCGAAGGGGTAGGCAGAGGCGCAACTAGTGCACCCACTTTTCGCCAAGCGTATTCCGTCCCATGATGTGATAGGGGGCGAGCCTATCGCCATACCGGGCACAAATTCCAGACTCCGGGCTGATACTGAATAGAAAAATCCAATATCACTTTGCCCGACCCGGGGATCGAACCCGAGACCTCAGCCTTGCAGTCGTACCGTAATACAACTACGCCACCGAGGCAGTAATGTGTCACATCTACCAATATATCTGTAAGCAGCAAATTTATTAACTCCTTCAAGGAAAGGGACAGTATTCAACATTTTATTAATACAATCTTACTATATACGTAGCAAGATGCGATAGAACACGCGTGTCGCCCGCAGAGTGCCAGAGGATGGAGTGGCACTCATTTATTGCCAAGTGGGGTACCCTCATACGGGTTTTGGGTAATAAGCAATTTTGTATTGTCCTTAAAAGGGATAATATGTATGCCAAATTAGACATTTATAAGGAAAAAAGAACATTGAGTAGTAAGTAAAGTATTTGTTAGTAATGACTTCAGGTGTTAATTACCAACGATTTAGACGATCTTTATGAATAGCGGACAAATAATTTTCATCATTATCGGCCACATGAAATCCATTGCCTCCCCTAAAGATTTCTAGACAATCTAATTACTTAATTATACGTAATCCTACATAGTAATAATCCATGACATTTTGAGAAATCGAAAATCACACGACGGATTACTCCAAATCGAAACAGAAACTAAAATATCAAAATCACAGACATCATACGCCTGAAATAAAATAACAGTACCTATACTTGTACTTGAATAACTTATACCATAGCTTTAATAATATAAAATTTATAGCAGACTAGGTGATTCTCGCGGCTCCGCCCGCGTGAAAAAGTTTTCCGGGATAAAACGTAACCTATAGCACTTACGAGTAATGTAGCTTCCTATTAGTGAAAGAATTTTCAAAATTGGTTCAGGAGCTCCTGAGATTAGCGCGTTCAACCAACCAAACTCTTCAGCTTTATAATATCAGTATAGATTATAATAATATTTATATTACTATAAAACTATCCGAACCTATTCCATACTTAGCAACCGCAAGATAAGCGGTGAGACGATCTGTCTCCGTCAGGGCGGCTGTCAGCGCCACCTATGTGTGTAAATGTGGAGATATTGCGTGATACAATTACAAACAATCAACTTCAGCTCAGCTTTCTAAGCGTTGTGTTTATCTTATACCAGTAATACAGTCAGTTTGAAAACAGTTTGTGCCCGATATGGCGATAGGTTCGCTCCCTATCACATCATGGGACGGAACGCGCGGCGAAAAGTGGGTGCTCTAGTTGCGCCTCTGCCTACCCCTTCGGGGATAAAGGGCGTGAGTGTGTGTGTGTGTAAAAACAGTTTTGTGTTTTTATTGCCTTAACAAGCCAATGTGGTGGGATATATTTCGTATCCACCCGGATAGCGACCACCGTTCACAAGATGTTAAAATCCGCAAGTGGACCACGTGTATCACATTCCGGGATCAGCCTGTGTATATCCGGTTCAAACAGGCCGGCATAATTGTGTCGACTGGCGATGGATAATCATCGCTCGTCAGTCGACACTCTATTGAGACCTCTCTCCGCTTCCCATCAGGTGCAGTTGGGTCACTTGGCCGTACATAAAAAATAAGCGGTCCGCCTGCTGGAAAGTGGGTCTCACCGCCCTTGGACTATAGCTTGTCAGCAAAGCCAAGCCTGTTAACACCGG
The DNA here is from genome assembly GCA_947568825.1 of Sphinx pinastri. Lineage (NCBI taxonomy): Eukaryota > Metazoa > Arthropoda > Insecta > Lepidoptera > Sphingidae > Sphinx > Sphinx pinastri. The sequence goes on along the minus strand of OX387631.1, from coordinate 12,895,730 downwards.
CTTTGTTTCGGTTTCGCGTAGAAAGTACTTTGTTACTACCGCCCAGCCTTCGTGGGCGGCGACTGGGCGGTTATGTTGGGTTCACCGTGCGTTACGAACCGGCGTTGAGCCGCCTGGAGAGATGGAAATCATCAGGTGATCGCCGAGCCAAGTCCCTAACACTATATAGACCCTACGCATGGCATACCAACAACGCCTAGCTTAACTTTCCCAGGAAATCACTCATCATTGTCAACTGATGCGCTACAGCACTCCAGAAAGATATCTGGTTGGCTTTGTTTTTCCAGCTACTGATTTCCAGGAATTTCTACACAAAACTACTCCCGATGTTATATTTTTAGGTTAAACAAATTACAAAACCCAGCCCGTAATAATTTCAGGCGTAATATTCTCTAAGATGACGATCACTTTTTTCCTTGCCCTAATGGGATAAGGGTTTACGTTATCGCATTACGAACAACTTCAATGACGCGTGAAAGACTTGAAAAAACTTACAAAATAATAAAGTCACGCGGAATTAAATTTATGCCTACAACAACTGAACCTCGGGGAAACAGAATTTAACTTAATAGTTTACAAACCACGGTTTTACTCACGTATTCTTGGTCAGAATCGCCGACCAGTTGAAGTATGAAGATGACCTACTTAATAGGTCGAAACTGGTCGGCGATTCTGACCAAGAATACGTGAGTAAAACCGTGGTTTGTAAACTATTAATGTGATATGGCTCGCGTAAGTTTTAATAATAGAATTTAACTTGTTATAATGAAGCTTTGCTTGTCTATTGATGACCTTAATTGGAAATTAGTGAATTGATATGAATATTTTATTATGTTAGATGTAATATTAAACATTAATGAGCTTTACAAACGCCTATGGAAATTTAATTAAGACACAAGATGTCCTAATCGGCTGACCACAAAAAAAATGACAAAGAATACCCACTACCTGACTTTAAAAAAGAATTAATATGGTAAGATAATAGTTGAATCCACATTTTTTTAAATTTCACGCAATGAATCTGAATGGATGTCTTCGCCTAATAATGAGACAATAAATATACAAAAAAGATAACTCGTCTATCATAGTTTAATCTTTGCCTAACATAAATTTGAAAAGTGCGAGTTGCCAACTTCCAGCTAATGGGTTAAGAAGCGGGAGACTGCGGGAATTTTTGGGAATTTCAGATATAATTATCGGCGAAGATCGCATTAGGGGTGTCGTTTTTGCTTTATGATGGCCCGGACACGTCACAACTGCTTTCTATGGATTCCGTCCCAAAGTTTGACTAACTTGTAGACTCGTGTTAAATTCTAATTTAATGTTAGTTTTGGGAGCAATTTTTATGCTACTGTCTTAATCTGTGGCCAGTGATGAATAATAATTAATTTGAATTTCGAACGTCGAGTTGTTTTAAAAAGCGAATGTCGGGACAAGCATGTTGCTAACTTAGCTACGAGATATAACGTCTTAGAAAATGAGCAGCACCACCAAAAATCTTAATATTATTGAAAAACATACACTACACTCTGTAAATTCAGTTGCAATAATAAAACTTCTCATAATTTCGATCTAACTAAAAAACATGCCACATCGTCCACAATCCAAAAGTCAAACTCCCTAAAATATTCCCATGGCGTTCCGTTTCGCACACATTAATACGTAAGGCGTCTATTTAAAATTCCTCCCGTTTCCTGGACACGCGCCGGGACATGTCTTATTGTACGATACGTCTCAAATAATCCGCAGAAATGTAATTAAAAATAGGGAGGGATTTTTTATGAAATGCGAAATTTTGGAGATACGGGAAATTTTTGCGGAATTGATATACATAAAAATATTTGTACGATGTCGTGTTTGTTTTTAATTAGCGCGCGTCAATTCATACATTTCAGATGTAAGGGAATGTTTTTAATATCAGATGCTGTGTATTATATTTAGATTTGTTTGTGGGCTGTCTGTAGTATATTTAAATAGCATCAGTGTATGAGGGGAATATTTAGTGTCAAGAATTTTGAACACCACATTTGACAATTTTGTTAGTCCACCTATTTGGGCCTTCTTCTTCTGCTTCTGTAGCCTTTAGAAGCCCACTGCTGAACATAGGCCTCCGCCAAAGATTTCCAGATCGTTCTGTCAGAAGCGGCCTGCATCCAGCGGGTTCCTGCGACCTTTACAAGGTCGCCTGTCCACCTTGTAGGAGGACGTCCCACGCTGCTTATTTGGACCTTAATAATAATTAATGTAATAATTTGCCGACTTAGAACAACACGTACTATCATTATTTTTATTTACTTTTCCCATTACTATATCCTCTGACTTTTAATTTTCTAAAACAATAGCTATATGACATTATTAGATATGATGACATTTGTGTACAATTCAATCAATCAAACAATCTATAATAGTCTTTCAACGCCTTCCAAATTCTTTCAAATTCCTTCGATAATAACGTAAGTAAGTTTCATAATTTTCTTTTATGCAACTATAATAAATACCCACGAAACTGCAAAATAAACTCGTCCCACTCTCGCAAGTCTATCATGCTTTTAAACGTTAATTTCCTCCCAAAATGTTCATACACCATTAATCCTTTTAACCCATGCAATCCGTAAACACGCAAGCAAACATGTCCATTAAAGGTAAAAATCGACGCGGACTTTTTCTTTATAATTTCAGTTGACATTGTTACGTACTGGCACTGGATGGTACGGAACTTTCGTGCATGGATTTTAATTATTATCATGTACTGAATAAGGCTTCTAATAAATGTCATTATGAACATGAACCTGCAAACTTATACGACAAATTCGGCCAAATTATTGATGTTTTAATACGTGGAGTTAACGATGAAATTCGCTTGTGTTTTTTGATAAGGGTGGTAAGTGTAGCGTTGTTTTGATATAGTTCTTTAATGGAGCCGTGATGGCATGTGCGTGACAATGATGCCACGTAAATAAAGGTTGAATATGATTGCAAGTCTGCCCTCTGTACGAAAAGTTGTGGTTTTGCTTGTTTTGTGTTAGGTTTTTAATTCAATTTGAAAACTTCTAAACATCCCCTTCAAAGTTGAATGCTTTCATTTGTTTGAAACAATACATTAAACCGAGACTTTTTAAATAATAGAACATGGTTTTCCAGCCACTGTTTTCGAAATTTAAGCTTGCAAATAACGTTTTTGATATAATATGAAAAAGCATGTTCTAAATTTAATTTTTAAATTTCACATCGGTTGATAAGTCAAGTATCATAAAGACATTAACTGGCAAAACCAGCCAGTACTTACAAAATTAAGAAAAAAAAGTCCGTAATAAAAATTAATTCCCTAAAATAACACTTAACCCACCTTCGCCATCATCCGAATATTGAACCAAAACAACGAACAATAAGATCCAGTAGGCCGAATAACGCGTTTGCGCGGCGCACGACACCCTTAAAGGGGGACAAATGAGGACAAGGGGGTCGCCCCCCACTTAAGTCCTACCCTTTTAAAGATTCCACCGTCCTCTCATTTTTAAGACTTTACAATACCAACACATATACATAATGTAGGGGGATTCTTAATTTGTATTAAGATGTGTGTGTGCGTGTGTTCCTTAAATTTCTTTTAAGGATTACGGGCAGGGGTGCCACTACTCTTCACGATTCATTGCGCGGAACAGCAAATATTAGGAACAAAGCAATAATGGGCGATATTAAATCTAAGAAATTTTAAAAGTAATCATTTTTCGAATAGCATTAGGATCCTCGGCGTCGAAACTGCGAGTGACGTCCAGTTTAGGAGTCATTTGGAGGACAAAGCCAAATTGGCCAGCAAAAAGTTGGGGATCCTGAACAGAGCCAAGCGGTACTTCACTGGTGGTAGGTCTCTCATATGTAAGAGACCGTCTGGGTGGGTACCACCGCAATGTTTATTTCTACCGCCAAGCAGCAGTGTGCATGCACTGTTGTGTTTCGGTTTAAAGGACATTGTAGCCAGTGGAACTACAGGACATAGTGAGACTTAACATCTTATGTCTCGGGATGACGAGCGCAGTGGAATGCCACACAGTACTTTGTAACTCAAGGTGCTGTATGGTGTTGCTACTGTTTATGGGTGGTCGTATCGCTTACCATCAGGCGAACGGCATGCTCGCCTCGTCATTCAATGCCACAAAAAAAAAAAAAGGAATTCTAAAATTGTGCCTATGGGTGGTACATAATGTTTAATGTGACTAGGTGATGCTCGCAAATCCACCTGCGTGAAAATCTTAGTCAGTATAAAAATCACACTGCACACTTTTACCAGACAAATAAATAATAAAAAAAAATACTTTATTCATCACGTAGGTGAGCATAGTTGCACTTATGATAAGTCAAGATACATTAAATTAATTATATTAATAATTATTATTACAGAAGTAGTCTATTAATATAGGCTGTTAATACAGGATATAGTCTATTTTAGGCCAAATTTCATCCTGATTCTGCGTTTACTTCTAACAAACTTCCAAACATGTTCACAAACTTTTGCATTGTTTAATTTATTAGTAAGGTAACGTAAATATCTGTTTTGCCTGTAACGGTCTGTTTCTTTATTGACAGTAAGAGTCTCGTTTACTGTTACTTCTGACTAAATTATGCCGTTTGTATTGTAGCGTGACGCATGGCTTTATTTAGCTGTAACTTTTACTTTACCAGTTCACGAAGAAACTGGCTGTAAATATGGTATAACATGTAATATGTCTGACTGCCTTAGTGGCGTAGTTGTCTACGGTACGGGGTCTCGGGTTCGATCCCCAAGTCGGTCAAAGTGATATTGGATTTTTCTTTTCAGTATCAGCCCGGAGTCTGGAATTTGTGCCCGATATGGCGATAGGCTCGCCCCCTATCACATCATGGGGCGGAATACGCACGGCTTAAAGTGGGTGGACTAGTTGCGCCTCTGCCTACCCCTTCGGGGACAAAAGGCATGAGTGTATGTGTCTGTGTGTATGTAATATTACAATTAATATTGTCCGCTATATGGCAATAGTCTCGCCTCCTATTAGATGGGACCTAACAAAGCTGGCAAAATGTGTGTGAGGTACACCTCTGTCTACCCCTGAAAATAGAAAAAGGCGTGATATGTATGTATGTATATATATATTCCATTTAATATAATACTAACGAAATATATCAACATAATCGAATCCCACACCATTCCATCTTCTACCGCCTCACATACCGTCTTGTGCAGATTGGATTTTTCCGTGTTCCCAGTAATTATGGTGTCAACATTCATTACGATGTAGACGAGCCTTAATGAGGCCGATGTACTCAGGGAAAAGGTTTTTCAATTGCGAGGTCCCTAATTAATTAAATATATTGGATGTAGCATGTTTGGGTCATGGAAAATTATGGTACGTTTAAAAAAATATAATCTTCATACAGCAAATCTTATCTTAGTAATTTATATTAATGCGCCAAGGACATGTCCAAAAACGGGCCTAAAATTCTAACCAAGATACTTTATATATATTTGGATAGTACTCCTAAAAACTAGTAGTATCGTATCATTTTAAAGGCCTCCGATGAGATTTATGTAATTTTATTTTCCATAAACACTCCAATTAATATGGTACTTGAAAATGGAGGGGCCTAAAATTTTTTTTTGATGGATCCAAGATCCATTTTTTTGCCCCTTTAATATCCATAAAATTTGACCCATACAAAAAGCGGACATCTCCTTTGTAAAAAAAAATTTATGTTGGTTAGAAGAAGACAAATTCAAATTTATTTATACAACCTGAAAATATAAAGTGATGAATAATATTTGGGCTGTGTAACGTACAAATAAAAAGCGGCGATAGCCTAGTTGGGAGTGGAACGGACTGCTAAGACGGATGTCCGAAAGTTCAAAACCCAAGGGCACACACCTCTGACTTTTCTAAAAGTTATGTGTGTATTCTTTGTGAATTATTGCTCGCTTTAACGGTGAAGGAAAACATCGTGAGGAAACCTGTATACCTGAGAAGTTCTCTGAATTTCGAAGGTATGTGAAGTGCGCCAACCCGCACTAGGCCAGCGTGGTGGACTAAGGCCTAAACCCTCTCAGTTGTAGAGGAGGCCCGTGCTCAGCAGTGGGCAGTATATAATACAGGGCTGGTATGGTATGGTAACGTACAAATTATCCTTCCTTCTTAATCCTTACATCTTCAACATCATCATCAGCCACATGACGTCCATTGCTTAACATAGTCCTCCCCTAAAGATTTCCAAACGGACCTGTCAAAAGCGGCCCGCATCCAGCGTGTTCGTGTTCATCCTTACATACTTTAATACAAAGTCACCTGCCGCCTCTGTACGCGATAAACTCAAAAACTGCTGAACGAATTTCGATGAAATTTGATTTGGAGATAATTTGAGACCCTGGGAAGGCTTGCAATGCAATGCAATGCAATCAGCCCTGTATTATATAATGCCCACTGCTGAGCACGGGCCTCCTCTACTACTGAGAGGGGTTAGGCCTTAGTCCACCACGCTGGCCTAGTGCGGGTTGGCAGACTTCACATATCTTCAAAATTCTTATAGAGAACTTCTCAGGTATGCAGGTTTCCTCACGATGTTTTCCTTCACCGTTAAAGCGAACGATAATTGATAAACAATACACACTTAACTTCGAAAAGTCAGAGGTGTGTGCCTTGGGTTTTTGAACCTCCGGACATTGGCTCGGCAGACCGTTCCATTCCCAACTAGGCTATCGTCCACTAGGAAGGCTTAGGCTACTCTTTATCCCGGGAAAATTTATAGCGGGACTTTTATCCCGGAAATGTTGTTTACGCTGGCGAAGCCTCGAGCAAACGACATAATACAAAGGAAATTTCTAAACAGATTTAAATGGACACACGTGTGTGTGTCCAGTGTGTGTACATTCACACATTTCACCCCCCAAGGGGTAGACAGAGGCGCAACTAAATGCACCCACTTTTCGCCATTCGTATTCCGTCCTATGATGTGATAGGGAGCAAATCTATTGCTATATCCGGTACAAATTCCAGACTCCGGGCTGATACTGAAATGAAAAATTCAATATCACTTTGCCCGATCCGGGGATCGAACCAGATGGCGTAGTAATACAACTACGCCATCGAGGCAGATTGAAATGGAATTTGACTAATAAATAGAAATTTCTTGTATTAACATAATAAATGCTACTTTTTATCCCAGTTGGTCTTCTATCCTTATTACCAAGGCAAAGCCGCGACCAACAACTAAAAAACATCCTTCACAAAATTAAACTCAACACAAAAAAATCACGCATTTCACGACAAACTTTAATAAGCCACTCGTATTTACGTGATATAAAATCAATGCAAATATTTAACTACGCTAACTCCAGTCGCTGGCGCAAGCCACTTGCCCGCTAATTGGCGAGCGACGTTGGTCCGCCTTTGTTGGGCGAGTTAGTGACCGGAAACCCGATGTTTTGAGTTATTCCTACTCGCTGAGAGTATGCAAACTAGTTTATGTACATGTAATAAAATTTACTTTCCGTGTCTGTAGATTATTTTTTTTGGTAAAAATATAATGAAATGCAATCATTCCTGTATTATATACCGTCCACTTCTGAGCACGAGCCTTTTCTACTACTGAAAGGGTTAAATTATTGGAAGAAAGAAGAAAAGAGAAATCCAGTACGGGTAATCAATATTTTTAACGAGCATTTGCCCGCGGCTCCGCCCGCGTGAATGAGTTTTCCCGGGATAAAAGTCCCGCTTTATTTTTCCGGGATAAAAAGTAGCCTATGTGTTAATCCAGGACATGATCTACTCGAGGGCCAAATTTCATCGAAATCCGTTCAGTAGTTTTTGCGTGAAAGAGTAACAAACATCCATACATCGATACATCCATACATCCAAACTTACAAACTTTCGCGTTTATAATATTAGTAGGAGTAGGATTAGTGTATTGTTTTTTGTTCTCATGTTCACTAATGAAGTATCCAAGCAGTGATTAGTTAAAACACGGGTTGTAAGCATTTCAGTAGGTATTATGTTTTATATTTCTGTCCACCTTGCAGTGGACTTCATGTGACTGATGATGTTTTACGTTTAATATTAAATGACCCAATTGCTTTATATATATAATTCTTAGTCTTATATAAGGGAATCAAATGTGCTTCATCATACGTCTCCAGACCTCGAGATTGCTCTAAGCTTAATGCATTGCATTCTATTCAGTATCCCTGACATATAAAAGCTTTTTTTATCTATCGAGATATACGATAATGAACGGAAGATAAATTTCTGCAACACGCTTAAAAATGGATGTTACACCTACCTCACATTAGACAGAGATACTCAGATGGAAGATGGATATCAGTGATTACATATTAATTGTTTCCTGTTCGACTCTACAACTACGAACTCATCTAGAGCAAAACATAATCAAAAAAATTGAAACCTAACATTACCCATGGCATTGATTCATTCCCAAACTCGCAAAGCAAAAAAAATCTAAATAAACGTCAATGGTAATTCAAGTTTAACCTTTAAATTCAAGAAACACGTAATAAAAACGGCGAGTATACTCATTAAGCCCTTACGTGTCGGGAATGGGTCGCATGCATGTCACCGGCCCCTTGTTTACATTGGAACGAGCCCTTTGAATTTTAAGCGATACGTTTTGCTGAACGAGTATTTTTCTTCGCTGTTTGATACTGGCCGGTATGGTTTTAAAGTTTTAGAATTCTTTTTTTTTTTTTTTTATGGCACTTTTATTCACATTTTGCCAATGTCAAGTTTGGGTTGTCTTTTTTTATTATCTGTAGTATGTCGAAGTAAAGCAGCGGCTACCTTACCAAGACTTTATCGAGGAGTTTTGGCGGCAACAAAAAAAACACTTGATTAGCACGATTATTTCAATTCACTTCATTTGAGCTCTTTAATAGAAGTATATTGGATAATATACCACCATAATTATGCAATATAACACTAAGTATCACCAAAATAATGAATTAAAACAAGAGCACCTCTGGCGGGAACTTGGAAGTGTCATGAGGTGCTCTTGTTTTAATTCATTATTTTGGATCTGAATCATATTCTGAATTTAATTGTCTTCAATTCGTTAAAGTTGTGAACAATATAAAAATACATAAGAACAGAGGTGTTTTTAAAATATAGTACCAAAAATTATAAAAATCCATTTACACCCAGTTACACTTTGAACAAAATATCGTGTTTCATCCGATTTCACTAAATATTGTTCAAATATCAAAGAAATCATTACGATCCAAAGAGGCTGAGCAAACAAATCGCTCGACCCGGACCAAACAATCGCACGACTCGGTTAAACAGCCGAACAATAGAACCAAATATCTTATAACAATTTCATTTAATTAAAATCATTTTGGAAATTATCTTGTGTATCAAATGATTTTGTGGAATTGGACCGTGAAAATTTTATAATGTTATTAAATTATTACAAACATTAGAACAACAATAATTTATATTCATTTTTTTTTATGGCACTGAATGACGAGACGAGCATGCCGTTCGCCTGATGGTAAGCGATACGACCGCCCATAAACAGTAGCAACACCATACAGCACCTTGAGTTACAGAGTACTGTGTGGCATTCCACTGCGCTCGTCATCCTGAGACATAAGATGTTAAGTCTCATTATGTCCAGTAGTTACACTGACTACAATGTCCTTCAAACCGAAACACAACAGTGCATGCACACTGCTGCTTGGCGGTAGAAATAGACATTGCGGTGGTACCCACCCAGACGGACTCTTACATATGAGAGACCTACCACCAGTAAATTTACGAATTCGGTGATTTTTTTGCATTAATTTATGTTACATGTTTGAATTAACATTCGAATTTTAAACTCCGCAAAAATATCAATAGTCACTCACAAAATCATAGAGTATCTAAGAACACAAAAGCCACACCAAATGACAATCAAAATTCTTTCAAACGTAATTGGAATGTTTGTAATTTGCCTCACGATTTCCACTCTAATAAATTAAAATAATTAAGACAAAAATCAGTGAACGACTCGGAGTGGGGGACACTAATTTCGGCATAAATATTAAGGTCGAACGTTGAATTTTAAAGGCAGCAATTTGGACCTACACTCTTATCCTGATCGCGGGATAATTTATCTTAAGGAAAGAAAGGGGTGGGCTTGAGGCGGGGGGCTGCGACGCGGGTGGGGGTGCTCACCCAAAAATTGGGTAAAAATGTTGCCAGCGAGCGATTAAACCGTCGGGGGAGATGCGTTGTATTAATCACCACCCGCTAGCAGTCGTCTTCGAAGATTTTTCGCGGGATCTCTATAGAGTTGTTGGTTAGGATAGTATTATTCCATATTTTTGGTTTAGAAATACACTAAGAAATGAAAAATTGTTGAGGATAACCCGCTTTTGTATTTAATTAATTTTTATGTATGTTCCAGTATTTCTCAGTCATATACTCATTTTTAAAACAACCTTTTCATTCTTCTGATATAATTTAAAATTCGAATAAATGTCTCAGTACAATCAATATTATTAATACCCTGACTATGATATGTAAGAAACGCCATTGCAATCAATAGAAATCACTTCCATTATTCATAGCGAAACTTTTTTTTTTTTTTTATGGCATAGAATGACGAGACGAGCCTGCCGTTCGCCTGATGGTAAGCGATACGACCGCCCATAAACAGTAGTAGCACCATACAGCACCTTGAGTTACAAAGTACTGTGTGGCATTCCACTGCGCTCGTCATCCTGAGACATAAGATGTTACGTCTCATTATGTCCAGTAGTTACACTGGCTACAATGTCCTTCAAACCGAAACACAACAGTGCATGCACACTGCTGCTTGCGGTAGAAATAGACATTGCGGTGGTACCCACCCAGACGGTCTCTTACATATGAGAGACCTACCACCAGTAAAATAACTAATCATAACTAGGGAGCGTACTAAACACCTCTATACAAATCCAGCCGCGTCCGTCTGTCCGTAGAAGGCGGGGCGGCCACCTTGGCTTTGTTTTAATATTTTCGCAGGCATTATGAAGGGTTTCGTTGCTTTCAAATAATTCGGCTTCTGCTTCTGAAGTTTTGATAAAAGTTTCAGTCTATCAATAATTAACGCGAGGCTTGGTTTGCTGATGCGATTATAAAGGTTGTGGTTGGTTATCTCGGTAATATTTTTTGCCCTCAAAGCTACGTCGAAGTTTTGACGGGTCACTTATCTTTAGTAATTACGGACAATCGTATTGTCTCTGAATTAGGGACTTAAGAATTAATTTTTGTTTTTAATAAGCATTAAAAATTGTTTGATTCTACTTGCGGGAACTCTACTACTTGAATAATCAATATTTACATATTTTATATATTTTCTTTTAAATTTAAAAACACACTGACTAAATTACTTTTCTAGACTAAAAGTGGACGATAGCCTAGTTGGGAATGGAACAGTCTGCCGAGACAATTTCCAGAGGTTCAAAATCCAAATCACACACCTCTCACTTTTCGAAGTTACGTGTGTATTGTTTATCAATTATCGTTCACTTTAACGGTGAAGAAAAACGTCGTGAGGAAAACTACATACCTCAAAATTCTGCATAAGAATGTCGAGCGTATGTGAAGTCTACCAACACGCAGTAGGCCAGCGTGGTGGACTGAGGCCTAACCCCTCTCAGTAGTAGATGAGGCCCGTGCTCAGCAGTGGACAGTATATAATACAAGGCTGAATGCATTGCATTGATTACAAACAGAATTTGTGTCCAACACAATTTACCATTTCCGTAACACACGAAACGTACTTCATTTCCAATGTTTAATAGGTACATACCTATTCAATAGAGACACACTCAAGATGCTTTCAAAATCTAGACACAAGTGCGTTCAAAACAATTAGAACAATATTCTCTGTATCATAAGATAACATTTAACAATACAATATTATAAGTATCTATTATAAGCCTCCAAAATATCTATTAACGCTCAAGCGTCAAGACCTATGATATTTTAATAAAAATGTGTAGATATGGCACTTATACTGCACTCGGCTTTCAAAACGGCACATTATCGCACACACAGTTTACATCAAACTATAATATGACACGTGAAAGTAATACGATACCACCATATCACCATACCAGCCCTGTATTATATACTGCCCACTGCTGAGCACGGGCCTCCTCTACAACTGAGAGGGTTAAGGCCATAGTCCACAACGCTGGCCTAGTGCGGGTTGGCAGACTTCACATACCTTCGAAATTCCTATAGAGAACTTCTCAGATATGCAGGTTTCCTCACGATGTTTTCCTTCACCGGTGAATAAAGTAATACGATACATCATAATTATAGAACTAATCATAATTACATAACTACCTCGGTGTCGTAGTTGTATTACGGCACGACTGTAATGCTGAGGTCTCGGGTTCGATCCCCGGGACGAGGAAAGTTATATTGGACTTTTCTATTTAGTATCAGCCCGGAGGCTCGCCCCCTATCACATGATGGGACGGAATACGCACGGCGAAAAGTGGGTGCACTAGTTGCGCCTCTGCCTACCCCTTCGGGGATAAAAGGCGTGAGTATGCGTATAATTATAGAACATTTTATCGAACATTCTTTAGACGACCAACTTCAACTGGTTCTGACACGAAACTAAGGCCGATTGTACTAATTAGTTCAATATTAGCGTTCCCCTTGCAGAGCAGAATGTTTATAACGCATCTACACCTTTCTCTTTAAACGCCATTGGTCAACACCATGTAATTTTTATAACTAAAGCCCCAAAACACTCACTAATTTAAATCCATCAGAATAACGTCATAAGAAACTAAACCGAAAATAAGCAAGCTCATTTGTGTCGGTGCCAAATTCGCACACACGCACAGCACACACACAGATGACATGTCCCAAGATATAGTATGAAAGAAGAACGGGAAACTTCCACAAAATTTGTTCACCCAAATGACTACGCTTGTTTTTTGTAGGTGGGTGCTTATGACTTCGCGATAGAAATGTGTGGATACGGCGGCAGTTGTCAAGGAAATTCTTTTGTATTTTTTTAAACAAACGAATGTTTTTAATTTGTAAGTTATTAAAAATGCGTGATTCTCTTCTTCCGCTATCTATGTGTGATTTTGGATTCCTTCTATACAAAGGTTGCCTGGAAGAGATCGCTTGTAGCGATAAGGCCACCCATTGAACGCCATAAATTTAAGGAAATTGTATAATTTTTAATTATTATTGTATTTTGAAATGGTTACAATAATGAATATTTGTATTATTGTATTTTTAAAAAGAAATTACAATTTCCAGAGCAGTGAAAAATATACGTAAAATAAATATATCAGTTCTAGTCATTGTAGAACGATTAAGCATAGATATTGTGATTGATACAACCTCTTCATCGAGAATAATTACTGTAATATGAATTATTAAAATTTCGTCACATGAATAACAGAAATAAATAGCTTCACCGTGGTATTTATACACTCTATAACCGAAAAATATTATTATTAAAGCATTTGATGTTTTTTTTTTATTGCACTGAATGACGAGACGAGCATGCCGTTCGCCTGATGGTAAGTGATACGACCACCCATAAACAGTAGCAACACCATCCAGCACCTTGACTTACAAAGTACCGTGTGGCATTCCACTGCGCTCGTCATCCTGAGACATAAGGTGTTGATGCTGATGCCCTTGGCTCACAAGCCAGGCTAATTTGACTTATTATACCGGCTTAGTACTCCATGAAATATTTTTTTTATTAAATATGGAAATTTTATGGGAAGTTCATCATAGTAACATTCATAGACAGACAGCATGACATTAAGATACCATACATTTGAAAAAATAATCACCCACCACATCCACACAACACTAGCGCACCCTAACAAACTTATTAAGATTTCTTTTCTTTTTAGTCTGTACGTGGTTAGCGACGTATGACGCAAGCTAACGGCCCGAGGGGGGTCGGAACGAGCGGGGGCCATCGGGGGGCAAACCCCCCGCACGCATGGCCGCTCTCATGATTTAAGCGCAGGGATAAGAATGAAATTAAAAATACATCCTTAGGGTGCCAGGGAGACATATATGCAAATGAACCCCCCCTCGTAAGATAGGGGGCGTTTTTTGTTAGGATGCTATTAATTTGGGGTGTAGGCTATGGACGCTTTCTTATACTTTCTTTACCTTAAATTATGTAGGGAGGATATGAAGTGTGTTCGGTTTTATTAATTTTCTTACGTTTGGTAAAGTTATGTGGAAATATTTAAGGAAAGTACAATTTCGATTTAGATTATTCCAAAATTTATTCGGTTTTTTGAATAAAATATAAAATTAGGCTGTTTAGAAGGCTCTGTATGAGCCTGTTTTAAAATGCCTCAATAAACTCTAATCGTCGAATATAATATACGGCGACCAAATACATAACTATATTTCCAAAATGAACGGTAAACAAAAGAATACTATGATACCTTGTCAATTAATTACCTTTAATACCTTTAATTATCTATTACAAGTAAACTTTATTTGACAGCTATCGTATTAAATAACTAATGTAGATAGAAATCATGTTACATTTTGAGCATAGATTAGAGTGATTTTTGTATTTGTTCGGCTTATACATTTAGGTATGTGAGGAGTCGCATTTATAAGCAAACGGTATTCGGCCCTGTCTTATATTTTAACTGGTGGATAACATTTACTTCAACAATATGAAAGGCCCTCAGAACTTGTAGTCCATTTTATAACCACCGATGTGAAATGTGAATGCCAATATTGTTGTCTTTTACCATTATCCCACGAAAACCATGATGCAAAATTGTATGCTTATTTCTATGTTTGTCTCGCTGAGGGATTTTTTCAAGTAAACTCAAAAGAGTAATAAAATAATTTCTAACACACATACTATTGTACACGGGCGCTTTCACAAAGGGGGGTCCTAGGATATCAAAATTTCTGGGTCGTGCGTGGGTTCTTGCCGCTCCATGACACCGTACATTTTGTTGTAAGGTAAGGTGGGGTCCAGACCCCTAAACCCTTATATACGCCCATGCTGTTGTATCCATGGAAATTGAAACTTAAATTTTTTACATCCAGCATCAAGAAAACTGATAAAAAAATACATTTATGCATTTATCAACTTAAAATAAATACACAATAGAAAAAGAAAACTCATCGAATAAAAAGCGTCCTATTCTCGAAAAACGTAACAAAGTGATTCTTGAGCGTTTAGCGATAATATCGACAGGGGGTGTTGGAGTGGCCCGCCGTGTTTTCACACATTCGACATTCATCGCGATGATTTGCGTTTTACACGAGTTAGGATTGTCTTCCAGTAAATATTGTCTTACACTTGTGGTAAGTATCTCGTATGCGAGGTGCCGTCAGGGTAGGTACCACCGCAATGTCTATTTCTACCGCCAACCAGCAGTGTGCATGCTCTGTTGTGTCCCAGTTTGAAGGACATTTTAGCCAGCGTAATTACTGGGCATTATGAGACTTAACATCTTATGTCTCAGGGTGACGAGCGCAGTGGAGTGCCACGCAGTACTTTGGTATTCAAAGTTCCGTATGGTGGTACTGTTTATGGGCGATCGTGTTGCTTACTATCAGGCGAGCGGCATGCTCGTCACATCATTCAAATACAACAAAAAAATATTTCAACACCTTTCTTCAATATCTATTTAAATTGTTTGTAAGACTTATGCAAGCATAAAAAAAATTGTGACGTCAGTAAAAACGCTACATCATGATTTACATAATTTTCTTCTGTTCTCCTCTTTGATAATAATAATGTAAAAATATAATATAGCAAGTGTAGTTGTAGTAAATTAAGTGCTTTAGACGCCTTCTACTACACAAAAACGAAGTTCTTCGACACAGCATACTACACAGGTTACGTTAAACACATTCAAAAATACTTCAGAGATCGGTCTGCCATATTAACTAACTAGCATTGCGCGCGGCTCCGCCCGAGTGGAAAAGTTTTTCCGGAATAAAAAGTACTCTATAGCACTCAGGAGTAATGTAGCTTCATATTAGTGAAAGAATTTTCAAAATCGGTCCAGTAGTTCCTGAGATTAGCGCGTTCAAACAAACAAACAAACTCTTCAGCTTTATGTAAAAAGTATAGATTAATTTTGTTAGTGTTAGTATATTTGTATCTATTACCGTACACAGTGTGTAAGCCCGCCATATTAGTCTTCGTTAGTATGTCGCGATCCGTGATCAGCCTCTGTGTATATCCGATTACAAACAAACGGACATAATCGTATCAAATGATAAGAATTAATCATCGCTCGTCAGTCAATACTTTAGTCCAAGAACCGATTTCTTGAAGTGAAAACTTCTTTAGCGGCGTTTAACACTTTTGGGATGGGTATAAAATGTTAAACTCGCGTTAGGATCACGTGACCCTGATCGAAAATGCGTAGGAGGTTTTACCATCCTTTACTAATATGAACCTTAAATACAATGCGTAGAAGCTATAATTCTTAAACGTTTACATTTTATTTATTTACTTCATTAAAACCATCCCTTACTAGTATGAACCTTAAATACATTGCGTAGAAGCTATTTCCCCAGCGTTGGCACGGCACGAGTACAAAAGAACGTAACATGTTTTTTTCATATTTTGGTTTATTCTACTTTGGTTGTGATGACCATTGCATTTCTGACATTTATCAAAAACCAGACTAAACGTGCGTTGCTCGCGTTTAAAAATCTACTTTATGTGGTAGGCGTAAGATCGAATGTGTGTTGTTTGGAATGGTCTACCATTCCAAAATATTCAAAAATGCACAACGTAAATGTTCAAGTTTTCACTTCTGCCGGCACTCTCGGAGTGCAACCCGTTCTTTTTTGGTGTTAGATTAGGTACGGTATTAATTAGCGTGCTTATATAAAAAAATCGCATCAATATTACATACACAAAACCCCACAATAATTCATTATGCCTAACACATAGCTGTGTATATCATAAAACGCAGTGTGCCCCTGCTTATCGCATTTGTGAACCGTATGAGGGGATTTATTGTCTCCGAGCGTCGACATCCGTAAGCAAATTGGATAATACGCGGCGGATTTTAAAATATAACTCCTCGTGGGGATTTGTAGTTAATATTTTACCTCTTTTTCATTTGTGGTGTGGAGAGATGATGCAGGCTTTTCTCTTTATATATTTGTAACTATTACAAAGTTTTGGTTTTCATGTATGATCATATTTTGAGTTGTTATCATTTGATCCGTGAAATTAATGTTAGTGATATGTGTCTTGTTACTTTAAAAGTGTTGTGTGATTAATTAAATTAACTTTTATTTTCAGTTCCATTCGCTTTAATTCGTTCAGAGAATAGCCTTGAGATAATAGTCAAGAATCGCTACAAAAGTTAATTGATTATTTATTATATTTATTAAAATTAAGGTCAATAACATGTCCTAAAATCATATTTCTGTCAGCAATCTACAAATCTCATAAACACTTTTCATTTCACTCAACCGAATATCGCCCACACCTGCAATTTCCTCAACAGTATAATGAAAAAAGAAAGAAACCATGAACTTTGGCTCGTTCATGCCTCGCGTAGCAAAGGGCAGATCGATGCTTGTCAAACAATAAATGTCACGTCCATTCCCTCACGTTACCGTGCCGTATATGGACATGTCGTGATCGACAATTCTGATCTCTATGGCTTTTAGAATAGGGAATTTCGTGGTGAAAATGTACGTTGCAGGAATTCGCTTCCCGATTTCTTTGAGGTGCGAGCCGTGTCCCAATTTTTTGAAGCTAAAGACATTAGAAATGGCGTGAGTGATTATTGGCGAAATAGGCTTCTGACGATTTTGACAAGTTACTTTCTTGATGCATATTTAAAAATTAATTTAATATTGAATTGATATACACTGTAGTGTTTCGTTCATTGCATAGTTCTGCTAATTACTTGTTATAAAACAGGTGATCCAAAAAACCTCAAATCTTACCAGCTTTGGTGTCGATTACGATTAAATTTATACTCCTGTAGGCATTCAAAAATATATTTTAGTACTAGAATCAATTCCTCTATCTTACATCTGTGTGTCTAGTGTCCAATCTAGCATGACCGATAGCAAGTGAAAAATAAATTGCGAAGGTTTCCATTGAAAATAGTAATATAATAGTTCGTTGTAATTCTAATCTGACCTCTATAGCATCGAATCTATATTACTCTTACATCTGAGTTTCAAGTAACAATCAAGCATAACCCATACATAGCATGAAAAAAATTGCAAAAACCTCTCCAATTCTAATAGATTTGTAATTTTAATTTAGCGTTTATTAACTCCAAAACTATTCTTTTCTGCTTTGACCCTCAACTCCTAGAAAATTTCATCATGTAAAATCATAAAACAATCCAGACAGCGTTCATTAACAACTATTCAGCCATTCTTCGCCCACGAACGCATGACTTACAGCGGTTTGTCATACGGTCGCAACGTCTGTCGCCTATTCATGATTAATGCTTTTCTTAATTACGAAGTTATCGTTCGGAAACGGGGGTGATACATGTGTTTCCTTAATTTACATTTCGTTTACTTTGGATTTTGTTACCGATGTTTACGCTGGTAATGGTTAGAGTGATTTGGTTGGTGTTATTAGGATTTTTGTTGACAGTATTGGTTACAATTACTGATGTAAAGTGATAGGTTTTCGACACTTTTGTAATTATTGAGTATGAGTTCGTTTAATTCAAAATTCTATGTATTATTCCTAATAGAAAGAGATATTATACGTGACCGTTTACCATTTAACGCACTAATTAATATTTAATCAACCGTTTTGTCAATATTTTTTTATAGCATTGAATGATGAGACGAGCATGCCGTTCGCCTGATGGTAAGCAATACGACCACCCATAAACAGTAGCAACACTATCCAGCACCTTGATTTACAAAGTACTGTGTGGCACTTCACTGCGCTCGTCATCCTGAGACATAAGATGTTAAGTCTCATTATGTCCAGTAGTTACACTGGCTACAATATCCTTCAAACCGAAACACAACAGTGCATGCACACTGCTGCTTGGCGGTAGAAATAGACATTGCGGTGGTACCTACCCAGACGGACTCTTACATATGAGAGACCTACCACCAGTAAACTTCTCTCACTTTCTTACATCAGATTAGTTATACAAATAAACAAAACACTGAATCAGTTTATCACTATTCATTGATACATCAGTTTACAATAATTATACAGCTTACATGATGTCACCCAAAACATCCAAGAAACTAAAAACGAATCTCAACACCTATTTGGAAAATTAAAAAACCAGCTTACGATAATCACTGGTTGGGTGGATCTTGGCGTCACTTTACACACTCGCGTCACGTCGCCCGCTCATTTGGATCCGTTCATCGATCGGAGACAAAGCCTCTGCAGGCCCCGATAAACGAATTAAGGAAATGGGAGATTTTTTATCTGGGCCGTGGGGGCGGCAATTCCTTCTTATGCGTCCCTCGCGATAATTAGGTGAGTGTCGATGTGTGTGTTTTGTTTTTAATTTTGGGGTGTATGGTGATTGGGGAGTGTCTTGGTGTTTTTTTTCTTTTATGTTATTATAATATTTCATATTTTTACAACGATTTTTTCTAATGTGATTTATTTAGTTGACGTATTGTTCGAATTAAAATAACTCTAATTCTTATTTTTTTTGGATATATGAGTTACTTGCATGGCTAAATTAACGCACGCAACAACAACATCCCTAAAAGTATTTTGCAATTTATACAAGCTAATATAAAAATATGTCGCGCTCGAGTGAGTGAATGATATCGACTTTTTAATATGAAGCAATACTACGGGCACAGATTCATAAAAATTAGAATCGTTCGCAAATGAACGAACGCCTGTCCCCGCGACGCACATGTCTTAGCAAGGAGTGGCCGCGTGCAGTCTTGATACTTGGTACCATTTTAATTAACTTATAAAAATATTTTTTTTGTAAGTAGTTACATTTTTTTTTAGGTTATTAAGATTCAAAATTATGTGTATGTCAGTATCTTGATTTAAATATAGTTTAGATTGGACCCTTATACACAAATGATATATATCATTTTAAATTAGATACTTTTAAGTACTTACCCAAATTGCAGCACAATTTATATGTTGATGCTAAATTTGTGTTTTCTGTATTATACAGACAAAAGTAAATCAATCATACCTAATTATAAATACACGTGCCGTAATACACAAAACCAAACCATATTGTCTGACTATCAAAAACCCAAAAAGTCCCCCAAATCTCAATGTCTTAAAAGTATCAAGACTTGACCGCTCACACACAACACTTTTAATTTTCCCTCCTTAAAAAAGGGAGGCCGGCGGTGTTTTGGGCCCGTGTGTGGAGGCCGGGAGGTGGACCCCCCGCCGGGGTGCGGTAATCAAGGCACGCAATCTTCGGCGAACCCTTAAAAACTTTAAAACTCATCGCCGCCTTGCGCTGCACATATACACATGTTTATTAATGTAATTTTCTTTCGGCTGGATGTTATTTGTAAGGTCCGTGTTTTGGTAACACAAGATGAAATTTTTTGAAGATCAGAATTGTAGTGTTAGAGGCGGTGGAAAATTTTGAAAATATAAATATGTGAGCTAATAAGGTTTAGAATTAGAAAGTTTTAATAGACTCGAAGTTTTTCTTACATGAAATTTCACTGATTATATAGCTATAAGTTTATACGTACGTATTTTTAAAAAAATTCAACCAATCTTCCAGCAGCTAGGTATTGGCTAAAATTTGCTGTGACGCAAAATCACGAGTGTCAAGTTTTTTTACAAATATACGTTATGTGTAGCATCTACTACAAATATATAAAATGTCTGCCTACAAATATATGTGTCTTTTTTTATACCATATGGTAAGCGATACGACCACCCATAAACAGTAGCAACACCATCCAGCACCTTGATTTACAAAGTACTGTGTGGCACTCCACTGTCCTCGTCAACCTGAGACATAAGATGTTAAGTCTCATTATGTCCAGTAGTACTTATACAGTACTTATCTCTGGGTCTCGTTCATCCACTAATCCAATCCAAAAATATCCTTAAATCTAAGACGAGCACAAGCTAAAATGCAGTACGTTTACTAAGCATTACCGCGTACGTATCGCGTGCCCTTTATTGGCCCATAAAATAAAATGGGATGCTATTTCGCTCAATTTAATTGCCTACATTAAAATATGCGTGAAATTTGTTTATTTTTTCGCTGGAGATATATTGAAATGGTTTTGCTTTAGCATAAAATGTTGCTATGTTTGGTAAAGTTACGAAATGTTGAACGCCGCAAACACATCGTCTTTTCTTTACTTTAATCTTGTATTACGCACGCACATTGCAATTTCTTAAATTTGTTTCCTATTTTAAACATAGGTACCTATATTTCTAAAGTCAACATTATATTATGAACAATATTTTTAAGACGTGACTTATTCCTCGTGGTAGCTTTAAGGAAATCACAAAAAATATCTAGATCTATTTATCGAATCATCAATCATTAAACTAAAAAATAACCCAAGCTGTAAAATAAAAAATAAACTGAATGAAATAAATATCTGTCAAAAAAGAACGAACGAAAAATGCCACACACGCACCGCGAAAAGTTCATTAAACGCAACGAAAGAACGTGTGCGTATCTATTAGCTGTGTGTGTGCATACGCAAACAGGGGTTTTAATTTTTGGGGGTTCTTTAATGACACTTCTTCGGCATCGATTTTAGCATACTCCGAGGGTTACTCTTTTGTTTTGCGTTATCGATTCTTGTTTTTTTTTTAATTCGAGTGCGTGCACACGTGGTGCATATGGGGGTAGTGACGTCATCGATTTATGGTATGTTATGTTGGAATTTATGGTTTCCTTCCCTTCTTTTGAAATAAAGAAATGTATAGTCATAAAATAAATTGATATTAACTTTCTAATCTAAATTACTTGAAAACACATCGCAGTTTCTTGTAATGAGTTACCATAGGCCATTTTATTGACTCAACCCCTATTCCCTATTACAAAATTTGCACACAATAATTTCAAATTTGACACTCGCCCAAATACTGGACTCGCTCCTTCGATATTACGAGAGAGTCATAATTCACCTCCGGTGCGCATTGCTAGAGATAACAAAATTAAGAACTCAGTATCAAGTGATACTAATAATTGTAACATTTTTCTCTAGTATTCATGTGATGAAGTATTTTTAATTTATTATAACATAATTGGGCAAGCTATAAAATTCTATTTAGTAGTCCCAAATAAAGTAATTATGAGGAGTTACAAAATTTCATCGAATATATAAATTTTAATCAAACTTGTATAAATCCATTCATAAAGTCAAAATATATAAACTATTTACATGATCTGGCAATAAATGATGAACTGGTGATGAGTGCACGATTGTTTAGTTGGGAATGGAACGGACTGCCGTGTCGAAGGTCCGCAGGTTCAAAACCCAAGGGCGCGCACCTCCGATTTTTTGAAGTTACGTGTGTATTGTTTATCAATTATCGTTCGCTTTAACAGTGAAGGAAAACATTGAAAATCTACATATACATATCCCATGTAGGTATTATATGTTTTACCAACCCAAACCGAAATGATTTTTGAATCTAATTTTTTTCTTTATCTGAATCTGCGGTCTGTACTGCAGCCTTACTCTACGACTGCCTAAGTTAAATTCGCACCGACGCTAAAACGCGATACACATTAAAACAAAATTAATACAAATTAAAGAAACGAACATCTGGATGAAGACGCGCCGATGAAAGGGGCAACCCCCCTCGAACCCCCCTAAAAATTTAATTCATCACGCCGTCCTGAGACATATCTCCTCTTGTCCCTTCCCCTTTTCTTGCGCCATTCTTTGCTTTCTTGCAAGCTTTTTCCGAGAGCAAGACGGGTATACGATGTCTGTATATATGGATTCAATTGTCACTTAAATCTAAACTCTATTGGCAGGGTAATACAGATTGGATTTCAGTATCTTTTAATTTCAGTTACGACGTTTTCAGTAACAAGATACACGCAGGCTGTTTCAGTCGTTCGCATAGAAAGCTTAAAACAAATAAAGCTTGAGATAAGGTTTTGTAGGATGTTTGTAGGTGATCAAATGGCGATATATCTGCAGGCGGCAGTCATCAAGGCTCATCTCGTATGCACTGATAAGGGGAGTCTTATCAGTACTCAACGTCAAATTGGTACATTAAAATACGCTCTTTAACGGTTTTACTAGAATAATATTTTATTTTTGAGGGTAGATGGAGCAGCAGGTCGCTTGATGGTAAGGACCACTGTTACTAAAAGTATTGCTACGAAAAATTTGGTCGGACCGACCCTAAGAATGAAGAATGGATTTTGATGACGGCCACCTCATACAAACGAAACATAACCGAAAAACTGACACTTTACAATGATCGTCTATGCGACAGTGGTAGGTAGAACCCACATATATACTAATATAAAGAGAAAAGATTTGATTCTTTGTTTGTTTGCATTGAATAGGCTCC
This sequence comes from Sphinx pinastri, assembly GCA_947568825.1. Taxonomy (NCBI): domain Eukaryota; kingdom Metazoa; phylum Arthropoda; class Insecta; order Lepidoptera; family Sphingidae; genus Sphinx; species Sphinx pinastri. The sequence goes on along the minus strand of OX387631.1, from coordinate 12,872,210 downwards.
GAAACTACTGGACCGATTTGAAAAATTCTTTCACCAAAATAAAGATACATTATCAGTGAGTAACATAGGCTACTTTTTATCCCAGGGAAATATAAAGCAGGACAGGGTTGTTTCTATCACGAAGTGATATAGCGTATGTTCCACCCACGTATTTTGTTCTCAAAATAAAATTAACCTATAGCATTCAGGAATAACGTAGCTTCTATTTCTTACAGAATTTTGAAATTCAGACTAACCAATGCAGTTTCATGCATTCCACTACCTCAGTAAATCTGAGCGTATACTAGCGCAAAGGTGAGAAAATACAACACAACGCAGACTATTTACTTTGCGTTGCGTGATGTATCATCATCATCATCAGCCCGTTGCAGTCCACTGCTAGACAAAGGCCTCTTTCAAGATACGCCACAGAGCCCGGTCTGCTGCTTTATGCGTGATGTATACAGACTGCCAATTCGCGCATATCCAAAAAAAACAAGTTACTTTCCTACAAAATAACAATGTTTCTAACCTAGATTTTAATGCTACTGAAATAAATAAATGAAATAAATGACGAGACGAGCATGACGCTAGCCTGATGGTAAGTCATGCGACCGCCCATAGACAGTAGTAACACCGTATAGAACTTATAATTTCAATGCTGCGTGGCACTCCACTGCGCTCGTCGCGTCGGTCGTCACACTGAGGCATAAGATGTTAAGTCTCATAATGTCAAGTAATTATTCTCATAAATAATGTTTGTTTTTATATTTATTATTTATTTATTAAACACTTTATTGTACATCAAACTAAGGTGAATGTATAAACATAAAATAAAACTAAGATGATAAAAACACAAGTACAATTGGCTGTCTTATCGCATTCCGCAAATTCAATTCAAATTTATAATTGGTTCCTAAAATGCTACGAGCTAGGGTAATCGTTTTAAATATTATAGATGCCCGTACGACTCATGCGCAGAGATGGATCAGTACAAATCACTAACTTTCTGCGTTAAGCCGTCCTGTACCTACACACAACACGCTAAGGTCAAATATTTAATAACATTATATTTAACAACGTATCAATTTTTAAAGCCAAAAATAATCCTAATCGATATGCATTAACCGGTAGGAGTAATGTATGTAATTTGCGAAGATTAATTTCTGGCAACTGGCTACCTGATAAATGCATAACAAATTTTATCAAAAAAATGTGCCTAATAACAACTGTTTAGAAATACCTGGAACTTTTGACGCAGATTTATTTTTAAAACGGCAATTTTTTTTATGCAGTTTTCTTTCGGTCTCAAACGAAAGTCTTTCTGTAATAAATAATGAGTCAAAAATAATGCTAAGATGACGTAAGTACATGAACTAATATACGAAAACCATGTTCAATTTAAATTAGGCAACGACTCCAAAATTGGTAACCCGTATAAATAGGTTTTATGTGTTTTTAAGGCGGTAAATTTATTTGTTAATGCATTTTTCCTAAATAAAATAAAAATAAAAATCCTGGACACGTTCTGTCGTTTTTTTTTAACTTTGGCTAAGTAATATTTAAGTATAATTATTGACATGCTCAGATCTCACACCGCTGATTAAGAAAAAATGGTTCCATACGGTGATCTAGTTTGTAGAGTTCTAGTTATTCTCATACGACACCGGGCTCTATAGCGCAAAGAATGACCAGTAAATGAGAAACGAAAAGTCACGAATTCGATTCTATCAGATAATCTCACGAATAACTTTTTACTATATCGTTACTAACTATGCTACTTTGCAAGGCATCATAAACATCCCGTTTAAAAATATTATTTATAATGGACATAAAATATTAATCCAGTAAAAACCGTGAACCCTAATTAAGACCGAAAACTAAAGGGAACCTATCAAATGCCTAACTAAATATCAAAAAGCAAAACTGTCTCCGTCGTGGCCTTATCAAACCGCTTTCAATTAACTGGTAAATAACTCTATATACTTGTTAACTTTCCATATAACAAGTTAATAAACACATACAAGCGTACGATCGGAAAATGTCGAACACTCACATAAAACGCACACACACAAAATTCACGGTCGTACATAAAAGCGTCTTTCTTCTTGTATTCTTAATTAGCGTGTCGTGTCGCTCCGTCTCTCTCGCTCGCGAGGTGTTAATTAGTAGTGCGTCTCTGTCCCGCTTTCTTAATACATTCTTCCTCTCCGCGGTGTTTCTTTACGTTTTTATTTGTGTGCGTGCCTGTGTGCTGTGGTGTTTAATTTACATGTACTTGTATGTCAGTGTACCGACGCAGGACGGGTTGGTTTGTCCGAATGGTGGCTTAAATAGTTGTTTATTTTTTAAATTGTTATAAATACGTATAGATTGTTGGGATACATTGTTTGGATTAGGTTAAGATTTTGTGGTCATAATTTTTATAACTAAGACAGTGAATTTTTTATTTTAATTTTAGAAAATTTTAACTGCCTTGTCCTGGATAATTTTGACACACACACTCACGCCTTTTATCCCCGAATGGGTAGGCAGAGGCACAAGTAGTGCACCCACATTTCGCCGTGCGTATTCCGTCCCATTACGTGATGGGGGCGAGCCTATCGTCATATCGGGCACAAATTTTGATACGATACTAGATATTATTGCAATTTATCAAGTCATAAATATTATCGTATCTTGTATTCCGACCATTTCGTATAATCTAAAGTACAGCAATATTTAATATACACATAATTAAATTGTTAATTTGTTTTAAAAATAAAATAACGATTTTGAAGAAAAAAAAACCTTATTCAGTAGGTCCGTAAGTTGTACTAGTTCCTAATTCTCTTATTGCTTTTTTATGTTACTCTCCATCAATCCCTTTACAGCGCAAATATGTTCCATTGGCCATTTTCACAAAATTGTATTCTATTAACATAAATGCAATACTAATACGAATAAATAAAATAAATAAATAAATAAAATCATTTATTGATCAAATAGGCTTATTAAAAAGCACTTATGACAAGTCATGACAAGGTATAGACGAATAACAAAGGTACATATACCAATTAAATAAATTAAAGTACCTACATTAAATAATTGACAACCAGCACGGGCTGATAGGTACAGAGGAAACGGACATTGGGGACGGGAATAGGGCTAGGTAAGGAGAAGTGGAGCTGATATAAAAGAAAGGGAAGGAATATCTTTACATTACGAGGAAAGGAAACGCCATGGTCCTCGCCGGCGAGGATAAAAAGGTCCTAGCCTAGCTAACCTACCAGCCTTTCACTAGCTACCTAAGCGAGGACGACCCGAAGAAGAAAGGCAGAAAGAAACTCCGGGCTTAATTTTTTCGTCACAAGCTTTATACATTTACGTACTAATAATTTAAAGCCTTTTACCCATAATCCTCACCTCGATCCCAACCGCCGTCCGGGGGTACACCGGGTGTTTTATACGAATGTGGGTATACGCGAAAGGGTGTCAGCGGCGCGGGGCGTCCCGTCCTCGAGGGCGCGGGAGGGCGCGGAGGGGGGGAGCGAGCTACACATAAACACTTATAAAGTTTTTTGACAACAACCCCCGCGTCCGAGCCCCTCGAATTCGCTAATTTATGTTGCTTTTTTAATCAATACTGCTATAGGTTCCATCGGGTTTTCTTACGTAAGGGTTCATTTGTGAGTAAATTACCATTGTGTTCAGATTATTGAAGATGGCAAATGAGAAATGGGTTACTTATGTACATACATACACACTGACGCCTTTTATCCCTGAAGGGGTAGGCAGAGGCGCAACTAGAGCACCCACTTTTCGCCAAGCGTATTCCGTCCCATAATGTGATAGGGGGCGACCTTATCGCCATCTCGGGCACAAATTCCAGACTCCAGGCTGATACTGACTAGAAAAATCCAATATCACTGCCCGATCCGGGGATCGAACCCGGGACCTCAGCATTGTAGCCGTACTGTAATACAACTACGCCACCGAGGCAGTAAATGGATTACTTGATGGCTCATTATAATTCACCCAAATAATTGCCCTTATATTTCAGAACTTGAGGTATCGTCGGTGCCTCGAAGGTTTTAAATACTTTTTAAATTTGACATAGATCTATTACGTCACTTCAATAATAATGATATCACGATCAAGCTGATCTATTAATTCTGTAGACAAAATTCGGCAAACTTACCCACTGCACCTGATCGTAAGTGGAGACCGCAATGTCTATTTCTACGGCCAAGCAGCAGTGTGCGTGCACTGTTGTGTTTCGGTTTGAAGGACATTGTAGCCAGTGTAACTACAGGACATAGTGAGACTTAACATCTTATATCTCAGGATAACGAGCGCAGTGGAATGCCACACAGTACTTTGTAACTCAAGGTGCTGGATGGTGTTGCTACTGTTTATGGGTGGTCGTATCGCTTACCATCAGGGGAACGGCATGCTCGTCTCATCATTCAATACAAAAAATGTGTTAAGTAATATTTCCAAATAATCGCAGAATCCATGAGCATTGTCCATAGAAAAAAAAAAAAAAAAAACAAATTTAGTATACAAAAATACGCCGACATAAGATAAATAGGTATCACACGCACATCGCGATGAAACACCTACTTAACTCGTCAATCTTATCTTCAAAAATAAAGTTATAGCAATTTTCCATTTCGCCAGACCCCTCTACTTGCGTGAAAAAATCCGGGAAACAGCAAAACAAACTTGTTTTATCGTTCGCAAACAGAAAGCCATCACATTTCCATACGACAAACCGTTTGATCACCCGCAAATATAACTTGGTAACATACTCGTCCCTGCCGCTTTTCTAATGCTATTCTGATGCAGAATTTTGAGCTCTATGTCGAATGTCTAAGGATTTTTGGTGGGTATATGTATGGTTGGAGTGTTAACACGCAGCGTGATGGATGGTCCGCTTCACGCGTGACAAAACTGTCACGCTGAGGTTTCACGTGATTTGATTGACATACCCATGAATTCTTTATTTTTGAGGGGATTTTGGTTAAGTTACTTCATTTATAATATGAATTGATATATTTGAGCGTAGGGCCAGATTTTGAAATTTTCTAGGAGGCTTGGGCTCAATGTCGCTTTGGAATATCTATAGCTTACTAGGTGTTGCTTTCGACTTCGCACGCGTGAAATGCCACCTATAAAAAATCCAAAATATTTCCGAGAGCAAATTACCAGTGTAAAGGGGAGTCTCTATATTAATCCAGGTCATGGTCTATTCGTGTATGAAATTTCATTAAAATCCGTTTAGTTGTTTCTGCGTTTACATTCAAACGTTTTCACAAACTATCGCATTTATATTATTAAGTTAAGATATCTAAAAGAATATGAAAGAAATGTATATCCAATACGTTAATCGGAATTGCTTTGTAAAATAGTAATAATATCAGCCCTGTATTATATACTGCCCACTGTCGAGCAAGGGCCTGCTCTACTATTGAGAGGATTAGGGCCTTAGTCCAACATGTCATATACCTTTGAAATTTTTTTTGCAGCATGATCAGGTATATAGGATTCCTCACGATATTTTCCATCGCCGTTAAAGTGAAAGATAGTTGATAAAAAAAAAATTAATACACCACGATAAATCTCAAGCAATCTAGATGGGTTTTCAAATCAAAAATACACTCAATTAATAAATAAAATATACTCAATTAAAATACACCTGTTAATCAAACCTACGACACCAGTCTCAAGATCTAAGCTAATACAAGTCCTTAGAGATCGCAAAGCATTTACATATTCTCAACTACATGAACTCAGATTAATAACTAAAGTTATATACATAACAATCTAAAAACAAAATCAGAACTACGCATAAATGTCCTACTGTCTAGTATAAACAGACTGTTGAAATTAATAAACAAAACACGAACAAGTGGCCCGGCTCATATCGAAGTAATTATAACCACCGTTACTGCGCTCCGGTGACGTATCTACTCTCATTAAACGTGTAGGGTGAGTAGGTTTTCTGGAATTGTAGGATATTTTTTTATGGCATTGAATTACGAGACGAGCGTGCCGTTCGCCTGATGGTAAGCGATACGACCGCCCATAAACAGTAGCAACACCATACAGCACCTTGAATAACAAAGTACTGTGTGGCATTCCACTGCGCTCTCTCTCTTTATGTCTAGTAGTTACACTGGCTATAATGTCCTTCAAACCGAAACACAACAGTGCATGCACACTGCTGCTTGGCGGTAGAAATAGACATTATACTCTTGATATTCCCATATTCCAAAAGGTGTTCAATAATATTTCCAAATCCTCTCATGTCGTTGCAGGTTAAGTTGCGAGAATTTCCCCCTCATTCTCTATCACAGTGTTAACTCGCAACGAGGCCGCGTCACGTTAACTTCGAATAATTAGCGTTAAATGGTATTCTGTAGGCCAAATTCCATAGAGATAAACGCGATGAGTTACGTTACGCGCTTGTTACCGAGTTGTGAAAATAACGCGCGTCATAGAGAATAAGGGGGCTTAACTTAACTAGTGAGAGTCATAAAATGCGAGCCACTGTCAAGCCTGGCAGTTACAGTGGCTGGTGTGAGGTTGGGATAGTATCTCGTATCCCAGTTACCAGATATGGTCACTATAAGATGTTGTTAGGTTAGCTAATTACGTAATAACTTAAGACAAAAGGTCCCTTAAGTAGGGACTGGAGTTTTGGCGGGAATTTGGAAGTGTCATGAGGTGCTCTTGTTTTAATTCATTATTTTGGTGATATTTAGTTTTATATTGCATAATTATGGTGGTATATTATCCAATATAGTTCTATTAAAGAGCTCAAATGAAGTGAATTGAAAAAATTGTGCTAATCAAGTGTTTTTTTTGTTGCCGCCAAAACTCCTCGATAAAGTCTTGGTAAGGTAGCCACTGCTTTACTTCGATATACTATAGATTATAAAATAGACAAACCAAACTTGACATTGGCAAAATGTGAACACAAAATCCATTTAAAAAAAAAAAAGTAGGGACTGAATAAATTAACCGACTTGGTATTACATGGATCTCACAACTTCTTACGGTAGAAGAAATGAGTTGCGAGACTTGATCTTTTTTACAAGTTTCGTTTTTAATGGCACTTCCTTTTACATAATTCCATATCTAAATTTTAGCTACCGTTTTCGTCCAAAAGAACACAAAGGGCTCATTAAAAAGTATACCTTATTTCTTTTTCATATCCCTTCATATCCCAAACCATGGCCACAATAAGCATAGTGCACAACAGACAGGCAGCCTGATTCGCGCACCGACTCAATACCCGCCCGCGGACATTGTACCGATTTCAGACTACCTACATACCGTGTGCCACCGGCTTTATGTCTACACGAATTACATTTTCAATGCACGCTGTGGTTTATGACTGCTCGATTATTAGTAATAGTATTCTTTAATATTAGTAAGGTTTTAGGAGGCTTGAAAGTTCGCTAGGGATATCAATAACAGGACTTCATCGAAAACCTAAGACTTCAATATTATTTAACTAGCGAGCCGGCCCGGCTTCGCACAGTTTGCTAATTATCTATAGACATATATCTTCTAGTTGTCCGATCGCTACCTAACTTCACAGAATGACCCGGTGGACTAATCTGATTATTACCTAAAAAAACATTGAAATCGCTCCAACTGTTTTGTAGTACCTTGGGAATATACATACACACATTTATTTCTATACATGACTGCACATATACAGTATGTTTAGTCGAGAAACCTATTTAAATACACATTTTTAACTACTAATAAAAAAATCCAAAATTACTGAAAAATGACAGAGTAAACTTCCAAAAAATGTAAAAAGGCTCCCATACTGTGTGCTAGCTACTTGTTTGACCTATCTAATCGGTCATTACGTATGAATATGACTTTTCAAACTGGACTTAAGAAGGTCAGAATACCGAACGGATAAAAATCCCGAAAAAAAAGTTCATATATTTTATATATTTAGGACGAGAATCGAACATTGAATACCCTCCTTGCGATTCCTTGGCACGTTTAAGACAACAATATCTTTGTTATTACATTTCACAATAATTCCAGAACATTTAGCTACCGTTTTCGTCCATAACGAACGTAAAACACGAACGTTCTCAAGGTTTGTGAATAACAATAAAACGCACCGTATCCACTGATAATAGCCAATAAATAACGCAGTATGATCTAAGCCGGAGGTACCTCAGTAAATCGCGGTGTAATTTTTATAACGGTATTTATTTAAAATTGGAAGTATTTTCATTGTTTAAAGCTTCGACTAATTATATACCTAAATAGAGTGACGCGCTGCAATGAAACTAAAACAAACAGGCCAACTTTTCTTAAGCTAGTATACGTGACAGCTGTGTCATACGCTATCGCTGAATCATACTGCGTATTCTTGTGTGCGCGCATAATGATACCAGTTATTACATGGTTTCTATTAAAACGGGGAGAAAATTATATCCATGAAAAACAACAAAAATTAATTGACTCGAATTTATTTTGTGGGGAACAGTTCACCTCTATTTTTTTCGACGCGTTTGAAACGTTCAGTGTCTAGGTATATAATTAATCAAAGGTTTAAAGGTTCTAGATTAGTTTTGTAGCACCCTGTATCAATAATGTTAAAAGAAAAAGATGTAGATGCGTTATAAACATTCTCCAAATGGCAAATGAAAATTGAGCTAATTAGCACAACCGGCCTTAGTATCGTGACAGAATCTTTTGAAGTTATACGTCTAAAGAATGTTCGATAAATTAATGTTCTATATAATAATAATGAGAATTATGATATGCCGTAATGTTTTCACTTGTCATAATATAGTTTGTCAGTCGGTCGGTAGACTGTGATCCGAACACACGTATACAGGCGACTAGCGCTGTCTTTGTAAATTTGCAAGTGTTTCCCAAACTGTTCGTCATGTTCACCTGTGAGCGATGCGGCTCTGAAGCTAGAGACGGTGTGCAATGTACCCAATGCCTAAAGCACTTTGACTTCCCGTGTGCTGGTATAACAGAAGCCGGATACCGTAGACTTGGCGAGAGGAAACAAGCTATTTGGAAGTGCAGCTTATGCCGCGTTGGAGGCGTTAGATCTGTGAGCCCTGCTAATCCGCTCATCGGCGAATCAATGGCGAGTAAGTCCTTAACTCATAGTAACTTGGAGGATATTCATGTTGAGCTCAGAAAACTTTCAGATCAGATGTCTTCGCTACCAATGCTAATTGAAAACGTGAAATCTATACAAGCTGATCTCTCAGAGCTTATGGCTATGAAGAATGAGATGAGTGAAGTAAAGAAGTCTTTAGACTATGTTCATACTTCAGTTGATCATCTCACAGCAAGGCTATCTGAAATTGATCGTGAAATACAATCCTTGCAAAAAACTAAAATGGATATCTCGAAGCTGGAACAACGGTTGGACAAGCTTGAGACTTCCATGTGTGACAACGAACAAAGATCACGACTAAATAATATAGAAATAAAAGGGGTTCCTGTTACTTCTTCCGAGAACTTATTTAATATCCTCTACAAAATTGGCAAAAAGATTAAGTGTGAAATCACGAAAGAGCAGATCAATTACATTGCTAGAGTTCCGCAACGTAACAACAAGGATAACAAGAACATCATTGTATCACTACATAGTCGATATTTACGTGACGACTTTGTTTCTGCCGCTAAGAAAAACAAAACGTTGACATCCTCGGAACTAGGCCTGAATGGTGATAGTAGAATCTACATTAATGACCACCTCACTTTGGAGAACAAGCAGCTGTTGAACAAGGCCAAGATTCTAACCAAGGAAAAAGAGTTCTCTTACATCTGGGTAAAAAACTGCAAAATCCTGGTGAAAAAAAACGCTACGTCACCTACGCATGTAATCAAATCGGAATCAGACCTCAAAAAAATCTACTAACACTGTTTGTACTACTATTATACATCGTCTCATTTTTTGTTAATAGAACTAGTCACAATGGTTTGAGAAACATTGGTATGTATGATTATTCACTCACTCAATTAATGAGTCACGCTTTAGCTATTGTTTCTTTGACGCTCGGGACAAAGTTCGCTACCTGCTCTAGATGGATTTGCTTAATTGTTCCTTATCTGATAATTAATAGGGTTACTTTTTGCACGTTGATTGCCTCGCTTTGGAGTATTCTACCTTACTACAGTTTTTATTGTTTATTAAGTTGTGCCGATGTATTCATATTTGTTTTTGTTCGCGCTAATTACACTATTTATCTTAAACATTGCGCTCTGGCTCGCTTGCCTATTTATTTCGTTATTGCTATTTTATCATTATACTTTTATACGTTCCTACTGCATATGCGTAACTATATTATTATGTTTCTGCTACGTCTCTGCAATGCTGATTTATTATGTTGCTTACACGTTATAATGTATATATTACATGTTTGTTAAAAATGATTAAATTGTATTACCAAAATGTGCGTGGCTTGCGGACAAAAGTATCGAATTTTATAAGAAATGTCTGCTTGAATGACTTTGATGTGATCTGTTTGACTGAAACATGGCTCAAGGATGAATTCAGTAGCAGCGAACTCTTTGATGATAGCTACCTTGTTTGGAGGCGTGACAGAAACTACTTGGATACCGATCAGTCACTGGGCGGTGGTGTACTTATTGCTGTTCGCCGTAAATTTATTGCGGAGGAGCGTATAGACTGGCGTTCATCTGCCGAAGATATTTGGGTTACCATAACGCTAAAACGTTCGAAACCCAATATAACTTATAAGTTACATATTTGCACAACCTATATTTGCAAACAAAATTTAGGAAATTCATTACTCACACAGCTGGTATGTTATTATACAAAACTTAATGACGTTGTGTTGAATAATATTACTGATACATTTATCATTCTAGGTGATTTTAATTTACCCAATTTAAACTGGTGTCCTTCTAACGATGGGCATTCCCTTTTCCCAGTAAATGTGCATGGCCCCGTTCAGTCTGAATTTATTGACAGTCTGAATACCTGTAATTTATTACAATACAATGACCTTAAAAACTTTAATGACAGAGTATTGGATTTGGTTTTTAGTAACACTCACATAACTATTAATAAGTGTCTGGATCCTTTGGTTATCGAAGATCCGCACCATGTGTCTCTCAGTATCTTTGTAGACTTTGTACAGTATCATACCCTTCACACCCAACCAAGAGTTAAGTTCGTTTATCAGTCAGCCGACTTTGAATCGTTATCGAAAGAACTTGACAAGTTTGATTGGCATAACGATCTTATTAAAGGCACTGTTGAGGAAGCTTTATCTTTATTTTACTCCAGAATTGAGAGATTGCGTGACATTTATGTTCCAACTAAAATTTTAAAAAATACTAGTAAGTATCCTCCATGGTATAAAACTCCTTTGATAAAAATATTAAAAGAAAAATTTAAATATCACTCAAAATTCAAAAAATATGGCAATTTATCAGATCAAGATTCTTTTCTAATATTGCGGGATCGTGCTAAGTTGCTGGAAAAGGAAATGTTTGAAGGATACATTAAGGCCATTGAAAGTAATATAAATGCATCTCCTAAAGCTTTCTGGTCTTTCATAAAAAGCAAGCAGTCCTCTAACTCGTTTCCATCCTTAATGAAATACGGGCAGCGTTCTTCAGGTCAGGGAGATAACATCTGCAGCATGTTCAGTGACTTCTTTTATTGCAATTTTCTCCAAAACTCATCCACAAGTAATACTAGTCTCTTAGGTGGTTATCAGAGCGAATACCCGTACGAAACAGCCGCAGATATTGGCTCAATAGAAGTCTTAGGTGTTGAAGTGTTCAAACTACTCAAATCTACTGATTTAAACAAGTCCGCTGGCCCTGATGGTATTCCTCCTATATTACTGGTTCGCTGTGCTGGTAGTCTAACTTTGCCGCTAACCTTATTGTATCAGCGATCTCTCAATGAGGGAATAGTTCCTTATATCTGGAAACGGGCATTCATATCCCCTATACATAAAAAAGGTCCTAGGGATCAAGTAGAAAACTACAGGCCGATATCCAAGCTCTGCCTGTTTGCTAAGATTTTAGAGAAGGTGGTTTATTCTCAGGTTTACCATGGGCTCGTCCACTCTTTCAGCGATTATCAACACGGCTTCCTGAGAAATAGATCAACGGTATCCAATCTTATTACCTGCTCCGACTATCTGACACGTATTATGTCGGAACCCTCTCAAGTGGATGTAATCTATACTGACTACAGCAAAGCGTTCGATAGAATTGACCACTGCATCTTATTGCGTAAACTACTCCAATCCGGTATCAGGGGTAATTTGTTCAGGTGGTTCAAGTCATATATAGAAAATCGCACTCAGGTGGTAGTTTTGCAGGGTTACAGCTCAGCAGCAGTTCGTATACCTTCCGGTGTACCTCAGGGGTCACTCTTGGGTCCACTTCTATTCGTTATCTTCATTAACGATATAGGTTCTTGTTTTTCTCACTCTAAGATTATCCTCTATGCTGATGATATGAAAATTTTATGCCCCATAATTAATTTTAATAGTTGTTGTGACCTTCAACGAGATCTTGAATGCCTGCAAAATTATTGCGATCGGAACAAGCTTGAAGTCAATGTGTCCAAGTGTTTCGTATGTACGTTTACTCGCAAACGTAACCCCATAGTTCACAAGTATGAATTACACGGTATTGCCTTGAATAGAACTAACAACATCAGGGATTTAGGTGTTACTTTCGACTCTAAACTTCTTTTCAACACTCACATCGAGAATATCATTAATAGGGCAAACAGATCGCTTGGCTTCATTCTAAGATTCGCAACAGATTTTAATAATGTAAAGACATTTAAAATCCTATACTGCGCTTTTGTCCGCAGCCACCTTGAATATGCATCCCAAGTATGGAACCCAAACTATAGGGTGTATATTGATAGAATTGAACGTGTTCAAAAGCGTTTCTTAAGATTTTTGCAGTTCAAAGCACGCAAGCCCACACTAAACTACATTATTAGTTGTAAGAGGTTTCACTTCTTGCCGTTGTACGAACGTCGACACATTGCTGATTTGACATTTCTATTAAAAATAGTTACTGGCACTGTGAACTGCCCTGAGCTCCTGAGTCGTATAGGACTTATTACGCGTTCTGCAATCTTACGCAAGCCAACATTATTACATGTTCCTTGTGTTAGCACTACATACAGACAAAATAGCTTCCTTATACGAGCGTGCAAACTATTTAATGACCTCTCACGTGAATTTGACTTGGACTTGTTTAATACTAGTGTTTCTCACCTTAAAAGTATACTTCAAAAAAAATTCTTCTGTCAAGAGCTGATTTGAAAATTACCAGACAGTATCTACTTAGGTATAGGTTATATATATAGATAAAATTTCAATATCTTTTATAACAATCTTAATATATATAAATCTCGTAACTTAATAAATTAAACTGGTAAATTTTTTATATTTATTTATTTGATAGATAGCTTTTGTCTGATGATTGGCAAATCAGCCTCTATAAATTAGTTTATAATATTTTCTAATGTTTATATTTCAATAAGTGTATATTTGTGCTACCGACCCCTTAACTTTTGTACTGTATTCTATTTGTGAAAACTTTTAAATGGCCTTCTCATATTTATGTTCCTCTAATATTGTTAATCTAGCTGTAAGTTTTCCGAAAATAAGAAAATAAATAAAATAAATAAATAAAATTATAATGTTAATTTAACTATGTGTACGATAATGTGCCGTTTTTGAAAGCCGAGTTATGTACAGTTGCCGTATCTACACCATTTTATTAAAAGATCATTGCCCTGTATGGAAGACTGGGTTCGATTCCCAGGTTAGGCTTTGAAATTGTATAATTTTTACACGATCTGAAATTTTTAGAAAAGGTAAATATTAGGCAGGTATTTGGTCTAGAGACGTCTGGACTGTAGCAGGTCCAATGTTCGATTCTTAAGTCAGGCTACAGTTTTTCTTCTTATGTAGCATAATTTACCAGCGACTTGAATCTCCGGAGAGTAAACGTCAGGCAAGTGACCAAGCTGCCTGGTTCAGTAACAGCATTAATGGAAGGTCTTGGGTTCAATATCCGGTGTGCTTAGAATGTGGCGAAAACACGTCACGACTCCGTTTCGTTTTATTGGTATTGGTTGAGAGACTAACACGTGACTGACGTATTGGTCTCTCGATCAATCACAAACATCAAAATTAAACTACATCGTCTTAGGAGTTGCGTTTTTATCCATTTCGTAAACTAACTACTGGACATAATGAGACTTAACATCTTATGTCTCAGGATGACGAGCGCAGTGGAATGCCACTCAGTACTTTGTAACTCAAGGTGCTGAATGGTGTTGCTGTTATTTATGGATGGTCGTATCGCTTACCATCATACGAACGGCATGCTGGTCTCGTCATTCAATACAATATAAAAAAACTAAAAACAAATTTAGTAATGTATCAGGATAAAGAGCTATACATAATGTTGTGACAAGGTAATAGCATATTCATTTACCAAGATCCGGCGCTGTTTAGCTGTAATCATTAGCCGCAAGTCGAATGGTTACTGGCTTGTAATTGCGAGTACTTACATGCGTTTCCACTTCCTGCAAGGTAAAGGGTCTTGGCAACGAGTCAGTGTCTTAGTATAGGTCCTCTCAATGCTACATTATGATAGCTTGGAAATTAATCTTAAGTAATTTACTAAGTAATACGATTACTGGGTCTAGGGACCTGATAACTGAGTTTCTGACCTAATATCAAGTATCAATTGATTTCCTTTGCAGTTACAATATTCACTCGCTATTCAAAAAGCAAAAGCAAAGTGGACGATAGCCTAGTTGGGAATGGAACGGTCTGCCAAGACAATGTCCGTAGGTTCAAAACCCAAGGCATACACCTCTGACTTTTCGAAGTTACGTGTGTATTGTTTATAAATTATCGTCCGCTTTAACGGTGAAGGAAAACATCGTGAGGAAACCTGCATACCTGAGAATTCTCCATAAGAGTTTCGAGGGTATGTGAGTTCTTTTTTTTTTTTTTTTTTTTTTTTTTTTTTTTTTTTTTTTTTTTTTTTCGCGGAGAAAGTGACTTATTACTACCGCCCAGCCTTCAAGGGGGGCGACTGAGCGGTTATGTTGGGTTCACCGTGCCTTACGACCCGGCATTGAGCCGCCCGGAGAGTTGTAACCATCGGGCGACCGCCGGGCCGAGTCCCTAACCTATGTACAACGCACGGCATACCAACCAAAACTCCGCGGTGGCCATCTTCGGCGCATTAGGGACGGCTGTGGGCTTCCTCTGACGGAAGTGTCTAAGTTGTCGTCCGCAGCCGCCCCTGCGCGGTGCCGCCTAGTGCGGCCCGTCTCCTGTTTGGGGGGGGCTCAGAAGCCCCCGCACACCGAAGGACGCTCTCAGCGTCAACGGCAACGTGAGGCCTACCAGCCACGCTGTCGTCCATCACAGGGATCGCAACAATGTGCCAATAACAACACAAAATTAAAGACGGACAGCCCCCTGCCGCCCGCCTGCGACCCCCAGTGGCCCCTATTAGTCGCCTTTTACGACAGGCAGGGGATACCGTGGTGGAATTCTCCAAACGCCCCCAATCCACAGGGCGGAAGACGCCGGTCAGTCGTCCACCCGGCGCCTCCTACGTCTTGTCTGGCGGCGGGAGGGATCTCCGCGCCTCCGATCCCTCTCGGCACTCTCCTTCCGCGAGAGGACCACCTCACAGAAGTGTGCCACCGCACGCCAGGACCTCCGGCTGTCGACCATGGAAGCGACCACGGCCGGCAGCGAGAGGTCTCCTCCGACGACTGCTCTGAGAGCGCTGCGCTCCTCATCCCAGGCTGGGCAGAACTCTAAGGTATGCTGGGCCGTATCCAGCGGGCAGTTGTCACAGTGGTGACACACGGCCGACACCTCCTTCCGCACTACCCGCCACAAGAACTCACCGAAGCAACCATGCCCGGTGAGCACCTGCGTCAGGCGAAACGATGCCGCACCGTGGCGCCTGTCCAGCCATTCGGCAAAGACAGGACGCACTGCCGCGACGACCCTGAGCCCCGCTGACGGGGCCTCCAGCCTGAGACGCCACTCCTCCACGGCGGCTCGCCGTAGGGAGGCCCTCATGGCCTCCACCTCCTTCAGGGCCGGATGTTGCCCGCGACTGGACGCCTCCTCCCGCCAATGAAAGACATCGGAGAGGGATTTGGCGTCCAGATCCCAGGGCAGAAATCCGGCCAACAAACAAGCCGCCTCGAAAGAAACCGTGCGGTACGCCCTGATCGCCCGCTGCGCCAAAGCTCTCTGCGGAGTGCGCAGGAGGGCGACGCAGGGGCGGTTCAGGGAGTCAGCCCAAACGGGGCTGCCATAGAGGGCCATGGATCGCACGACTCCGTGATATAACCTCCGGCAAGGGATGCCAGGACCTTCCAGGTTGGGCAGCAGGCTGGACAGAGCGCCCGCTGCCCGAGACAGTTTCGTCCCCAATTTCTTGAAATGGGCGCGGAATTTCCATCGGCTATCTAAGACTAAACCTAGATATTTCATGTCTTTGCCGATGGGAATCCGCACCCCCTCAACCACGATGTGGGCACCGGCCGGTGGCCCTCTCCGAGGCCCGTGGAAACAAATGGCCTCAGTTTTCTCGAGGGCCACCTTTAAACCCAACCGTCGAATCCGACTTACTACTTGGCCGGTGCCCACCGCCGCCAAGGTAGCGGCGTCCCGGAACGTCCTGGCGGTCGCTGTGACCAATGTGTCGTCGGCGTAGCACGTCACGCCGACGTCCCAGAGATTTGCACCACGGAGCACCCAGTCGTACCCGATGTTCCACAGGAGAGGGCCCAAAACCGAGCCCTGTGGAACACCGCGCGACATCGCTCTTCGGTGCCACCTGCCATCGGCGCCCGGATACACCACGTCCCTGTCAGACAGGTATGCGTGCACCAGACGCCGAAGATAGGGCGGCACCACGTGGTACCGCAGTGCCTCGTGAATGCAGGGCCAGGGCAGCGTGTTGAACGCGTTGGAGATGTCCAAGGACACCGCGACAACTACTCCGCCTCCGGCCACTGCATCCTCCGCCTGTGCCTTCACCCGCAGAATCGCGTGGACGGTGGAACGTCCCCTCCTGAAGCCAAATTGGCTGTCGGCCAAGTTCGGTCCGACCCTCTCGAGGTGCTCGACGAGGCGAGCATGGACGATACGCTCGAAGAGTTTGGCGACCTCGTCGAGCAACACGATGGGCCGGTAGGCCGACGGCGACTCTGCGGGTCGTCCTTCCTTCTTTAGCAGGACGAGCTTCCCAGTTTTCCAACGCGCCGGGAAGACGCCCTGCTCCAAACAGGCGGTGAATAAACTGCGGAGCCTCGGGCCCAGGTGCTGGAGGGCTAGCACCCAGGCTCTTCCTGGAATGCCATCGAGCCCTGGGGCCGTTTTTTTGCTCCGCAGCCGAAGCACTACCGCCCGCATTTCTGCGGGCGAAACCTCTGGGATATCCCTTGCCGAATACTCAATCGACGATGGTGCCACATCCGGTGGCGCCATCGGTGGAGGAGTGGTCTCCACGGTGGCCGGGAACAAGGCCGCGACGACGTTGGCCAGTAATTCTGGCCGGAGACTCTGCGACAGCGGGGGCGCCGCTGGACGAAGCTTATTCATTACCATGCGATAGGGGCGCCCCCACGGGTCACCGTCGAGAGTCTCCAGAAACTCTTTGCGTGCCGCGACCTTGGCCCTGTGAACGGCCACCCGTAGCGCTCTCTTCGCCTCTTTGTAGAGGTCATAGAGCCGCCGCTCTTGGTCTGCGTGATCCCCACCTCGAAGCCTGCGACGACGATGCCTGGCGTATCGGCGGCGCGCAGCGACGCATGACGCGCGCAACTGCGCTAGCTCTACCGACCACCAGTACACTTGTCGCCGCGGCGAGCGTCGGAGGGCCCGGGGCATGGCGGCGTCGCAAACGTCCGACATTGCCACCCCGAACCACTCCACCTCCTGCTCGACCCGTACCGGCCCGTCCGGCACGGGGAGCCACGACATCACCAGAGCGGCTAACTCTAGGGCCTCTTTATTGAGGCGACGAATTACCCACCGCGGGCCGTCCCGATTCAGGGCACTCGGCTCACCACCGGGCTGGATACTCGGAGACGCGGAGACGTCGAACCGAATGTAACGGTGGTCCGACATCGTCTCCACGCCCGCGAGGACTCTCCAGCCCCGGACACGGTGCGCGACGGCGGGACTTGCAAACGACAGATCAACAATAGACCCGCCGTTGTGCCGCACGCATGTGTGCACCGACCCCCTGTTCAGGACGACCAGGCCGACAGAGATCGCCCAGTCCTCCAGGACCCTACCGCGACCGCTCGTCGCCGGCGAACCCCAAGCTACAGACTTGGCGTTGAAGTCGCCGGCGACGACCGCCGGATAAGGTTGGCCTTGTTCCACTAGGGCCCCCAGCCGAACGAGAAAAGATTCGAATTCGGCGAGGGGTCTGTTGGGAGAAAAATATACTCCTACAACCCAAATGTCTCCCAACAGAGCCGCCACGCATCCCTGGTCCTTCGATATCTTTTCGAAGGGCGGGGAGCCAGCAGCACCCTGGGTGATTATGGCCACCAAACCGTCTGTGTCCCCAGCCCAGTTGTCACGGGGAGGGACAAAATACGGCTCAGCGACCACGGCCACTTGCACCGACCACTGCGCCAGGCATTGGGACAACAGGTCTTGGGCGCTGGCGCAGTGGTTGATGTTCGCCTGGAGGAACTTTAGGTCCATTATTGGGCGATTTCTTCAACACCTTCCATCTCGGCCTCTTGCGGTGGGTTTGCTGACTGTGGCTGGGTTGTGGCCACAGCAGCAGCAGCATTGCGTCGTGAAGGGCGGCGCCGGTTGCGGCGGGAGGAGGCGGGACACGCCTTCCCCCCGATTTGGTGCCCAGCGGGCTTGCCGGAGGCCGCGCAGACCACGCAGTTCGGCGCGGCGTTGCACTCACGGGCCTTGTGGCCTGTCTGGCCGCAGCGGTAGCACAATGCGCTACGGTCCACTGCGCAGTCGCAGCGCTCCCGGACGTGCCCTGTCTCCAGGCACCGGTAGCAACGAAGAGGCCGCGCCTCGAGCACAGAAACTCGAGCCGCGACCCAGCCGATCACTACACGGCCCGCCCCCCGCACTTTCTGCGCTGCCTTTATCGGCATCCGGGCCCAAGCCGTGCTCACACCAGACCGGTCAGGACGGATTTGCCCTACCTTTACTGCCGCCAGGGCACACTCACCGGCCTTGGAGAGGGCCATTGCAACTGACTCAGGAGTGGCCGTGTAGTCCAACTCCGTGAGCCGCAGTTCCGCATGTTTGATGGGCCGCGAGATCCGAACGTCCTCCGACCCATCGAAACACTCCCTCAGCCTTGCGGCGAGGGAGTCGGCCCTCTCATCCGAGTTAGCCCCGGGCACCTCGTACATTGGGGCACCCGTGGCCGCAATCTTCGGCCTCAGCCTTGTGATGTCAAGGCCGGTGAGGTTTACTTTGTCCTGCGCCTCTGTTAGTACCCTGGCGTAGGTGAGTCCCTTCGCTACCGCCGCCGGCGTCAGGGATATCATGACGGCCGCGGACCGCGGTGTGCGGAGCTTGGGCTCGGCCCGGCGCGGTGGTTGCTGCTGACTTGCAGCTGGTGTCACGCCGGACCTGGGCTTTGTCTTCTTTTTGCCCACCACGACCGTCCATTCCCTGTCCAGGGACACTGGAGCCGGCGGTAGCGGGCGGGGCTCACAGGGAGCTTGCTGCGCTGGGGCACTTGCCTTGCCTTTTGGCTTGGGCTTGGACACCGGAGGATGTGCGGGGGCCGGAACGACTCCCTTCTCCGCTTGCACCCCAGATGGTTCCGCCACGATGAATCGGGGCGGAGCACTAGAGGAACCGGCGATTGGGATCAGGACGGGAGGACTGGGTTGGGCTACTCCCTTGCTCTTGCCCTTGCCCTTGCCTTTGCCCTTGCCCTTACCTTTGTCAAAGGGCTGGGGTTGACCTCCGACATACCCCCCCTGTACCGGGAGCTCCACTACTTGGGCCCTGTTTTCATGGGCCAGAGGCGGTCTTGTGGCCGGCCCCATGAGCAGGGACTCCATTCTTGCCTGCACCCTTGCCTCAATCATTTCCAGCATGTCCGCTGTTGGACTTTTGCTGGCGGATGCCTCTAGGTCTTCGAGGCGGCGACGGAGGGAGGCATTCTCCTCCTGAAGCTGCTTAACTGCAGCCTCAAGGCGGGAACTCTTTTCCCGCCATCTTTTTACCTCGCCTTCAAGGCCGGTGACCTTGGTCTCCGTTGCCTTTGAAGACCCGGCAGAGCGCAGCCGCTTCGTCACTACTTTCTCCACCTTTTGGCGGGCCTCCGCACGCTTCACGATGTTGCGCTCCCTCTCTGCCTTCTTCACCGTAGCTGGACCCCCTCTACCGTTAGCAGCGGTCGCCCTCGTCTTCGGCGCCGGCTCGTCCGTATCGGTCGACAGGCTCCTCCAGAATCGCCCGCCAAGCACTGAAGAGCTACCATCGCTGGACTCCGAGTCCACGCACATGTCCTCAGGCCGTGCGACATCGGCCACGACTCCAGCGAGCCTCACGCCCACATTCCCCCTCTCTGCTTCTCCGTCGTTGGGCTTGCGCCCTTCGACCTCCACCTCTCCAGCTGGAACTGGAGTAGGCAACCTCGGGGTATGTGAGTTCTGCCATCCCGCACTAGGCCAGCGTGGTGGACTAAGGCCTAACCCCTCTCAGTAGTAGAGGAGGCCCGTGCTCAGCAGTGGGCAGTATTCAATACAGGGCTGGTATTATTATTATTCTATTATTATTCAAAAAGCTTTAAATCTCAGTCCTATATTTTTCCAAATCTACGAGACTAATGTAAAAAAAATACTTTTAGATTTAGGCCCTTTTTCACAACTGTTGAAGAAATAAATTAAATTAAATTTTAGAAAGAAAGGAGGTGATTAAAGTATTTGTTTAGGTGTTCAATACAATAACTGGCAAATATAATTAATTTGAAACTTGTGGAAAAGACCTTTAGATTCATAATCAAATGCCGGTCGTGTCTATATCAAGCACATGCATAGAGCACGCTCCAAAGGTGTCTAACGACAGGAATTCTAGTATAATGTGCATTGCGATAACTTTCACCGGTTATCACGACTTGATCGCGATAAGCGTCTATGACTCGCGTAAATTAATTAAGTCGATTCAAAAGTTCCTAGTTTTGATTTCATTTTAAAATTATATAATATACGTTAGGTATTGTATCTCTATGATGCACCCTATTGTAACACCTCAACAAATTGCCATTTTGACCGACTTCAAAAAAGGAGATTTTTAATTCGACTGTTATTTTATAAACTTTAAAATTATGTTAGGATATTAAAAAAATAGTAACGCAGGATTTGAAAACCTTCTCGTTGTTTTGAAGTCGGTTTAAATGAATTTCAACAAGTATCAATAACATCATAAATTTGCTAGGAATTCTAGTATTTCTGCCAGCCTTGTTGTAGGCCGTAGGGGTTTGCAGTAACCATTTGAACTTGGTCAGTAAGCACCTCTTTGTTATCACCTATTAGCTAGCTGTTTCAATTTCTGGCCTTATCGTGGAGCATCTTTCACAATAACATATTTTTAACTACCAAGCAACAGTGTGCATGCACTGTTGTGTTTCGGTTTGAAGGACATTGTAGCCAGTATAACTACTGGACATAATGAGACTTAACCTCTTATGTCTCAGGATGACGAGCGCAGTGGAATGCCACTTAGTACTTTGTAAGTCAAGGTGCTGGATGGTGTTGCTACTGTTTATGGGTGGTCGTATCGCTTAGCATCAGGTGAACGGCATGGTCGTCTCGTCATTCAATGCAATAAAAAAAATAAAAAAAAAACCAAAGAGGATTTTATCGAAACTCTACATATGAGCCTGTGGATTTGTTGGCTCAATTTGTAGATATATTACCACAACAAAACCTACCAAAATGACTTAAAAACCCCATAAAGTAGAATTGTTTATTTTCGAATCAAAACAACATAGTATACCCTTACACCTTGAGATTGTCATTCCGTGTCATAAAGTAATTCACACTTTGCATTAACGCTAAGGTACATCTCGCAGCTAGTTTAGTAAGAACCATATCAAGTCACGTTCTGCGCCACACTGCGCGTGCGCCCCCGGCCGGCCTGGTTATTGAACTCGTACGGTACTCGGAATTATTATATTAATTAATTTTGTTATTTGTTTAGTACTAGAATCGAGTCTACATTGAACAATTGGTTCAAAAAACATATCACGTCTTTATCCTCGAAGGGGTCAGCAGAGCTGCCAGGGCACAATGTTTTAGGTAAGTATATAAGCGGGCATAAATTCCAGACTCCGGGCTGATACTGAGTAGAAACACCCTATATAACTTTGCACGATCCAGGATTTGAACCCGGGACCCAGAGTGGTGCGTATTGCGCACACGATACAACTACCCCACCGAGGCAGTTAAATTGGAAAATTGGTCACATTATGTCATAACTCATGATCTGTAATGTATGTAATGTATCTTAACGTACAAGTAGACCATAAAATGACAAATTTCCACTCCTCGTGGATACCCACAAAATTGGGGTTAGAGAAAAGTATAGACGCGAAAGAAAATCCAGATATCTCATTCACTATACAAAACGATAAACTGTCACTAAAGGTTAGTATTTCGTAAGACATTGCTAATTAAAGTCAACGAAAGAACTTTCATCGCATTCAATACGCCAATATCAAAAAAGCTGTCTCATTTATGTGCTTTCAATCAAATCTATTGTTTCGCTAAAAAAATACAAACGTCTTCACAAACGTTCTTCTTCTTCTTCAGCCTTTAGAAGTCCACTGCTGAACATAGGCCTCCCCCAAAGATTTCCAGACCATCCTGTCAGAAACAAACGTTCACATATATATATTTTTATGGCATTGAATGACGAGACGAGCATGCCATTCGCCTGATGGTAAGCGATACGATCGCCCATAAGCAGTAGCAACACCATCCACCACCTTGAGTTACAAAGTACTGTGTGACATTCCACTGCGCTCGTCATCCTGAGACATAAGATGTTAAGTCTCATTATGTCCAGTAGTTACACTGGCTACAATGTCCTTCAAACCGAAACACAACCGTGCATGCACACTGCTGTTTGGCGGTAGAAATAGACATTGCGGTGGTACCTACCCAGACAGACTCTTCCATAAATGAGAGACCTACAACCAGTAAAACAACCAGTAAATGTAATTATAATATATTTAAGTGATACATGATTCCTTCACATCTATAATTAAAAAGAGCTACCCAACGCAACACAGTATGGAGATAGTAAAACGTTACGATACTCGTTAAGATGCGCATATTTCAGACATTTTATGTATGGCAGTAAAAACATGTCTCGAATGTGGATTCTTTTCTCGCTTACAATTTCCGTATTTGTCGCATTTACAAATAAATTAATTGTAAAAAGGTCTTATAATTACAATGTGAGTTAATGTTATAGATATTTAGTGTAGGGCTTCACTGCCAACACGGAAATAATGGGATGAATAATGATGAAGATAATAAAAGAAAGGAAAACAGAAAGTGAAGATAGAAATCGAATGAATAGAAATCCATGTAAAGATTAATGAAAGAAGACAAAGCAAAAGTAGTTTTTGGAACGAAGTTCCTTATTGCGCGTTGTGAAAGGGGGCTGGACGGAAAGTTGTCACGACACTTTTTTCTATTATCTTACTAATATGAACCTTAAATACGATGCGTAGAAGCTATAATTCTTGAAACGAGTATATTTTTATTTATTAAAGTCATTAAAACCATTTCTTACTAATCTAATATGAACCTTAAATACATTGCGTAGAAGCTATTTCCCCAGCGTTGGCACGGCACGAGTACAAAAGAATTGAACGTAACATTCTTTTTTCAAATTTTGTTGATTTATTCTACTTTACTACTACTGACATTTATCAATAACAAGACTAAACGTGCTTTGCTCGCGTTTAAAAATCTACTTTATGTGGTAAGCGTAAGATCGAACTTGTGTTTAGTCAATCAAAATTTCTGATAAAAATGCTATGCAATAGCTTTACCGCGGTAGTCTCCGAGTGCCACACGTATTTATTTGTTTTTTTCTCTAGAAACTTATGTATTGGAACGGAAATAGGAAAATATTTATATATTTATATATATACACACTCTGTCATATAAATTTTATTACAATTCCTTCACTAATTAATCGAAAGGAACTTCGTTCCATCTGGGTTTCCCTTGACACCTCTCAAGTTTTTTTTATTTATTTTTTTATTCGGGCACGACAAAGTGACTGCACCTCGCCTGATGGTAAGCGCGATGCCGTCCACATAGAGTATAGAATGGCAGTAGATGGCTATCTCATGCCATTCGACACAATCATGCCGGCCTACTCAGCTGCTTCTTCACGCTACGGCAGAAGGACCCAGGATTATAGGATATTTCTATATATTATATCAAGAGCGTGCAAAGTGGCAATCCATAGAAACTTCCTACTCTATGGCATATAAGTTTAATATTATGACATATGTGCAAGAACTCCAAATTCCAATAACAATTGGATTTCTTATATTTAAGAATAGTAGTACCAGCCCTGTATTAAATACTACCCACTGCTGAGCACGGGCCTCCTCTACTACTGAGAGGGGCTAGGCCTTAGTCCACCACGCTGGCCTAGTGCGGGTTGGCAGACTTCACATACCTTCGAAATTCAGAGATCTTTCTCTGGTATGCAGGTTTCCTCACGATGTTTTCCTTCACCGTTAAAGCAGACGATAATTGATAAACAATATTTAAGAATGAAAGAAAGAAAAACTGTTTTACATTGAAATAAGGGATTTTCTACTCCAGACTTCACGGGGTGGACTGAGGTGTTGGTAGTCCGAAAAGTTACAATTCTTCCTTCAATTTTTAATTATACAAGTTCCAAATTGTGGATTTTTAGTATAACGATATCAATGTTGTTGGAAGAGATCACCGACTGCGATAAGAACGACATTTGTATTTCTTCCTAGTCTCTACCGTATATTTATTTTTCCTCTTTGCCTTAGATTTACAATAATGAGTTTAAAATTACCGATTTCAACAACCTCATCCTGAATACTTAAAAATATCACGAAGCTATTATTGTCCACCAGATCCTTATCAACCGATCAGGAACCAGGAGTAATGATAAAAACTCTTATCACCAGCGTGGTAGACATAAAGTGGCACTGTCAGGACCCTCGTTAGAGGTCCTCCAGGGGCTATAGCTCATTCGCTGACCACACAATCAGGCGACGCTGGCCCGGCCCGGCACGATCTCAGATATATGGACAGCGACCGCTCTAAATAAATCACTTCCTGCTAGCGATACAAAGGTGTAGAAAAGTTTCCTTGTAGAATTAGTAAGGGTTAGAAGTGACGATAGAGAATTGTAGCCAAGATCTCTTTTGTTAATAGAAAACAGAGAAATGACGATATTCGAATCGATAAGTGTATCTCTACGATATGTAATTCTCATACAAAATGTTAGCGTTAACGATTGTAGTAAGGCACCTTGGCTACGGTCCCTGTAGTTTATATTTTAAAAGCCACAAAACTCTCCGGTGTATTCTACTAAATTTATTGTGACAAATTGTAGCTTGATTCATAACCAAAAAAGAAACGATTTTATTGAAATTTTAAATGCGAGAATCCCGGTTAGGTTTCAACTAATGAGCATCATCGTAAACTATGAACGCACACAAAGCAAAAGAAATGAGACCTCACGAAACAAAACTTTGAGCTCATTTTGATGTTCCTTGAAACTGCTATCACACTAGTGACTGGACAAAAATAAACAAAACTTTGATACAGAATATCACAAATTGTAAAGCCTTTTAGCCTTATCCACATTAAACTTCCTTTAACGCATGCGTCTGCGCAGCCTTTTCGTGTTATTTCCTAGCTCTACGGGTCTAGTGTACAGGATGTATCTCTGGCGACGTCCGTATGAGGGCGGGCGTGATATATCGCCCCTGTAGCGTTAATAAGCGAACACGGGACTCGTGATCGCCTATAGCCAGAGTGCCGGTTGTATACGACGAATATTTCACTGGTAATTCTGAAGCTGTCATAACACCTCTGCCTACCACTGAAAAGGGAAGCCGTGATGCTATATTCATATTTATATACCAACTAACATTTATAGCAAAACTTTTGTAACAGGGCAAGCCGACTATAGATGAAGCGGATTCGCAAATATATGGAAGTGTTTACTAATTTTTATATACTACTACTATTAAATGCAATTAATACTGATATGGCAATGTTACTTAACTGCACCTGATTGAGTGTAGACGCAGGAAAGTATTATGAAAAATAAATCTAACGATAAAAGGATGAACTCCTTTTTTTATAATCGTCGTGTATGGCCCGCACTATAGACAACTGGGTCACATTCGCGAGGTACGCTTGTCCAAAGTGCCGGGCCCCCGCCACCCCGAGACGTTTGCATTTCAATTATACATTCAGAATAGTCTGTATACATTATTTACTAAATATGGTACACAAAAAAGGCAAAGAAAATATATCTATATAAGTACGGATATATAATATTTTAATTCAACAATTCCACTCAAATTAAATCGTAACAATGTTGTATTTAGTGCTTTAGTATTTGTTATATCTTTAGCTATCTATCTTTTCTTTCTTCTTTATATATCCTTTTATAATATGAACAATTAACATATTTAATTTCATAATGGAAAAATCTAAACAAATAACAAGAACTTATATGTTAAACTTTATTAATGGGCATAATATTGTGGGTTATGCCAGGAAACGGGAAATCTGGAAACCTCAGACCTACTACGGTAGGTCTCTCATATGTAAGAGTCCGTATGGGTGGGTATCACCGCAATGTCTATTTGTATCGCCAAGCAGCAGTGTGCATGCACTGTTGTGTTTCGGATTGAAGGACATTGTAGCCAGTGTAACTACAGGACATAGTGAGACTTAACTTCTTATGTCTCAGGATGACGAGCGCAGTGGAATGCCACACAATACTTTGTAACTCAAGGTGCTGGATGGTGTTGCTACTGTTTATGGGTCGTCGTATCGCTTACCATCAGGAGAACGGCATGCTCGTCTCGTCATTAAATTCCATAAAAAAAAACGTATTAACTCAAAATCCTAATAATTAAATCGACATTTTAGTGCCTGAAAGCACGATATAACTTTTTAATCTTCAAATAATACTTAAATTAACCTACAACCCTAAATTCTAACCTATCTTTAAACAGGTATCAGTTCAAGCCGTGAGTCATAGACTCTCACCGGGCGTGCTCTAATGAAATCCACTTTCGCACAATCCCTCTAGAGGTGCGCATTGTTATCATCGCATTACTGTATTCCATGTATTTGTTTATAATGCTCGTGGCACACTGGGAGTGAAATATTCCGTTTTACAAAATAAATGTTTGTGTCTGATAGATTCTATAAGAATTTCGAAGATATGTCAAGTCTGCCTACCTGCACTAGGCCAGCGTGGTGGACTAAGGCCTAAACTCTCTCAGTTGTAGAGGGGGCCCGTGATCAGCAGTGGGCAATATACAGGGCTGGTATGGTATGGTGTCTGATAGATGGGTATGTGGTACACTGGTGATGGTTGTGATTTCTAGGTAAGATATCACTTTGTGTACATTTTTGGTTAAGAAGTAAAGTTATTATGAGCTTTACTTGAATATAGATAGAGCTTAAATTATGTAAATAAAAATTAATAAAGCTAATCCAACAAACAGCAACCATTTAGCCAATAAACGTTATATTTTTTTTTTCAAGTGCATTTTATTTGACAGAGTTCGTGTTAAACCGCTAATATAAATAGTACTCTTAGTATTACCATTTATTCGCGAGCATAGATTTCAGTGTGACTTTTGTATTTGGTCAGCTTATACATTTATGTGACGAGGAGCATCTACACAGAAGTTGTCTTTAACAGGCCGTAATTCTATTGACTACTTAATTGTCCACTTTTATCATAACCTCTATTCCATTTTTTATTGCATTGAATGAGGACACGAGCATGCCGTTCGCCTGATGGTAAGCGATACGACCACCCATAAACAGTAGCAACGCCATTCAGCACCTTGAGTTACAAAGTACTGTGTGGCATTCCACTGTGCTCGTCATCCTGAAACATAAGATGATACGTCTTATTATGTCCCGTAGTTAGACTGGCTACAATGTCCTTCAAACCGAAACACGACAGTGCATAAACACTACTGTTGGGTGGTAGAAATAGACATTGCGGTGGTACCCACCTAAACGGACTCTTACATATCAGAGACCTACCACCAGTTTTTTTTTTTTTCAAATCCCTGTATTTAAAGGTCATACTCGCTCACTACACTCACAACTTAATGAAAACAAATTGCAGGAACATATTTACCGCGGATGATATAATATCGTTTCCTAGAGATATTGGCAACGTAGTTCCAGTTAGCTGGTAATGATAGAGTTGTAAAGGCGAACGTGGGCGTCTATTGTTTATGAAATCTGTATAATGATTTGCAATTATAACGGTTTGATAGTTTTCAATTATTGTGTTAAAATAGAGAAGTTATGGTCAAATCAAGTTGTGGAACAATTTGGTCGACTTTCTCGTACAATCTAAGGAGTGTTAAAATGGTCAAATGTGGTTCAAAGTGTGTGACTGGAAAACTCGGACACTTTTGGTGATTTTTGCTAAGAATAATATAGTAATTGATAATATTTTCAAAAATTACCACCATTATATACTATGCACGGAATCGCTTGAGAAAAACAAATCCACAGTTTCCTTCTCCGTTGAAATATGTCAGTCTTTATATCGGTGTATATTTTATTATAGTATTATAGTGTAGTTGTATAATACTATAATAGTATTAACGTAGTCTTGGGTTCGATTCCTGGGTCGTACAAAGTGATATAAGGTTTTAAATTCAGTATCAGCCCGGAGTCTGGAACTTGTGCCCGATATGGCAATAGGCGCGCCCCCTATCACATCATGGGACGGAATACGCACGGCGAAAAGTGGACGCACTAGTTGCGCCTCTGCCATAAAAGGCGTGTGTGTGTGTGTGTGTGTGTGTATAATACTGAAGAAACTCGTATTTTCGTTCGAAGAGTACTCACTCTAGGCTACGCTATCTCTGGGACTATTAGGTACATCGATTTTAAAAATTCTTTTACTAACAAATATACAATATTCCTGACCATTATTTTCCTGCAAACACCTTATCACAAACAAAACCGAGAGCATAAGCTAACATAAAAATCTACTTCTTAACATACTATGATGGGTATCATTTTTGAACAAAAATGAGCCATAAACTCACCGCACGACGGGACCACCAGCGCGCAGATAACATCTGGCTTCCGTCTGAACAATACAGATGCACCGGTCCTGGAGTCTAGTTGGAAATCTGATAGTGTGCTGTCGTACTGTTGCTCTTAAATTGTATGATTAGGAGTATTATATGATGAGTATGTAGCTAGCCTCGGTGACTGCCTCGGTGGCGTAGTTATATAACGGTACAATTGTAATGCTGAGGTCTCGAGTTCGATCCCCGGGTTGGGCAAAGTGATATTGGGTTTTTGTATTAAGTATCAGCCTGGAGTGTGGAATTTGTGCCCGATATGGTGATAGGCTCGCCCCCTATCACGTCATGGGACGGAATACGCACGGCGAAAAGTGGGTGCACTAATTGCGTCTCTGCCTACCCCTTCGGGAATAAAGGGCCTGAGTGTGTGTGTGTATATATTCTGCAAAATTACAGAGAAAACAGGAAACTACGTAAGTGTACTAAGTATCTAGCATTCAACAAGCCCTAGGCAGGGAGTAATCGCCTAAGCTTCACATGATCACATGTGCGACGCATTATGATTGCTAACCGGCCTGTCATATAATTGTGATTAATTTGCCGGCGTGTGCCTGCGGTCACGTAGGAATGTCGTCCTTAGAAGGAATGATACTGTAGTTTGATTGGGCTGCTGAGAAGAGCGGATAGCGGTTAATTTGGTTTGACTACATGTTTATTATTCTCTCAGTCGATAAAATTTTTAGTAAACACCAAATTTCAGTAATATATTTGGTATATTTATTTCTCTACAACGCAAAGTGATTTTGCGTAACAATAGTCGATTTTTCTTAAAAACACATGAAGGCTATGAAAACCTACACTATAAATATGCATTACTTTTGAAAACTGATTCTGCATTGGCAATTTTAATATTTACTTGTCATAAGAAACTTTTATAAATACCTACCTAGATGATTATTATTTTCATTTTATTTTATTATAAAACTCATTCTACATTCGCGTCGTTTATTAACATAGTCGCTCCCTAAAACCGCATTAGCTAATATAAAACACTCCTGCGCAGCGTCGTCCCTAGAATTAGGCACATTTTAGTGTACTTTAATTGGACTGTGCATAAAATCACGACTTTGTACAACTTGTGCATATTGCAATTTCAATAATTACGTGCCGGAGGTCATGTTATAATTGCTAATGGCGTAAGGTGGAATTTATACTTTAGTACTGGTTAATCTTAAATATTAAAACAGGTTCAATGGGCACTTTAGAGGACACGTACTATGCACGGGAAGGTGCTAGATTCGATTTCCAGGACGGGTAATCAAAATTTTGTGTTTTGTGAAAAGCACCTCTAAGTTGTCTGGTACTGTAATTTGTGCTCGGTGATAATACGATTGGCTCTTTTAATAAATAAATCTAGTCAGTTTCGTAAATATGCTACTAAGCTAATTAGTCAAATAAAAAAAATACTTTTTTCGATCACTTTCGATTTTTTTTATTGCTTAGAATTGAACATAAAAAAATCGATGGAGACGTTGAGAGTGAAAATGCAATACCGATTAATTTTATTTGTGATAGATTTTTCCAAACTAAATTATAAAAATTAAAGTCCCTAAATTCTTAATTTTTAAAACCTTAAACATACATCGGCAATTGAACCATCGGCTTAACGTGCAAACAAATTAATCCATAAACAGCAAACAGTTTAACTCTAACAGTTACGAAAGCCAACAATAAAGCGTTCGGCCTAAATGCCTTACAATTTTATGACCTAACTTAGGTAAACTAGGTTCCGACGGCCATTTAACGGGCACATGTTCGTACAGTGATAAATATAAAGTAAATGTGACAGAAATTCGACATAACGGATTGGCCGGCGATAATTCACTCAGCGTTGTGAAACTAACAGGTTAGCGCGTGTGTATTGTACCTAGGACTTAGAATGTTGATATTGGTTTTGGTAGGCGCCATATTTGTTTTTTTAGTGGCCAGTTTTAATGTTTTTGCCGGTTTTAGAATTGTTTTGAATAAAGCTTTATTATTTTTAGTAGTGGCCAGTACGAAAATTACATTTTTAGAATTCATTTAGACAATTTTTCTTGTCTAGTACTATACCACAACATACCAGCCCTGTATTATGTACTGCCCACTGCTGAGCACGGGCCTCCTCTACTACTGAGAGGGTTTAGGCCTTAGTCCATCACGCTGACCTAGTGCGGGTTGGCAGACTTCACATACCTTCGAAATTCTTATAGAGAACTTCTCAGGTATGCAGGTTTCCTCACGATGTTTTTCCTTCACCGTTAAAGCGAGCGATAATTCACAAAGAATACATACATAACTTTGTAGAAAAGTCAGAGGCGCGTGCCCTTGGGTTTTGAATCTGCGGTCATTCGTCTTGGTAGACCGTTCCACTCCCAACTGGGCTATCGCCGCTTGCTTGCCTAGTGGCCAGTATGAAAATTGACAATTTTGTATGTTTATAAAAGGACATGTCCAAAAACGGGCCTGAAATTCTAAACAAGACAATTTATATATATTTGGATAGAACTCCTGAAAACTAACCTATTGCAATAAATCGTTTAATTTTAAAGACCTCCGATTTTGAGATTTATGTAATTTTGTTTGGCTTGAAAACTACACTTAGTATGACCGTTTTTAAAAAAGTGGGTTATGAATGAAGGGGTCTAAAAATATTTTTTTAATGGATCTAAGTTCCATGTTTTGCCTTTTTAATATCCCTAAAGTTTGAGCCTTGTTAGATTTTGAGGCCCAGCACTCATACAAAAAGCGGACATCTCCTTTATACAGATTATAATTTGCATCAATAATATTAAAACCACCATTCAACATACATCAGGCACAAACTTATCTGCAAATTGCCACAATTTAAACCGAGACTTAGTTTTTTGATAAAACATATAATCGTAAGCCACAAGCCAAGATTTTCCTGACCAAAGTTTAAACCCACATCAATCAACCCAAGCACCTAACTAGCTCCTAACCAAGTCAATACAATACCTTTAATAGCACACGATTTCCAAAGACAAAACTATACAAATCTCCAACTGTCAATGTAAAAACTCTCGGTGGTCGCAACAATCCTCAAGCCAGCCTTAAGCATATCTTAAAGTGACAGCGAACCATAATTCCCCTGTAATGGAGTCTGCAACACGCACTGATCACACATCAACCTGGGACAGTCGGGCTAAACATACTGAAACGCAACTTCAACTTTAACTCAATAGCATAAGGGTGGTTTTTAATTGGCAAAGAGTTAGTCTTTGTTGTAAAGGAGGAGGTAGGCTGTCCTTTTGTTAGTAATGTGGTGAGATGAACTTAAATAGTGTTTGTAATTTGAGTTGTTATATCATTGAAGTTTATTAGT
Source organism: Sphinx pinastri (assembly GCA_947568825.1). Taxonomy (NCBI): domain Eukaryota; kingdom Metazoa; phylum Arthropoda; class Insecta; order Lepidoptera; family Sphingidae; genus Sphinx; species Sphinx pinastri. Next base: position 12,839,452 of record OX387631.1, on the reverse strand, counting down.
TGCTTTACAATACTTTTAGTAATGTATTTTTCATTACCTAGCTCTTACAAAGAGACTGATACGCTAATTTTATGATATAGCGTTTTTGTGTAGCTATATTGTAAGTATGAAGTTCAAGATAAAAGAAATCGACATCCATATATTTTTTTAAATTCATATTATACATGATTATACATTGTTTATTCACGGGACTAAGCTTACGGAGTTATTTTGAACAATATCTGTAAGTTCCATTGTAAAGTCCTCTAGGTAAGACGTGTGCTTAAAATTTATATCTACCATTAATAGATATAACAATAAATAACTGACAAGAAATTATAAGACATTATTTCTTCTTCTACTTGACTCTATAGTCTACACATTCTACTCCAATGGAGGGTCGACGTAACACATTTTGCTCACGCATCTTGCAGGAACGGTTTGGTTTAGTCTTACTTGCCCCGACATCAATACCCCTTTGGAGGATCCACTCCTGGCCAACCATCAAATCGGCAGAGCATATCTACACATAAGCTGCAGCAACACTACCAAGAAATTAACAGTAACAGCAATAACCAGTCTAAGACATAAGATTAGGAATTTTCAAGTAACTCTATGGGGTTTTCACACACGCCTTTTATACCCGAAGAGGTAGGCAGAGGCGCAACTAGTGCACCCACTTTTCGCCGTGCGTATTCCGTCCCATGATGTGATATGGGGCGAGTCTATCGCCATATCGGGCACAAATTCCAGGCTCCGGACTAATTCTGAATAGACAAATCCAATATCACTTTGCCCGACCCGGGGATTGAACCCGAGACCACGGCATTGCAGTCGTACCGTAATACAACTACGCCACTGAGGCATTCTTTTACGCCCATACTTTCATTATTAAATAGAAGTTTAGTTACTTTACTTTTTACTCTTATACCAAATAACTCCCTACTACTGTAGACGATACTTCTCTACTAAACAGGTTTAGGCCTTCATCCACAACGCTAACCTTTTTTGATTTGGAGACTTGACATCTTCGTAACTCTTGCGGAGAATTCTTTTGTAGGTTTCCAGTCAAAAGGCCATAGAAATGTAGTGTATGAACTCCCTAACCGTTAGCGTGTGCCGTCAAACAGCCGTCACAGCGTCCACATAATTCTGCCGGGAATGAAGCCACAAATCTACGCGCCGCGATATATCCATCAGTATTGCATACCCACTGAGCCACTTTAACGGTCGTGTTGGGTTCAAGTTTGAAATAAGAATACGGATTGTTGGTGACCTTGTTGTAGCTTGAAAGGTTCCAATAGTATACCCATAATTGTTGGTGACCTTGTGTTTATGGTTTGATGATATGCCATTGAAAATATTGAACGACGACAAAGATAAAAATGATAATTATTACAGCCTACTTGAAGTTACGTCTGAATATTAGTAAGTATAGTAAAAAAACTGTCATTCTAGTATTTTAATTTCTAATGCATGTCCGATTTACAACATCTCTCACCAGCTTTATGAATTTACTTTAATTACATTTTTATAAAACATGTACAAACTGCAATTTTGTCTATTTTGAATCCAAACTCGTTAATTAGTGCTCATAATATTTATTTTCTGTAATGATTACTTAATGGAATTTGTTAAACCATTTACGGCTCTAAAGTTCAATGTTTTACTTCAAAAACCACACGAATATTCAATCAAACATAACACTTTCACAACGCAAATAGAATTAGTTCGCGATAAAGCGTACCACATGCGGGCGTTTTATAATTGCGTCGCGTATCAAACGCCGCGTCGACCTTTACTGCGGTTACGTATAGTTTACTGTTTTAAATGATGTTTACATTAACAACTATGAGTACGTATTCTAAATGTTACGGTACATTTATTTACTTATCAATGTGATACAATAGGGTAGTTTCCTATGTATGATTTTGTAAATTATTTTATATGTATCAGAAAATAATACGATAAAGAAATACTTCTGTGAATTCAGCATCAAAATTGGTTGAAAAATAAAAGCAGTTATTCATATTTGCAATATTGTTGTGAGCAAAAGTAGGTACGTGGAGGGGATATCGCACGCACGCAGCGTTATGGCCGGCGACTCTCGGTGACGTCACAGTGTAATATTACTGTTATTTGATAACTACCCCTTTCACCAAACTTCAAAGCTTTATAACTTATTAATTATTGCCCCAATTTTGAATAATATTTTTCCGTTAGATTTTGGATGGCGTACATTTTTGATAAATGTATAAAAAAAAGTAGTCAACTACCCTATTTACAACTGTGTTGGTACAAGAATTGGAATTAGGTACAAAAATTCTCGTTGAGAATTTCGAAGATGTGCGAAGTCTGCCCGTACTAAACTAGCGTGGTGAGCCTTAACCTTCTCAGTAGTAGAAGAGGTCAGTAAAAGCTCTGGGTTATTATATATTATAATATGTATAAAACAAGGCTAGAATTATTATTATTATTTGACGATACAACATAAATTGAGTATTTGGTAATAATATTTTAAAACGACCTCAATCAAGATATTAACATATAAACTATTTTGAAATTAATAATTGATTATTCAAAATTCACGCACAAATACATAACATTTGGAAATGGTTTACATAAATCTTCATACTTGATTATTTCCAGATGTTACTGATTCTTAATGACTGACTAAGTATTCAAACATTAGGAAATTCGTCTTTAAACTTGCCTCGTAAGAGTTCTCTATAACCAGAGCCGTGCGTCAATTTTTTTCTAGATTTTCAGAATACTTATTTATTCAATAAAAGTTGCAAAAACTGTTGATGCCCTTCACATGTGTGAAGGGCATCAACAGTTTTTAATTAGTACATGAACATAGTTGTAATTAGTTGGAATCAGAACATAGCACTTGGCACTAAATAGTACCTAAATATGAAAGCATGGTATGAGGTATAGTCAGCAGTAAATATTAAACAGTGTGTTAGTGTTGCTCGCGGCCTCGCCCGCGTGAAAAGCCTTTCCTTCTACAAAAGTTCTTAAAACACAGTACGAAGCCAGCGCCATCTACTTAAAGAGTCAGATAAAAATTTCCATTATTTCCCATGGTAGCAAATTACCGGGATAAAAAGCCTATGTGTCTATCCAGGACATGATCTACCCGAGTGCCAAATTTCATCCAAAACCGTTCAGTAGTTTCTGGGTTTTCTTCTAACAAACATACAAACATTTTTACAAGATTTCGCATTTATAACATTAGTGAGATAAAATAAGATAGTAAGAAGTAGAATAGTAATTTACTTCTAGAAAGATATATGTGGTTAGCTATCATCGGCTTCGCAGAGCATCTCAGTCACTCCCACCCATTTTACATTTTGTCGTCGACATTCCTTTCCTTTTTTACTTACTGCTAAGTACTATATTTTATACTCTTATTACTTTGAAACAATCAGAACACCTACATTATCCCTACACTTAATGAATTAGTTCAGCAAGCGGCAACTCGTTCGGCGTGTGTTGCCCGATTTCATAACGCCGCGATGCTATCGCGTTGTCGACTCGTGTACGCCGCGCCTGCAGGCTTCCTTCATTTTAATTACCATGTTGCTATTTAAAATCAGTGCTATAAGAGCTTGTTAAGTCTGTACAAAGTAAATAAATAATATTTATGGACATCTGTTTTCTAATCCCTCTTATTACCTGTAGATGACCGCCCGCTCTATTTTTCCTACTTAACTAAGTCCATCCAAAGGTTGTCTGGAAGATATCGCCAATTGCGATATGACCGCCATTTGTACTTCTAATTGGTTAGTCTTATTATATTGTATATTTGTTATTTCCGCTTTGCCTTAGATGTACAATAAAGGATGTATAAATAAAATAAAGACGGCATAAAGTTGGCCAAATCGCCCTAGTTTCCGTCACTCGGAACATTTGGCTTTCTTAATTTGGGGTCAAGCAAAATATTTTTCTATGAAAAGTTTGTCAGTCTACCTATGTCAGTTTCAAAAACGAATGGCGTACTCTGAGGTGGTTAACGTCAAACAGGCCACCGACTATAAGAAGACCATTTTCTTTCTGTAACGTGTTTGAAACGGGAGTTTTACGATTTGTAAAAATAGACTGAATTTCCCGGAATATTACAAGAAATAAAGGCGAGAACTTATGTCATTTAAGTCAAGACTAAATTGTACGTAGCATGAATGTAGATTATCTAATTTATGCCTTGGTTCCGACTGAACAAAAAGGGTTATTTTAGTACCTCTTAAGCATATTTATTCACATATTTTATACCAAACACATACATACATACATACATACACACTCACGCCCTTATCCCATAGGGGTAGGCAGAGACTATTGAGCACCACATGCTACGATCTTGACACACCTCTTGCGCTTCTTCCACATTCATAGTTCTTTTCATACATTTTCGTCGGTTAAGGGTACTCCTGACCTGCCCTTTTCGGAGAAGATCATTTATTTGGTCAGAGAACGTTCTCCTCGGGCGTCCCCTTCCAGCCGTACCATCCACATTCGCTCGATAAATACCTTTTGTGTTCCGTCTTTCATCCATCCTCTCTACGTGCCCAAACCATCTCAGCATACTTCTTTCAATCTTAGTCACCACATCATCCTTCAACTTACATCGATCTCTTATCACAAACACATAAGACTTACAAATTCTTAAATAGATTATGCATGATATTATAATCATATGTAAGTATTCACACATCCTGTTACTAAAATAGATATTCTTTAGTTGCTATACGACCCACTCCCGTGTTATTACTTTTCAATAAAACTGAATGACAAATTAGCACGTCGCTCGCATGATCGTAAGCGCCAACTCGTAAAATGAATTATAGGTTTGCTCCTTATCACTTTGGGTGCCGAATATTTTGATTGTATGGATCCATTTCTGGTCACGGGCCTCTTCTACAACTTATTCTACCACGATTGCCTGGTGCGGGTTGGCAGACTTCACATGTACCTTTTTTTATAATATATAGCTTTACTCAGGATTTTTCTTCCCACAGTACATCAACCGATAATTAACAAAGAAATCAGTACGTAGACACATAGTATGTCTTTTAAAGAGAATAATTCCAACCAATAAACCAAAGACAATTCCGAATAGAATCGAGTGCGCACGCGCAAGGTGCGTAGGCCGGCGTAACGGACGCACTGGTAGCGGCTAAATCAAGCATTGTCTGATTGGGAGTAGCCGCATTCTCTATGCACGACCTAGGCAGATACAGAGCTGGAAATAGGATGAAATTACTGAGAAATATTATAATCAATAAAATTCTAAAAAAGAAGAAGATCTAACCAAAGGCACACATCGCGAGATGTTCTATACTGCATACGTTGTTGTTTTATTTGTTTCGCGAAAAAAGTACATTACTACTACCGTTCAGCCTTCGTGGAGGGCGACTGAGTGGTTATGTTGGGTTCACCGTACCTTCCGACCCGGCGTTGAGCCGCCCAGAGACAACGTCGGGTGACCGCCGGGCCGAATCCCAATTATACACACATGGCATACCGACTAATACTCCGCGGTGGCCATCTTCGGCGCATTAGAGACGGCACAGGGTTCCTCTGACGAAAGTGTCTAAATTGTCGTCCGCAACCCCCCCCCCCCCCCGGGAATTGTACATAAGAATTTCAAAGGAGAAGTCTATCTACCCTCACTAAGCCAGTGTGGTGGACTATGGCCTGAACCTTCTACGTAGTAGAGGAAGCCCGTTCTAGAAGTATTTTGCACAGTGGCGTAGCGAGATCCCATCTTGCTACCCGAGGCGGACTCAAAATATGCCACCCCAAGACACCAAAAAAGGTCATTGCCATAAATAAGAAAAAAAAAACTGGGTGACCCTACCCCTTTTTTTTCGCGGGGAAAAAACGCGTTATCGCTACCACCACCGGGGGTTCATTGGAACGAATATGTTGGTTTCACCGGCACCCGCCTCACACCAGGATCTCTCTTCTTCTTTTGATCAGTCTTAAGCCCTCCTAATAACAATAGCTTTCACGTCTTCTTTCTCTATTGTGTATTTACTCATAAATAATTCCATTTCATTGATCCAAATTTAAAATGATGGTTGCTGAATATGTTATTCAAAAGATATGTTGCCTAGCAGGATACATGACACATTTTCATGTTTTAATGTATCAAATAAAATTTGTAAATATGTTTGTTAATGCTATGTTAAATTCAGCATACATAATATTATAGACCAAATCTTGAATCAATATTTTACTTTTTAAAAAAGATTTATATCTTATTTTAGATACACCTAGTATTTTAGCCATCTCTAACCCGCTTTGGGATACAGGTTTTTTTTAAATAATAACACGTAGTGCCGCATTAATAAATCAATCTCATCTTTGAGTAAAAGCGTAAACCAAGCTTAAGCTGTCATTTAAGAGCTTGTTCTCAGCTGAGTCGAAGCTGTTACATAAACAAAACTCAACTGTCAAAATCCGTTACATATTGTCACTTGAGCTGCTGTTAATCTGGGTTTATTAAATAGCGACTATCTTAAGATGCCAACCTTAATTTGAGAGCGTCTTACCTAATATCGCACTTCAGAGCGAAACTGCAAAGTGGACGATAGCTTAGTTGGGAACGGAACGGTCTGCCTAGACAATGTCCGGAGGTTTAAAAACCCAAGACACACCTCTGACTTTTCGAAGTTACGTGTGTATTGTTTATCAATTATCGTTCACTATAACGGTGAAGGAAAACATCGTGAGGAAACCTACATACCTGAGAATTCTGCATAAAAAAATCGAGGGTATATGAAGTCTGCCAACCCGCACTAGCCCAGCGTGGTGGACTAAGGCCTAACCCCTCTCAGTTGTAGAGGAGGCCCGTGCTCAGCAGTGGGCAGTATATAATACAGGGCTGATTGCAGTGCATTGCAGAGCGAAACTGAGTTGTATCTATTAATACGAGCCCTAGTATATTGGCCACCTCTACCCCTTCCTAGGTGTTTCAGCATACGTCGGATTGAACACACGGTTCGCGTGTCCACGTCCTGGCTGTGTATCGGCTATAACTCGGGCCGTTGCCCGGGAGCCCTGCCGCGACGACTATAATACTCATAGCTTAGAATTCAAGAGGTTATATTATGGTATGAATTACAACAGGTTGATAATAAATTAGAATTTTGACTGAGAAATTACTATTTATTTTGGCTAGTGATGTTTATGCCAATAACTAATATGGTTTATAATTGAAGATAATTGCATTATGTTTTGAGAATGGATTCCAACAGGTTGTACGCCGTACGGATTTTTGGTCCAGAAATATACTATTCTGTTATTTTAATTTTTGGTCTATAAAATAGATGCTATTTTTTCTAAAGGTCAGAGCATGCCTACAATTTATGGCACGGTTTATATGCATGGTTGATAATGATTTTTTTTTAATGGATAGCCTACAAGTCCTTTGCGAAAATGAAGCAGAAACGTTTATTGTAGGAAGGTGGTCGTAAGAACTAAACCTAATTGTTTCTAGAACATGCTTGCAAACCCCATATCGGAGTGGGATTAGAACATTAATGGTTATAGGACTCAATCATTTTATTTCAATTTCATTTTACATATCGTCGGGGATAGTGCAATACCGCGTAACTAACATTGGTAAATACCGAGTAAGTGAAAGAAAAAAAGTATAGCATTATAAATCATAAGTCTAGTGTCGTAAGTATAAATTTCAATTAAACTTTTTTCATCACTTACACGGTATTTATCCCCGACGATATAACAATATTAAAATAACGCAACCTTTTGTTTACATTCCTATATACAATAAATGAAAGTACTTCAGACCAAAACCGAAATCCATTCATTTAAAATTGACCCTTCTTTTGCATCACGACGCACGTAACATGGAGGGTCCTGTCCTCTTATAACCTTTGAGTTTTAGCCAAAAGTATTGTTATATAAATAGACCACTCATCAACGGCATTGTGCAAAAACTGTATCCAAAAATAGTAAACCACTCTGTAGACATATTTGTCTACTGCATGAATCGACCGGTTCATGGGACAGTACCACTGTCTTACAGTTGGATGGTAAAATTACTCTGTAGACATGATATTTGTCTACACAGCGAATGGACCGGCTCGACTGAGGTTACAGAAAACCAACGTGAAGTGAAACCTTACTGCATTTCGTATGGTGAGTGAGATTTTCAGAGGTCCAAATACCTCTTTTCTGTAGCTAATTATTTTTGCTCTTCTGCTCAGCTATGACTCTTCTCGTACTGTGATTTTTTTTGTGCGTGATAAATACCACACGGTGCTAGTGACATACTTGAGGAAGGATATTTGTTTGTGTTGCGTTTACTGATGGTAGATCTCTCATATGTAAGAGTAGGGTGGGTACCACTGCAATGACTATTTCTACCGCCAAGCAGCAGTGTGCATGCACTGTTGTCAGTGTATGTACTGGACATAATGAGACTTAACATCTTATGTCTCAGGATGACGAGTGCAGTGGAATATCACCCAGTACTTTATAACTCAAGGTGCTGAATAGTGTTGCTACTGTTTATGGGTGGTCGTATTGCTTACCATCAGGTGAACGGCATGCTCGTCTCGTCATTCAATGCAATAAAAAAAATCCACCCGGATAATAACCACCGTACTCAAGGTGTAAAACCTATCATATTGGCCCACGTGTGCCGCGTTCCGGGATCAGCCTGTGTATGTATATCCAGTTCAAACAGGCCGGCATCGTGTTGATTGGCTAGGGTTAATCATCTCTCATCATTCGACACTATCTCGACCCTAATTAAAAAATAATAAAAATAAAATACTTTATTCATCACGTAGGCGAACATAGTTGCACTTATGATAAGTAAAGATACATTAAATTGATTATAATAATTATTATTAATACAAAAGGTCACTTATATAACTACCGACATTTTTTATTGGGAGTAATCAATGATGAGAAATAACCAAAAAGAAAAAAGCCAGCTCGGGCTGGCAGGAAAGGGGATCTAAAAAATAAAAAGAGATAATTTTTATTAAAAAAATATGGGAGGACCGCGTCGCGATCCTCACCAGTGAGGACACTACAGGCCTTAGCCTAGCCTAGCTGACCTACCCTACCCTAGTTCACTTACAGGTGCAGTGAGGTTATTTTGATCCTTATAAAAAATATAACATCAGCTTACATGGTTATTTGCAATCAACCCTGTATTATATACTGCCCACTGGTGAGCACGGGCCTTCGCTACTACTGAGAGGGTTTAGGCCTTAGTCCACCACGCTGGCCTAGTGCGAGTTAGCAGACCTAACATACCCTCGATTTTTTTATGGAGAATGCTCAGGTATTTAGGTTTCCTCGCGATGTTTTCCTTCGCCGTTAAATCGAACGATAATTGATAAACAATACACACGTAACTTTTAAAAGTCAGAGGTTTGTGCCTTGCGTTTTGAACCTCCGGACATAGTCTCGGCAAACCGTTTCATTCCCAACTAGGCAATCGTATTATTTTCCACTTATTTGCAAGCCTATGCCTAATAATATATTTCATGAAACATGGAATTTAAATACAAATCATTTCATACCATCACGTTCACTGATATACTAGCTATAAGTAAGTCAATACTTATATGAATAATAAAACCTCTTTGCACGTTTTCTATAACATAAACTCCTGGACATAATGACAGCTGATCGTAAAACTGTTGCCTTATCGAGTTCTACAATGTATCCGACGCTTTAGATAGAAACTTTCGTGGTCTTCAATAGTTGCTTTCTTGTATGAAATTATAGGTGATTAAATACTATGATAATAGAAGTATCGCCTCTGTGGTTTAGTTGCAGCGCATATAAACTGGGGACTGGGTGGTCCTAGGTTCAACTCTCTTCTCAGACAAACTTTTTGAGATCTAACAGATTTGATTCTTCTAAGAAAGTTTTTTTTTTATGGTATTGAATGACGAGACGAGCATGCCGTTCGCCTGATGGTAAGCGATACGACCACCCATAAACAGTAGCAACACCATCCAGCACATTGAGTTACAATGTGCTGTATGACGTTCCACTGCACTCGTCATCTTGAGACATAAGATGTTAAGTCTCATTATGTGCTAGTTGACGTCTGGTAGAAAAAAATAGACAGCTCTCATCAGTCTATTTGAAATATTTTTGGAGTGTTTTGCACCGACCCCACATTTCAGTTGAATGTGAGCAAGTGGTAGAATGATGATAATATTATAAAAATATTCATGACTAGACTTCTGCTCGCGGCTCCGCCCGCGTGGACGAGTTTTTCGGGGATAAAAGTCCCGCTTTATATTTCCCCGAGATAAAAAGTAGCCTATGTTACTCGCTGATAATGTAGCTTTATATTGGTGAAAGAATTTTTCAAATCGGTCCAGTAGTTTCTAAGCCTATTCAATGCAAACAAACAAACAATCAAATCTTTCCTCTTTATAATATTAGTACAGATAATCATGATTCTCATATCTAGCCTTCATTAGAGGAAGCTATAGGGGATACGAAACAGATTTTTTGCGAATTGCAAAATAGATACTCTTTAGTTCTTACGTTCAACCATCCAACTGACAGACATAAAAAAACTATTTTTTTTATTGCATTAAATAACGAGACGATCATGCCGTTCGCCTGATGGTAAGTGATACGACAGCAACACCATCTAGCACCTTGAGTTACAAACTACTGTGTGGCATTCCACTGCGCTATTCATCCTGAGACATAAGATGTTAAGTCCCATTATGTCCAGTAGTTACACTGGCTACAATGTCCTTCAAATCGAAATACATCAGTGCATACACACTGCTACTTGGCGGTAGAAATAGACATTGCGGTGGTACCCACCCAGACGGACTCTCACATATGAGAGACCTACCACCAGTAACTATGTAAATATCAATACAATCGCACCGAACTCCAATGAATATAAAGTCGGCCATAAATACATTACGAGGAGAGCAGACGTAGTCTATGACTAATGCTAGACCCAGCTTTTATTTATAAGTGTAACTGTAACGCGCGTAGATAAATGCGTACACTGCAGGCCAATTTAAACCATTATCACGTATAGCTATTTGTATGAAATGAAGTCGTATTTTATGTGTGGCAAAGGCGTTAATGAATGTTCGCCCCGCGGCCCACCTTTGGTACTGGCCGCCGAGACTTTGTCACTTAAATGAGTTTCATGACATGTGTGAATATAGAGTGAGATTGATTCCAGTTATTAAAGCAAAAGTAACGCAGATATGTTACCCGAGGAATATGATGTAAAAAGAAACTGAGTACAAACCTCAATCTATGTCCAATATTACCAATTATTTCTTGCCTACTTCTAAATTTAAAATCCAAACTAAAGAACAAAAACGAAATATCTGCCAGCAACACATACTTTCTTTGGATAACACCCTTCAAATCAGCCCTACAGGTGATAAACACATCACACTATTACAGTACAATAAAAAAGTTATATTTTAGAAAATAAACATTTTGTTCCAAATTCAAAAACCAAACAATAGTACCGGCCAGCAATGCACAGGATACATTCCGTGCAGGATAGCTCCCGCGATACAGCACAGCGGCAGGTGATTAGCGGTCGTATGCGCACGCGCGGCCTCACCCACCATTACACTTTGTTATACTCCATCTTGTTCAGCCGTAATGTGTTGCGAATTTGTGTTGTGTGCTTTATTTCGCAAGGAAATCTGTGCTAAGTTTGAAGAGTGTAACACTTTCTAGGTGTATTTAAATCATTTGTATAACAGAGTGAAATCTTGAAAAATCTATGAATCGCATGTCCTGGTTTCTCTTTGAGCTAATTTAATTAAAGTTGACTAAGCAAATATTACTAAAACTCTAATTAAGTTTAATCGTATGTCTAACGCATACTCACGCCTTCTAATCTCCGAAAGGGTAGGCAGAGGCGCAACTAGGGCACCCACTTTTCACCGTGGGTATTCCGTCCCATAATGTGATAGGGGGCGAGCCTATCGCCATATCGGGCACAAATTCCAGACTCCGAGCTTATACTGATTAGAAAAATCCAATATCACTTTGCCCGACTTGGGGATCGAACCCGAGACCTCAGCATTGCAGTCGTACCGTAATACAACTACGCCACTGAGGCAGTCAGTGATAATCGTATATCTAATACTAACAAAATCCCTCATACTGCCCGCCTAAAAATGTTTCCCCAAAAACTGCTGTATAGGACCCACGCATTTTCCGTGATAGCAAAATAACCTAAAATCTAAACTAGGCCATGACCTTTCTGTATACCAATGATCAAACTCCCAAACTAAAAAAAAAACATTTAATACATTCACATGTTAAATATCAAGACATTTGATGAATCCCTATATGACTCCGTTTCCTTTGCATTCTCGTTACTTTCATATTTACAGCAATTAAGATGGACCGCGGATAGTCGGACAATTCTCCGCAATTTAACGACAGGTGAAGCCGCGTTCCATGTTAGTTTATTCAGAGACAGTAGCTGCGCGTGCGCCGCGGACATGTGATCTGATATGAGTGCTGACGGAGCGTTTTGCCGTTAAGTGGTACTAGAGCGGTCCATGCCAGGAGCTTCGGCGACCAGTAATTGTGGTTTAAAAAGTATTGAATTAAAGTAAAAAGACTGTTATAACCTGTCTTATTCGTAGTAATATAGGACTATAAGATCAAGCATAGTTTAGTTAGTCGATGAGATTCTGTGAGGTTTCTAAAAACTTAAATTAGTTTCGCTGTCATTCTTTTAAATATCCGCAGACGGCAACGAATGACCTCTCTATTCCTTGTTCCGACACTGATGATCCTAAACCATCAGAATTCAGATCAATCAGTTGATAATTTATTTCTGCTTAAAATAAACCTGATGATCATTATAATTAATCCCGTAAATAATCGTAAAACTATAGAACGCAAAAGACCACTGCCTTTTAAAGAATTTGGCTACGATAAGAAATTCATATTTAAACCAGGTATCAAATCAATACAATCCCTTTGATGGCTTAACTTTATAACTACTGCTCGTATCAAACTTAAATATGGAACTAGTATTCCTTAAATATTTTCCTCTCTAACTGTTATCTTTCACTCCAACACACCACTGACCCAACAACCTTCCAAACAGTTTAATTACAAGTTGCCGAAGTTATCGTCTGCGCGGTGACAATGCCTATTTGAATAATGGCGCGCGCGGCTCGCTGATAGATGGCTGCGATTGCGATTGAGATGCATCGGCCAATTTACATATCGGATTTTAATATGGGGTTTTCGGATTCTGAAGATTGTTTTTAGATGTTTGGAGTGACCTGTAAGGAGTTTTGATTTTTTTCTTTTCTGTGGGCTTTGATTAGTCTTTAAAGTTACTATTAATCTTGTCTTTTTATGTAATTTACTTATATACTACCTATGCAGCTCTAAAAAAGTACATTCAAAGTCTCTAAGAAGTTTATAAATAATGTCTTACTACTAAACATTTTGAATCAGTAACAGACATAATCTTAGTTCCAAATAATTATTTGCCATACAGAAGAAGTAATAAAATAACGATTAGTTAAGCTTTTTGAGACAGGCAGTGATTACTTGAAGCACTGAATAACATTTATACTTTATAGCAACTTATTCTTCAACCAAAATTCTAAATACACATCTGACAATCATGCACGAAGCACCGGCCCTTCGCAAATCAAAACATAAGAACATTCTAGCAAATCACGCAACAATCGCACGTTGCGAAATCTGAGCGACATTCTCTATATAATTTATTCCATGCATTCGCCGCGACCCACGTATGTAAATAGAAGCTTTGAATGCTCACGCGACATGTCTGCACAGCATCACTCAATGCCAGCTCTCGATAATGTTGATAAACCGGAGATAGAACTGATTGAAGAGCTTGCATGTCGATATTCTCACTGGTGGTAGGTCTCTCATATGTAAGAGTCCGTCTGGGTGGGTACCACCGCAATATCTATTTCTACCGCCAAGCAGCAGTGTGCGTGCACTGTTGTGTTTTGGTTTGAAGGACATTGTAGCCAGTGTAACTGGAAATAATGAGACTTAACATCTTATGTCTCAGGATGACGAGCATAGTGGAATGCCACACAGTACTTTGTAAGTCAAGGTGCTGGATGGTACTGCTACTGTTTATGGATGGTTGTATCGCTTACCATCAGGCGAAGGGCATGCTCGTCTCGTCATTTAATGCCATAAAAAAAATTAAGTGAAGTCTGTATATCAACATTTTATTTCTTGACTGGTTTTCTAAATAATTATGAGGTTATCGTAATGAGTTCTAAATTATAGCCTAAAGTACATGTATAAAATGGGATCGTCATTTCCTACATGATTTATTTCATTCATTTATAAATCTTAGCGACCGCCGTATTTATAAAGATTTGAATGCCTATGTGACATGCGTCTACGTAGCATTACTCAAGCTTAGCTTTCGAAGTTCAGAAATAAAAACTTCAAAAGAAATGTTTTAGAATAATTCTTGCTTTAGTTATTGGTCTGAGAATAATTCACATGGATTGACGTATTGGTGATTGTAAAGTTCAATATCAAAAAGTCAGACTAGAAATATGCATTATTTAAATAGGTAAACCCAAACATTTGTTATTCCAAAAAGTTTACGAATTTCATTAAAAGTAGACGTCAGCTGATCAACTATCTAGTTAAAATGCATGTTTTCCTGATGATGCTATTGCATGTAGTATATTCATAGGATCTCATAAAAAAAATATAAATTGCTATATTTTTAGTATGGTTATTAGAATTACGCATACGCATACTCACGCCTTTTATCCCCGAAGGGGTAGGCAGAGGCGCAACTAATGCACCCACTTTTCGCCATTTTTATTCCGTCCCATGATGTGATAGGGGGCGAACCTATCGCCATATCGGGCACAAATTTCAGACTCCGGGCTGATACTGAATAAAAAACTCAATATCACTTTACCCGACCCGGGGATCGAACCCGAGACCTCAGCATTGCAGTCGTAATACAACTACGCCACCGAGGCAGTCATTATTTACGAATTATTATAATGAATATTAAGTATTATATTATAGCTTTAAAAATATAAGAATTGGAATATGATTATTTAATTTTGAACCTTAAAAACTCATATTTTTGGCGTTTACTCATCGTAGAAACGTAATAAAAAATCAATATAAATAAATTAAAACCAAACACAACGCACAAGTCCACAATTTAAGACAATGCATTCATTTATAAATGTTTCGGTCCTGCACACGCAGCCGTCATAGCAAATGATCGCTCGATGCGAACGAAGACGGATGGCTCCTGGTCCTGCACATGCAAAATATATGGCTTGTAACTGTATTCCATTTGAGGTAATACATTTGTGAAGGGCTTTTGAGGATTGGATATTTGTTTTTGATTTGTTGAATTAAACTTGATCTAGGCGTTTTTCTATTGTAGATACTAGTTTACGAAAAGAATCTGCTTGTAGATGAACACTTCCGTGGAACATTAACAAAACCAGAGAAATCGTGTATAGGTTACAGTCCATAAAAATTTGGTTGTTGCAGAAAAGTACATAAGTCTTCATTAATCTAAAAGATAAGTCATTTGGTTGTAGGTCAATACTATTACTAATGAACACCAATAAACCAGATAAATCGTGTGTCTCTCCATAAAAATTAGGTTGTTGCAGAGAAGGACATAGCTGTCCAATAATCTAAGAGATAAACAATATAACCGGATAAATAGGACAGTGTTTTCTAATTCGAACACACGTTCGTTTGATCCACCAACTGTTAAAATAAGAACGACATTATCCCTCAAGCCCAACCCCAAAATCAAGAACTGATAACACCAATTTCATTACCAACCTAACAAACCCATAAAGTAATTACATTAAATTGTTATCGGTAACTGTCGCGTACAATTTCCCCCGACACGGCGTAAACTAGTCGTGTATGCAAAACCGACGCGAGTTATAGTGGTGGTCATTAGATGTGCAACACATTGTACAGGATGTCTGGAGGCGACTCCCGAGATCTGATACACACACCGCACCTAGCTTTCTAACAGTTATTGCGCTTAAACTGGCGATTTGGTGAATATTTTGATAAGGATTTTAAAAGAATGTTCGCGACTCCATGCATGCAAGACTTTTCCCTGCAAAAGTATCAGAATATACTATTACAGGATAAAAAATTGCCTATATGTAAATCCAGGAGATGGACAATTTTTACGCCAAATGTCATCCATAGCCGTTCAGCGGTTTCCAAATTATTCACTGTTCATTATTTTTCTGTTATACAATAGTTCTTGTAGTAAAGAAACGGCCAAGCCACATATTTTGACTAAGGTTTAGAGTTTGTGAAGTTAGGTCTCTTGTAGAGACTAGAGTTAGGGCGTGTAGAGTTAGAAGCTTGGCTCTACATGTGATCTGATAACTTTTTGACAATACGAACCATATGATCTCGTTTTTTTTAATGGTATTGAATGACGAGACGATCTTGCCGTTCGCCTGATGGTAAGCGATACGACCACCCATAAACAGTAGCAACACCATCCAGGACCTTGAGTTACAAAGTACTGTACGATATTCCACTGCACTCGTCATCCTGAGACATAAGATGTTAAGTCTCACTATGTCCTGTAGTTACACTGGCTACAATGTTCTTCAAACCGAAACACAACAGTGCATGCACACTGCTGCTTGGCGATAGAAATAGACATTGTGGTGGTACCTACCCAGACGTATTCTTACATATGAAAGACCTACCACCAGTGGATGGAAGTGGTGGAATGAGTCTTGGTAACATTAAACATGAAAATATTTTTGGTGGGATTTATATTACAGAAAAATAAAAAAAAATGAAATATAGACAATTCAAAAATACTGTAGACAGCATTCCCTAAGTATATCTCGACTAACAGTACTTGACGAATCAAAAGTTACTCTTTGGCCCTGTCACACTATCTAAAAAAAGAATTAAAAAGCATAAAAAATCGAATTTATTTTCCAATAAAAATCTAGCGAAACATTCCCTAAGTCCCGACACATAGCGCACGCAAAGCGGTTGCAGAACACTTTCTATATGAATTGTAGGTGCATGCATTGTAATGGTTACACGATACAGGAATGGAAAGTCTCCCCGGGGCCCATGATTACCATTATATTCAATCGATACGCTTGCACGATCGGCTGTTTTTTAACACTGCACCTTATCTCGATGATAGGAGATCAACAGCTGCACAATGAGTCTATTCCGAGAATCACTTCTTTTAGAAATTGTCCAATAAAGTATTGCAACTTCAGTGCTTGCTATAATTTTTATTCTCAATTGACACATATGTAAGCTTTGCTGGTAGTATAACGACCAACGACAAGGCGTAAAGCCCGCCATAGTGACCAATGTAAGTGTGTCGCGTTCCGGAATTAGCCTGTTGTACATGCTGTATCAAACAGGCCGGCATAATTGTATCAACGTGCGAGGGATTATCATCGTTAGTTGACACTCTATATGGACTTTACTCAACTTACTACCAGGTGAAGCGAGGTCTCTTATTACAAACTTATTCATGATTTGAAACAGAGCCAAAAATTTTGCTTTTAAAGCTGGTTTCTTGGTTTAAATGATCCTTACCAATTTTCGATTTAAGAAAGATCTTTTTCTACCACAGTTAAAGCTTGACTCTAAGAATTTGGTTGTTGGCAAACACGCATCATAAATATATTGTACTAGTATCGCTCGCGGCTCCGCCCGCGTGAAAAAGTTTTTCCGGGATAAAAATATTTTCCCGGGATAAAAAGTAAAGCCTATAGCACTCAGGAGTAATGTAGCTTCCTATTTGTGAAAGAATTTTCAAAATCGGTCCAGTAGTTCCTGAGATTAGCGCGTTCAAACAAACAAACAAACTCTTCAGCTTTATATATTAGTATATAGATTAGTATAGATAGTATAGATATATTAAATACTGTACTTTTCTTCAAGGTAGTAGACAGAAGAAACTTGTTAATTCAATCTGGTACGTACCTCCCTACTCATAATGGTGGTCCCTTGCATAATCAAAACATTTCTTATTTAATCCATTTTGTCCCTCTATGAAACTTCGATAAACCCATGCCACAATCCACACAAAAAACAAAAGCACGCATCACGACTCGATCCCCGAATTGGTAGGCAGAGGTGAAACCAGGGCACCCACTTTTCGCCATGTGTGTTGATATCATAGAGGGCGAGCTTATCGCCATTTTGAGTATATTTCAGACTCTAGACTGATACTGAGCTGACAAATCTAATATCACTTTTGCCCGACCCTGGATTCGAAGCCAGGACCTCAGAGCGATGCTCGTACCGCGCAGGCAAAACAACTACGCCACAGAGACAGTCCCAGTTTTACAATATGGTAATTAGGTTAGTTGATCAACCTTCACAGAACGCCAACACAAATAATACATTAAATTATATATTGCAAAATTATTGCAATACAAACATGTATTTACAGTTCAATTAACTGTAATGCAATAAAAGTTTTGCATGTAAACATACATTATGTCGTTACACTAATAATCGTTTTATTAGAAAGCTAATCTAGTACATTAAGTATCTATATGCGCATGCAATATTCGTGCGTGTGCTAATAATTACTAGATTTATCAAGTTGAAAATACTATGAAATATTATGTAATAATTAGATACACACATACTACGTTTATTCATGAAGAGCATGGCGAAACTAGTGCACCCACTTTTCGCCGTGTATATTTCGTCTCAGGATGTGATAAGTTCACAAATTCATTCGGGCTGATACTGAGACGAAAAACCCAATACCACTTTACCCGGCCTGTGATTCGAAATCGAGACCTCAAAGCAGAAGTATTAAAAGATGTAAAAAAAACGCAGCTTAGTTAATAGCAAATGCATAAACTTTCGAATGAGAACAATAAAAAATGCAAAGATTTATGATCATCGAAAGGGCAATATTGCTACTGGGGGCATTTATTTTTTTAGTCAAGTATAAATGCTCTCACCGTTAAACAGATCGTTCATGTCCTGGATTTTCATATGTATAGGTTTACTTTTTTCTCGAGACAGAGGAACGTAGGGGAATGCCGCGAGAAACACCTAGTTAATAATATTAATAAGATTAATGGCATTTTTCTATCCAAACATGTTTGTTTTGTAGATTATGCAATATAATCATTCTTTTCGCATTTTTAATATTATCAGCAATATCAGCCTTAATACAAGAGCGTTTCCTTTCCACACAGTGTTTAATATTCTAGTAATAACTATAAATAAATCATACACCATTAGATCTAAAGCAAAACATTGAAATGTGTGCAAACACTTTCACCGGTGGGCGCACGCGACGGCGACCGGTCCCGGGTTCGATTCCCGATAACGCAGCGCTTAATGAGAATACCAGTTAATTGATTTATCGACCAGTCCATGGACTGCGTATAAAAGTGTTTAAATTGCGTTTTCGTTCTGCTTAAGTATTGGGAATTGTGATATTGAAGAACTTTATGACCCTCGCCCTAGATTTTATTTATGAGGACCAAGAAAAAAAATTGAGACTTAGCTTAGCCAAAATTCAAACGCCCAATAAAACAGGAAGACAGGAATTGATTTTTTTATACCTCAAAATCCAGACGCCCATTTACGATTCGGTAATGCTTAGCCAATCTTTTAATATTATATTTTGACTCAGGGACTTGAACTAGAATATTAGTTGTGGACGGGAGGTCCTAAATTCGTATTGAAGATTGAGAAACAGCATATAGGTTCTTATAACACAATGAATCTGGAACAGGATGTCTTCTTGCCAATCAATAAACGACCTTAAACGCTTCTTTTCAATAGATCGCCAAAATAGACTAATCGGAAAAGTTTTTTGGACTTGCTTACAAGTGACATTTCATTGGTTTATTTTCAGGATGGGATCGAAGATTAAAAATGGGATTGCTTATTGAAAACGGCAGCAGAGAGAGAAGAGTAAGCGGCAGACAACCGGAGAGTCATATTATAAACCACGTCAAATCCTTTTTAGCATGTGTGAAAAATTGTGTAGCGTCAATTTCACTTTCGTATGGGGTTAAGGGCTGATAGAAGAAGATATAAGATACCCGATAGCAAAGATTAGGTCGCGTAGAGGTCCACTAGTTGCCGAGAAACACTATACGGATTTGCTGACAATTTTGCTGTAGTAATTGTAATTAGTTTCATAGTAGGTTGTGTTTCTCAGAATGTGTTAGGACAGCGTCTATTCGGCACCTAACTCTAACCAACTGACCAACCCAACCCAAACAATGAGAACATCAAAATCCTTAAAACTTCGACGCTAACAATACTTTTTCTAAACAAATTTGTTTATTTATCTCCAGGAAACTTAAGTCTTTGAGCCGTTAATTACCAGCACTTGTTGGAAGACAACACAATGGTGGGATCATATTACCCGGTGTCGGTTACCTTTAGATTAGATTAGTTCGGTCTATCTGATTGTGGACGTCAAAACATGCCTTCAAGGAGATAATAGCCACATTTATTTACCCGTAGAAATATGTATAGATTATAAATAAAAAACTATAAATTATAATTATTTTTATATAATTAAACCTATACTTTTCAATTCTGTAGTACATAAATACAAAAATAAGGTTGTAATTAGGTATGACAAAAATAAAATTGCATTGGTGAGGCTGAACCCATTACCATTTCATCCATCCACTTCGAGCTGATATCTCCGATTGACCAGAAAATCGTAATAATATATGACTTTTCCCTGACTCAGGGATGGAACCCAAAGCCTCACCACGGTAATCACATTGCACTCACAACACCACCGAGGCAGAACATTTCACGTCTCATCAAAGATATGTTTGTCTTCTACATAAGTTACAATTATATTTTTCCAGCCATTAATTTTATGCTTAAAAAATATACTGCTCACTGACAAAAGTCGATTTTATCTCAAAGCTACTAAATCCGCAGAACATTACCCAAACTATTGAAATCCACAATGCCACTAAATACCAAAATACTATCTAACAATTGGTGGAGGGAAATCAATTAGTTTGCAGGACAATAAATAAATACAACACAGAGATACATATCCATATATCTGATTTTTGGACATAGTTACATTTGCCGTCGACATTGACAAGTTCACGGGATTTTCGCCTTTATTGATTGAGGATATGCCTAAAATGTCGTTTGAAAAAGGTATGCGAAGTTCAGCTTAGGCATAAATCGAGAGGTGGCGTATGAATAAGGAATCGCACAATGCAATGTCCAATCGGGTTTGAACAAAACACTTGAGAAATAAATCTGCATCCAACATCCTTAAGCTATAATATTAACTGCATTGTTTAAAGGGATAGTTAAAATATCTATGATTTTTCATCTTAACTTAGCTTCTTGATACATAACGCTTTGAGATTTCAACTAATCCATTATTACTAATAATTAGTGACATTACAGTCCATTTCTAATGTATTCTGTATCAGTTAACTGTACATCATTGTCATCATCATCAGCCACATGACCTTCACTGCTGAACGTAGGCCTCCTCCAAAGATTTCCAGACGGACCTGTCAAAAGCGGTCCGGGTCCAGCTTGTTTCTGCGACCTTTAACAAACCACCACTTCACATGGACAATTCCAATACGGTTTCCTTGACAATCGATTCGTTGTCCACGTTCATCTATCTCTAGTCTTAAAACACCTAGAATGCTAGAAGAATCGTACATGGGCTCCCCGTTTATTGGGATAGGAGGATAATGAGAATCATTTTTTTCTTAAATGTAAAGTTGATACTTCACACCAGTTTTCTATGACACAATAACCTGGTCAAATTAACCCATTCTTTTCTTTTTTTTTGTATAGCATTGAATGACGAGGCTAGCATGTCGTTCGCCTGACGGTAAGCGATACGATCACCCATAAACAGTAGCAACACCATCCAGCACCTTGAGTTACAAAGTACTGTGCGGCATTCCACTGCGCTGGTCATCCTGAGACATAAGATGTTAAGTCTCATTATGTCCTGTAGTTACACTGGCTACAATGTCCTTCAAACCGAAACACAACAGTGCAAGCATACTGCTGCTTGGCGGCAGAAATAGACATTGCGGTGGTACCCACCCAGACGGACTCTTACATATATGAGAGACCTACCACCAGTTCTACTACAATCAAAATATCTACTAGCAAAGTTAACTAACACGAGAGCATTTCCCAACCCTGATTAAAAGTCGATAAAATTTTAATAATGCGTAATAGTTCGTCGATCGATATCAATTAACACATGGCAGGGCGGTTGTCGATAAATCTTTCATGTCGACATGTCGATATGTCGATGGCTGATGGCGGCCCGCGAACCGGAACACACCGTGTTTTATAATTGCTCCACTCTATAATGTTTATGGATTTAATTGCTAATGTATTAACACTAAACAAATAGTATATTAGAATTCTGATGTTATATTTTCCATTTTATTATGTTATAATTTTTGTTGCTCTCGATGTCTTTCATAGAGGAACAATAAAAGCATTTGATATCCCGTATATGTTATCTATGGTTAGTATTCTATTGTTTCTGCTTTTATAAAATTTTACTAACACCTGACCGTATTCCAAAAACAAATAAAAACATCCAACTTCAAAGTTTTTTGCCCAATTTAATGCAAACACAGGCAGACTTAATGTAAGATGGCTATGAACGGAAAAATCCCAAATATTTTTAGCCATGCCCTTAAATAAATAAAAAAATAACTATCCGTACATACAATTAAAAATGGTACTTGAAGATAACATTTCCTTACATAAACCCAAATTAACGAAGCAATAACAATTATAATAAAATCCATTTTAAAAATCATTCACAGTTTGACACACGTTTGCACTAACTGTTTGATAAGAGTTTGTTAATTAACGTTAGCAATTTATTGCAGGATGTAGTTAATTGATTTTGTATGTGCGTGAGCCTATTAATATTTTAATTGCTATCAAACACACCCAGTGATCCGTTAGTGCAGATTTATTTAACTTTTTCACTGCATTTTCACCTCAAGTAAATGAATTCTGTGAGGTATATGGATCGAATTAATTCTTCAATTAAATTACATATAAATAATCTAATTGATTTTCGGACGACCAAAACAGTCCGTCCCGTGACCATGAAGGCTGCAAAGTCTTCGAAACGACGAAAGGAAAAATTAAACAAATCATCGAGAAAAAATCTGTTCAGTAGTTGGTGTAAACATAAGAAATCATTATAATAATTTCTTAATATTGAAATACTGGTTCCTAAGGGCTAAAGACCCATGAAACATTCAAATTATGAAAGTGGTAAGTGTCACAACTACCCACAGTTTTAGTAACATCGCCCAAATTTTTATAACGAAATACTGATGTTTCTCATATGATAATACCTATTACCCAGTATCGACTTCAAGCACCGAAAGGCTCCGGTGGCAGATCCTTGCGGGATCGAGACAAAAAAAAGTCCCCGATTTCAATTTCGTAGATGATTCTAAGATGCGTTGATAAATAGACTAGTGACTTAAAATAAGGTCCTCAGTTGCACGATCGAGGTCTCGCTAAGTATGAGTGCCCGGACGGTTTCCTGGTTTGCTAGCCTAGTGCGGGTTGGCAGACCTCACATACCTTTGAAATTCGTCTGAAGGATTTCAAATATATAGGTTTCCTCGCTGATTAATATAACTCCATTTACTATAACTTTTTCACACCTAAAGCCAATTAATGTTTTTGTCTACCAAAGCGTTAGGAGAATCAATAGCCCGTTACATATCGAATAACTCCTAAGCAGACTTTCAAAGATGGGTAATAAAATCACGCTGTAATGTTTAACTACAGGTAAACGGAAGCAGGATTCTCTCACGTCTAACCGCAGGCTAGATGCATTAGCTGTTTTTTGACCCTATGACGTCAGACCTCCCAATACGTCAAAGTCTTCCGGTGAAATAAATGACTAACACGTTACTGATCATATTTTTTGCCTCGCTGAATGTATCTACAGAATCTTTTTGCCCAATCGAGATATCACTATGCCGCACAAAATCGAGTAGTGTTAGATTTTCTGCAGCGTTTTGTTTTCGAAAAGATAACTTTTCAATAGTAGGTTCCTTACTAATAATCGCTGTATTCGTCTATCATAGTTGTACAATGTTTTGTCTCACTTCCTCTGACGGTAAGTCACTCAACTTAGCAAGACAAAACACTTAATAACTATACACTCATAACCTTTATTAGTAAGACGGTGAATGTTTATTTAATATCTATACTAATATTATAAAGCTGAAGAGTTTGTTTGTTTGAACGCGCTAATCTCAGGAACCACTGGACCAATTTTGAAAATTCTTTCACTAATAGGAAGCTACATTACTCCTGAGTGCTATAGGCTACTTTTTATCTCGGAAAAACTTTTCCTCGTGGGCGAAGCCGCGCGCAATGCTAGTCTTAAATATTTAGGTAAGGTGGTAGTTTTTCGCATGCAAGTTTATTGGAGCAGTTGCCACCTTTTTGTATATCTCCATCGGGCACCAATATATAAGCAATACTTTCATCGGAATATAATAATAAACAATAATCTATTTAAAATCTATTGTTTTGGGGAGTTCAGCACTGACTAGTGACCAGTGCTACACAAAACTGTAATGGCGGTGCTATTATTTGAAGACAAGTAAAAACGGGAATACGCTGGATGCAGGCCGCTTTTGACAGGTCCATCTGGAAATCTTTAGGGGAGGCCTATCAGCAGTGGATGTCATGTGGCTGATGATGATAATGACGATGAAGTAAAAAGTAAAAGAGCGACACGCTCATCTCGTCATAAAGTCCCGTTCAAACTGGCCGGCATAATTTTGTCGACTGGAGAGGTATGTCCAACTCTCGTCAACACTGTCTGGACCCGTCACCATGAGGTGCACTGGGGTCACTTTAAGTATAACCCAACGATCACAATATACTTTTGAACCTCCTTTCTCTTCCACATAGTAAATTCCCAAGCCGATACTAAATTGACTGGCTCACATAATTAATATGATCTATTGCTAAACGCTTGCACTAGTTCATTAATGCATTCTATCCATTCAGGTCCTAATTAATAACCATATGAATATACATGCAGTTATAAAGGGTTTCTCTAATCAAAACTTTGTTATTTATAGTGTAAAACCGGGGTTTCTGGTGTGCCAAAGAGTGTGACGCAGAAGCGGCAGTCTGTTCTAAAACTGTGATCTTATTTGTTAAAGAAAGTACGCATACTCACGCCTTTCATCCCCGAAGGGGTAGGCAGAGGCGCAACTAGTGCACCCACTTTTCGCCGAGCGTACTCCGTCCCATGATGTGATAGGGGGCGAGCCTATCGCCATATCGGGCACAAATTCCAGACTCCGGGCTGATACTGAATAGAAAAATCCAATATCACTTTGTCCGACCCGGGGATCGAACCCGAGACCTCAGCATTGCAGTCGTACCGTAGAATACGTACGTAGTACGCCACCGAGGCAGTCGAGTCGAGTTCAGTTTTAAAGAAAGTAAACTGTTATAATCACGCTACACACATAATATGTTGTTTTTGTTAATGTGTTATAGTTTATCTCACAGACTATAATACTGTCGTGCTAAACGCAAAAGCGGTATGTCAAGGAACGCTAGTTTCGAGAAAATTTAAGTTTTGTAAATATAGTTTTCTTTTCACTCTTTGTGATTTGAGGTAAAACTGAAATGAAGATAATTTTTTTGAGGTTTTTTTACATGTTTTAAAAATTATGCCGCTATTTGGCTATATTGTTCATTGGATGTGCATTTTTAAGCTATCTGATGCCTTAATAATCAAATTTACCATATTTTTTGAGATACTTCTTTTGAGCTTACTGCGGCAGAATAGTACTAATCTCTTTGTGGGCGAGAGATATTATATCAAAAGTCAACTTGCTAGTTTTCCAATCAAGTTTTATAAATAAAACATTATTCACTTTTGTACATCGATTTTCCTAGTTTATCATTAACAATTAAAGGAGATGTCCGCTTTTTGTTTGGGTGCCTGGCTACAAAATCTAACCAGGCTCAAAGTTTTGAGATATTAAAGAGGCAAATTATGGAACTTGGATCCATCAAAAAATTTTTTAGACCCCTCAATTTATAAGTATTTATTTTTTAAAACGTAAGTTTATAAGCAGAATAAAATTACATAAATCTCAAAATCGGAGGTCTTTAAAATTATACTATCTAATTTTTTTATCCACATATAAACTGTCGGTTAGAATTTTAGGCCCGTTTTTGTATATGTCCTTTATTTCGATACTATATCGGACGTAAAAATTAAACAAACCATTCAAATCTACTAAAAATCAACTACACAAAGAAATACCAACTTTAACAGCAACATAATAATAACTTCCACCAACATGCGGTCAGCATGCTTGATGAATTATCTGTTACACGGAAGAATTCGAGGCAGGGTGTGTGCCAATTAATATATCGCGATAAGGTCAAAAGTTTATTGACGCTAAGGAATTCTAATTTAATGACGAAGTTTGTCTGGTTTAATGTATTACAACGACCTGATTTAATACGCGTCTATGTGTCGTATATTTATCGGCTAATCCATACTAATATAAATACAAAATGTCTGTCTGTTACGCTTTCAGAGATAAAACTCTGTAGTGATTTTGATGAGATTAGGTAAGGAGTAAAGAACTTGAAAGGATACAAGATACTTTCTTTTGTTTGTCACTTACCAAATTGTACCCAAGCGAATCCGAGAGCAAATATATCCCAATATTTACTTAATATGGTAGTTGACTACTTTTTTAAAATACATTTATCTGAAATGTATGGCATCCAAACTCCAACGGAAAAAAACTTTTTCAAAATCAACGAGATAATAAGTAAGTTATAAAGCTTTGAGATTTGTTAGAAGTGGATAGTTGATAAATAAGAGTTGTATCAGACTGTGACGTCACCAATTGTTACCGTCCATAACGCTACATGCGTGCGCAAGAGATAGCGCGAAATTCCCACGACGCCCCCATTTTTGCTCACGACAATATTTCAAATATGAATAACTTGTTTTTCAACCTTATTTTCGGTTATATATAAAATAATGTACAAAATCAAACATAGATACATTTAGGAGTAAAAAATAGGCAAGGGTCGCGTCGAATCACCTCGATTGGAACTTGATTTGAAAATGGACCCTGGACAAGCGTTGAAGATTTATTTATGTGTGCGTTCAAATCGACGCGATACGGCTTAAACTAAGAATATGGTCCTTTCAAATACAATGTAGTAGTGACATCATAAGATACAGAATAATTTTTTGACATTAATATGCACATGGCGTATCCATTCTAGATGGTCTACGTCAGGTGGCGGAACCAAATTAGATATGAAAACTATTTGCAATATTTAGTTATAAATTGGAGTGTATAGGGATTACCTCCTCAAGTGTCCTATCTACAAATTCCATAATCATAAGTTTAGTGTAAATCCAGGTTGGTCCGCTGAATTGATTTGCATATGCATGTCCTATGATAACGAATGAGGTCGGTTTCGCTTCCTCCTGATGTTATACTATAATAGCACCTGTGGATTGATCGTGACTTGATTTACTGTTTACATTTGGTTAGGTTTCCCACGTTGTCAACGCATATTAGCGACTGTGTTACTAGTCAATGGCCAATCTTGTGAAATAATCGTAAATTATCTAGTTTATATTTTAATGCTAAAAATAGAGAGCTTTGTAAACGCTCTACTGGATAATTAGTTGTGTTATTGAATCAAATTCAATTGCAAAAAAAATTTTTTTTCAGCCAGATACAAAAATATGAATAAGGACATTTATAACAAAGTTGTAAATAAATTTGATAAACAAATTAAAGTTTTTCATATAGACACGATTTTGTCTCAATATTTTGACAGATACCACCATAAACATCAAACGAACGTAGTAGAAACTATTATGTCAATATGACAAATGAAAATAGTTCTACATACTAAGGAATTATAGTTAGACGTATTAAGGTATCCATGAGAGCTGGGCCCAAACACTCAGTCGGTTAAGTGCCGCGCTCGAACCACTCAATCAACTCATTATCAAGAGCTTACGAGACGCCAGTGACGCAGCATTCGATATTCCTAACATATTTGAATAACTATGGAAAAACTTATAGTACACTAATTCTGTTCAGTTTCCAAATAATAATTCTATTGTAAATATTCGGTGTAATTTACCAATCAAACAAAGAGATTTTTATTATTTAACGAACTGAGAATCAATCTTAGAACCTTTTAGACTACAGCTAAATAATATACTGCCATTAAACTAAGGAGGCTATAGTGTAACTTCAAAATATTTACTTTATTCCTATCGTTCTCTGCGACAAGCTATTCCTCCAGGAGTTATAACTTTAATATATGACAATAATTTACACAAACTACATTACATTTTAACTAACACAAATAAATTTAAAATAAAACTAAAAATCCGTTGTAAAAACAACCGCTGTCAGCGTGCGCGCGTGTATTTCTGCATGGACACATCAATCAATGCTTGCTAACGAGTAGTTTCTCCGCATATGCATAGAGAAGCCATAATTTAGGCATGGACCTAGCCACTAACTCATAGCCCGAGACACTGATTTGGAACGCATGAGATTATACAATGCAGATATTGATTGGAGTTCGATATTGTATGGTAAATATGCGTGGAAAGTTTAACGACTGATTTCGAATTAAGAATGAAATTTAATTTCTTTTTTCGCCGTGCGTATTCCATCCCAATAAATGGGACGGAATACGCATACCAAAAAGTGGGTACATGAATTGGCAGAGGCCTACCCCTTCGGGGATAAAAAGGCGTGAGTGTGGATGTGTGTACTATAAAACAAGGACAGTGACACAGGCAGTGCCACGAGCGAATCTAAAATTACTTTTGCGTAGTGAAAGTACAGCCTTTGTATTACCACTTTTTAGTTTGAAAAGTTATGTAAATAATAGTAATAGAGGGGTCATTTGTCACCGCTCGTCGCTCCTCGATTTTCGACTGCATTGTATTGGCTGATGCACAAAAGACTATCTCGCACGACTAGAATGGTACAGAAAATTCTCGACTTCGCAGTCCGCATTATGCAATTACGAATCCGCCCGCGTGAATGAGTTTTCCCGGGATAAAAGTCCCGCTTTATATTTTCCCGGGATAAAAAGTAGCCTATGTGTTAATCCAGGACATGATCTACCCGTGTGCCAAACTTCATCGAAATCCGTTCAGTAGTTTTTGCGTGAAAGAGTAACAAACATCCATACATCCATACTTACAAACTATCGCGTTTATAATATTAATAGGATTATTATTATTTAATATGAAAATGGGACACGGTTTTTTTATCCGAGCACGGGAAATAGCTCCACTGCACCTCATGATAAGCAGGGCGGGATCAAGGTAAAGTTTCGAATGATGAGAGAGGACGACCCCACGCCAGTCAATACAATTAAGACAGCCTAAATAAGCGACGATCACTTACCATCAGGTGAACTGAATGCTCGTTTGCCCCCTATATCATAAAAAAGTGTGTACTTATGTACACGCGTTAGAAGTTATACTTCTTTGGCTTAACAAGATAAAAAACATTTAAAAAAATTATCTTTCGCCTTATTCTACGTTCAAAATTCAAAAATGTTGACTATAGCTAACTTCAGGGTGAATTCAAAAATTTTTACTATAGCTAACTTCAGGGTGTCGGTGTCTCGGGACGGTGTGCGCGCGCATCTTAAAAATTTACTCTCATAATTTTTCTCTAACGCGCCAAAAGAAGTATAACTTTAAAAGTAGCCTGTTTGAACTCAGATATACACAGGCTGTTTCTGGAATGCGACACACTTATGTGGGCCACTATGGCGGATTCACAACTTGTGTACGGTACGTGCTATCGGGGCTGATACAAATATCCTATCTCAAGCAAAGGAGAGAGGAAAGGAAATAGAAAGGATAGGGATTAGGGAAAGGGGAGAATTTTTGGGCTTCCAGAAATCAGACTCACCATGGGAAACAATAGTTTTTTTTTATTGCATTGAATGACGAGACGAGCATGCCGTTCGCCTGATGGTAAGCGATACGACCACCCATAAGCAGTAACAACATCATTCAGCACCTTGAGCTACAAAATACTGTGTGGCATTCCACTGTGCTCGTCATCCTGAGACATAGGGTTTTAAGTATCATTATGTCCAGTAGTTACACTGGCTACAATGTCCTTCAAACCGAAAAACAACAATGCATGCACACTTCTGCTTGGCGGTAGAAATAGACATTGCGGTGATACCCAGACGAACTCTTACATATGAGAGACCTACCACCAGTATAGCTGTCACTTCACATTAGTTTTTTGAGAAACATTGGTAATACCTCACTTGACCCTTCCATGCTGTAGACAATCTATAGCAGCTGTATTCAACCAATAGCCCACCGGGATTTTGCAAGTGGTCCACCTTACTTCAAAAATATCGCTCAAATAAAAAAAAAAAGCACTTGGGCCCGGATAAAAGTAAAATCATTTAGTTAATTGAGAATAGGTACTTCTTATTGAAATGAGCAAAACCTTAAATTTCAATTACGTTTTTCGACACTTATGTAGATCAATGAATTTACATTGCGGCACCATATTATGGAACCATAACTAAGATGTCTTTGTGACTCTTGTAAAAAATGGTTGAGCACAACTGATCTACTTATTAATATCTTTACATATTGGTCTTCAACATTACAACTTCAAATCCACTCGCATCAAACCTAAAATCAACACAACTCGACGTTCTCGATTAGTCACTGCGATGTTTTTACAATGCAACCAGGAACGTAAATAACAATCTGCAAACGAGGGCCATTGATGTGGTATTGCGTCCACAAATCAGCTCTCGCGAGTGACACCGACGCGTGTGTGGAGCATGCATTCGCATTCTGAATTTGAAATTGGATGCAGTTTTTATAATGGTTTGAATAAGGAATAGAGGTAATTTGTTTTTAATTTGAAATTAGAACGATAATTTGTACAATATATCATAGACAATGTTACCTAAGTATTTATTTATTACATTTAATAGTATGTTAATTTGTTAACGCTTTTTTATAAATTGATGCCATTTGCCATGAAATCCAGATAATATCTATCCTTTAAGACCTTCTGGTCTTATCGCGAACTCAAAATCTCCTCGTGTCTGTCATCAGAGTGTGTACGCACAATATTAAAATATTTCGGTCACATTGCAAGAAAAGACGGTGACAACCTCGTGAAAATCATTGTGACCGGCAAAGTAGATGGGAGAAGGCCACGTGGACGCAGACCAATACGTTGGTCTGACCAGATCCGCACCGCTCTTGACTCTACAGTTCACAGCGCTCTCCGCACCGCATGTGACAGATACGAATGGAGAAAGCTCGTTCGAGAGAAAATGATACAGAAGGGGGGTCGCGACCCTCAGTACTGAGGAACACGACACAAGAAGAAAGACCTTCTGGTAATATGGGTTTTCAAGGGTGATAAATATCAATTACCATCAGGTGATCCCCTTAATTACTACCAAAACTATCGGTGGTTATTTCCAAACATTATTTACATAAATCCTTTATTATTTACATTCGTCAAAACACTTCCGTGACTTTGATCCTATACATAATCTGACCACACAGTGAATCTAAATCAAAACATATATTTTAGAATAGAAATCACATATTTCAACGCGGAGTTTCTAAATCCGAGCCTAATCAGCATTTCAAAGAGGTTTTAGTCCTCATAAATAATATGAATTCGTTATCAAAACGGACATGCATGGCTTTGCATAGCTTTGTGACGGTAAAGTGTATTTATTGTCACCTGATTGTCTATTTTTTGCGTGTCAATGACCGACCATGAGACCACGATGCGTGACCGTGCGAAATTTAAGGCGGCGGCGACTTGCAAAAATGACAAAACTAAAAACCGTATTGTCCGTGAAGTGTAGACGCAGTGGGAGTTTCTTAACTACAAAAAAATAACCAAACTGCCTAAAACAGTATTTATGAAATGGTTTAAATTAAAAGGTGTTGACATATTTTTAACAAAAATATCAGTGATGTGTTCTTTATTCAAAACTAGCTTTGCACAAGACTCTAACCTACTGAAGTCCTGAGATAAAAAGTAAACATGCCATTATTCGAACCATAAACTATCTTTATGCAAAAACTCTCATGTCGATCCGTTATTCCGTTGCTGCGTGAAAGGACAAACGGTCGTGCATGTTCGTATGTATAATATTATTTTATATGAACAAGAAAATTATGTTTACCTTTGTTAGGATACCTACCGGTGGGCTATTGATTATTGCAACAGCATTTGCCAATCAACACATTCACCAACTTATTATTGGTACAGTTTTACTAGACAATTTATCACTTAATACAAACTGTTGCTTCGCTACTAAGGCCTAAACTCTCTCAGTAGTAGAGGAGGCCCGTGCTCAGCAGTGGGCAGTATATAATACAGGTAGGGTTGCCAAGCGTCCGGATAAAGCCGGACATAGTTAGGCTTTTTGAATGCATGTCCGGCCAAACTACGGCTTGTCCGGCTTTTGCTAGGCTTTTTACATTTGACCAGTGACTTTAGAGAGGCTTCAAAATGCTTAAAATCAAACGGCCGTAGGAGACTTGGGAGATAAAAAATGTTATTTATACTAAGACACAAACCTTAATAATTCAGGGTGTCCGGCCATTTTATCCAAATGTCCGGTCAAGCTGTCTCGTCTGTCCGGCTATTAGGTTTGACGACCTGGCAACCCTAAATACAGGGCTGATATGGTATGGTTGCTTCGCTAACAGTGAGCCAGCAGTGTCCTGTTCCGTTTTGAATGCCATTTTTGTTCATAAGATTATAAGCAATTAACGCAATTCTTTGACATGAAGTCTTCGAAATATTAAGTATCTTTACTATATGTCGGATGCTGGTCACACGGCGGCCGTTAATGCGTAGCTAATACTTCGCAATAGTCATAATTGAAACTATCTCTTCAACTCAATACTGTTTTATTGCTCGTTCATGACATGTTCACATGTTCAGAGGACAATCCCTATGTCAGGATACATTAGAAACCCACTTGACACTTACTACGTTGAAAGCTAACCCAAAACTAACATAGTAACGACGTTAACAGTTAACTAACACTGAACTAGCATAGTAACGCTTTGATTATAGCTACTAGCTAAGACTGCACTACGACTGTTCTAAGACTGTTCTAAGACTGACGCTTCAAATGCCGAGGCGCCCTATTTATACTCTCAACTGTCACTACCACCAATAGTTTGACATTTCGACTCGTTTTCTTTAAGATTATTATTTCAAATTACCCGACCATCCGACACGGCCATTCTGACAATATGATCGTCCTCGATCATGCATTTGTTACAAAATAGACAGCACCCCCAAAACGCCCTCCCGCCATCACCTCCTAGTACCATAGCCAGAGAGAAGAAGTGACGGTAACAAACTCTCATGATACAGCTGTCAAATAGTTACTAAGACAGTATACAATGCAAACAATTCTTATCTAAGCGGTGATCAGTGCCATTGACAATCAGCAGCAATTTCCCCTGGGAAGCGGCTCAGTAGCTGCACTGCACACAGTCCTCGAACCGGACCAGACACGTCACACGCGGTACCACCAACAGCGATTTCCAATTCCTGCAAACAGAAAATATACGCAGCAGCATCAAATCGCTCGGCCATTCCTGGCCAAAACCAGATAAATTCAAGTAAACAGAAGGAATTAAAAACCTTGATTCATTACAAGATTTGACAGAAATATTTACTCTCACTTTGAAGAAATCAACTTTCATTTACCTACAATGATTAAATCAAAGAAAATCTATTACAAAATGAGTTTCCAAAAATTGCATTTCAATATCAAATGCATCAACCGTGAAACTCAGAGCACTAATTCGTATACTCGATTATCATCAAGCCATCTCATTAATCAAACCAAATAATTAAGCCTTGCATGTGACCCCTGGCTACACAGAGCCTAGTAACCTCCAGTTACTCTCATATGCGAACCCCCACGGGAACGCCGAGCCTCTCCCGGACTCTATGGTTTCTGCAGAAACCCGACCTCCGCCAGAGTTGACTGCTTACCGCGTACTCACGCTCGACCCCACTTAAAAGTAGGCAGCGATTTTTACTGAGCTACGGCTACACGACAACCTCTGGTACGGTCCACTCCAGATCAACATGCACACTTAATTACTGTCACTAGTACTTGTCTCTGCTTCAATTTCATCGATTATGCTCTGATTTTCCGGCATTTTACGTAAAAGATCATCACGTAAACTTAATAACATTCTTCAGAGACGATATAGTTGAAATATTGTCAAAAATGGCTGAAGGTCCATCTACAACGAAAATCTTGTGTTCAGTTTACTACACGAATTCAAGAGACGCCAAACCATCAGACATCGTACCTCCAAGTACGATCCACCCAGGACAACTCCATCGTGCGTTCCAGTACCTACTTGTGCCACTATGCACAAGGTTTCTAGGACAGCCTCCATCGTGCGTTCCACACTAGGACACGCATACATCGAGCTTCCCATAATTGTGCCTCGTCTGAGCACAAACCGCACTAGGATACGCATACATCGAGCTTCCCGTACTTGTCTCTCCCTCGAGCACTAAGCAATGTGTTGAAGCCTCATCTACTTTGTTCTACCATAGAACGTTTCAATCACAACTTGACCTTCAGGCATTTTTACAAACCATCACAGGAACAAATAAAACTTCAACACATACGATAGAATGAAAACTTCTCACCCGAGTGCAATAATCTTCTTTGCGGAGCTGCAAACTTATAAAGGGCGACCCTAAAATTGGCAGCATTCAAACGTCAATTGACGATCAATAGAGGCCTTCCCTTTGTAGGTGCTTACTAGCTACACTGATCGGCGCAGCACTCACAGTACGCGCCGTATAGAACTTCTCAGGACCTCGCGACGGCAACAGCCACTAAAGAGTACAGCACCCGCAAGAGTACCTTCAGAGGCGGGTTGACTCGTACCTATAGCATAGTAGGTTACACATGTCCTTCACCCAATATGCATTGAAAAATGCACCTGCCAGGCCAACGCTCGATATCCGCGCCACTCCAAATATAGTGGAGTGCGCAGTCCCATGTCCGCGCAACCTGAACCGCGCCGTTCTGCGCCTTTCCGCATCTGCGCGGATTGGAGTGCGCGCATCCGCACGCCCTGGAGCGCGTATCCGCACGGCATGGACCGCGCGTCTCCGTACAGCCTGAAGTACACTGGTCTGCACTGAGCACACACTATGCAGATCTCTGTTCCTGCAAGCAAAGAAAAACCAAAACAGAAACACATTGTTCGGCCTATTCTGACCTTTGATTAAGATTCCTCCTTATGCTACTACAAGACTACTTCAGTTATTCTTGATTTCATCTGTACCAAATTTGCTACAACAAGCAAATCCACCTGAGAAGTGGTGTGGGCAGAATCTTCAGTCACCACCACGTGGTAAAACGAGATCCCAACATTTGCGGAGATTACGGAGAAATAAAGGAAACCATGACCCTCAAACAAGGGTTACGAGTGATACGATACCAAATCCTCCTCTATCACCGCAGTTAACGTCAGATCCACCAAAGGATCCCACAGAGGCTCTTCAGTAGTCACAGTTTACGGAGTCTTGTAACGCTGAATATATTAAGTACTCCCTGCTAGGATCTTCAGTTCCTGCAATCAAAAATATCACAACAGCATCAAATCGTTCACCCTATCCTGGACTTTAATCAAGTCTCGCATCAATCTTTGAGAAGGAGTTCAGTAGTCATCTTAACACGAGGACAACTTTAAAATTATCGCACGACTCGCTCTTAATCCAAAGTTTTAAACAGTACAGTGTTGCGATCCGAAACCTTGACTAAGAAAGGCCAGCAGTCCTTCAGGCCGAACACTGTGCACCTAGATCACTTTTGTCACCCAAGGCCATGTACAGTCATTGTTTACTACAACAGGTACTTTTTCTCCAAGTCAAGTTTAGGGACGGATCCGTACCAACAATAACCACAAAATGGTCGTTAATCCATGTCTGCACATGCCTTGTTAAACAAGATCTCAATATTTGTAAAGGTTACCAAGAAATAAAAGAAACCAGAACCCTCAAACAAGGGTTATGGGTCATACGATACCAGACTTCCTCTACCGCTGCAGTAAGCATCATATCTGTCGTCACAGACAGCCACACGTGATATGTGATGCAGCAGTTAGCATCAACCGGTACTACACAACCGTGCAGTCACGTTGCCCGGGAAACCAACTACGACGTATGGTGCGTCGCACGTCGTACGTCGGCAGCACATCTACCGGAACGTTTGCACACCAACAGGAACGTTTGAGCACCAACAGGAACGTTTGAACACCAACAGGAACGTTTGAACACTAACAGTTTGATCGCGGTACACACGCAGATCCTTGTTCATTTGAAGCGTGCATACGGCATCACGTCAGAAATGAACATGGGATGGCCATGTTTCACACTTGTCCACTTTTACATTCGGAGTTAGTCTTTATCCCAGTATTCCTCAGTACCATAACATTTTCTTCGGGTAAATTGCGGGTAGTGAAGAAAGTTCATACCATTATCCAACCAGTACCATTTGCATTCCACATGGCGTATACAGTAAACGTAATTCGCATTTGTGGGCATCGGCCTATCCCGCTTCTGATGTCGGATGCTGGTCACACGGCGGCCGTTAATGCGTAGCTAATACTTCGCAATAGTCATAATTGAAACTATCTCTTCAACTCAATACTGTTTTATTGCTCGTTCATGACATGTTCACATGTTCAGAGGACAATCCCTATGTCAGGATACATTAGAAACCCACTTGACACTTACTACGTTGAAAGCTAACCCAAAACTAACATAGTAACGACGTTAACAGTTAACTAACACTGAACTAGCATAGTAACGCTTTGATTATAGCTACTAGCTAAGACTGCACTACGACTGTTCTAAGACTGTTCTAAGACTGACGCTTCAAATGCCGAGGCGCCCTATTTATACTCTCAACTGTCACTACCACCAATAGTTTGACATTTCGACTCGTTTTCTTTAAGATTATTATTTCAAATTACCCGACCATCCGACATATATATTTATTTTTCGGCACGTACCAATCAAACAAACGACTTACCTCATTAAAAAACCCTATACTCGTGACCAAAATCACATGATATTGCGCAAGAAATCGAACCGAAGATCTCACGTTCCAACCATATCCATACCGATGTGTGTTAATGCAATTCAGATTCATGTCCAAAATGTCAGCCAATGCAAGTAATGTGTGTTTAGTAGAATGTACTAAAATTTACGACGGACCATAATAGACAATCTATCACGAATGTTCTAACTATACGGCAGTAAATTTCGGGGTATGCTATTATGGATCATTTATTGTTTTGCATACAATATATATATATCAACGTTGAATGCATAGTTATATCGAAATGAAACTGTATTTTATATTTCATAATTATTTTTACCAGCATTTGCTCGCGGCTCCGAGCTTTTGAAATGGTTTTTCCGAGATAAAAGTCTCGCTTTATATTTTCCCAGGATATAAAGCCTACGTCTTTCCTAGGTTTTCAAACTATCTACATATCAAATTTCATCGAAATCAGTTCAGTAGTTCCAGAGATTACTTCGTACAAACTCACAAACTTTACCTCTTCATAATATTAGTATAGACATAAATGGAAGACGAGACGAGCAAACCGCTCGTCTTGACATTTCTTCATGGTAACCGTCTCTATTGTATATAAACACTCGCAACAGTACATAGGACTACTAATTACAAAGTACTGCGGGCACTACCGTACACTCATCGCTTTAATTCATTAGATGTTAAATGTTATAATATCCACTAATTAATCATGTTAAATGATCTCTAAATTTGAATACAGCAATACTTTTAAAACGCTTGACGTCAGAAATAGACATTGCGTTGATACCTATACAGTCAGATATACAAGAGTCCTAACAAAGAAACATGATGCTTTAATTTGGACTTGTTAGTCGAACTCATAGATAAGTGAAATATGTATTAACTTGATAACATTATTTCTCCTGCACTACGATATAGTTAATAAGATTATACGGTTATATAATTTTACTAAGGACCAAAATCATAAAACCCATTCACCGTTACAATATTAATAATAATCCCTTCCTAGCCGATTTCGGCCACGGCGGCCAATCTCAACGGAGATCAGCCAGGTGCGCAGGAGATATTATAGTGCACAAGTGTGTGCGCAATACACAAGTGCACTCACTATTCCTTCACTCTCATAGTCCGGTGAGACGGCAATCCGACATGACCGGAGAGAGATCAGGCGCAGGACCAACGGCTTTACGTGCTTTCCGAGGCACGGGGGTATCACACCGCCAACTTCCTGACTCCGAGCTGCGACTGAGTAATTTTTAAGATGGAAAAACCCAGTCACAATGTTTTTGGCCCGACCCAGGATTCGAACCCAGGACCTCGGAGCGCAAATCGTACTCGTAACGCGTACGCAATACAACTACGCCACCGAGGCAGTCACAATACAATATTAATAAGATAAAGTCGAGGCACCTTGCAACAGTTATTATATTGCCGCGTTTGATTAGCGCGGAGCGGGCGCTGCGCGGGCGCAGCCGTGGGCGTGTGGTAGCGCCTACGAAGGACAATGTACCGTAAAGTATACAGCGTGGTCTGATACGCTAGTATATTGTTCGTTTTAATATTGGCTCTATCAAGTCTGTAAAATAAGTTAGAATAATAACAAATCTATTTTAGTATGTTTATTTGAAGAGATACAGTAATGCATATTATTCAGATCATAGATTTATGTTTTACCTTATAAAAAAGTTATTTACAATTTGTGTTAGCTGGTGTACCCTCTTTTGCTTTAAGAAAACTATGCATTTTACTGAGAATTTACTGAGAAGAAACCATGAAAATTTTCGCTTCATATTCAATAAAACATTCATTCGAATTTAACATATGTACGTCCAAATATTTCATTTACATGTCTTGTTTTAATAAGTCTTACTAAAATATTATTCAAATATAACACGTACAAATAAATAAAACAGAAAACACTCTGTATACAAACAGTCCCGTGGCGTTTCCATTTCGCGTTTTATAGGGTACCAGGTAACACGTGATTATCCGCACACATTGTGGCCGCGTCTACCCGCGACTACCCGCCGCTACCCGCAACTACCCGCGTCTCTGCCACCGCGCACTTTCAATACTTAACGTTATTCTATTCTAAAACATTACATGCTATTGTTGAAGATAAAAGGGTCATTGGGATTAAAGCTTAAACGAAGTGACGCAGTTTGGCGTACAGGGAACTATTATTATTAGGTATATTGTATTTAATATTATAATGCGAAAATTTGTTAAGATATCCAGAAATTTATGAGAAGTTAGCGCAGAAATTTCTGAATGAATTTGATGAAATATTACACACACACTCATGCCTTTTTATACCCGAAAGATTAGACAGAGGCGCAACTAATGCACCCACTTTTCGCCGTGCGTATTCCGTCCCATGATGTGATAAGGGACGAGCTTATCGCCATATCGGGTTTAAATTTCAAACTCCGGGCTGATACTGAATAGAAAAATCCAATATCACTTTGCCAGACCCGGGGATCGAACCCGCGACCTCAGCACTGCAGTCGTACCGTAATACAACTACGCCACCGAGGCAGTCAAAGGCAAACATATAAAAATAACAGAATTAAAATAATATTACAGGTAAGGTTTTAACAAAGAAAACTGCACCGTGATAATTTTATCCCAAGAAAGGCACAGCCGAAGCCACGTGCAATATCTAGTTCTAGTCCAGAATCGCTATGCCCTGAAGGGTAGACAGGTTGTCAATTATGCTCAATAAATTGTTATCGCCTCGTTGGACTACTGGATGCATACTAAAACTGCGAAATATCGCACCTTTAAGATGAAAACGACACAATTCAAAAAAATCAAAAATTGGGTTATCGCCATAAAATTACTTAAAACTGGTCCCTTTTTTATGAAAATATAATAAAAAAGGGACCGATATAATAGTTTTGTCCTTTTCCCGCTTGAATATGACGGTGTTTGAACTATTGCTGTATTGAAAATTTCGTTTTAAGTAATTTTATGACGATAACTCAATTTTCGTTTTTTTTTAATTGTGTCGTTTTCGTCCTAAAGGTGCGATGATGATCTAAGTTCGATTTTCAGACAGGAAAATATTTAAGAGATTTCAATTGGAAATTCTCCTGATATCCGAAACTTAATATTTGGCCCGATATTTCCTTCCGCAATGTGAAAAGGATATTTTTTAAGCTAGTCAAAGCATAAAAGTGCCTCTAGTCGCTCCCTCGAAGGTAAAAAAATGACTGTTGTAAACCAAAGTTATTGTACCTATTTGTTGCATTGAACTCTAGTAGCGAAGCCATAAACGCTACTTTTCTCGCTTAAAGACCGTCAACGCATCTTCGGTTATTCTATCTTGCCCATTAACCTACCATAAAAATATATAAACCTATTCTGAATCTTATAAACATTAGATTAGGAGCATTGTGCATTGTGCAAGAAACAATTACATATTAGAATTAAATACATGTGCACATTACTACGTCAAAACAAATCGTATGCAATTATGTTACGAGAAATGTGGCCTCCATTTGACCAAACAATTACAATGAGTTTGGAACACGGCATTGTCTAAATACCGACAGTTTACGTTATAACTTAATGGCTATGGAATGGGCCATAACAGCCAGCGTGCATGTTGTAACGATACGAATGACATTAGACTGAACGCACACTGCCTTTGCCTGTTATTAAATGTATTCAAAAATGGAACGGCAAGAAAACTACAGCCAGTAGTCATTAAATTGCTTGTGTTGCCAGTAATAATATTTAGCCACACCAGTATTTACCACTAACCAAAATATGCCAGGGTTCCACATTAAAAATTTAAATATTGTTTAATAAATTCATACTTTTCAAATGTTTGTATTAATAGGTAGTTACGCCTTTCATATTATTTAGGAGTCTCTCTGGAAAGATACTACCCACTGGTATTTATTTATAGAGAGTAACAGCATAGTGCAAACATTGTAATGTTCCGGTTTAAAGAACGTTATATCTAAAGTATTTACTGGGAAGCTTAATAATATTACTGCTTAACGTGATAATTATACCCATTTATACTACGCCACATTCTAAAATTATGACGATACCTAAAACGTTCTAATGTCTGAGGATGACTTTAGCAGAAAATAACCACGCAGACTGTGTTAATCTTAATTTATTGTTGTGGATGATGTAGCCGCTATTAGCATTGTAAAGCTGATAGTGAATGACATGCTTGTCTTCGTCCATTTTGTGTAAAAACATTAAAATACCTTAATATAAACTTCCCATACAAAATTAAATCCAATAAAATAAACTGCACGGTAACGTTGCGCAAGCGCAGTCCAATTACAAACAAAAGACGTTAGTCAGTCACCTGTACGTGTTGCCCACATGTCCACTTATCTGAAACGGTCACGACTAGATCGGCCGATTGTTACTTTCGCGTTAAACTTTTATTATTGTCGCATTAAACGTTATGCAACGCGGACTCACGACTCTCGTACGTGTGTAAATGCCCTTATCTCGTATTTCGTATGAAGAAAGTGGGTGTGTTTTTTGGTTATCGTGGAGGGTCACCTCTTAGTCCAAAAATTACTGAGGAATTGTGGGTGCGTTCACAGTGGTTAAGGAAATATTTTAGAATCAAAGAAATGGTGAATGTAAGGTCTTGAATCTCCTTCTATGTAACTCATATTCTATGTCACACCGTATGAGTTACGTAAGTTATTGTTATGTTTATTTATTTATTATCATCATTATCATTAGCCACATTAAGTCCACTGCTGCACATAGGCCTCTTCTAAAGATTCCCAGACGGACACAGGTCCGTTTCAACAGTGAAAGCCTCCTGTTTTTCGCGGGACAATCGCTTTAAGATCCCGCGTCAGTCCGAAGAACCGAGGCGGGTAAGTCGGGGTTACCAGCATGCTTTGCACGCCGGCATACCGACTAAAACTCCGTGGTAACCTTCGTCGACGCATTAGAAGCGGCCCCGGGGTACCATAAGGCATAAATATCCTCAGATCGCTACCGTAACAGCCACTTCAGAATACTGTGTAGTTGAAAGCCGCCTGCATCCAGCGTGTCCCTGGGAACTTTATCAAGTCGTCCCTCCATTTAAGCACTGAATACTCGTTAGAGTGTCGACATAAGTCTTTAGTTATTGTTACTGTTGTATCTACTTTTCATTATACACCTGCCTCGGTCTATCTCTGCACCACGCTAAGGTCGACTGAGAGAGAATGAACATGGCATTAAGTCCACCTATATACCCAGTGTACAAAGTGTATTAAATAAAATAAATGTACGAAAAATCCAAGATTGTTCATACTATTTTAATTTATAATGTCACAGGGCAGAGCACAGAATGCCGTGCAGTTCTTTGTAACCCGTTGATACAGTTTATGGGCACTCTAATGCTGTTACCTGCTGCTTGATAAAGGTCGCAGGGACACACTGGATGCAGACCACTTTTAACAGGTCCGTCTGGAAATCAAATCAAATCAAATCATTTATTAAGTAATTAGGCCCCTAAGGGCACTTTTACACGTCATTTTTTACAATGTTATTATCATCTAAAAGATTCTACCAGTGCTTCGGAAAAGCCCACTGACCTGAGAAGAAGCACCAAGAAACTCAGCGTAGGTCTTTTAATGTTCATATATTTTTTTTTTTATATATGTATTTTACAAATTGCTAGTAACAATAAATATTCAATTTCAAAGATGGATATGAAATGCGAAAATTAACGGAGAGTACCTAAGTCAAATAACCAGCTACATGTTTATTAAGTAAACAATAGAGTCAACCATCAAACAGAGCAGACCAGTCCACGCAAGCAGCACCCGTTCACGAATATGACGCATGTGCCAGCCATCGGCCTCCTCAACCATGTTGCAGGGAAGTGACCGACCCGGCACACGACGCCGCCGCAAGCACAGACGTTAAAGCGAGCAAGACTACTCAGATTGTGGCTAACCAAGAAAAATTAGATGCAACAAAGGAGTATATCAAATGACTAACGTAGTATGTAAAAAATATACTCTTAGGACTATCCGGGAAAGTCGCACATATCCATCTCTCACAAATCACTTATCCTAAATACAATAGATCTTATCCTTGCGTAGCGAGCAACTATTCCCATGGATTTTTGTCATCAAAATACGCGTCAACAGTATAGTAACTTTTTTTTAATAACTTGTTTTTTATAAATTGCTTAAATTTGTTCAAAGGTAAATTTAAGACAGTTGGTGGTATTATATTATAAATTTGTATACCCAATCCCACAAACGAACAGCGTACCCTGTGCAATCGATGACCTGGCACTGTTAATTTATCTTTATTTCTAGTGTTAATATTATGATGATCACTATTTTTACTA
Source organism: Sphinx pinastri (assembly GCA_947568825.1). NCBI lineage: Eukaryota > Metazoa > Arthropoda > Insecta > Lepidoptera > Sphingidae > Sphinx > Sphinx pinastri. The sequence goes on along the minus strand of OX387631.1, from coordinate 12,795,855 downwards.
AAATATTCAATATTTTGTTTTACATACATAATATTAGCTAAAATGTATTGTGATGCAACTGTCAAGATGCCTATTTCTTTAAAGCGTTCCCTAAGAGAAACTCGTGCCCCTAAGTTATAAATAGCTCTTATGGCTCTTTTTTGTAGGATAAAAATTGTTTCAATGTCAGCGGCTCTGCCCCAAAGCAAAATTCCGTAGGACATAACACTATGAAAATAACTAAAATAGACAAGCCTAGCAGTGTTGACATTGGTCAATTGTCTCACTTTGCGTATTGCAAACGCGGCTGAGCTGAGTTTCCCCGCCAAGCAAGAAATTTGAGTGTTCCATTGAAGTTTGGGGTCCAATGTTATTCCCAAGAATACTGTGGAATCGACTGGTTTCAAAGGTTCATTGTTTAAAAATAAATCCAACGGTTGATTTTGGACGTTAGGCAACGTGAAACGAATACATTTGGTTTTCTTTGTATTCAGTAAGAGATTATTGGTAGTAAACCAATCTAAGATTTGCGACAGTGCGCTATTTACGTCGTCAAAGTTTGATTTTTTACGGTCTATCTTAAATATAAGGGAGGTATCATCAGCAAATAGCACAATATCACACATACCTCTAACGAAGAAAGGCAAGTCGTTAATATAAATCAAAAACAAAAAAGGACCTAGAATCGAGCCTTGTGGAACCCCCATACGCACTGGGGAGCCAGAAGACTGGACTCCATTAACATCGACGCACTGTGATCTATTACTAAGGTAGGATGCTATTAAATTCAGAGCGGTATCTCTAATGCCATAATGGCGGAGTTTGCACAATAGAGTGGCATGTTCAACGCAATCGAAAGCTTTAGACAAATCACAAAAAATACCAATTGCGTTTTGCGAATTTTCCCAGGCATCAAAAATCTTTAGTGAAGGGCTATGTTCAGCAGTGGACTTTATGTGGCTGATGACGATGATGACTGTTACCACTATAGTCATGTCGTGTACCATCAGGCGAGTGACTGTAAAAGACAGAAACTAAACACTAATTATATTAATAGTTTAATATATTTATTAATGCTCTTAAAGAATTACTCTGTAATTGTGCAAGATTAAGTCATGACAGTAAACATGTAGAGTTGTTATTTGTAGAATGCGCACGAAGTTAATTCAATAATTATTTCTCAAATTATCGCTACGGATTCTTAAGAAATGATTGATTAATTGGAATTAAGGAATATGTAAGAGTTGTTTACTATTCTAATAATTTTAGAAAACGTTTGCGGAAATGTTTCGGTATTTGTTAGCCATTCACGCACAAACCTTTTTTTTTATAGCATTGAATGACGAGATGAGCATGCCGTTCGCCTGATGGTAAGCGATATGACCACCCATAAACAGTAGCAACACCATCCAGCACCTTTACTTACAAAGTACTGTGTGGCATTCCACTGCGCACGTCATCCTGAGACATAAGATGTTAAGTCTCATTATGTCCAGTAGTTATAATGGCTACAATATAATATAAACTATAGAATGGGTTGGAATGAATGTTGCCACACAGGTATAACGTGTCCTTGAGTGCTCAACTTAGCTTAAAAACCTGATATACATAAATATAATATTTTATTTATATGCATCGAGCTTTAAAGCTTATCATCAATCCAGTATAGAATATTTGATCCTGAATAAATTATTTTAGAAAATCAATACAAATTATGACCTGACGGAAATAGAAACGTAATATACACTGCCAAACAGGCGAAATTACCCTCTCATTTTAAGTGAACACCGTCCATATAAAAATTATACTAAGATGGCATACATTTTGTAAAAATAACCTACTTATCTCTCCAAATAAGTAAATGAACACACACAACAATCACACGATCGCACGCACGAGTACAGTCGTGACTTCCTCGAATATCTTGGCTATTTACATTAAACCCCACTTCAATTCAACGAGTAATTGGTGTGGTATGCGTGTTTAAATTATTACACATTCTGTATCGCATGATGTAATCAATATGGGATTTTGTGTGTGTTGTATTTAGGTCTTTGAACTGATAGCTCTTTTTTTATAACACTGCATACTTTCTTTATCATAGCCCAGTGTGTTACCTAATTTTAAGAGATTTTCGGCTCATAAACACCCATACGGCTGCCTCGGTGGTGTAGTTGTATTACGGTACGACTGCAATGCTGAGGTCTCGGGTTCGATCCCCGGTCGGGCAAAGTGATATTGGATTTTTTTATTCAGTATCAGCCCGGATAGGAGTCCGGGAGTCTGGAATTTGTGCCCGATATGGTGATAGGCTCGCCCCTATCACATCATGGGACGGAATACGCACGGCGAAAAGTGGGTGCACTAGTTGCACCACTGCCTACCCCTTCGGGGATAAAAGGCGTGAGTATGCATAACAACCCATAATATCGAGATATTTTTTGGGCGCGCAAAGAGACCTCTCTGCACCCCATGGTAAGCGGAGTGTGGTCCAGATGGAGTATCATCTGACGAATGATGATTATGCCTCGCCAGTTGACACAATTATGCCGGCCTGTGTGAACCGGATATACAGGCTGATCCCAGAACGCGACATACGTGAGCCACTAGGGCGAATACCTGGTGGTAGGTCTCTCATGTAAGAGTCCGTCTGAGTGGGTACCACCGCAATATCTATTTCTACCGTCAAGCAGCAGTGTGCAAGCACTGTTGCGTTTCGGTTTGAAGGTCACTTTAGCCAGTGTAACTACTGGACATAATGAGACTTAACATCTTATGTCTCAGGATGACAAGCGCAGTGGAATGCCACACAGTACTTTGTAACTCAAGGTGCTGGATGGTGTTGCTACTGTTTATGGGTGGTCGTATCGTTTACCATCAGGCGAACAGCATGCTCGTCTCGTCATTCAATGCAATAAAAAAAAGGAAAAAAACCATGTGAACGATGTTCACTATCCCGGTGCATAAAAATATTCTACCACCGACATGGTGTGTGTGTGTGATCCTTCTTTGCATACTTCACCCGAGGCGCTGTTCTCACGGAATAGATATTTATGTCCTATCAGAGATATATCATAGATTAATGTTTGATAGACAGCCGGTACTTTAGTCCTACGTATGTCGTATGAGACATAAATCTCGACTTTTAGCATTGCTCTAATAATAAATACATTGCAGTCAATATGACGAACAAGTTGAGATGTAGCATTGATGTCAACTACTGAATCGGAAACGCGACCCGCAGGTTTATCATGTGTTCGTCGCGTCAATAAGGTACAAAAAATATCCGGTACTCTGCCATTTATTCCATCATAGAGAAACACACATACACTCACGCTTTTTATCCCCGAAGGGGTAGGCAGATGCGCAACTAATGCACTCACTTTTCGCCGTGCGTATTCCGTATGTGATAGGGGGCGAGCCTATCGCCATATCGGGCACAAATTCCATACTCCGGGCTGATACTGAATAGAAAATCCAATATCACTTTGCCCGACCCGGGGATCCAACCCGAGCCCTCAGTATTGCAGTCGTAACGTAATACAACTACGCCACCGAGGCTGAGAAACTATTTCATCAAACTCAAGTCTACTAGTTCAATCTCTGCGAAATACAGGCCTCATATACCAATCTCACGCATAAATCCCTGAAATTACATCGATGTTATTTAATACGATATACCCAGGATGGGACCGACATCTATGCTACTTTTTATCACAATATCCCGGCAAAACATTAAGACTTTTAGTTAGAGAAAGCAGAGACACGAGCAAAGCTAGTTTCTTTAATAAAATACGATTCTTCGTGTATCTTCGAATGTAATTTCCGATTTGCTAACGTAACTAAGTGTATAAAAACGGGTATGTTAATGTGAACGAATGAAGATATTGGTAATGTGTTATTTGAACTATCTGTTCGCTACTTACGCACAACTAGAATTGTTCGCGATCAACCGGAATACTGATCTGGTTATGTCGATCGTATGTTATTTATTTTTAACTTTATATAAATAGTGATTGGGATCAAAGTAGTGCGTACCGTGTAGAGCTAGGAAATAAATCACATTTTTAACATTATAGAAATCAGCTACTATACACTGCCTCGGAGGCGTAATTGTATTACGGTACGACTGCAATGCTGAGGTCTCGGGTTCGATCCCCGGGTTGGGCAAAGTCTTAGATATACATACCCTAAGGGCAAAGTGATATTAGATTTTTCTATTCAGTATCAGACCGGAATTTGGAATTTGTGCCTGATATGGCGATAGGCTCGCCCCCTATCACATTATGGGACGGAATACGCACGGCGAAAAGTAGGTGCATTAGTTGCGCTTCTGTCTTCCCTTTTCGGGGTTAAAGACGTGAGTGTGTGGGTTGAAACTATAGACGAGCAATAAGAATTCACGTGTGGTTGTGTTCTTTGATACAGTTACTAGGTCATTATTATTTGACTGCCTCGGTGGCGTAGTTGTATTGCGTACGCGTTACGAGTACGATTTGCGCGCTGAGGTCCTGGGTCGGGCCAAAAAACATTGTGACTGGGTTTTTCCATCTTAAAAATTACTCAGTCGCAGCTCGGAGTCAGGAAGTTGGCGGTATGATACCCCCGTGCCTCGGAAAGCACGTAAAGCCGTTGGTCCTGCGCCTGATCTCTCTCCGGTCATGTCGGATTGCCGTCTCACCGGACTATGAGAGTGAAGGAATAGTGAGTGCACTTGTGTATTGCGCACACACTTGTGCACTATAATATCTCCTGCGCACCTGGCTGATCTCCGTTGAGATTGGCCGCCGTGGCCGAAATCGGCTAGGAAGGGATTATTATTATTATTATTTCACATCCATGTATCAGGACGACTGGAACTGTCCTATGACCCTGTGCACTTTGTTATGGCATTTCCACACAGTCCTTTGTAATTCTAAGCTCGAGAGGCTTTACTACTATTAATAGGCAGCTGCGTTGCTCAATAACAGATGTAAAAAATACAGTTTCAGATGAATAGTAGATCTAACTTTAAAGAAAACATAGTTACTAGTTTGAAAACCGTATATTTTAGACACGGCACTGATATATGCCGCTCTTATAGAAGTACCACCCCAGTCGAATCCCATATAAAAATAGACTAGCCCTTCCACATGTCTAAGCATAGTAGCCGATGTAAAATCCGTCATGGCGGTAATGACCGTTTATTCCGGCTTACACATGTTATGCGACCCGTTAATTAAGTCGGGACGGGTTGTCGGAACGACTCTCGTACAATGTTGATTATCAGATAAGGGTTAAGTAGAGTATAGATTTCAATGTGTGTATTGGTTGTATGTTAAACTAATGATTGTTAAAGACGATTTACAAATAACTCGTTATGTTACTTATGATATGCTGAACTAAGAAGGTAATTTAAATTTTATTTTTTTCGGCTTTCACACTATGCTTAAAGACTTTTAATAAAGTGCGGTCTTTTTTATTATTATTCCCTATCTTAAATATGGCAATACGTCCATTCTTACCTATTCTTGATGTTCAAAACCACACATCATCAATTACTAATAACCCTTACATACACACACACACTCACGCTCGTTATCCCCGAAGGGGTAGGCAGAGGTGCAACTAGTGCACCCACTCTTCGGGGATCGAACCCGAGACCTCGGCATTGCAGTCGTACCGTAATACAACTACGCCACCGAGGCAGTCTAGTATAACCCTTACATAAAATATCAAATCGAAATACTACACTAGCTAACATTCATAAAGCGAAATCCTATAAATCTGCATGCACAATTTATGATAGCAGAGCGTAAGGCCTCAAAAAAGCCATAGATAGAGTCCCGTTGCGATTTGCGATACATATGAATAAGCCGCGGGGCCCGTCCATCGTCGCACTATCGCATATTCTTAAATCTGTCCATATCTTTATCATTTATCTATAAACTGGATGCATGAGATGCATGGAGATTGCGGTTGGTTCACACTCGCGGAATATGTAACGTAAAAGATGTTTAGTTTAGTTTTGGTTGAAAAACCGGGGTTCGAGGTCGGAGAAACAAAATTTGTGTGTGCAAAATAAAATTGCGGCAAATTAGTGTGATTATTTTTCCGACCCAAATATCGACCAATAGAATTGCACCATTCGACGTCACGTGGTACAACCTACATGGTATTATACTGACAATTTTTTTTGAATATTTTCTCTGGTCGTTACTATACATTATGAAACAATTTTTTGTTGACTGTTCATTTCATCTCATGGTGCAATTCTATTGGCCGACATTTGGGACGGAAAAATAATCCCCCGAATACCACACGAGCTTCAAAATTATCTGGCATTTCCCTCAAGGTTCCCTGCAAACAAATGAAGTCGTCAAGTTTTTCAGGAAAAATCACTCGCGCTTCGCGCTCGTGATTTTTTAACCTGAAAACTCCTTCATTTGTTTGCAACGAACCTATCGGAAAATACCCGATAATTTTGAAGCTCTTGTGGTATTATATGTGAATATTTTGCAATTTATTGTACCTATGCTCTTGGAGATCTAGACAAGACATTAAGTGTATTTACAACCTACTTTATATCTATTTTCAATAATTTGAATTTGGATGATTATTTTTATAAATTAATAATGACTTATTGCCAAACAACAAAAAGTACACCACAATGATATAATAAAAAATTTACACACACGTAGAGAAATACTATAGACTTGAAACAACAACCGCTATCCAAATAATTATTAATTGATTTACTAAGAAATCAATTCATAGAGCCATATGAAAATCCGCGTCGTGATCGTGTGAATAAGCCAATCCACACGCAGCTACTGGTGTATGAGGCTAACCTACATCGTGACGATGCCGATGATACGCCTGCTTCCTTGCTCAGGGGCACGCAACAGTTTCCAACTTACAGTCATTTGCATAACTGGAACATGTTCATTGCCAGTTTTTATGGTATAAATATATCAGACATAAACGTGGATCAAATATTCGCTTTTAAGTTATCATTTATGTTGTATTAGGAATATACATTAAACCCTTTTTAGTTAAACTACTAACTCGTTTAGTTACCGGAAGTTTGTAGATAATATCAGAATAAAATTATAGTCAGTTTGTAAATTTTAATTACTATTAAACTACGGTAAATATATATTCTAATAAGACTGAGACCTAACGTAAGCTGAAAGGCTCATTCATTATACAAATTACAATTATCCACTTATGCGTAACATATCAAACCATTTGACGCTTATAAAAGGAAATATACTTCACATTCGATATTTAAACTAATAATCCATAACATTTTCATAAAGTCCAAATTCATAGAGCAGGTGCGCCGCCAGCGGCCGCCAACTATCGGCCACTAGTTCCGACCCCCGCCGCATTGTCCGCGCAGCGCCACCGTAGCCCACTAATAAGCCGCTCTCCGGCACCCTGGCACACATACCCTCCTTTATTAGCAATTCTGATACGCGAAAGCGATATTATGGTCACATAAGTGGAACTTAGTATCGGGCTCACAATTCCATTTTATCAAAGATATAATAGATAGTTAATAGAATGTCGGTATTACCCGCCGATACAGCGTTATTGGCCACATAAACTCTGTTGACGTAATAAGTAGGGAGTTTCATATATTTGTCGGACAAATGGCTCGTTTTGTTAGATTATTGCATATATAATAACATTTGCAAGTAGGATATTTCGCTTTTATTGTGTAAATTACCATTTTACTTATTAGTGTGTGGCGTTTGGCGCGGTGTATGGAAATCAGCTGCTTATCGGTTGTTTGTGGTACTGTTGGCTGTATGCAACAGTATTGGATTAGAACGAGTTCTCGCCTTACAATTCATATATTATTTGTATTAAATAGCCAATTATTTATGAGATTAAAAGTTGCTGCCGTCATAGGCGCCTTGTATTTAGTTATAACCTTATAAGTGGATGCATTATAGATAAGATTGATATTTATGAAAATGAATTCCATGTCTTAATATAATTGTATTTCACATAAATTCTACACCGTATAGTTTTTGGCTGTCTCGGTGGCGTAGTTGTATTACGGTACGACTGCAATGCTGGGGCTCGGGTTCGATCCCCGGGTCGGGCATAGGGATATTGGATTTTTCTATTCAGTATCCGGTATCCGGAGTCTGGAATTTGTGCCCGATATGACGATATGCTCGCCCCCTATCACATCATGGGACGGAATACGCACAGCTAAAAGTGGGTGCATTAGTTGCGCCTCTGCCTACCCCTTCAGGGATAAACGGTGTATAGTTTTTTTCACGTTTTATAATACTCAGTAAAGAGGCAGCATCGAAGAATAAATACAATTGTTATAATGGCCTACACATAACATAACATTATTACATAAATTAAGAACCTTCTAAAGAATGTCGCTTACAAATAAAATTACACCACACAACTAGGTTCCCTTCTACGCCCGAGTAAAGGTCAGTTATCGAAATTTTAAAAAACATAAAAGTACTATGAAATACTCAGAGCAAGAATTTTCAGAATCGGAACAGTAATTCCACACTAATACACACACTCACGTCTTTTATCCACTTGATATTAGAACTACTTTAATGATAGATCATTGAATCGCGAAATATAATGCGTTTCTAGATTAATTGAGTCAAGAAAGATTTTTTTTGTTTTTTAAAACATTATTAAATCTTTATACTACACACTAAACTTCTGTAAAAAAAAACAATTTCTTGGTCATCGTTAGGATTTTATTTTAAAATTGGAATACCCTTTGAAAAATAACTCTGTATAGATTTTACACCAACTATATTAAAATAATTATTTATAACATCTAAGATCAAATGAACTCGTACAGCAGTAGTAAATTGTACCGAAGCCTGTTTGGCATTATCAGTTATAAGCTTCCCTGCAGCAGTGGTCTAATTGCGATGCTCATAACATTACTGATAAAAATGTATAAATTCCACGCCTTACGGGATTATCTATTATTAAAGTGTAACTTATAAGTAGCTAATTAGATGTAGATACGTTTGTTATAAACTTAAAATGTTTTGTACGTAGTCGAAATTATGACAAAGAGATAATTGATTTATACAGCTTATTTTTAATTGTCATGAAAGCTTAAACATTACTAGGTTAGAAACACGTTGCCAATTTTTTTTTAATTTTTTTTTTTTTTTTTTTTTTTTTTTTTTATTGCATTTAATGACGAGACGAGCATGCCGTTCGCCTGATGGTAAGCGATACGACCACCCATAAACAGTAGCAACACCATCCAGCACCTTGACTAACAAAGTACTGTGTGGCATTCCACTGCGCTCGTCACCCTGAGACATAAGATGTTAAGTCTCATTATGTCCAGTAGTTATACTGGCTACAATGTCCTTCAAACCGAAACACAACAGTGCATGCACACTGTTGCTTGGCGGTAGAAATAGACATTGCGGTGGTACCCACCCAGACGGCCTCTTACATAATGAGAGACCTACCACCAGTAGTTATCTTGGTATTATAAATACCGAGACAAAAAAATACTAACCTCAAATCCTATTTAAATTCAACAGGACTAAGTCACACATAATCTCTTATGACGATTCTTTAATGCTTCAATATTTTCGAAAAAAAATCTTCATCTTCTGAAACTCAAATACGCTCTCTATATGAACCCTTCTAGTCATAAAAGAGCCAAGGAGATCACTTCATTTGGTGACGCACTTGCCTGTTTACACTTTGAAGTAAGTAATTTATAGCGTAATACACAACACACACATTGTAACCCTGAAGAGGTAGGTAGAGTCGCAACTAGTCAACCAACTTTTCGCCGCATGTTGGGATAGGGGGCGAGCCTATCACCATATCTGGCACAACATCCAGACTACGGGCTGATACTGAGAAGAACATCTTAATATCACTTTGCCCCATATAACGTAATAAATCATTACGCAATAAAAATAATAATTGTATAAAAATATACATACTCGTGTGTATTGCCACCTTAAAATAAATGATATTAAATGCTTGTCTTAAACATCGCCAAATGTTGCCAGCACGCAGCGGATATTCGTTAAGATTTAAAATCGCCATAATTACGCGCTGTTCCGCTAAACGATTGATCCAATAACGCGATACGGACGTGTGTTGATGTGAACACCTATACACATGTACATGTGTTGTGTGTATTACGGTCCCACGGTCCTGTATCTTGTTTTGCATTTAATTTTGCGACTATTTTAAGTTGACCTGTGTGATGTGTAATGGTACGTACTGCAGGGAGTTCACTGTTTATGTTTGGATTAGTAAGATTTATTGCATGGTTCAAGTCAGCATAAAGGCCTTTATATTTTAAAAGTACCCAAAAACTGTATATTTTATTTTATATGGTACAAATACAAAAATAAATGACACTTAATTTTATGAATACCTTGTTACACATAACTCAAAGTCAAAAAATATACGAACTCCAATGAGTGTTTTAAAAAAATGAAAAATGTAAGTTACTATACGACGTTAGCCTAGTTGGGAGTGGAACGGATTGCCGAGACGAATGTCCGCAGGTTCAAAACCCAAGGGCATACACCTCTGACTTTTCTAAAAAGTTATGTGTGTATTCTTTGTGAATTATCGCTCGCTTTAACAGTGAAGGAAAACATCGTGAGGAAACCTGCATATCTGAGAAGTTCTCTATAGGAATTTCGAAGGTATGTGAAGTCTGCCAACCCACACTAGGCTAGCGTAGTGGACTAAGGCCTAAAAAAAAAACCCTCTCAGTTGTAGAGGAGACCCGTGCTCAGCAGTGGGCAGTATCTAATACAGGGCTGATGTGGTGGTGGTGGTGGATACGGCGTTAAGCGCTAACGTAACCTACCTAGATTGCCTGTAAAGAGAAAAACCACCTAAAACTTAACACGTGACACTGCAGTGCGTTATTACTACCTCCCAGCCTTCGTGGGGCGACTGAGCGTTTATGTAAGGTTCACCGTGCCTTACGACCCGGAGTTTAACTGCCCGGAGATATGGAAAAAATCGGGCGACCTCCGAGCCGAGTCCCTAACGCTGGGTACACGGCATACCAACTAAAACTCCGAGGTGGCCATCTTCGATGCATTAGGGACGGCTGCGGGCTTCCTCTGACAGAAAGTGTCTAAGGCCGGTATTCATAAATCAATCTCGCTTTTGAGTAAAGTCTCAAGCAGACACTTAATGTATTGAACTCTTTAATAAACCAAGCTTAAGCTGTCATTTAAGAGCTTGTTCTCAGCTCAGTAAGCGCTGTTACACAAACAAAACTTAGGTGTCAAAATCTATCACATATTGCAACTTAAAATGTCATTTGAGCTGATGTTAATATAGTTTTATTAAATAGTGACTATTTTAAGATATTGACCTTAATTTGACAGCGTCTCAGGTGATATCGCAGTTCAGAGCGAAATTGAGTTAGATACTTAGATACACCCTTAGATACTAGTAAACTCTTCAATAAAACTAGATCTTTCAATACACCGTCTCTACAAAGCTACTTCCTCGTTACCTGTTTCCTATTCAATTATCATTACAGTGTATACTCTTCCTAGTTGCTCGTTAGGTGTGAACGGAATAATGACTGTTGTCAAACCGATCAGTGATCTGAGACAACCACCAAGGGTATACAAAAACTGTTCATCATGTATACCTAGCCCTAATTATGTATTTTTTTGGTTTCCTAGTTAAAGTAATCAAAATATTGTGGTTTTGTATTTGAAAATTGAATTCAAGTGCTCTATAATATGATAGGTTCAAACTTCAAATTATTTGTCGCATATAAGCTGCGACTTCTAAATGTACTTAAAACAAACCCAACAAAAATCATATTCGCTAATATTTGTGTAGCGTTAAATGAAGAAGATATAAAATCGAAGGTTAATAAAAAATGGTTTCCAATCGAAATCATTTTTATAAACAAAAGAAGCTATAATTTGTCAACCGAATTTACCCTTACATTCTCTCTCTCAATATCAAAGACAATGCATTATATCGTAAAGAAAACCATCTGTTAAAAGGCAGTCCGTAACTCACCCCATTACGGTGTATGGTGTACAGTAGCTGTACTATATCTTAGAACACAATAATTCACGCATTCAAATCGAGCGACGCCATTTTTTATATCGCGTGTGTTTCGCGCCTACGTCGGCTGCGGGCGCGTCCCTAATAAAATTAGGCCCGTGTGCGTAGACTTACGAAGGGGATAGATGTGACATAACTAGGTGCTAGATTAAAGGTTTTCATCTAGATTTCTATAAAAGAAAGCTACGTCTCACATTGAACAAGGTAGAAAGGGTCAACAAGATAACTAGGTAGGTGTTATTTTACCTCATCAGGATGAAAGAACAATTAAGGTTATTGCCTCACGTTGCCGGAGCAGTATTGAATAAACTAAGATGAAGGAGGTTTTCTTTCAAAAAGTTACTTAATTCTTTATATTAGCATTTATTTTGCTTCTTCAGAATATTACGTTTGCTTACTTTATACTCGCATATTGTATTTGTTTTTAAATACATATTTTATAAGTTTGATTTTGAAAGTGACTTACGTTTGTTGTATGTCGCGAAAAGTAAAGACGTTTGTAGATGTAATCAGCTTATAATTAATAAATTTGTCGTAAGTAAAGGTAAAACTTTTTTTCAATAACAGTTGAAGGAATGATAATGCCCAGTAATTACGTTGGCTACAATGTCCTTCAAAGCGGAACACAACAGTGCATACACACTGTTGCTTGGCAGTAGAAATAGGAATTACGGTGGTACCTACACAGACGGCACCACGCATACAAAAGGCACTGGTGGTAGGTCTCTCATATGTAAGAGTCAGTCTGGGTGGGTACCACCGCAATGTCTATTTTTACCGCACTGTGCATGCACTGTTGTGTTTCAGTTTGAAGGACATTGTAACCAGTGTAACTACTGGATATGAGACTTAACATCTTATGTCTCAGGATGACGAGCACAGTGGAATGCCACACACTACTTTGTAACTCAAAGTGCTGGATGGACTTCCTATTGTTTATGGGTGGTTGTGTCGCTCATCATCAGGCGAACGGCATGCTCGTCACGTCATTCAAAGCAATAAAAAAAAACCTACCACCAGTAAATTAACAAAGTCCACCTCACAAAAACTTTTCAACATCTCTCATGCAATTCCCACTGAAAAAACCTTTAACCACCAAAGAATTACAACTCAAACAAATGCACCACTTTATCTGCGCTAACAAGACAACGAAGAATATCGTACATAACTCAGCCGCCTCTACCTCTCAGTAGATCTACGTCTATAAATCGCCAGATTCGTTTCTTGTCTTTGCTCGCCTCCAAATGTTGATTTAACATGGTTTTAGTGTTATTGATTCTTTATTACGGTATTGTCTATGCGCACGCGAGATTGTTTAATTAATATAAAGCTATTGTTCACGTGATATATGTTCTGTAATTTGATAATGGGTTTGTAGTTTTGTTTGTTTTTACAATAGTAAGGTGTATGCTCGAGTTTAAAACAGGATAATTTTACATTAATCATATGAGAACTGCATTTTTTTTGTTTGTTATATCAAACAGCAATTTTTATGCAAATATCTGGCTTGCGGTTCTGTAATGGTCCGTTTTCGTTGTAAAGGAGTATGGAGTAAGAGATGATGTATCAATTTAAGAATTTTCAAAACCGAGTCAGTAGTCTTTAAATTACCCCCGACATACAAAATTAACCCCATCTTTATCAATATAAATTATAATTTACTCATATCGTGACTCACTTTAAACGAGAGAAAATAATAAATAAATAATAAAAATAAAACGTTAGAAGATACTTACACTAAAATATTTATATACACTGACAGAATACAAACATTCCCTTCAACAAATTACCTCATACCAGACACCCACAATAAACTGCGAATAAAATCAAGCCATTTTAATTAGAATCCAGTTTTAAGCCGTGATATAACTTGCTATGCCGTAAACAAATCGTTTCACTAATAATGCAGATTGTATCAAACACGGGGTTAATATTGTGCTCGAAGTTATGTAGTACACGTCGACACCTCGGCTTTTAAAATTGTAGATATGTGTTTGTGGTGAGTCGTTTTATTAAGGGACATGTATTTTTATTAAGGGACATGTCTTTTTATTTCCTATGTGTTGACTGCCTCGGTGGCGTAGTTGTATTACGGTACGACGGCAATGCTGAGGTCTCGGGTTCGATCCCCGGGTCGGGCAAAGTAATATTGGGTTTTTCTCCTCAGTATCAGCCCGGAGTCTGGGATTTGTGCCCGATATGGCGATAGGCTCGCCCCCTATCACATCATGGGACGGAATACGCACGGCGAAAAGTGGGTGCACTAGTTGCACCTCTGCCTACCCCTTCTGGGATAACGAGCGTGAGCGTGTGTGTGTGTGTTGAACTAAGAGCAGCCGTGCTCAACAATTCTTTGACGCGGGTCACAAAGACGTCTTATTTGTGGTGCGTCGGGTAACAACATAAATTCATCGATCTACTGTGTCTAAAATGCAGTTTTTTTATTGCTGCAGAATGACGAGACGAGCATGCCGCTCGCCTGATGGTAAGCGATACGACCACCCATAAACAGTAGTTACACCATGCAGAACTTTTAATTACATAGTACTGCGTGGCACTCCACTGCGCTCCTCGCCCTGGGACATTAGATGTTAAGTCTCATAATGTCCAGTAATTACGCTGACTAGTTTTATTTATATAAATCAAAATTGTAAATTATTTAATTCTAATATGGTTATTTATTTTACACACAAAACAGGTTACAATCATAATACATAGTTAATGCTACAAATGAGGTTTTTAGCAGCATTATAACCCAAAACTAACTACGATGTGGACGATAGCCTAGTTGGGAATGAAACGGTCTGCCGAGACAATGTCCGGAGGTTCAAACCCAAGGCACACAACTCTGACTTTTATGTGACGTCTGCCAACCCACACTAGGCCAGCGTGGTGGACTATGGCCTAAACCTACTGAGACAGTAGTAGAGGAGGCCCGTGCTCAAACATTTTTCTCTTTTCTCAGATCCACCTTAACCTACGACCCATAATAAGTTCAAATTCAAATTCAAATCATTTATTAAGTAATTAGGCCACTTTTACACGGCCACACAGTAAGGGCACTTTTACACGTCATTTTGTACAATGTTTTTTATCATCTAAAAGATTCTACCAGTGCTTCGGAAAAGCCCACTGACCTGAGAAGAAGCAACAAGAATCTCAGCGTAGGTCTTTTATTGTTATATTTATATATATTTTACAAATTGCAAGTAACAATATAAATTCAATTTCAAAGCTGGATATTAAATGATATTAAATACGAAAATTAACGGAGAGTACCTAAGTCAAATAAGAAGTCGGGGATAGTGCTTACGGCATCTATAAAAGTTTTACACGAATTCATTCACTTATTTAAATGCTCCTTAACGACCTTCTATCCCTGATCAAGTAGTGGCACAACTAATGCCTAATTCTCCAAACTTATTTACATCCCATGATGTGATAAGACAAACTCAGGATAAAAGCAAAGTTGACATTATTAAATTCATCAGGCGATGATTGCACATAAAACGAAACTCTAATTACCAATGATAAATGAACTCATTTAGTTAATAACCAGTTCCGCAACTTAGCCTGTAAATCAGAAAGTCGTTTTCGAGAGTTATTTATTTGTATAGAATTGTAATTCTTCTTCTATGGTCTTTGTGAAATATGATGTATTGAAATCAAAATTAATATTCTTGATCTTTGGGTAGCTACTGATAGAATATTATAACAAACAAAATTCACGGGTAAATGATAGTTGGAATGATTAATTACTACAAAATAAGCTTACTTTTCTGAAATAAAATTCCAAAATTAAAACACCACAACTGATATTCTAATAAATTTTCTCTACGAAATAAGTACAGATAAATGCTATGATAATATACTTTAATTAAAATCTCAAATTACATCTCCTTTTTCTGCATTAGCATAAACAAGACAAGGCAACAAAGCCCCCGTCCCATACAAATCCGGCGGAAGACGTAATGCCGCCGCCATCCATATTTTCAATAAAGCGACATTCGTAGATTCATCCAGTACATGTTGAACGCATTGGGCTGCCTATCACATATCCAACTTACTAATTAAGTCAACTGAGAAGAAAGCCGTGTCTTTGACAATGTTTCCATACGTAACCGAGGTACCGTCCAGTCTAAAATAGCCTCAGAATCAAACACACCGAAGGATATCAGGGATCAGCGTAATACGGACGTCTTACGGCAAAGCGGCTCGCATAGATCTATGCCTATTTAGACACGGCCAAATAAAGCGATCCTGCACACTAGCGCCACCATATCGAGTGAACAATAGGGCACGAATGACAATCGCGCGGTACTCGGGTGCCCTCATTAAAGTACCGTGTGTGCTTGACTTGATATCGGTTGTGTAAGGAGATATGAGTTAGGAAGTAATTCAATGGCGCGCCGCGTTTGTCGCGCGCCGTAAATTGTGGGAATTCGTACAGTAAATTAAATTGTAAAGATGCCGTTTTGCCTTTTGAGTGTGAATTGTAAATACATTGGTTTTATTCACTATGAAATGCGCATTCAGATTTATTTATTGATACTGTATTTTAAGATAAAATAAAGATTAAACCCCTACTAGATTTAATTGTAATCATTTCATTTACATTATAATTTACTGTCGATTTAAAGGAATATATGAAATACATTTAAAAATATGGCATGTCATATTCGTCATTTACACACACGTCATAAATCATATTTTGACGGCTTCCTATATCTAGGCATTTATCGCAAATAATTGCATGGTACTTTCTCTGGCAGTGTGTCTCATTAGGCGAAGTCCCGTCGGCGGACGTTTCGCGTCATTAAATATGTAAATAGTTGGAATACGGGCCGTCCATTCAGACATGTCGCGACGCCGACTCTCATAGAGTTAGCGATCTATGGAAACTGACCGGTGGATATTTTTGTTTGAAATTGAAATTAATTTTGTGGAAATATTTATTTAATACACATCGGACATCATTTTCACAATATTTTGATTACGGCACAATAAATATAATTTTATGTATTTTTTAATCAACACTGTCAATATAATCCCATCACTCCAAGTATCAAAAATTACACTGGAATAAATAAAGATTTATTTCTATAATTTAATAATGCTGCTTACGATGTTTCCTACTGACTCACTATTAAGCAGCGGCTAAGAGGGTTAGGACACGAAAATACCGTTATAATGAAAACGTATCTCTTTTACATACAAACACATAAAAATAAAATTTTACAATATACCTAAAGGACAAATAACTTTGTTTTACTAGCGCCTCATTAGAACTCTAAATATGATATAGACGCCACTTCTACTACATTAATAACACTATTTCCTCATGGTCCGTAATCGCGTTGAACACTGACGCATGGTAAATGCTTTATATTATCAGATAACTCGGGATTATTCTATTTTATACACGTTTTATATAATCATTTAACATTTTAATCTCAGAATCATACGAGTTTATACGAATGTGGACATTAATTTGCATTCGCAAGGTATTAATTTTATTTGTTAATTAATTAATACATACGATTTTATTATTTGTAATTTAGGATTGGTATAATTAAGTTAATTAGTTTAGGAATACCGGAAATATGATGATGTTTATTATTTTGTACTTACCGAAGGGTGACAGGTGAATTGATTTAGCGACATTTGGCTAAATTGGGTTTTATACATATTTGGAATCAGCACATTTTCCTGTGTTTTATGAAACTAGATAAAATATACACACACGCCTTTTATCCCCGAAGGGGTAGGTGGAGGCGCAACTAGTGCACCCACTTTTCGCCGTACGTATTCCGTCCCATGATGTGATAGGGGGTGAGCCTATCGCCATATCGGGCACAAATTCCTGACTCCGGGCTGATACTGAATAGAAAAACCCAATATCACTTTGCCCGACCCGGGGATCAAACCCGAGTCCTTAGCATTGCAGTCGTACCGTAATACAACTACGCCACCGAGGCAATAGATACATTTTCGAAATAAAATATACTCTTAAGTAAATTATCCTTTCATGCGCCGATACACTAGACCTACACGATTTTCTATGTTTTATGAAACTAGATGTAATATTTCGAAAAGAAAAAAAATTTGTCAATTAGCCTTTCATGTGTCGATAAAGTGTATCTTAACCTACATAATATTATAATAATCAATTTAAAAAGGATTTAGTTTAGTTTTTAAGATTCATCGTCTGCTTGTCCATAGACCTTTCTGAAGGAAAATTTCCGGGAAATTATTTAAGAAACGTGCTGGATGCAGGCCGGTCTGGAAATCTATAGGGGAGGTCCATATTCAGCAGTGCACTTCGTGTGACTGATGATAATAAAAACTTAGGCTATTTTCTGAGCATATTTTTATCTTATTCAAGCTGTTAGAGCAGCTGTCAACATCTAGTTATCCAATAAACTTCGCTATATCATGCAAATTCCCTTCCATTTTTATCATTCCACATCCAATGGCCTGCGCAAGTGACACTTTCAATTTCTAGCGGATGTCGTGTATTAGACACGAACGAAGCGACATTAACCCGTCTGCATCACGATACTTATTTTTAAGTCTAGCGGATTTACTAGTGGACGCTTTGGGGCACTGGTTCGATTTCCGAAGAGGTCACAAATATTCCGAGTAATGTAGAGCCAACTGTGTGTCATAGTTCCCGATGCTTATGAGGAGTTAGGAATAGTAGGATTCGTTACTTATTCATCCTACAGTCACATTTTTTTATTGCATTGAATAACGAGACGAGCATGCCGTTCAGCTAGTGGTTAGCAATACGATCAACCACAAACAGTAGCAACACCATTCAACACCTTGAGTTACAAAGTACTGTGTGGCATTCTACTGCGCTCGTCATCCTGAGACATAAGATATTAAGTCTCATTATGTCCAGTAGTTACACTGGCTACAATGTCTTTCAAACCGAAACACAACAGTGCATGCACACTGCTGCTTGGCGGTAGAAATAGACATTGCGGTGGTACCTACCCAGTCGGACTCTTACATATGAGAGACCTTCCACCATCACATGGGACTCCAACGTGATGGGGATAAAATTGAAAGCTTATAAGCATAAAAAATCATACGTAGCTAAAAATTATGAATCACGGGAGCAAATTACCAGGATAAGAAGTAGTCTATGTGTTGATCCAGGACATGATCTACCCGTGTGGCAAATTTCATCCAAGCGTTTAAAAATTAGTAAGAAGTTCTCGAGTGGAGGCCACATACTGGCAAGCGCAACGTGGGACGTCCTCCTACAAGGTGGACAGACGACCTCGTAAAGGTCGCAGGAACCCGCTGGATGCAGGCCGCTTCTGTCAGGTTGGTCTGGAAATCTTTGGGGGAGGCCTATGTATAGCAGTGGACTTCTAAAGGCTGAAGAAGAAGAAGAAGATTACAGACTGCAGTATTAAAAATAGAGTAATTATATTCATCAAAATTAACAGACGTCAAAATCTAGTAAGGTAGAATTCTATACTCTCTGTCTACCCAACAGGCGTGTTTATGTAGCAAATAGTTGTATAGCTAAAGAAAGAGCGGCTCACGTACCCGTCCACTGGCCGTCACTTCACCACATAAATTGCTTTACTGAATGAAGAAACGCCATGTTTTAGGGTTCCGGGGGGTTTAAATGCAAATTTCATGTATTTAATAAACAAATTATAATTCAATATCTCGTCAGAAAGTTTTTGGTATTTTCTTTTATTAGATTTCTCAACTAATCAATAATGGTAAATTATTATGACTTGCTCTAGTCACTTTTCTTTGTATGATACATGTCTGAAAGATCACCAGCCGATGTCAAGTCATAGGTATTGAGTTATAAAAAAAAAAACAAAAATCTCGAATATTTGTCATTTACTCTAGAACAAAACCTAAAAACATATTTGTGACTGAGTTATCGTAGCCTTTTATTTCAACTTACTGACAAAATACATACCTATACTAATATTATAAAGCTGAAGAGTTTGTTTGTTTGGTTGAACGCGCAATTTCAGGAACTAATGAATCGATTTTGAAGATTCTTTCACTAATAGGAAGCTACATTAAACCTGAGTGCTAGAGGCTACTTTTATCCGGAAAACCTTTTTCACCGAGCCGCGAGCACTACTAGTTAATTATAAAAACTATACGGAACCCTTCCCTTCCCACACACATACGCTTGTCATATTTTTTCCAGTCGCCGCTAAAATTAGCCGACGGATTGTTATTGGTTAAATTATTCAGGAGGCGTTCGATGCCTTTAAGTGAATTTTGCGATCAAGCCACCAGTTTTACTACGCTGCATGTATAAGAGAGTCTGTATCGTGCGGTCTGATATCGATAAAAACATATTTTTAGTACACGTCACTAGTTAGCATGAGTTTCTTCATCGACAGCATTCCAACAGGCCAGTATTATTGTCTTTTCTGGCAAGGGGTCATCTCTTTATCTTACTCCACCGACCATAAGATGCAGTGGGGTTTTACTGGTGGTAGGTATCTCAGATGTAAGAGTCCGTCTGAGTGGGTACCACCGCAATGTCTATTTCTACCGCCAAACAGCAGTGTGCATGCACTGTTATATTTCGGTTTGAAGGGCATTGTAGCCAGTATAACTACTGGACATAATGAGACTTAACATCTTATGTCTCAGGATGACGAGCGTAGTGGAATGCCACACAGTACTTTGTAACTCAAGGTGCTGGATGGTGTTGCTACTGTTTATGGGTGGTCGTATCGCTTACCATCAGGCGAACGGCATGCTCGTCTCGTCATTCAATGCCATAGAAAAAAAATAAAAAATTAAGAAACTGTAGGTAACATTACTGTTACTTTTGTCTTAATGGTTGTGTTGTGGCTCCTTTGACTTTTACTTTAGACGTTATAGTGTAAGAGGTGGATACTTAATGAAAATAATCACGTCATTGTGGATCTGTGGAGCACAGCGAAACAAAAAGTGTTTTATACCCAATTGCTTTTGGTTTACTTTCGACTATCAAAATATAATTATTTTTGTTCCTCCAATGGACTTCAAACCTAAGTATTTGATATAAATTTTAACTTGGTACTCTACGCGTTCCTGAAAACGAAAGTCCTAACAGAAAAACAGACGGACAACGAAGTGCAAAAGACAAGATACAAGACGTCCTTTTGACGGTACGGAACCCTAAAAATGAATTTTCACAAATCACAAATGTGAACTTTCTGGAATTAAACGTCCCATACGTCATAAAACACACACAAGCGTCCATAAACTTCGCAAACTACCGACGAGGTCGCATCCAACAACCTTAGTTATGTTTTAGTTTTCAAATAATGCCCTCACGTCTAAAACCACGCTATCCAATTTTTCATCTTTACCAAATTATCGTATTACTTAAATAAACAAATAACATTGAACCTGCGACTCTATTCCTTCAAAATAAGGAGTATAGTAAACATTCCAAATGGTAAAAGTAATTTGTCACAGCGCAAAACTATTTTAAACGTTCCAACCACGATTACCTCAGTTTGGATGAGTTTAAAATATGATATTTGTAGTCACGTAGTCAGTATTCGACAATGTAACCTTTTAGTTCGATAATTTATTATGAAACAGCTGTTAAGCGTTTATTTTTTCAAGTCTTACTGTTATTATTTTAAACATGCGATGTTGTTTCAGGCGGTACGTACACTTATATCTTTTTTTTTGTTTGCTGCTCTTACTACGTAGAAGTCTACTCCTGGAAGAAAACTCAACTAGTATAGCTGCATTTTTGGAACGAAGTTCCTTATCGCGCGTTGTGAAAGGGGGCTGGACGGAAAAAAATCTCAAAAGTTGTCACGACACTTTTTGCTATTATCTTACTAATATGAACCTTAAACACAATGCGTAGAAGCTATAATTCTTGAAACGAGTATATTTTTATTTATTTTATTTATTAAAGTCATTAAAACCATTTCTTACTAATGTAAGTAAGTAACTTATATGTTAATCCAAAACACGGTCTATCTGAAGGTCCATTTTCTCCCAAATACCATTCAACAGTTTATGCGTGATTAACTAACAAACCTTCACACATTTTCACAGCATGTAATAGGTATTTTTTTTTAAAGATAGCGAAGACATATGATATGATTATGGAACAAGAAAAGGACTGTAACATAAAGTAGACGCTGCCTACCCCCGCAGGATAAGTGTCCCTATCAATATCAACTAAAAGACCAATGTGTCCCGTACCTAAAGTTCTATACAGCTCACAACCGAAAGAGAATTCCACGTAGTAAATCAAACTGCCACCTGAAAGTTATTAAGAAATATTAAGTCGGTAACCTTCCAGACCAATTTGTGGAATTTGTCTAATTAACCCGCGAACAACTGAACAAATTGATTACAAATTCACTACAAAGTAGTACTGTAAGGGGTTTACAACATGAACAATCTGTGTAAGTCGAATTTACTTGACTAATTTTTCATCCCGGCTCGTTTTTTGGTTGTCAATTTTCTTCGACTGTACGATGTTTATACTTTTTTTTTTAACACGGGGAAATCCGTTTACGGATTTCTGCCAGACTCACCGGTTAAAACCGTCCTACCGACTAAAACCCCGCTATTCTGCTCTTTCTCCTTTATATCAAAGTTCGCGGGGTGCGCATGTGCATGCAACCGCAACCTTCGCAGGAGTTGGCTCTTGGACACAGCCTCTCACCGTCTAAGGAATGAGGCCTCGGTTGGATCACGGTCGTGCATGGGAGCAGCACGCCAGCTTCTTAGGCATTATTTGCCCGGTAGCGGGTCACCCGCCCGCAACCATGTTTATACTTAGTTCAATATTTCAAATACGTTCTGAGACATGACTGGTACGAGCTGTTTCAACTCATAATGATGAGAAAAGTACCTGGCAAAACTGGTCGAAGGAAAAATCGTGGTTATAAAACACCTGGATGGGTATTACAAGCGCTGCAGAAATATTTTACTTTGCCAAGAACGAAGGAAGATAAGCTGAGCTGACTGCTTTCTTTAACTTATTTTCTGAAATTTCATTAATTGGAGGTGTATTGCAAGAAGAAGATATTATGCTTAGCACCAAATGAAGAGAAGTCATGTAAGTTGCCATGATATATAAAAAACGTCATTATGGTTTTCTATAAATGAGAAAGTTTTTGAACATGTCTGGATATACGTCAGAAAGAAATGCAAAAACTACTATAGAACATACTAAATTTCTTATTCCGTAATCGTACTGAATATTAAAACCCTACCATAAATACCAGAGGCAACTGAAAATAAACGAATAATACGAATCAAACCACACCCAAATTAAAAGCAAACGATACTCATTACCATAATTTACAATCTTTATTACCAAACTTAAACATTAAATGGTTCGCGTGTCCCACATCGTAAAAATATATTGTCTGGATACTCGCGCACGTAGAGCCATAAATAACATACGGAACCCTTCCACTCAGTTTGTAATTAATAACTAGACCATACGATACAATCTTTTAGTTAAATCTCCGATGTAGGAAACGCACGCACGGATTTTCGGGTTGTTGTACATACTACGATGATTTGAGGACTGCGATTTTCTAGACCACGCAGACGGGCTCAACTTGTGGTTTAATGGAGCTGAACTATACCTTAAGTGATAGACATAAGGTGCTAAAGAGTGAAGACTGATCAGAGACCCTCTGGAGAGATACACCCAACTAGGCCAAAGTTCACAAGTAACTAAAGAAACTTAGATCATGAGTATGATATATTTTACATATTTAATAAAATATTATCTACTCTTTTGCAATGTTCCTTTTTTACATTATTATTTAAACTAAAAAAATAAAATATCAATACATATAAAAATATAAAAAGTGAATCACCTGTGATGGTGAGGCTCTAGACCCAAGCCACCGGTGGCCAGGGATTCAAAGTGAAAAATCTTCTCACAATGCGTGCCGTGTCCCAAAGTAATGCTTTCTGCATCTGGCTCTTGACCCATCCACCAATTGAGAGCCTCTGGATGTGTTGATCGAGACTCTTAGGTATCAACCCATGAGCAGAAACGACAATCGAAACAATAATTGTGGAGTCCACATCCTACATGTCAGTAACCTCGTGTGCCAAATCTAAATATTTAGACATTTTGTCCTTTTTAGCCTTAACAAGGTTATCGTCATGCGGAATGGTGACGTCAACAGTATTGCCAGGCTTATTGACAACAATAGTCCTGTCCGTAATAATAGATCGATCCCAGTACAGCGTTGCATGATCATTTTTAAGAACTGGTTGAGGCACATACTGGTACTATGGCACTTCAGGAGCCACAAGACGAAAGACATTCAACAGCATAGTTAGTTATAGACCGGACATCAGATCTACATTTTTTGTCCAAAAGCTATTACCAATTGGTAATAAGTCGCTGTCTTATCTGACACATCCATGTGACAAGATGTCTCGGTACACGAAAATTTTGTAAAGATTTGCGCATTAGGATCATGTCAAAGTATGTTTTAATGCATTATACATAGGTATTTTGCTATTTCACGATAGATTGAGTTACTGACGAACAGGCTCAAAATTTTTGTATGAAAATTTTCCCAATGTCCGCACTATATAATCATAAAACTATTTGCACAAGACCATACCAAAGAGCAACTTGCTGGTGTATGATCTTGGCTAATAGGTTGGTTCTATGCTATTACTCGCAGTTAGCAAGATACGAACAACCGGAAATCACATTCCGGATTGATTCACCGGGACGGTGGCCTGCCCGACTCATATCGACCGTACCGTCCTTCAGGGTGTATTTCCTATAATTGTTCGTATTCATAACTTCGTCCATAATTGAAACGACTTATCCCTCAGTTTCCCCAAAAAGGTTACCAACACTTAGCCAAGATACGAATGCAAGCTGGTCCACATCAGGGCCGTGAAGGGCCCGATAGAACCGACCGTGTTGTTCTTTGCTCTTCCATATCTTCTCGAGTTCCTTAATGCCCATCGCCATAGGTTTACACCAGTTCTCAATCGCTAAGAAAAGCGGGGTTAATCCCTTATCCACCACGTCTACAACCTTATGCATGCCCACTTCGCTGTGGAGAAAATAATCCCTGAGATTACATACCTCGCGGTTATGCAATTCGTTAGCATTAAGTAAGCGTCGGCGCCTCATCTCCGCGGGATGTACGATCTTATTACTGACGATCGTGGGTGATGCATATGATGTGCAGTCAGTAGGGTCCGGACCTTTCGATCCAGAGCGTCCAATACGGTCTGAGTCCGTCTGAGTATGTCAAAAGAGTACATGAGTACAGGCATAACCCAACCGTTGAAAGCATGAATCTTATTTCCACCTGAAAAAAACGGTGAAATACTTTTAACAAAATATTATTATAAAGCTGGAGAAAGTGTATTATGAATTATGATACATTGCTATCTCATTCGCACACTTACACCTACTTGACTATGACATCACTGTTTGTTATTGGTTTTTCTTATTTACAATAATTTTATTTTTTATTCCGGATCACTGTTTAAATAATAAAAACAAATAATACCACTACCTTATATGACAAAATAAACACAAACTAACAATAAAAACAACACATATTAAACTCCAGAAGGCACATAAAATGTACACGCACTCCATTTTCAGGGTCGGTTAATAGGGCGATGGCGAACAAGGCAATGTTCACACGTCCTGAAATTACAGATTAATCGCTCAGATAGTGGGTAACATGGTTAAAAAATAAAGGCAGTATAACAGAGTTTACGTGGACTATATTTTACCATCGTCGCGGAGGGTTGCGTAAAACTTGTGCAATTGTTATGGCATCGAGTGGTAATTGTTATGGAATACTTTTTGAACAGTTGGGTTTCAGTTGCGATTGAGTTTGAATAGGCCGAAGTACATAGTTATTTCTGAACAGAAAGAATAGAGTAAGTCATTAAGGTGAAACGAAAATCGATTACTTTTAGTTATATTTTGAAATATTTATGTATTATGTCACTTTTAAAATATAAGATCCGAAAAAATCTAGATTGGATAACTTTTCTTATTTCTTATATTAACATCTTTATATCCGTTGTCACCATTTTCAAAACAGGATAAAACTCGGTAGAACCAATAGACTGTGTAGAAATTGGGTAGTCGCTGAAATGAAAGAAAATTATACATTTAAACAAAAAAAAAACATAAAACCTAAGTACGTTTTCCAGATTCAAACTGTAACCAATTTAAAAATACGAATTCATGCGAAACAGAACGAAGCATATCATCACAAAAACAGATTCATATCTCCAATAAATCGATGAAGGTATACGCTGCGGTGAGGTCTCACACGGTCCGACCGCAGCCACTGAATACTGACCTAATGTAGGAAGCTTTGATTGGTTTTCGGTTTGACCATGTAAGTCAGAAATCGAATGAGTTTTTAATATGCTCGGCCCAACAACAATCACGTCACTCAATGACGTCATCTATTTCATATTTTTTTTTAATAAACTCTACACAACTTCTAATCACGTTTTCAGTAAAATTGCATTATATGCGGGAATATTGTTTCACTTTGAGGGTATCTGACTATAGCGGCGTTGGGTCGAAGGTGTTAATGTGGAGTTAGCAAAGGAAATAGGGTTAGTTAGCAAAGAAAACCTCTTGTGAAATCAACATCAAAATTGGTCGAAAAATAAATTATTCCTATTTGAAATATTTTTGTAAGCAGAAGTGAGGGCGTGGTGGGGATATAACGCTATTTCTTTTGCATGCATGCAGCTTTATGGCCGGCGACTCTCGGTGACGTCACAGTGTAATATTACTGTTATTTTACAACTACCCCTTCCACCAAATTTGAAAGCTTTATAACTTACTTAATATTGCGCCAATTTTGAAAACTCTTTTTCAGCTAGATTTTTGATTACACACACACACACACACACATACTCGCCTTTTATTCCCGAAGGGGTAGGCAGAGGCACATCTAGTGCGCCTACTTTTCGCCGTGCGTATCCCGTTCCATTATGTGATAGGGGGCAACCCTATCGCAATATCGGGCATTAATTCCAAGTCAACAAATCAACTACCCTATTACAGATCCCTTCTTTATTTTAAGGACCATTTTATTTTAATTTAATATTGTGTATTTTGTAAATGTATATTTTCTATAAACCTATAGCCTAAAGACATGTTCCGAGATCACAAACAACAAATATGAACAACACATTGTGCATTTAAATTTTACGCTAAACCCATTTCTACACAGCACTAACGACTTAACAAACTTCTACCAAAACTGTGTATTCAACAGTCAAGACTAATTACTCAAATCTCTATTTTTTACTCAAAAATACCAATTACCCACTTACCAGCCAAACACGAATGTAAAAAGGTGTTAATCTTCAATAAATGACTGACTGGCGGGGCAAAGGCCTACCCACGTTAGACCGCAAATTTCCTGCCTCTTCCGATGTGATTGCAGGAATTACGCTCCGGTCCCCACACCTGCTGCGGCTTTGGAAAAGAAATACACCTCAATACATGAACAACTGAATGTACTTACATGTAGAGCATCACGCCTTTTTCACTTTTTAGCGGTAGGCAGAGGTATATCATATTCCACCACCAATGTTAAATCCCATGTAATAGGGGGCCGGCCTATTACCATTTAGATACCGGGCACATTTCCAACTTCCGAGCTGATGTTGAGTAGAAAAACCCAATATAACTTTGCCCGACCCGGGAATCGAACCCGAGACCTCAGCATTGCAGTCGTACCGTAATACAACTACGCCACCAAGGCAGTCTGAATGTAGTAACTAGTACCTGTGGAATATACCATGAGTATAAGTGGTCTTAGGTGGACGATAGCCTAGTTGGGAATGGAACGGTCTGCCGAGGCAATGTCCGGAGGTTCAAACCCAAGGCACACACCTCTGACTTTTCGAAGTTACGTGTGTATTGCTCATCAATTATCGTTCACTTTAACGGTGAAGGAAAACATCGTGAGGAAACCTACATACCTGAGAATTCTCTATAAGAATTTCGAGGGTGTGTGTAATCTGCCAAGCCACACTAGGCCAGCGTGGTGGACTAAGGCCTAACCCCTCTCAGTAGTAGAGGAGGCCCGTGCTCACCAGTGGGCAGTATATAATGCAGGGCTGATTGCATCGCATTGCATAAGTGATCTTATAGCCCACACAAGTACATTTGTGTAATCTGGAATAAACTTCCTCCCACGGTGTTTCCGCGCTATGACGTATCCTTCTGCAAACGAGGTTTAATTATTTATTTTTACGGTAGGCAGTAGCTGGCTGTACCCTTTGCATTGGCGATGTCTATGGGCGATCAAAGGCGTCAGCTCATCTGCCTACTGAGGCAATAAAGCCCACTCCCAGGTTAAAATTTCCACTATGTAAGTGATTATTAATAACAATACTTATGATGCGCTTGCCTAGTTTCGTCTCTAAAATAATGTAACTAACCAACCTATCCCATTTTGTTAAACTGATATGAATTTGTAAATTTATGTAGCATAACTAGTGGTTTTTAAGACATTTATTAACGATTACTTACTGCACTTAAAAAAAAACATAAAGATAAACAGTACAAAGGAACGTCTCCGTTTAAAGTAACAAAAGAAAAAACTTACCATTAAGTTTCATAAAATTAACCATAAATTATTGCAATTGATTATCAAAAAAAAACATTTTGTTTTGTTTAATAATTTATTATGTCTTCGCCACGCCAGTAACACATCTCGAAGTGGTGGGCAATACGACGATTCAAAAGGTTCTTTTTAAGAAATTACAACCGTCATAAATGGTACCAGCTACTCATTTTATGTTACAATGTATGGCATTGCACTGCTCTCATTATCCTAACGTATAAGATGTCACACAGTACCCTGTAGTTACATAATGAGTTATTACTATAACATACCAATTTTTTTATGTTACAGTACATATGATATGCCTGAGCTATCGTTTCGTAATCACATTATGGATATTTGTAAAAAACCTTTTCGAAATCTAGGCTTTATCCTGAGACATTGCAAAAATATATACGGTACTTTAGTAATCAAAATTTTATTCAATACGTTAGTTCGTAGTCGGCTCGAAACGAACGCTGTAATTTGGAGTCCTCATGAGACAAAATATAAATTGATGGTAGAAAAAATTCAAAATACATTCACCCGCTTTCTATATTATAAACAATATGGTGTGTACCCTTACTACCATCTGATCTACCCCAGTCTGTTCGTCATGGGCATGGTAGTGTACTCCAGGTTGGAAGTGAGGAGGGATGTTGCGCTCGTCAAGTTGGTGTTCAGAGTGTGGCGCGGATGGCTGCACCAGCCGGAGGTGCTGTCCGCGCTGCAGCTGTGCGTGCCCAGCGGCCGCGTCACCACTCGGCGTCTCCCTTCGGTGTTCCACCTCCGAACACCACGAACAAATATGCTTAGGTTTGCGCCTTTGTCGCGGGCCATACGATTGCTCAATACTATTTCCGAGAACGTTGATAATTATATTTATCTGCAACCTGCAGGAATTCACAGAAGTGACCTACAGGTGTATTGAGGTCAATAGCAAATAACTTTGTACAACACCGCTTTAGTATATACGCATACTCACGCCTTTTATCTCCGAAGGGGTAGGCAGTGGCGCAACTAAAGTATTAGTATATCTGTAATGGTTTTGTATATATGTATAAATAAATAAATTACTGGATAAGAATTCGGTTGGAATATTAAACTATGTAGTAGTTGGGCAATCAGTCGTTGAAATGAAAGAAAATGATACATTTCAACACAAATAAAAAACCAATAAATATTAAGTAGGTTTTCACAGATTCGATCTGTAACCAACTCAAAAACATGAATTCATGCGAAAGGGAACGAAGCATATTAACACAAAAACAAATTCTTATTTCCAATAATCGATGAGGGTATAATAAAGGTCACAGGAACACGCTGGGAGCAGGCCACTTTTGACAGGACCGTCTGGAAATCTTTAGGAGGCCTATATTCAGCAGTGGACTTTATATGGCAGATGATGATGAAAATGGTGTTGCTTTGTGGTAGGTAGACACAAACTTGTCTTCACAAAACTCGAGAGAATTTTCATTAATTACATCCAACAAAAAATCAAAAAAAAATAGAGAAACCAGTAATCAACCGTTTTAATTACTAAAACGCCACTGTTTTTAACCGTATGCAAGAAATCCCCACAAAATTACTTTACCCACGTAAAAATATCACGAAATCTCGTCTGAACAAAAAATTTCCGACTCTTAGTCACGGGCTGTGACCAATCGGACGATACTGTTGTTTTAGGCCAGTCACATTCATTCTTACACTTTTTAGGTGGATTCAGTATACTGCCTGACTGCCTCGGTGGCGTAGTTGTATTGCGTACGCGTTATGAGTACGATTTGTGTGTTTAGGTTCTGGTTTCAAATGCCGGGTCGGGCCAAAAATATTGTGACTGGGTTTTTTCATCTTAAAAATTACTCAGTCGCAGCTCGGAGTCGGGAAGTTTGCGGTGTGATACCCCCGTGCGTCAGAAGCACGTAAAGCCGTTGGTCCTGCACCTGATCTCTCTCCGGTCAAGTCGGATTGCCGGCTCACTGGACTATGAGAGTGAAGGAATAGCGAGTGCACCTGTGTATTGCGCACACACTTGTGCACTATAATATCTCCTGCGTACCTGGCCGATCTCTGTTGAGATTGGCTGCCGTGGCCGAAATAGGCTAGGAAGGATTATTCTTATTTCTATTCAAAATATTATAATCTGTTTTAGGAAATAGACAAACGTAATATGACATATTGGAAAAAAATTGAAAGCCTCGACAAGCCATTACATGATTGATTCATTAATTGTGTTTATTATTTTGGGTCAGGCGTACCCTTAACCAGCGAAAATGTATGTGAAGAACAATCAATGTGGAAGAGGCGAAAGAGGTGTGTCAAGATCGTAGCATGTTTACTGGTGGTAGGTCTCTCATTATGTAAGAGGCCGTCTGGGTGGGTACCACGGCAATGTCTATTTCTACCGCCAAGCAACAGTGTGCATACACTGTTGTGTTTCGGTTTGAAGGATATTGTAGCCAGTATAACTACTGGACATAAAGTAAATTATAAAGGATATAGTAAATTATAACTTACTTTGGTCAAAACTTCGGCAGTCAGGAACGCATGTTGATTTGGTGAATCTCTTGGGATTCTGGTATGAAAATCAGATTAACAATGTGAGATGGGGTGACACCATTTCTGATGATTACAAGTTAGAATGTGGTGTTCGCCAAGGAGGACTTACATCTCCGGATCTCTTCAACATATTTGTAAACGACCTTATTGTCGAGCTGAGGAGCACAGGTATCGGTTGCCACATAGGTAGCCTATGTGTCAATAACATAAGTTATGCAGATGATATGGTGTTACTCAGCCCTTCGATTAAAGGCTTGAGACGTCTCTTGGCGATATGCGAGCGCTATGTTAAATCACATGGGCTCAAATATAATGCTAAGAAAACTGAGGTGCTTGTATTTAGATCTGGAAGGGGTCCGGAGTCTATCCCCCCTGTATTTCTAGGTGGTGTGCCAGTTCAGGTTGTGAGTAAATTTAAATATTTAGGTCATGTAGTAGATGAGAACCTTCATGACGACAGTGATATTGAGAGAGAAAGAAGGGCTCTCGCTGTGCGTTCTAATATGATTGCACGACGTTTTGCGCGTTGCTCTAATGAAGTTAAAGTAACATTATTTAGATCGTACTGTCTGAGTTTTTATACTTGTCAATTATGGCTGCAATACACTAGGCGCTCTTACAATACCTTAAGGGTACAGTATAATGATGCATTTCGCATATTATTAAATCTTCCTCGATTTTGCAGTGCGTCAAATATGTTCGCAGAGGCTGGTGTAGCAGACTTTTATGCTATTGTCAGAGCTCGTGTTGCGTCTTTTTGGGCACGGATCAGAAAGAGTGAGAACGTAATTCTAGCTACCATTGCCGACGACCTATCAGGACCATATTATAACTTCTGGTTGAAAATACACCGAAATAGAAATGTAAAATAGGTCTAATTGTATAGGTAATTGTAAAACTAACTTAGTGTAAGCCCAATTTGTAACTAACATTATGAGTCTTTGTACTTGAAAATAAAATTTATTATTATTATTATTATTATTATTATAATGAGACTTAACATCTTATGTCTCAGGATGACGAGCGCAGTAGAATGCCACTCAGTATTTTGTCAGTCAAGGTGCTGGATGGTGTTGCTACTGTTTATGGGTGGTCGTATCGCTTACCATCAGGCGAACGGCATGCTCGTCTCGTCATTCAAAGCAATAAAAAAAAAAAAAAATGTGGCACTCAATAGTCTCAGCCTACCCCTATGACATAAGGGCGTGAGTGTGCGTTCCTTCAGAGTTCTATCTAATAACTTAAATACCATATGGTCATACATCTTTACTTATAAACCGAATCTAATTTATTGTTACGTCACGTCTAAAACACCACTTTAACGCATTATTTTTTCCATTCAGAAACGCATTTCGGCTCATAAGCCGTCACAAATTTCCACTCAGGAATCTTTTATTTTTGCCCCTGTTTTTGCCACCGATTACAAAACGTAATTTGCCACAATAAGTGTTAAATAGCAGAAAAAGTAAAAAACGTAATTAATAAGTTTGTAAAATAATTGTTACATCTGAAACTTCTGCAATACAAACTGAATTCACCACGGCACGACGCTGAAAAACTTTCTAAAATATACATTACGCAGCCCCTACTAAGAATAGTCTTACGTTTATATTACGTCATTAGATTTACTCACTTTCGAAATGTATTCGATGGATTTCCTTTTTTGACGTTGTACGCGTGGAAATTGTGTTTCAACACAACGCTTCGGTTTTTCTTTTGTATATCTTGCTTCAATAATTGGGTTAATTGGCCTCGAAGTCACCGCTGGACAACTCAATATAGGTGTTGTATAAATCTGAAAAAAACGATTCGATTAGAGAACGCAACAGGACGGTTCGAGATTCAATTATTCATTAATAGATCGATTGGTATTATTTTTTGCACGCAGTATATGCCGAATTAATCTCTTCATCTTTCAATTTGTGTCAGTTAAGAGTTTCGTTTTATAAGTTTTTGTTATCATTAATACAGGCATCAAAAACTCTAATTGGGAATAAATCTTAGAGCTTTGCAAAAACGAGACCTAAAATGGATTTTGTCGCCAAACAATCCGATCACAATCTATACTCAATTATTACTTATAATTGCGAATAAATCAAGAGCTCTGCGCAAACGAGATATTTGTGATTGATTTTGTCGTCAAACAATCGAATCACAATCGATAATCATTATGGTGTTAAATACAAATAGTATGGGATACAAATAAAATTGATTACAATGAACAGTCAACCATTCCGGTATATAGTGAATATATATTTGTTCGAGTCTCATGCAGCAAGTACCGATATTTTTAAATTATACCTACTACTCTAAAGTGAATTAACTTTTTATTGAGTGTGTGCAATTCGTACTCACGATTACAATAACTTTTTACGTTTGCTTTGCAATGAAATGCATTATACTGAAATTACATGTAACGGAAAGCTATTTACGAGGTGAAACTATTTACAGATTGGGATTGCATGTGTGTTGGTGCCTTGGTGCCTTGAGAGGAACGGCATGTACAGTCAGCCACAGAAGTAGCTGAACAAAACCTAATATTGTAAATTTTAATTATAATGTATACTAATGACTAACATTTGGATTATTACCTATAGATACTTAAATACTACTAAGATAAATCTAAAATCACTATTGATATAACTATCCTTTTCTTTTCTCTCCTTGAAATTATTACTATCATAATAAATAATAATAACTATAAAAACTATCATAAATATTTGCACGTCAAAAATGACAGATTGTGAGACACTGATTATTGAATTCTGTAATTATATTATGCTATCTGTATATACAACCATAATCATGCAAATAAAATTTCATTTCATTTCATTTCATTTCATTTCATTTCAATTAAAAAATTCAAAACGCTTCTACACGTTAACTCCAATTGATTTTTTTTTCTTTATCTAAAATAAAGTTAACCCCGTGAAGTTTATTTTGGTGAAGAAAATACGATTAAATAATAAATAAATAAATACTACTTATGTGGCTGACTGTACAAATTCATTACACCTAATGGATCTAGTTACATTTTATATTAACATATTTACGTACAATCATATTTTTTTTCTATTTTCACGGATAGGCAGAGGTGTTCGATTTCGCATTTCCATAGAATAGTCAGTCTGTTGTTTTTTTTTTATTTTTAAATAATCTTACTTAATCTTATTCTGAGGTTATTATCCTGTTTTACAATGGAGATAAAATTCAATTTGATATTAAAGTAGTTTTTCGAAGAATGGTGTAACAAATACATTCTTAAACTTAAGTTATTCTAACCATTAGGTAGCTCACGACTTCAATATAAATAATAGGTACCTACGTCATAATAATATGATATTAATGATTAATATTCCTAGCCTGGGACCAAAAATGGATGAAAAACCCTTTTAAGGTTTTAACCCGAGCTATTTTATCTGGGTAGGTTTAACCTACGATAATTAACCGGTTCGCAATCGGGTTCATAAATAACGTCACTTTTGCGTAAGAAATGTGCTCTTCTATTAATCATTTAGATTGATCAGCAATATTTAATTATTAATCTTTATTAGTAATTAAATATTTCTTTCGCGGTGGCGTAATTGCATTACGGTACAACTGCAATGCTGAGGTCTCGGGTTCGATCCCCGGGTCGAACAAAGTTATATTGGGATTTTCTACTCAGTATCAGCACGGAGTCTGGAATTTGTGCCCGATATGGCGATAAGCGCGCCCCTATCACATCATGGGACGGAATGTGCACGACGAAAAGTGGGTGCTCTCGTTGCGCATCTGCCTACCTTTTCGGGGATAAAGGGCGTGAATGTGTATGTATGTATATGTATATATAATTTTCATTAGTATAAGGAAACCTGTAAAGGATTTAATCAAATTAATAAAATATTAATAACACTGGTTACCCTTTTGACTTGTATAGGGCAACCACGTATATATATATATATAAGCGGGCGTTGACGGGTTAACCCGATTAATGGGTTCCTTGCACAGCATCCACTAGCTTAAACATCTCATAATGTGACGTCAGATGGTCTATCGCTCAATCACCTATACCGAACAACCTACATGTTATCCTGCCTTCCTTATCCTTACATAGTATAAGACAAAGTAGCCCACCGCCTCTGTACGCAATAAACTCAACTACCGAACGGATTTCGATGAAATTTAGTATGGAGATAGTTTTAGACCCTGGGAAGGTTTGAGGCTACTTTTTATCCCGGGAAAATATATAGCGGGACTTTTATCTGGAAAAAACTCTTTCACGAGGGAAACCGCGAGCAACAGCTAGTGTTTTATGAATTCAAAAACCAACAAATTTTACAACCAAACCCAATCTAAGTAAAAAGTTACCGAATACGAAAAACACTGAAAATATACAAAGTAAGGGAATAATGGAAGCACAAAGCATGCCTTCATTATCACAATGTGTAGAAATAGCATACAATGAAGGTGCAACCACTTGCGCTTTTTCCTTTAACATTTTTCTGTTAAACGTATTCAAATTGTTGCAATTCTTGTTATGGTAATAAGGTTTGAGACTATCGTTATTTGATTTTTAGACTCTGGTTTTCGTTTTTATTTTGCAGTTGCATAAATACTACTTATTTTGTTAGTTGTTATATAATTTGTGAGAACGTTAGTGATCTATTACGCACCCTTTAGACCGAGTATCAATCAGTTCTGATAGTCAGAAAACCAGAATATTTAAGAAATCTCACAGACTATTTTGCATTTTGTCACGATTTTGTAAAAGAGTTAAAAATGACATTCAATGCAATATAGGAAATAATCTTATCTCCTAAATCTACCATGAAATATAGTTTGTAAAATGAAATTCAAATTTCATATTATAATTGCTTTAGTCGCACTAGATTTGAACACAATCTAAAAAGTGTATAAGTCGGAATTTACGAAATTTTAATTTAACGATCTATTTCTTATAATAACTTTTATATTCTTAGTTTCGAGATCAAACAAAGAATGAGTACGTGTCCAAATGAGTACATGTTGTCACTCTTTCATCACGTTCATACAATATTTTATTCATTTTCTTGTTGTGCCTATTTTTTCTTGCGACACGCTCTACCTGGCGCTATCGTAACCAATCCACAAATACCATTACAGACTTTACAGCAATGAAAATAAAATGTATATTTGAATGATTGCGTGTTCTTACACTTTCAGCGCTACTTTTTTTAATTAATTGCTCGCTTTTTGCTTTGGTCAGTGGCAATCTATGTTTTCTGAGAAGTAGCAGTACCTAGGCTAATAACATCGTCTATAAAATCGCTTTACCACGTCGAGGAGACTGCCGACCCGTTAATTTGTTTAAAAAACAATCTGAATCCAGCGAAGCATACTGTCACTAGTATTCACATACAAAAAGATAAGGCGGGCTTGGCCAAGTGAAAACTCTGTGCCCGTTTCTTTGTATACTGAATTCCTAAGACGCTAAGCATGAATTTTAGCCGATTTAAAGACAACTAGTGGTCGCATAGTGGGTGAAACTCGACCGTCGAATTTGATAAAAAAAAGATCGTAACACATATTGTACATATCTTTTCTGTTCTCCTGTATATGAACTTTAATTATGCCAAATCTCACTCTCCTCCGTGCATACAATTTGCTTAAAAAGGGGTAAAAAACTTTCACGAACTACAATACAATACCAATACCAGCCCTGTATTATATACTGCCCACTGCTGAGCACGGGCTTCCTCTACAACTGAGAGGGGTTTAGGCCTTAGTCCACCACGCTGGCCTAGTGCGGGTTGGCAGACTTCACATATCTTCGAAATTAATATAGAGAACTTCTCAGATATACAGGTTTCCTCACGATGTTTTCCTTCACCGTTAAAGCGAGCGATAATTCACACATAATTTTTTAGAAAAGTCAGAGGTGCGTGCCCTTGGGTTTTGAACCTGCGGACATTCGTCTTGGCAGTCCGTTCCACTCCCAACTAGGCTATCGAACTTCACGAACTACTATGTATATAAATATAGATTACTAACATGCAAAATTTTTACCTTGCATTTTAACAAAACAACTTATGTCTGACAATTGGAAAATCAGCCCTTATATGAATACTGCAGTGAGTCATATTTGACAATCACAATAGCCCTCCCTAATTAAGACGAAGAAAACTCATATCCCGGTAAGACTACGGGAGCAAACAAAACGTATCAACAACCGTCAGAGGACATCAAAGAGGTCGTAATCCGTAAAACACACCTCTCCCGGCGAATCCCTTAATACGGCGAAAAATCTAAAGAAGTACTCGTGTGCCATGCGAGATGGGATGTGTGGCGGATGAGTAGAAAGATAGACGTTGTAAATAAAGTCTGTTTTTTTTGTCAGAATTAAATTAAGTGATAGAAATTCTAGATTATTTTTATGTTAGTAATTTGGGACGTGTGGCGAAAGGACATAAATATAGATATTGATGATAATGTATGTTGTTGCCAAAATTAAAAGAAGTAAAAAAAATTATCCCTTTTGTGAAAAAAAACCTTGTAGCTAATGTAGATTATTTTTATCTGCAGCATGAATACATCGGGTTGAATGGGTCCAATACTACGCAGAAATCCAATGTGAAATAGCAAGTGTGATATTACATGCCGTCTAAAATTACCAAACAAAATAGACTGATACAAGATAAATTCCCATATTTTCGGTATCCATTCCTCCTTCCTAAATATCAGCAATATATAATCTGCCATTTTATTATCAATTGTTATAAAAAAATCTAAAGAGCATTTTAAGTGAAGTCATAAATTACTTGTACATAAAGGGCCTTACTAATAAACTCTTTATACGACTGTCATAGTTATACAATGTTTTGTCTCACTTCCTCTGACGGTAAATGTCACTCAACATAGCAAGACAAAACACCGAATAACTATCACAGACGTATAACGTTTATTAATAAAGCGGAAAGTGGTTAAAGTACCTATAAAGTAATCTTCATTACTAAACTACGGATCACCTAGACATTTTACAAAAATCCGAATTCTTTAAACGCCCGCAGCATATACACACGAACGCCTCAAGAATTAAAAAGCAAAAACCCGTGAGGGGGCACACAAAATACACAATGTCAAAAAAGTCGCAGTCAACAAACAAAGTGAAAATAAGTAAAAAAATACAGGAAAGAAATCTCCCACATTCTTAATTTAACTTGAGTCACTACATCCCTACTTGAAGGCAACCAGAATACGTGGAGCGGTCGCGTTTATTTATATTATCGGTGCTAGAGGTCATGTTATACTGGATGCATGACTGGGGAGGCAAAGTAAGAAAGTCCCCATTTCTTGAGGCAGTGGTATATGTATGATATCGCATTTTGTACGGGGCTCGCCTTGACACGCCGTTTGCGGCGACATTACGCTGGGGGCCGGAGTATACCGTGAAGCTTATTTGGATTAAGCAGAATGAATATAAAAGTATATTATGTCATTTTTACATCATTTTACTTTTTATTGCTTATTCGTTTAACATCAGCCATGTATTATATACTCTGCCCACTGCTGGGTACGGGCCTCCTCCGCTATAATTTAGGCCTTAGTCCACCACGCTGGCGTAGTGCGGGTTGGCAGACTTCACATACCTGAGAAATTCTTATGGAGAATTCTGAGGTGTATAGGTTTCCTGACAATGTTGAATGTCGAATGTTTTCCTTCGCCGTTAAAGCAAACTATAATTGTTAAACAATACAAACATAACTTCGAAAAGTCAGAGGTGTGTGCGTTGGGTTCTAAACCTGTGGAACTTCGCCTCGACAGTCCGTTCCATTCCCAATTAGGCTAACGTGCCCATAATCATCAAAAATAAACACTATAATAGCAGAATATTACCGGATAAAGAATTCTAATTGGTAACAGTATATTACATTCTAATAACATGTCACCGTAAAATTCTAAAGAAATAATAACCTAAATGAATGCCATGAGAGAATTCTTTCAGGGTGGACGAACCAAAACATAGTCCAAACTATGAATGACACAAAATCTAAATGATATTAAAACGGTACATAATGCCC
This sequence comes from Sphinx pinastri, assembly GCA_947568825.1. Taxonomy (NCBI): domain Eukaryota; kingdom Metazoa; phylum Arthropoda; class Insecta; order Lepidoptera; family Sphingidae; genus Sphinx; species Sphinx pinastri. The sequence goes on along the minus strand of OX387631.1, from coordinate 12,756,575 downwards.
AAAGAAATGTCATCTTAAATGACTTGCTATTATAACATAACAAGAGCAATAAACGAAAATACGTATGACATTTTACAACTAAAATTTACAACGCATCGTACGCATGCAAATTTTACACATTTAAAACGCGCGCGATCAATAAAGAAACCCTAATTTGAGTCCCTTATCAGCTGACATATAAAAACTTTACCACCCCACACACACACACACACACTACTCATTATAAGGATAACTAATCACCGAGTCGCGGAGAAAAAACGGGATTTTTTTTATTCATTAACCACCCTCTCCGGCTATCCGTGGGAGGCGGGAAAACTGTGGAGTCGATGCAAAATATATTGTTTTAGTAACAAATTGAAACTATTATTCATTGTTAAGAATAGTGATGTTAATAATTCATAATAAAATGTATGTGGGTTCTTAGTATACTCTTTAACTCGGGTTTTAATGTAATTTTGACGTCAAATTAATGGACCTGCGAAAATGTTTATCTACCCTGTCTTCTAAAAAATCTGCGTTTTTACCGACGTCATCCATTTGTAGAGGATATATTATAAAACATGCCTTGTGACTGTATCTTTTTTTGTATGAATAAAAAATATCTTTAACATGTTCCAAAACTTGTATAAAAGAAAGATTATAATAAATTTGATTGGTAATTGTATTAATCTTCGCATAAAAGTAGAGTTTGTTTTTTTATATCTTAAAATTTACCAAAATTTTGATCGTGATTAACATATTCTTTGACGATACGAAATAAAATAACACGTGAATGTTCCAGACACAACCCAATTGAAAAATTACAAAATTATCAGCCAAAAACAAGCTAAAATATTTGCTCTAATATTTTACAGCACAAGTCTCCACGGCCGGCGCTGTCCGCAGCACACACTCCCAATGCCTTCGCAAAGCATGAATTTACATATTTGCGCTCGCTAAGTGCAATGGCTTGTACGTACGCACTTCATACGATACAATCAGCGAATAATTGATACTTTTTGACAATTGTGCAATTAGACGAACTGCCTTTATTTTCATTTCAAATGTGATGATTTTAAGTGGCTTTTAAATTTAAATATGGAGTAGTTTAATTAAAATGTATTGATAAATTGCGAATAAATTATTACTAAAATTGTATGTTTCGTTTAGGTGTTTTATGCGAACACATTTTCCTAGGATTAGATATCGTTGAAAATCCCACACAATTTTTGATACCCGCAAGTTACAACACATCTAAAAATGGCATTCAAGAATGTTATTGTGCTTTATAGTTTCTCCATTAAGAACATTTTATATTTAAAAGGTATCACACTAAAAGTTATATATCATTTTAAATAACTGACAAATATTCGTAAAGAAACTTAATAATAATGGTAGCAGAGGAAACTTTTAAGTAAATTTATTAAATTCATTTATTCAAATGAAATATATCCTACTAATATTATAAACGCGAAAGTTTGTAAGTATGGATTTCTGGATGTATGGATGTATACTCTTTCACGCAAAAACTACTGAACGGATTTCGATAAAATTTGGCACACGGGTAGATTATGTCCTGGATTAACACATAGGCTACTTTTTATCCCGGGTAAATATAAAGCGGGACTTTTATGCCAGGAAAACTCATTCACGCGTGCGGAGCCTTGCTTGCCGGAACTTGATCGATTAGTGGTACTACTATCTCATCGAACGCTGACATGTAATAAAATTTTATCTGTTAGTATTCAGTCACTAAGAGCAAGAGAAGCATAATTATATTCGTCACTTTACTTACCGGGATGTGGCGGTAACGTATATGGTTTTATGAGGAACCTCTACGTATGTTAGTATATTATTTAAGAAACAAAAAAGATAGCGATTGTACAGAGGCTCTAGATAAATCTCATACCTATAAGTTCTAAGGCGGGTTACACAACTGAATCGTAACTCGTTCAATAAGGCAAGAATCGGAGCGTCACACAAAGTCTCCGTGCGACAGCCGTCAAACAAACGCTTTTCTTAAGCAAAGCAGCGCCTAATTTCAATATCCGAACCGTGGACCGTTCGAAAACTCTCTCCGGAGAATAAATTACGGCGTCTATTCAATATTTCATCAGGGCGAAAGGCCGGTTGAATATTCAAAACTAGAGACACGTAAAGGCACGCGCGAGCCATTTTTCGCGCCTATCATCTCGGTAACAAAACGCACTCGTAATTACCCCCTCCCCTGCCCCCACGGGCCCCGTGAGCCCTCCTCTAACCCCCGCGACGGGGTGGCGGGTGCCGCCCAGTGACAATTATTGATCAAAAATTCTCTCTCTTCTTTCGCAAAAGAAAACTTGGACGGGTTATGTGTCAACCGGTATAGCTTGATCGTTGTAATTAGATATTTTAATTATATTTTATTTTTGATTATATATTTTATTACTTTTTCATGTTTTATGATTAAGAATCATTGGATTACACTCGTATAATATCCAGTAATAGAAACCAAACAATTAGATATAAGAATTATACAAAATATCAATACCTGTTATTTTCTCGTATACAAAAATAGGAACACTATGTAATTTTAAATCTAAGTTTACAAATAAAAACCAAATCTCAATTTCCTACACAGTACAAACTTTACTTAAACCCTATCAATATCATAGTTATATTTACTAAACATCTATTTATAACACACACAATATAGACAATGCCTGCGAGACTTAATTGTACCACCCAGATTTGCAAAACCATTATATCTTGTATATTCTATAACACGTACAGTCAGCCACATAAATAGCTGAACAAATTTAAAATTTCAAACCGCCTATACGCGTTCAGTTTAATCAAACCCCTTTATTTTCTTTGTGTGAAGTAAAGTAAATATCTTTTATTTTATTTTTGTGAAGAGAAAATGAAAATTGGTAAGAACAGAAAAGTGTAGGGGCGATTTGAAGTTTTCAATTTATTCAACTACTTATGTGGCTGACTGTACATCTGACGTGTTTTCCACATTGACTACTTCTGCTCAACACAGCTATAATTTTTTCCAGCCAGAATTCATAACAAAAAAACAAATGCCCAAGTATCAACTCTTGTCAGTCGTAGTATTCGCGGCCGCCTCGGCATATTAATTGCAGGCGGCGCTACCGTCGGGTGGCAAGACACGGGGTGGCCCAGCCGCGAGGTCAACCGTCGCTTCGCCATTGTTTTGTGCGTGCCACTCCGCGCTCCACGCTCCACGCTCGGCTCTAAACTTATGTACCGCTTGTTTACTGATATGTACTGACACTTGCTGTTTGATTATACTGAAGGACACTTGCTGTTGGAATAAATTAATATCGCTTAATTATAATAAACTTATATAGACACGCTGTTTATTACTGGTAAAGATTTTTACTGTTAAAATTAATTGTCTCTTAATTATTTATCTATTTATTATTATAATTACACGTAACTTGTGTAGGAACACGCTGTTTATTTATATATACTCTAAGTCATTTTTTCTATTAGATTAGACTCGTATCCCTTTACTTATAACTCCTAAGTAACAATATATTCGTAGTAGTTCAGTGGTTTGTTTGCTCCATTGTCAAAGTAAGATGACGAAACGTTGAATAAATACTTTATCTATTATAAGTAAGACACTAATTGGCAACTAAACTATCGAATGTTTCAACAGTTATTAGTTTACATCATTTTATTTGAATATGAAATGATCTGAGACATTAAGATATTAAAAAATAAAGAGGATTAAGATTTGAAATTCCAAAACTGTTACTTCCCTTTGCTAGTAGCGATCGGTTGGTGTACAGTCAGCAGCATAAGTAGATGAACAAATTCAAAATTTCAAATTGCCTAATTACTTTTGTGTTCTTACTAATCTTTTTTTTTCTTCTCACAAAAATAAAATAAAAGGTATTTACTTTACTTCAAACGAAGAAAAAAATATTTCAGTTTAACTCAACGCGTATATAGGCGATTTGAAATTTAGATTTTGTACAGATATTTATGCTGCTGACTGTACATGCTTAATATTTAATACGGAATAAGTCATTTTGGAAACAAAAAGTATGCATTACTTATTCTCGTGGTTTAACCTTGAATTCGATTTGTAACAAATATTTTAATAGTAACTTAACTCCATTCTTCCTCCTTAAACGTCCTCCTTGCCAAATTTCTTCAAAAATTTAAATACATAGATATTTCTGATCATTATTCCATAATTTACCATCCAAATTTTGTCGTAAAGAATAAAGCGATTTATCATTTATAAAAGCACCTGGTAACTTACAATAAGCGGCGATAGCCTAGTTGGGAGTGGAACGGACTGCCGAGACGAATGTCCGCAGGTTCAAAACCCAACGGCGCGCACCTCTGACTTTTCTAAAAAGTTATGTGTGTATTCTTTGTGAATTATCGCTCGCTTTAACGGTGAAGAAAAATATGGTGAGGAAACCTGCATATCTGAGAAGTTCTCTATAGGAATTTCGAAGGTATGTGAAGTCCGCCAACCCGCACTAGCCAGCGTGGTGGAGTAAGGCCTAACCCCTCTCAGTTGTAAAGGAGGCCTGTGCTCAGCAGTGGGCAGTATATAATACAGGGCTGATATAATGATGATATGATAGTAACTTACATTAGTAACAGGAAAGTTCATATCGTGAAAACCATTTATTTGTGTCGATTTTATAAACTTAAGTCATAAAATAATGTCTAACTTGGGTTTCAAAACATGGCCATTTGTAACATTGCATCGACATTTTTTCTTGTAGCTACGGTTGTCCACATTTTTTCTTGTAGCTACGTTGTACACATTTTTTTCTTGTAGCTACGTTGTCCACATTTTTTCATGTAACTACGTTGTCCAAAACAAAGTGGCAGAGACGCACGTGAGATAATTGTAAAGTTTTTAATTTGTCAAGACGCTGTGCCGCAAAAACATTGCAAAGTAGCACACGGTCCGATTTCGAAAAATAAATACTGTTAAAAAAGTGTTTTACCAAATACACTTTTAATTTTTTATGAAATATTTTTTATTTACAATTAAATGCCAAGACGAGCAGTATCGTCTAAAGGAATCAGATATTTTAAAGCTGTAAATCAGTTATAAGTAGTTCGGCATTTGTTAACGACGTATGTCAGGATGACGAGCGCAGTGGAATGCCACTCAGTACTTTGTCAGTCAAGGTGCTGGATGGTGTTGCTACTGTTTATGGGTGGTCGTATCGCTTACCATCAGGCGAACGGCATGCTCGTCTCGTCATTCAAAGCAATAAAAAAAAAAAAAAAAAGTAATGACAGTCTTCAAGTGTTTGTATTTAGGTAAGAAAGAACAATGTCAATAAGGTACCTCACAGAACTAGTAACTACAGAGTACTGAGCGACATCGCGCTGTGGTCGTCAACACCAGTTGTACACTCATAATAATCGCCGATTAACCTAATAAAATGTCCTTAAAATCGAAACACATCAGCGTGCACTGATTGTCAGAAGAACTAGTAAATAGAGGTTTCCAAGATGCATTATATGTCTATTGGCAATTCCATAATTTTATTGTACCTGATAATTATTGTTACCTAATTACATATTAATTGTTTTAACTGTATAATATAAGCGATGCTTTTGTTGCGTAAAATGGTATATTATGCTTGCATTGTTGTCTATTCTACTGCTGGACACGGGTTTCTTTACTAATGAGAGGGGTAGGATTTTCGTTTCTCACGCTGGCGTAGTGCTGGTTGGTGGTAAAATGTATATGAGGTCTTCATATGTAAGTCTTCGAAGCTCCGTATGGGTTCTGTCGTAAGGTTTTAAAGACATTAAAACAAATAATTTTCATAAAAATAATTGTGAAAAGAAAAATTGAGTAAAGTTTTTACGAAAATACTTTTGAAATAACATACACCACTTCATTGACTGGCAATAATAGCATTTAATTAATGTTACACAGGCCCATTCACACTTCGATAAGTGCTAGAAGGTAACAAGGCAAATGTGTAAGTACTTCATAATTATAATGAATTGATCATTAATAACAGTTAGGTATGGAATCAGTTTGTTCGCGGTGCGCCGGCACGAGTGCAGCGCTGCGTCGGGCGCATAAAGCAAATCGAAAAACCGATCGCGTCGCATCGTTTCCTTCGATTTTCCTCGCTCTGTCCATTATTGTGTTTGTGAGCGCACGTATGTAAATCATTCAATCCTCCGCCGCACACACAAACACTCTCCGTCCCGCTCGCACAACCCCTTCCACACACTGCCACGACAAGGACAGAAACAACCGAATCCACGGTGTTAATTTACGTACAGTTGGCAATTATAATTTTCGTATTGTACGCGTGTCCGTCCCTTTCTTTCGCGCGCTATTTTTTCCGTCGTCTCTTTTCCCAGGGCGGGGGTTAAGATAAAGCGGTGAAGACGCGAGAGATATGTAGAATTTTTTAATAAAAACCTCGCTTCTGTGTGCGCTAAGTGATATGGCTTGTTCTTTTTAATTTCGTTGCGAATGCGGCCGGAGCGGGATCATCTATCAAGTTTTTTTCATTCGCACACGGTGCGCCGCGGACGGTATGAAGATTTCGCATGGGATATGAATATTGATTGTTTCGTTCTCGACTAATGAAAGCTTGATTGGTGAACGCCGGCGATGTGTAATGAACTCGCAGGGGAATACAGAGGGAGCGTAAAAGGTTTTTCTTTAGTTGGAAGTTTTTTTTTATTAGACGGGAGTTTTCGTGTTCAATTGAGACTGAAATGTTAATTGGAATGCAATTTATTTTCAATATTGCATGCAATATAAACGCAAAGCTTGTACAGTGATATGCGTTGATCATCTATCACTGTCAGTATGTTACGCAGCACTCATAACATGTCAGTTCGTAGCGCATCGTAGAAGCGCTCGCGCCGCTACATGCTACATGTATGCGTAGGCGCCTCTACATATGACCGTGTGTGTAGAGCAAAAGAATTCAACGCGCATGCGTGCTACATAGGAATATATTATAAGCTAATTTTCAAACTGGTGGTATTAGACTTACATAGTACGTACATATTTTTCATTATCATGACATATTCGCCAATGAAAATATTATCAATCACATGAAATTGAGCCGAAATTATTTAGCATGATGAGGGACGAGCCTCTCGCCGTACCGGAAAGATATTTCGATTCCGGAAATCTCATAAACTTTATCTAATCTAATTACATTTCGATTAGCTTTTCTGGGGATCAAGAACGTCGTCTTTTTCCCGGGGGAAGTGAGATCTAGACAGTCAAGTTTAACTTAAAAGCAAAAGATAAGGAAAATAAAATATTACCGATTTTTATTATCATTTATTTTAAAACACACTATGAACCCTCTGTTGTAGAGGAGGCCCGTGCTCAGTAGTGGGCAGTATACAATACAGGGCTGCTTTGATGACGGTATATGTCACACACGGACCTGTCAAAAGCGGCCCGCATCCAGCGTGATCCGTAGAAGAACGAAACTCACTGACATAGCCCAGCGGATTATCAAGCTGAAGTGGCAGTGGGCAGGGCACATAATTCGAAGAACTGATGGCAGATGGAGCAAAAAAGTTCTTGAGTGGAGACCACGTACTGGCAAGCGCAGCGTCGACTTGATAAAGGTCGCAGGAATATTATAACATTGAAAAATTCTCCATAAGAATTTCGAAGTTATATGAAGTCCGCCTACCCACATTAGGCAAACAAATTTAGACCTTAGTCCACCACGCTGGCCTAGTGCGGGTTTGCGGAGTTCACATACTCTCGAGATTCTTATGGAGAATTCTGAGGTATGCAGGTTTCCTCGCGATGTTTTCCTTCACCGCTAAACGAACGATAATTGATAAACAACACACACGTAATCTGGAAAAGTCAGAGGTGTGTGCTTTGGGTTTTGAACTCCGGACATTCGTCTCGGCAAACCGTTCCATTCCCAAGGCTATCGTGCATTATGTGTTATATAGGCAATGTTAGTAATAAAATCATTCCATAATGCTAATATCTAAATGTATCTGTCATTGTTCGTAATGGGAGCGAAGTCGCAGGCGAAAGCTAGTTGATAACAAAGTTGGAAATGAGGATATTATTCAGTTATGAGTTTCCGCTGCTCTATAAAGGCCGTCAAGCCTTTTACAAGTAAAAATTAAATTTACTCTCGTATTCCATTACTTGATTACTTATCAAAGTAACGTTATAAATGTAAGTTAGGTTGATATTAAAGGTACTTCTGGGAAATTTTACTCAACAATTCCTAATAAATTTACGTAAGTGCTACGGTATTACCTGTTGAAGTGATAATTTCATTTATTGGTGCATTATCTTGATATATAAGGCGATATTATACAACTACTTTTTACTTGGCGATAGGCTCGCCCCCTGTCACATCAAGGGACGGAATATGCACGGCAGTGGGTGCACTAGTTGCGCCGCTGCCTACGCCTTCGAGGACAAAAGGCGTGAGTGTGCGTATGTACTTTTTAACACGCTTTTATTAGTTATTGGGATAGCGAAAAATAAGTGAAATACAAATGAATGCGGAACAATTTGTGTATTTTTTTCCTGAGGACCTTTTTAAGGTCACTATGTTAAATAGAAAAACACGTTACATACGAATTGGTTGCAATCGGCACCTTTTTTTTGTTTCAGCAAATTTGTATGCTAGTTCTTTCTAATATATTATTATTTTCTTGCATCTTGTCACTAATTTGATTTTGCAAATTTTTACTTTTTCATAAAAATTTTTAGGATATAGGTTGCAAACGAGCATACGGTTCACCTGATGGTAAGTGATCACCGCCGCTGCAATACCAGGGGGCAAAGAGATGCGTTGCTGGCCTTTTAAATGAAATGAAATGAAATAATTTATTCGAACCCATAAAATGTTATACATTATTTAGATTCCGTCAATATTAACTCTACCACCAGTTCGGAAAGCAGTTCTCACTAGAGAAGAACGGGCAAGAAACTCTAGTGTTGCTCTTTTCAAAATCAGTTCAAGGTATAAAATACAATGCATTATGTAGCGAAAAAAAAATATACAATTCAGTATTTGTTTACTTATGTTTAGAGCAGTTCATTTATATACTCGCAAAATAGGTAATAAAAATTTAAATTCCAACACGAGTGCATAACTATCTCAGGAATCATGTAATAATTTGATCTGAAATCTTCAAGATGTCGTTATTAATCTAAGTTTAAGATATACACCCAATACTTATATATAGTAAGCGAATAGGGCAGACCAGTCCACACAAGCAGCACCCGTTCACGAGTATGACGCATGTGCCAGCCATCGGCCTCCTCAACCATATTACAGGGAAGTGGCCGACCCGGCACACGACGCCGCCGCAGGCACAGACAGTTAAGGAGTATGTCATACCCAAGCCGCTCACAGATGCAAACAAAGAAACTTTATTAAAACGAAAGACATGATTCCAAAGAAAATCACATGAAAAAAAAAATCCCAGGCTTTTTTATCCTCTATGTATTCTGAAATCTTGTAATAAGCTTTATTACATAACTTTCGCTTAATAGTTGTTTGGAATTTACCAATGTTTAAACACTTAATTTCAGTGGGAACTTTATTATAAAAGTGTATACAGTAACCCTTAAAAGATTTGCTGATTTTTTGGAGCCTTGTTTTGTGATTAACTAGATTATTTTTGCTTCTAGTATTTAAGCCATGGATATCGCAAACTTTTGGAAAGTTTTCTATATTCTTATGTAGGTACATTAAATTAGCGAATATAAATTGTGATGCTACTGTCATTATATTTGTTTCTTTGAATTTTTCTCTTAGAGAACATCTAGAGCTTAGGGAGTAGATAGATCTTATAGCTCGCTTTTGAAGAACAAATATAGTATTAATGTCAGCAGCACCACCCCACAGCAAAATTCCATAACTCATCAAACTATGAAAGTAAGCAAAATAGACCAATTTCGCTGTTTCAATGTCAGTTAATTGGCGTATCCTGCTCACTGCAAAAACTGCGGCGCTCAGCTTTTTAGCTAGTACAGATATATGAGGACCCCACTGAAGTTTAGAGTCCAATGTGATACCCAAGAATTTGGTTGTATCCACAAGGCTCAACTCGTCACTATTTATGAAAATGTTAGCGTTAACTTTTTTGACATTAGGTGTGACGAATTTTATACATTTAGTTTTTTCACTATTTAATAATAAATTGTTAACGCTGAACCAACGCACTATTTTTGAGAGATTTTTTTTTAGGTGGGAATATGCTCTTTTTTTTTTAAGGTCGCCAAGTTGTATCTGTCCGGAAATGCTGCTGGCGGCAATTGGTTCCATAGTTTTGTAGTACGTGGTAGTAGCATTTTTCATGCATTTTCCGGATTTTTCTGTTTTTTTTTTTTTATTGCATTGAATGACGAGACGAGCATGCCGTTCGCCTGATGGTAAGCGATACGACCACCCATAAACAGTAGCAACACCATCCAGCACCTTGACTTACAAAGTACTGTGTGGCATTCCACACGCACAGTGGACAGTGTTCCACTGCGCTCGTCATCCTGAGACATAAGATGTTAAGTCTCATTATGTCCTGTAGTTATACTGGCTACAATGTCCTTCAAACCGAAACACAACAGTGCATGCACACTGTTGCTTGGCGGTAGAAATAGACATTGCGGTGGTACCCACCCAGACGGCCTCTTACATAATGAGAGACCTACCACCGTGTAACCAGTTGCATGTAATCCGCTCTCTAATAATAACAGTGCGACTATAATAGGTAAGTTATTGTATATAAAAACTGATTATTGCACATCTCAAAGTTTTGATGAACATTTCATTAACGATAATCAAAATAATAAATAATAGGCACGAACCCGTACGTTATACTATTTTACTGCCGAACACGGACCCCTACTACTGAGAGAGTTTTTAATGACACTCATAATGTGTGGTGTAGGTACATAAAAAGATTTATTCTATTCTAGAAACTAGCTTATGCTCGCGGCTTAGTCCGCGTGAAGATTTCTTCCGGGATAAAAGCTCCCCTATATATTTTTCCGAAATAAAAAGTCTCAAACTATCTCCATTCGCGCCAAATTTCATCGAAATCCGTTTCGTTGTTTTAGTTTATCGCGTTCAGGTAGACAGACAAACACGGCGGGGGACTGATACATAATATTTAGGATTAGGTGTTATTGAAATTAGTGCTTCATAAGTTACCTTGCCTATACGCATGCGCATGCTCACGCCTTTTATCCCCGAAGGGGTAGGCAGAGGCGCAACTAGTGCACCCACTTTTCGCCAAGCGTATTCCGTCCCATGATGTGATAGAGGGCGAGGCTATCGCCATACCGGGCACAAATTCCAGACTCCGGGCTGATACTGAATAGAAAAATCCAATATCACTTAGCTTTAGCTAGCCTATAATAAAGAAAATTAGATTCGGTAAAATCTCGGGGGCTCTAGATGTGTCCTTACACCTTCAGAGATAAACGCGTGAACTTGTATGTATGACTAACTTTATTATCATCCATTACATTCACCGTAATTGAAATTTTGGATTCACCGTTGGTCTTCAAAACTGGAGAAGTGGGCTGAATTATACAAAATGCCATTATATATAATATTATCTGTAATAAGTCGTATTGTCTTATTATTCTTATGTTTTTGCTGAATACCTGTCATGTCTATTCTTTATGTATTCTATCATATATTACCCGACAACCAAAAGTTGCGTTAACCCTACATCGAAGTATAATAAAGTAGTAAAAACATCGACAATTTACACCAGGATATGAACCATTCTCATCGTCAAAGGATTGTCGACATAAATCAGCGTAACAGAATCATGCATAGACAGATGCGTGCTTGCCGAAGCACAACGTTCACAATTATCTCATACAATTCACGGTACATCGTAACTAATTCCAAACAGAGCCACATCTATCGGGGCGGAACGTATCTGGCGATGACTGCGCGACTCCTGCGCAACGCCGCACCACTCGCGCGTGAAAGAACGAAGTATTGGGAACGTTGAAGACTGTGACAAACGAAAATACACTTTGAAATGTTTAAAATAAAGTGTAAATTGTATTACACGGAAAAGGTTAGACTTCTGGTGAGTTGATTTTGGATTTTAAACTGTCTACACTTTCGAATAGAGGTATATTTTGGTTGGTAGGTAAAAGTAATGAATGGTCAGTATAGCCGAGATGTTCTGGTCTGCGTGGTGCGCGTCGAATCGTCTTCCGGCGTTAGACGTGATTTCTTGAAGAAAGTTGAATCAATGGAACGCAGTGGACATTGGCCTCCGATTGTGATTGATTCGGGCCACGAAATGACAGCGATGGCTGTTAAATGTGTTATATAACGTACAGACATCTATATAGATGACTGTCTACCCTCCGCGTGAGTCACGGACCAGCCTAGATTAAATGCATAATTAAAAATCCAATGTAGTAATTGGTACCATAGAAAAACAAACTTTTTAGTCCTACCTCGCAATTATAGGCAGTATTATATGAATCTTTTACGCACTTTTGATCATTCATTAAACTCGTACAATCCGGATTGTACATCATTCGCGAAATAAATGGAATTAAATAAGGTCCCTAACGCTTTACTTTTGCAAAGTTGGAAAAAAAATAACGAATACATTATAAATACAATAAATGGTAGACTTATCGGCTTTCCGTCCTGCGCCACTGTTGTTCAAAGTAACTTCTGTCCATTGTAACGATAGGTTCATCTGCTATCGTATCATGGGGAAATTCTTTTTCCTTCCCTATTGTATTGTATGATATGATATGACAACTTAATAGTATAATATGACTAAGGGCTTGTACCTTCCTTATTTAGCCGCTTTTTCTATGGCTTACGCTTGTTAGCCGGCTGTGAGAGCGGCGGCAAATTGAAACTTATTTACCGTTTTAAAACAAAAATTGTTTATAATAGCCTTCTTATAGATATTGCGCAAAGTGAAAGAAATGGTTACGATATAATAGGTTTTATTTTATTAAAAACTTTTTTGTCACAATTCTATTTTTAAATTGATGTAATTTATGTTTGTTTTTATTACGAATAATTGTACTTTCCAGTGGTCATTCTCGATATATTCTTAATATTTTTTTCTTTCGAAGGTGTGTGAAGTCTGCCAACCAGCACTAGGTCAGCGTGGTGGACGAAGGCCTTAACCCTCTCAGTAGTAGAGGAGGCCCGTGCTCAGCAGTGGGCAATATATAATACAGGGTATGGTAGGTTTTTCTCCTCAAATTACTATCCCTTTCTTTTACGGGTCATATTTTTATCTCCGTACTTCAACTATTTCTAATTGCCAGTATTAAAAATACAATATCAGCTTTTTCCTAGTGCTCCTCAATTGCCCCATGTTAAGTGACAGCATATATAGGCATTAACCGGGAGGTCCCCGGTTCGATTCTCAGGTGAAACAACGCTTTGTGTAGGCTGATCATGAAAGCTTTCCTCAGGAGTCATTCAGAGGTAGTTGAAGTCTAACCAGTCGCAAAACTAAGCCAAATCGTTTCTGCATCATGCTTGAAAAAGAGTGTTCCGGCGACACGACCCCACGTTGCAGCAGTGTAAGGGCAGGTAATTGTCTAAGTCTGAGTAATGAGCATGTTCTAAGTGAAATAGGCATTTAAAGGACATTTCCAAAAATGGGCCTAAAATTCTGACCAAGATACTTTATATATATTTGGATAGTGCTCCCAAAAGCTAGGCCTTTGCAATAAATCGTATAATTTTAAAGTCCTCCAATGTTGAGATTTATGTTTTTTTTTATAGCATTGAATGACGAGACGAGCATGCCGTTCGCCTGATGGTAAGCGATACGACCACCCATAAACAGTAGCAACACCATCCAGCACCTTGACTTACAAAGTACTGTGTGGAATTCCACTGCGCTCGTCATCCTGATACATAAGATGTTAAGTCTCATTATGTCCAGTAGTTATACTGGCTACAATGTCCTTCAAACCGAAACACAACAGTGCATGCACACTGTTGATTGGCGGTAGAAATAGACATTTTATTTTCCTTAAAAACTACACTTCTTATCAACGTTTTTTGAAAAGTTGTTATAAATCGAGGAGCCCAATATTTTTGTTACTGGATCCAAGATCCATGTTTTTGGCCCTTTAATATCCATAAAGTTTGAGCCTGATAAAATTTTGAGGCCCAGCACCCATACAAAAAGCGAGCTTCTTCTTATCTATAGAACTCTTTGACATGGCAGCCGCATGTTTTTCTTCTCCGTTAAAGTAACCGTTGATTAACAGTGACTACAAAGTACACGTATGCCTTCGAAATTAAAAAAATCATGTCTGGACACAGTGACTCAGCAATAATACTCTCCATTTGCAATTCCTTAATAAGTATATTATAAAATTTATAATAAACCCGAGACCACAAGACGGTAAATCTACCGATCTCGTGTTTGAATCTCGGGTCGGGCAGTTAAATTTATAGGGGTTTTCTGTTTAGTATCAGTCTATTCTAGAATTAGTGCTCAAGATGGCAATAAGCGTGACCCCTATTACATTATAGGATAGAATACACAAAGCGAAAAATGTTTGCACTACGCCTTTAGTTACACCTGTGCCTACCCCTTCGGGGATACATAGAAGCGAATGTAAAAATAGGCAAAAGCTAAGATTTTCTAGTAATATCTAAGATTAACCAGCACTATACCCGTTGTTTCATCCGTGGTCAAGTAAAGTTAACGGTGTTATTACACTGGACGAACAACGCCGCTCTTCGCTTTTCGCCAGTGTTATAAGCGTCTTAACTTTACCTAACCACGGATAAAACATTCCGGCCTAAATGAAGTCCGAAATGTTAGATCATCTTTCACTTCGAACTTTTACCACCCGCTAAACATTAGGATTTACACAGACTCGGTAAATGTCAACTATAAACATACGCGGTGTGTTAAAAGTGTCAAATTAATCCTCAGTTTAGTTAGATTAGGTTAGGTTAGGTTAGAATTATGAATAATTTTGTGAATTAATTGTAATTTTGTAAACTATTGGGAAGCTAAACATAATATCACAAAAGAATTGCTAAATTGGTCCTACTCACACGCTGAAGACTTTATGAAAAGCATGAACTAAGTTTAATATCGTGGTCAGTTATTTTACTTGATTGCATGGATCTTATCTTCTATTCAAGTTATTATTAGCTTTAATCTGAGCCTTCTTTGTAGTCTTTTTGTTATTGTTTTAAACACGGCACACCTGTCCAAAATGCCACTCCTATGTAATTCCCTCTACGAGACAGGCAGTGCCTAGTGTAGAGTGATTTGTTATATTTTCCCGTGTAATCCTGATACTTTGGAAATAAATTATTATTATTAATAATAATAATTTTATAACCAGAAATAAAACTTAAACTTCTTTAAAAAAACTTCTTTCTTTTTCTTTTTTTACAGGTGGTAACATTTATATTGTATCCACCCGGATGGCGACAACCGTACACAAGGTGTAAAAAGCCGCCATAGTAACAACGAAAGTGTGTCGCATTCCGGGATCAGCCTGTATATCCGGTTCAAACAAGCCGGCATAATTGTCTCGACTGACGAGGGCTAATCGTTTCTCATCACACTCCACTCCGCCTACCATCAGGTACAGTTCCACTAATATTAAGGTAAGATTACCTACTTAGATTAAGTACTAACCCTAGCTATAGTCTTTATCATATGTTTTGATTGTATTCTGTGTGTGTCTTAAATAAACTAAAAAAAAAAATATAAACGCGAAAGTTTGTAAGAGTGTATGTATGGATGTATGTTTGTTACTCTTTGACGCAAAAACTACTGAACGGATTTCGATGAAATTTGGCACACGGGTAGATCATGCCCTGGATTAACACATATGCTACTTTTATCCCGGGAAAATATAAAGCGGGACTTTTATCCCGGGAAAACTTATTCACGCGGGCGGAGCCGCGGGCAAAAGCTACTGGGGTAATATATCCCTGTCCGTATAAAAAAAAACGCATAGTACATACCTTATTTTAGTGTAAACAAGTACACATATATATCTCAACTATGCGAGCTAAGCTCAACTAACTTAGCTGAGTTTTTAGTCTGTAACCCGCAGAAGAATAGACCCCTCTCAATATAAGAGGAGGTCCATGTTGGGCACTGGGCAGTATATAATATAGGACTGGTATTACTTTAGTGGACGATAGCCTAGTTGGGAACGGAGCGGTCTGCCGATACAATGTCCGTAGGTTCAAACCCCAAGGCATACACCTCTGACTTTCCGAAGTTACGTGTGTATTGTTTATCAATTATCGTCCGCTTTAACGGTGAAGAAAAACATCATGAGCAAACCTGCATACCTGAGAATTCTCCATAAGAGTTTCGAGGATATGTGAAGTCTGCCAACCCGCACTAGGCCAGCGTGGTGGACTAAGGCCTAACCCCTCTCAGTAGTAGAGGAGGCCCGTGCCTATATTATTATTACTTTATTAACCCGCATAATGCTAAAACTAAGTCAAACTTCGGTGATTATGGACAGCTGTGACGAAAAAAATCATGTTGATATAACGTGATTAGTTTTTGTCTGCCTACGTTATTGGGGACACGTCGTGAGGTTACATAAATGAGTTTTCAGAATTAGTCGTTAGACCATAGCGTTTACTGTTGCAGATTAAACAAAATTTCACCGAAGACAAATTAAATTTATAATCGATTACTAGTGTATGAAATATCTCTTAACTAGTTCGTGCGTTAACTGTGTACAGATGGTATTTGGTTCGATTCCCAGGTTTATTTTTTTCTTAAATAAATGAATGTTTCGGATTTGAAGATCATGGTTTACCTCAATTACTTTATTTAAGGAATCTATTTAAAGGTTTTCCTTTGCCTTTAGAGTGAGTGATAATTAACAATAGTACACACATAGCTTCGAAAGGTCAAAGGTGTGAGCCTTGGGGGCGGGGTCCGAACCTGTGACCTTCGTTTTAGCCAGTCCATTCCATTCCCCACTAGGCTATCGTTATGCATTGTCACATTAAAATGAATGCTATTTACATTGAAAAGTAGTTAAGATACAAGTTCAAAGTGAGCAAGTATAAATATTATAATATAAAATCCAGACTTTTAAGGTCAACAAAAAATAACTCTGTCAACATTATAATAAAAAAAAACAAAAATCTTCTTAACTTTTACGTCTGGCCACAAAAAAATGTTTTAAAAATAAACAATTCCTAATTTAAATTTGTCCGACATCCGGCGGTTGCGTAACTGGCGATTCCATTTGTAAAAGTGCAAAGTGCCAGTAACCTCTGGTGCTCCTTTAATTTCAATAGTGGGGTCGGCGGCTCAAGGTCGCCGCACCGCCCGCCAGAGGGGACACTTTACGATCAGCTGATACCTCCGTTATTATATTAATACTGATATTTTTTATCTGTGTCATCTTTTTTTTTCTTGTGCGAATTTTATCTGATATTTTCGATTATAAATTAAAAAGGCTGTAATATTTTGTCAATATAATATAACTACAGTTAACTAATCTAGTGCGATTAATAAATGTAAGTGGTAATTCACAATTTAAATGATTTAAATTTTACTCTTTTGTAATGTGGTAAGTAGTATTTAATTATTTTTTATAAATTTTGCTACGACGGTTAAATTTGTATTTTAATAATAAAATCAGCATTCTATACAATGTATGTAATGTTCATGCAGTATAAAAAGGTATTAAAAACATTAAGAAATGTATCTTAAGTAACGCTAACCTCCCGCCACTACCAGTTGCATCTGAAGTTTAGGGGCTCGATAAGAAAAAGTAATAAAACCACGAATGTGGGCAGAGGGCAGCGTGGCGCGAGACGTCGGCGGGGGTGAGCGCGGCGGCGGGGCACCGGGGGGAAGGGGGAGGGACGGTCATCTCCCCCTTTTTATCTCCGCAAGTCAAGGGCGCGTGGGGCAGGTTCGGCCGGCCGCCGGCTATTGACATTCTGTTTTCAAATTTACCCACTTTTTTCCATTGTCCGTAACTTTTTAATATTGCGGGGGTCGTTGAACTGAATGGCCAGTGAATAGGCCCGTTACGTAATCGGACTCGTCACGTGTTCCAGTTTTAAATTTCGAACGCCTCCCCTAGTTTTGCATGCGGCCAGTCTTTCTATTTCATTGTTTTTAAATATTTTTTTAATTAACCTACTTGAGTTTTTTTACCTTGGCCTAATGTCGAACAAAATTTCACAATAAACATAAAATAGTCGTATTCTCTGTATCCATTAGTCTATAAAATAGACAATGCAACGGATACAACTCTATAACTCATCCACACTGACGCATTGTAGCAAATCCACAAATCATAAACCAAAGAATGTCTTTTGAAATTTTTAATTACACTCAGGCCAAAATTAGATTCTATTAATATTTATATGATAAGGAATTATCTGTGGAGTTGTCGATTCGTCCGTCACAGTGTCCATTGGCAGAGTATCGGTCCAGATGTACCAGATATCTGTCATCTTACACAACTTAATACCACCAATGCTATCGATATATTACCATCTGTTGCTGGGGAAGTTGATGGTTTGGTTAATTTATAAAATGCCCAGGTTTTTTATTATATTGAAAGACGTGCTCACCTTATGTTAAGCGTCATGAATGTAAGAAAAACATTGCATGGCATTGTAGTGCGCTTGCAAATTTAATATAAGTCTCATAATTCCAAGTCACACTGACTACGGTGGCTGGCTGCAACGGGTCTTCAACATACTTATAACATCGATATTTTCTCAATAATGTTAATCTATTTAAATAAATTGTTCCTAATACAAACACAAACTTTTCCATAATTCCAACAACTAAGAAGACTCCAATATCTTGTTATTCTAAGTAGAAATGTAATTTCTTGCTTGAACCGCGACACTACATGAGCGTGCGTACAAAAACTCCGAAAAGTTTTGAGTGACGGGACCGCCGTCGAAAAACGATGTCGATAAGCGATACGGCAACAAAGCACTGCCGACCATCTCTATTGACAGCCGCGGGGACGGATTTGGGGGATAGTTTGTGGGGCTAAGTGTGATGGAGGTTAGACATTTGTGTTGCAGCACGGGCAATTGAGAAGAGGTAATAATATTGAAAATTGTTTGTCATATGTGTTTTTCAACTAAAAACAATATCAGATGTGCAAGTTACAATTTTTACACCAAGTTATCGATTACGAAGAAGCAAAATTAATTTTAATTTATTTTTACTGTATAAAATTGACCATTTTGAATATAAAGAATATTACCAGAGATTTTAAATACAAACTATGTACAAATCATACTTACAAACCACGTTGCCTTTAATTGGGGGTCACGACCCCCAACTCTACACCAAACCCGTCCCTGGCAACTAGACCGTGTGCTACGTGTGAATGTTATCGACAATATCGAGATGTTATGTCGATAGCTTGACCATTACGTGCACGTAAAAATATCATGAGAATCGAACCCGGGACGATACGATCGCGCGTCTATTGTGCCGTGCGAGGACGTGACGTGTGAGACGGGAATATCGGCCATTGTAACATAGGCTAATGGATTATCTAAAATTAGTATGGGTGTTAAATTCGCGCGCTTTTCTGAGATGTTATGGAGAATCGCTACTATTCTTATTGATATTTGACTGCCTCGGTGGCGTAGTTGTATTACGGTACGACTGCAATGCTGAGGTCTCGGGTTCGATCCCCGGGTCGGGCAAAGTGATATTGGGTTTTTCTATTCAGTATCAGCCCGGAGTCTGGAATTTGTGCCCGATATGGCGATAGGCTCGCCCCCTATCACATCATGGGACGGAATAAAATGGCGAAAAGTGGGTGCATTAGTTGCGCCTCTGCCTACCCCTTCGGGGATAAAAGGCGTGAGTATGCGTATTTGCAATAAAAAGCACAATTAGTTGACAACCAGACATACATGTTTCGATCAGGATGTACGTAAATATTAATGTGGTTTCAAGACTAAACGAATCATACATTAAAAAGTAGACACGCAATAGACATCATGCAATATGTAAAATGAACTATACGATATGAATTTTAATCCCATATAAAATAACTCAAAAACAAGATCATACTAAAATCACACAAAAATTAATACTCAATTCCTTAACGAACCACAGAAACAAACAGCGGCTACTTAGATCCTATGATGCGCGTGCGCAGCCCGACAGATGTGCCAGTCACAATGGCGGACGGGCACAAAGCCGAATGAAATCTCAGAGATATCTCGCGCGGATTACTTTACAAATTTTAAATACAATTATGTTACTGTTAACTCGAATCGTGTAATGAACTTGATATACCAGTTTACATTACGAAATCGCTGTAATAGTATATCTATTTGATTATGAACTATGAGCTATGGGTAATTTTTTTTTAATATTTTTGGCGACTGGGTGATTGATCCACACACACACACTCACGCCTTTTATCCCCAAAAGGATAGGCAGAGGCGCAACTAATGCACCCACTTTTCGCCGTGCGTATTCCGTCCCATGATGTGATAGGGGGCGAGCCTATTGCCATATCGGGCACAAATTCCAGACTCCGGGCTGATACTGAACAGAAAAATCCAATATCACTTTCATTTCGTGATTGATCCGTTTCGACATAATTCTTTTTACTTATCTGAACTTACTTTTTAACTGCAATTGCTATTAGAAACCACTTAAATACTGCCAATTACTAATCAGAACTCTCTGTTAATTCTTATAAGATGAATAGGAATGAATTTCAGCCGTGATAAAGTTCCAGATAAATATCTGACATATAACGCTATGTAACAAATATATCTGATACATTACTAGCGACTTTTTATGCCAGATATTTCTATTCAAGGCCTGTGAAACCAAAGTTGTAGTTTTTATGGGAGATAACTTCTAAATAGGCTATCAAGAACTTTATCAGCATGCGGTGAATTGGCTACGTAATAACAAGAATGTCTATCTAAGCTGTCTAGTTGGAACATCAAAAGCCGGATTTCATTGCGGCCAAAAAACTCGACGGCGCGACTCTACGTTCCCGCTGTTGTGGTAAAAACTATATTTTTATGAATGAACGGAGAGATTATCGGATGGCACAGAATATGATACTACGAAATATGGTAAGTTGCAGTACTTATTATGACTAGATTTTGATCGCTGGTCCATAGTTTTTTTTCTCTGGGATAATTTTTATCCCGGTCTTCGCTTTGTAAAATCTTCTATTTATTAATAAAAGTTTCTCAAATTTGGTAGAACGTTTTCGGATATGTCATTCGTCATAAACAAACAGACAATTTTAAAACACATTCTCAGGTTTTAATTACCACGGAATAATCTAATTTAAGAAAAAGCCTCGTACCTATCTAAATGACAAATACTTCAATTTTATTTATTTGTACAGAGTGCATCAAAATATTTAGACACTTATCAATACACCGAAACTCCTTCACAATACGTATATTTTAAGTTGTACTCAACGTGTCCAATCTAGCCATAAGCCTACCTCAGTCCATTGACTTATTAGTCAAGAGTTTTAGAAATCGCCACGCAATCTAATCTTTGACGGCTTCGTCTCGGACTGTGGGCGTGTGTAGCCGATGGAAAAAAACATATCACTCCCACTTCGACCGGTTACACGAAGACAAACTTATCAGATAAACATTTATCTACATTATCGCCCTTATGTACAGTAGGGTAGAGATTAGATCAACTGTAGATGCGTGTTGGCAGATCGCCGGTGGCCATACCACGCCTCGACACTCGTCATTGGCAGAAATAAAAACGGCAAGTACGCGTACCGTCACGTTCGAGCGGTCAGTGAAATCGTGCGATCGGTGACAATGTGTCATTTGTCGCGCGACCAGTGTAACTTGGCCCGCGGGAATCACGATACCCATTGTGGCGTAAAGGCATCGCTTTGTGGCTGACCAGTGTGACTTAGATCAGAAAGTTGGTTCTGGTCTATTGTACTTAATTGTTGATGGCATAACTCGTATGTTCTGCACGCGACTCATTAGTCGGAGACTTTGAGTATAAAGTTATTTCGCATGTGATGTACAAAAGGCAGGTATTCATAGCATATATGAACAAACTTAGAAACACCAAAAATAATATGCATGATTTTAACTTCCAATATACACACGGGTATAACAATCTGCTTTAAATTCTATGAAAAACTCATAATCCAAAATCTATTATAATCTGCCATCTATTTTAGAAAGTGTCATCTAAGATAGGAGTTTTTATCTAGTCATGAATGCATGACTTACCGCAAGGCAGCTGTTTGTACAAAAAATAGGTCTCGATGCAATTTTTTAAGTCTCTGCGAACGATAGAGTACGCAAAAAATTTGCATAAATGCACAAAATGACAGAATTTCAAACACCTTTTTTTTGTGTTTTATTTATTTCATTAAATGACCAAGACGAGCATGCCGTTCGCCTGATGGTAAGCGATACGACCACCCAAAAACAGAAGCAACACCATCCAGCACCTTGCGTTACAAAGTACTGTGTGGAATTCCACTGCGCTCGTCATCCTGAGACATAAGATGTTAAGTCTCATTATGTCCAGTAGTTAAACTGGCTACAATGTTCTTCAAACCGAAACACAACAGTGCATGGAAACTGCTGCTTGTCGGTAGAAATAGACATTGCGGTGGTACCCACCCAGACGGACTCTTACATATGAGAAACCTACCACCAGTACGGTACGCCTTTTACATTTGTTATATTTCAAAAGTAATTTTTGTTATGAAACTGATTGACATTAGCTAAAATACAACACAGAACTTCGAAAAAAGGTCATCGTCATCATCAGCCACAAAAAGTTTTCTACTAATCATAAACCTACCCTAAAGGTTTCCACACTAACGTACTGAAAACAGCTTTCATCCAGCGACTTCCTGCTATTTGTAACAAGCAGTCTGTCCTTCTTGCAGTTGGGATAAATTTCTGCACGGCATTACATTGCGCTCGTCACCTAATGACATTAGATATGAAGTTTTATAATGTCCAGTAAATTCGTTGTTATTAAATGTATGTAAAATAATACGAGTTTATCTTTTACCTACTAGCAATATATTGTGTGCTGCCAAAAGTAATTAGTGAAGTGACCTTATTTCCTCATATACAAAAAATAATGATCTTCGAATAATCTATGCAAAATATTTTAACCCCGAGGCTTTAATATAGCAGGGGTCAAGATAAAATGGTTCATTATGTTTTATGTAAAATGACACTTTCAGCTTCAATGGACAGACTGCAGGACAAAGGATTTATCTGTCAATACATTGGCAGGATTACGTAACAACATGGAACATAAACCTGTGTATCTGAAGAACTAAGCAAAAATATAATTGCACCTTCGACTCAATAAACTCTGATGGCTGCCGACTGAAAACTAAGCTAAGTTACTTTAGTTTAGCTCATATAGCATTACAGTACATAGCTTAGTTTACATAGTTAGCTATCTGCACTCAAATATAAAAAAACATCTCAGCTACCGGAGCTAAGCTAAACTAACTTGCTTATTTTTCGGTCTGCAACCCGCATTAATGCGGTTAGGGACCTACTAATAGTAATTTTCCAAATCAATTAAACACAATTATTTGTCCCATAGGCCATGACACTCTGCAACATATCTATCTATACTGATTACTGCAGGGTATGCATAGTAATCTTGATAAATATTTTATCTACCATCAAGTAGATTACAGGGGCATAACGCCTAAATCCATCGCTAGAACATTTCATTTCGCTAATTATTTTTGTTTTCTACTAGCGTTAACGACTATGCAAAGGCATGTGTACGACCACAGGTCGATGATAGTTGATACTTATATTATTGATAAAAGACTGTGTACCCGCCTGGACATGGTTGTATCTTGTCACCAGATTCCTTGAAGTAGATACTACCCATCGCTTAACCACTGCTGCAACTCCTATAAACCAAGATAACCAATCGCTCGGCGAGACTCTAGGACCAGTTAAATTGTGTGTATGAAATTAACCAATAGTAAAATGAATATTAGTTGCAATTCCTTTATTACCAATTCTGTACGGCACTTTTCCTTTTTTTTTGACCTGTCTGAACCGGATATATATTATATACACAAACTAATCCCGTAACACGACACACTTACGTGGGCCACTATTGACTTTATACTTTATTTTTTATTTTATTTTATTGCTTTGAATGACGATACGAGCAGGCCGTACGCCTGATGGTAAACGATACGACCACCCATAAACAGTACAGCAACAACATCCAGCACCTTGACTTACAAAGTACTGTGGTGGCATTCCACTGCGCTCGTCATCCTAAGACATAAGATGTTACCTTGAAGATACCTTGCGTACGGTCACCGCTGTCCTTGCGGATACAAATCTACTACCACCAACGATTGTTCTAAGAAACTGTGTCACTGTTAGCTGATTATTAACAAAATTGATGCTAAATCACGCGACAAAACCCGCAAAGAAATTTCATAGAGCACGCTCACAAATTGCAATGCAACTTTTGAAATGTAAATCGTTTATGGCTACCGTTATTTTGAAAAGCCGATTGGCGATAATGGATTATCAACAGTTGCGTACCGTTTTTCCCGCCGCTGTCCCACGGTCAGTGGTTACTGGTCGTCACAACCAGCCTGCGACCAAGCTTGGCATAATCGGGTGGAAAATCGCGCTCGAAGGACCATTAAGACGTTGCCACACACTAGCCAAATCTAGCGATTCGTCTCGACAATTCTTTTATTTCAAAATTCTTTTGCTCCAACGATTTCTATTAATTCGATAATTAAATATATAGGTAGTTAACTCGGAGTATTGTACTCATTATGAGGGTACGTCAACATTGTTAAAATTTGCAACGGAAATTATTTATTGCATTGAATAAAAAAGATTTTTAGATCAGCTACTAAATTACATTGTTTTTGTAAGTTTATATTGTATTTCTAATAAAAACTCAGTCAGAAACTTTGAACTAGGTACTTGAAAAATTCTTCAAATGCTATTTTTTTAATAGACGCATAATTATGTATTTAGGTTTCATATGCCTGCTATTTTGTTTAGCCGCTCTTTTACCTTACAAGGATAAAGTATTGCGATTTAGTGAACATTTTTTCTTTTCAATACTGCACATCGAGTTCAAACTGTTTTAAAACTGGCCAACTAATCACACAAATCCAATGTTTGGCCACATGAAATGTGATACGATAATTATGATATTGGGCATGCATAAGTCATAAGGCATGCATAAGTCAATAGGTGAAAGACGGGCAATTACTACAGGGGTGGCGCGGCCTGGTACCGACCATGCCCGAATTTGCAGTACATCGTGTTTTATTTTAGGTGATTTGTTTTGTTTTTGTTTTACGAGCTTATTAGTAGTACTGTAGAACAGGATCGATTTGTACATAGAAATATTAACTTTATATTGTTAAAAATACGTGTTATTTTTATACATATTGTAAAACAATTCAAAAATAGAATACTTGGAATTCATTTGAAAACTGTTCTTTACAAGCTAGGTTTTATATGTAACATTAGCTTGCTACTCTTGCGGATTCTACCGACTACTAGGTCGGAGAGATTCTAAACTATGCCATCCAGGTAAATCCCAACCCTCAGAGCATTAATGAAGAGATCACTTCGTAGAATTGGCTACAGCGGGTCTCTGACATTTCTAATAACTAGGTTTGAAATACTAACCATCACAACTCAATATTCTATTGTATAATAAGAAAACATGATAATATTATATCATACTAATAATATTATAAAGTGAGACTGGATATTTTTCGTCTTTGTTACAAGTAGAAACCTCTGAATAGATTTTGGATGAAATTATACAAATAGACAAATGCTCACATAGACACTGCCTCGGTGGCGTAGTTGTATTATGGTACGACTGCAATGCTCAGGTCTCGGGTTAGATCCCCGGGTCGGGCAAAGTGATATTGAGTTTTTCTATTCAGTATCAGCCCGGAGACTGGAATTTGTGCCCGATATGGCGATAGGCTCGGGCCTATCGCATCATGGGATGGAATATGCACGGCGAAAAGTGGGTGATCTAGTTGCGCCTCTGCCTATCCCTTCGGGGAAAAGGCGTGAGTATGCGTACAAATCCTGTCTCAACATACACATTCCTTTTATCCCAGAAGTTTGACACTTTGACTTCGATATCGGAAAAGAACTTCCACATCGTCTATGACCAAAAATTAAGACCAAACAACAACTATAACGTTTTCATACGCAAACACGCATCGAAGTTCAACCATTTATAATATCATAAAGGTTTTAATGCAATAAAATGGTAATCGGCCTGTACAGTGAACACGGTAACGCCAAGTTTTCATTTGCATTTGTCGTACGTGTGCCGAGACTCGCGTGCGCGTTTTATACACACTGATTAATTACGTAGACGTGAAAGTAGGTAGAATGTCTTCGGATCGATTTCAAAGCTTGCTGATAAACGCTATTTGTCGCATAAATGTATTAACCTACCAAATATAAAAGTCACACTAATCTATGCTCCTAGATTGAAACCGGTGAAATCGGCCTTTAAAATTGTAAGTGTTTGCTATTTATGAAGATAACATGTACTAAAGTCAGAAAAATCGTGATGCCTTCATACGTAATATTATATTTTATTTCGTTGATATAATTCTATTTTTATCCTAATATAAAATAAAGTCCCCGCGGAATCTGTCTGTCTGTCTGAACGCGAGATACTCAAAAACTACTAAACGGATTTCGTTGAAAATTTTGTATGGAGTTAGTTAGAGTTCCTAGGAAGGACATAGGCCACTTTTATGCTGGCAAAATTATCTCACGCGGGATAAGCCGCTACCAAAAACCAGTTGATAATAATATAACATTTTGAAAATATATATAAATAAAGTATAATTGATGGCATGTGCTACTTAAGTGCATAGTATTTGTAATACATGTTTGCATACTAGAACTCTAGTTGGTACTTAAAAGGCACTAATTATAATGTTTATGTATCTCATTCGCTTCACGAAATCATAAACTAGGATAGAGCTACTTAGTTCAATAGCCCTGGACGAACTGACCTTCGCACAAACCCCTTCGAATAGATCTATAAACAAATTTTCCCGTAAACTGTCTCGGGAATATTAAGCAATGCAAAATCGACATAGCAACCCTTTCCAAATCAAGTATTTTGGGCATTTATATTGAATCACATCACAATCAACGATCCGGCAACGGTAAATTTTTTACAAATTCCACCTGCCATTTCCAGTTAGAACCAGGTGTTAGATTCAGCTACGCGGTGATGCCTTCAATTCTTGGAATACGCGCAGACGACGCCTACTTTCTTGTGTTCTAGTTTATTGAAGTTTCATGTTTCTATTTCACTCAATATGACTTCGATAAGGTTGTTTTTTCGTTGACGTTTAAACCAATTAACAGTAGATTTTTAAGATATGGATGGTGAACATAGGGTCTACTTAAACGATAGCATATTAGATATAAATTAGGACATAATTAAAAGTAACCATTTGTAAATTTAATTAATGATGTATGGCTGTATCCTGCCTTGATGGCGCAGTTTAACTTCGCGCACGATACGATTTCGCTCTGAGGTCCCGGGTTTGAATCCCAAATCGAGCAATAAGTGATTTTTTCTGATCAGAATCAGCCCGTAATGGAATTTGTACCCGTTATGACGATAGGCTCGCCCCCTATCTCATTATTGGAAAGAACACACTTGGCGAAATGTGGGTGCCTTACTTACACCTCTGCCTACCCCTTCGGAAATGGAGGTTTGATGACTGCTTGTTTAGTCTGTATCCATGCTCTACATCCATGGCCTCATCTGTCTGTACCTTTCAACAAAATCCATTCAACTTTATAAGACTGGCTGTAAAAGATCATCATTAGAAGTTTAATTAGTCGGACAAAAGTTATCCATCAAATAAATTATAGGTTTACTGAATATACATTTCTAACAATCTAGATATTTTATGTACAGTAAACCAAATAACACACACACACACGCCTTTTGTCGCGAAAGGGTAGGCAGATGCGCAACTAGTGCATCCACTTTTCGTCGTGCGTATTCCGTCCCATGATGTGATAGGGGGCGATCCTATCGCCATATCGGGCACAAATTCCAGACTCCGGGCTGATACCGAATAGAAAAATCCAATATCTCTTTACCCGACCCGGGGATCGAACCCGAGTCCTCAGCATTGCAGTCGTACCGTAATGCAACTACGCCACCGAGGCAGTAAATCAAATACGTAGCTGAACATGTTCAAAATCGGCTATACGCATTTAGTTTAATTAAGACGGTTTTCTATTCTTATGTGAAGTAAAGGAAATCCCTTTTATTTTATTTTTGTGAAGAGAAAAATAAAAATGCTAAGGACCTAAAAGTGTACAGGACATTTGAAGTTTTGTTTTTTTTTTCAGCTAATTATGTAACTGACTGTACATACAAGGGACTTATAATTCTGACTAGCGATCGGTCGCGGCTTTGCACGAATAGCACTAATTTACACCCAGTTATCTGGTGGCCTGATCGCTGCCAAAATTCATAGGATAACCTGCTGTACTGTTCTGAAGATAACCTAAAATTTAATTAAAATATGTACAGTTGTTTTGGAGTCTCTTTCTTATAGTATACTAGCTTTTGCCCGCGGCTCCGCCCGCGTGAATGAGTTTTCCCGGTACAAAAGTCCCGCTTTATATTTTCCCGGTATAAAAAGTATACATAATCTACCCGTAATTTCATCGAAATCGAAAAGTTATTAAATTACTAAAATGGCTATTAAAAAATAGGGGTTGAACGTAGAGGGTTGAAAATTTAGGGTTGTATGTATTTTTTAATGCTGTATCATAAAAAAATAAAAACAAAAAATTCTATTTAAATTTTTTTTTAAAAAAATTAGGGGTGGACTACCCTTAACAGTTAGGGGGATGAAAAATAGATGTTGGCCGATTCTCAGACCTACTCAATATGCTCACAAAATTTCATGAGAATCGGTCAAGCCGTTTCGGAGGAGTACGGGAACGAACATTGTGACACGAGAATTTTATATATAATGTAGATTGTGTTGTATATGTCATACGAATATCATTTATCTCATTATTGAAAAATCCGCTCTAAATTCTAAGTAGCATGTGTCAGTTCTGCGTATTTATTCTATGCTTCCATCCGCGGGCCCGCATGGGTGCACGACGTATCGCCTCTAATGAATCACAATCAACCCCAAAACGTTGCGTAACCACTCATTAATTTGTGTGATCAATATTACTCTGTAACTCGTGACGCACAACGTACAGATTACATTATTCGTTACAATGATGGGACAAGCAAGTTGGTCAAATAAAGTAAATAATTTCCACAAATTTCGATTTACAGAGGTTGGCAATATTGACGAGGCGGTTAAGTGTTGTAATGTTCTTTTTTTTATGGCATTGAATGATGAGACGAGCATGCCGTTCGCCTGATGGTTAACGATACGACCGCCCATAAACAGTAGCAACACCATACAGCACCTTGAGTTACAAAGTACTGTGGTGGCATTCCACTGCGCACATCCTGAGACGTAAGATTTTAAGTCTCATTATGTCCAGTAATTTCACTGGCTACAATGTCCTTCAAACCGAAACACAACAGTGCATGCATACTGCTGCTTGGCGGTAGAAATAGACATTGCGGTGGTACCCACCCAGACGCAGTGATATGCATAATATTATTAGTGATATATATACATTATTAAATAAATTCAAAAATAAAATCCTTTCCTACCCGATTTCGGCCACAGCGGCCAATCAACAGAGATCAGCCAGGTACGCAGAAGATATTATAGTGCACAAGTATGCGCGCAATACACAGCAGCTGCACTTTCTGTTTCTTCACTCTCATAGTCCAGTGAGAAGGCAATCTGACATGACCGGAGAGAGTAATTTTTAAGATGGAAAAACCCATTTACATTTAGCCCGACCCGGGATTCGAAACCAGGACCTCAGCGCGCAAATCTTACTCGTAACGGGTACGCAATTCAACTACGTCACCGAAGCAGTCAAAACTTAAAATGAAACTTGAAAAATTAAAAAACCACGCGGGTCAGTTCCATATCTCATTAAAAAAACTCCACACTTTCTAAGGCATTCGTGTGTATTTAAATATTTTTATGACTATGCACAGGTACATTGAGCAGGTATGGTGGTAAACTCGGCCTCTTTGTCCGCAGTGTGTTTCATATTAACACGTTTTGTTTTGAGTACCGTTAGGGGCTTATAGGCACTAAGCGCGGCTCAAAATGATGTGGTTATTTTCCACTCTTATTGAGTACAAGTAATATAAGCTGTATATTCAATATATTATAACTATTGTCACCATGCACCCCACGCTTTTTTTTACAATAAAATATATTTTTTTCTTATTTACACTATTCTTAATTTTTGACGCGGACTTAACTGCCAGTAGCCTGACGCGAGTCGGCTTTTCTGGCCACACCGGACTTTAGGGTGAGCGCTTTAGGCGCTCGCAACCCATGCTAAGGGCAACCAACCCACTAACGGGTTACGAACCTCGGCTCAGGACGGTCACTGGGAGAGGATGAGACATCAGCGATTAGTGGGGAAGATTGGTGTTTAACCTAATTCTAACCGTTGCTTTAACTGTAATCCACTTTAAAATTATTGTTAAATCACTCATTGCTAAGTAGTTCTAAGTAAAAATTAAATTTTCTCAGTTAAAAATTTCGATCTAAATTCAAATGTTTACACGTACATAATTCCTATACGGCAGTTTTTAAAAGTACTGTCACCTGCTCATTGCTGTGGCGACGTAAGTTTTGTGGACCGGGAAGTCTCGGGTTCTAATACTGAATCGAGCAACAATTTGTGTGATTTTTCCTAACACGATTGGAAAGGGATTGGACCTAGATAAGATTGGCTAATAACTAAATCAATCTATTCGATGGTTTTACCTCTGCTTATCCAACGTGACGCTCACCAGTAAGTGTGCAGTTTGCTCGTCTCGCCATTCAGTTGTTAACTATTCAACAAAAAACTAAAACCCATGACCCAATTCCAAGGGTCAAGAACCAGATCAATCTGTCTAATTCAAACAGTTTATATAAAAAATAATCACATATAATACCACAAGAGCTTCAAAATTATCGGGTATTTTCCGATAGGTTCGTTGCAAACAAATGAAGGAGTTTTCAGGTTAAAAAATCACGAGCGCGAAGCGCGAGTGATTTTTCCTGAAAAACTTGACGACTTCATTTGTTTGCAGGGAACCTTGAGGGAAATGCCAGATAATTTTGAAGCTCGTGTGGTATTCGGGGGATTATTTTTCCGTCCCAAATGTCGGCCAATAGAATTGCACCATGAGATGAAATGAACAGTCAACAAATAAGAATTTCATAATATATAGTAACGACCAGAGAAAATATTCAAAAAAAATTGTTTCTTATTATATAGTAACGACCAGAGAAAATATTCAAAAAAAATTGTCAGCATAATACCATGTAGGTTGTACCACGTGACGTCGAATGGTGCAATTCTATTGGTCGATATTTGGGTCGGAAAAATAATCACGTACAACTCAAGTTGTTAATTTTAAACGAACATGACTCCAAAATGACTCCCCGCCCTCGTCACGTGACCAAACTTAATTGTTTCGAGTTTTCTAACACGTTGTCACGCACCGTGTAGGAATAACAAAAATATTGGTGTTGGATAATTATTGTCTTTTTTTAATTGACATGTAATAAAAAACTTTACAAATTTACTTCAAAAATTTAAATAGAATCCTGAACAAATTATTGAGTTAATTCTTAGACAATATGTAAAGGACACGGCTTGTATAATATTTCCCTCTGCCAAAGCTATGAGAAAATTATCCTGCACACGTCTATATAATCATATTAGTGTTCGTAAAACAAGCGTTGAAGATTTAGCAGAGTGTGCGTTCATATTGACCCAATACGGTTTAACTATGCATATTGTAATTTCAATGTAGTAGCGACAAGTGTAAATTTTTTTTCGTATAAGTTACTTTACTTAGGCTACTTTTTATCCCGAGAAATATAAAGCGAGACTTTTATCCCGGGAAAACTCATTCACGCGGGCGGAGCCGCGGGCAATTGCTAGTATAATATAAAGCGACCAAATACAAAAGTCAAACTCCCGAATCAATGGTAAACAGAAGAGTACATTCAACAATAACAGATGGCATTAAAACAATGTGATACTGGCCCATAGCGTAACAGTAACAATAAATCGCCACTCAAAAATAACTCTTATCGCTCAATTAATCACGGTCAGTGGTCAGAGGGTAGTGCGTTCGATATAATCGACTTTAACGTAATGTGCACCAATTAATTTACGTTTTTAACGCTGTGGAATTTATGGGGAGTAAATTTTTTGAGGTTATGTTTTGTGTATGAGGTTTTATTTTTTGTATGAGAAGAAGCAAACCAAATTTGGAACATAGACGAGTGGTCTGCGCGCTTTATGTCCACATTCAAGAATTTATAATTTTTAAGTATTGATTTAAAAAATTTCCTCCCACTTCTCGTTTAGTTCGAAATCAAAATAAGATTTTATTGACAAAGAAAAAATAGGTAGACGATCATGAGGACTTTAGCTTGGCCATCACAAGATGTGTATGATGTGTATGAATGCGTAGATAATTTCTTTAAAAAATTATGGATCAACGACAATCATAATATTTATGAAGTGCAATTATGATAGTAAAATTGCTAATAGTCACATGAAATTTAGCAGAGAACTATAATATTTTTATTGGCAAACTTTAATCTTACAATAAACAATATTAAGAGAAATCAGGAATGATCTATGAAATTAAATCGACACTATTAATTCCCTATAAATTCACCCTGAGAATAACTCATTCTTATTTATTTATTTATTTATTATTAGGTCTACAATCAATCACACACTATAACATCAACTAAAATATACAGAGAATTCAAAGAAACTAAGTCTAAGTACATGATTGTTAAAAAGTAGACACATTATTCA
This sequence comes from Sphinx pinastri, assembly GCA_947568825.1. NCBI lineage: Eukaryota > Metazoa > Arthropoda > Insecta > Lepidoptera > Sphingidae > Sphinx > Sphinx pinastri. Next base: position 12,723,576 of record OX387631.1, on the reverse strand, counting down.
CTGATAATACATACTCACTAAAGATACATAATATAAGTTATATTAGGTTGGTAAATGTTATGATATTACGATGATAATTAAATACACATCTTTCACAAAGAGAATTCATTCTTAAACAGAATCTACGAAAAATCATAAAAATACCGTAGTACCATACAAACGTTACACAACCAAGAAAATCAATGGCCAACTTAACTCTGACCTAATCACTGCTAATAAAATCGCGTGCCACCTACAACCATTAACACATGACCTCAAATACATACGAAGGGCTACTATCGAAAAATGCTAATGCACGATGCTTATCAGGAACTTAACGCGTGAGTCGGACCACGCATACTACGCTAAATGTAACCCTTGAACTATCTGATAACGCTTTGATTGTTGCTTACATAACTTGGCCCTCAACCCCCAAACTGTAGGGTTAAGTGTAAGGAAGTTGAGGGGTCAAGTTATTCTGGCGGGTCGTCATGCAACATTTGAAATATGTGTAGTGACGTCACATTTATGTCAGCCGATCCATTAATGCCGTTATCTGGACTTCCGAATTCGTGTTAGGCTTTAGGTTGTCCTTTATTGGTTGACGACATGACATGGTTTTCATACGGGTTTACCCATATTAAACACCTGGGAAGTACATTAAGGATCGTGCCTGTCTATGGGCGTACCATACCATACCAGTCCTGTATTATATATTGCTCACTGCTGAGCACGGACCTCCTCTACAACTGAGAGGGTTTAGGCCTTAGTCCACCACGCTGGCCTAGTGTGGGTTGGCGGACTTCACATACCATCGAAATTCAGAGAACTTCTCAGGTATGCAGGTTTCCTCACGATGTTTTCCTTCACCGTTAAAGCGAGCGAAATAAAATATTTACAAAGAATACACACATCACTTTTTAGAAAAGTCAGAGGTGTGTGCCCTTGGGTTTTAACCTGCGACTATTCGTCTCGGCAGTCCGTTCCACTCCCAACTAGGCTATCGCCGCTTGATGGACGTAAAAGAAAATAAATTCTTGAAATATTACACACTAGACTTCTGCTTGCTTTTCGCCCGCGTGAATGAGTTTAATATTTTCCTGAGATAAAAAGTAGCCTATGTTACTTCTTGATAATGTAGGTTTATATTGGGGTAAGGTTTTTTTTTATTGGTCCAGTAGTTTTTGAGATTATTCGCTACAAACATACAAAAATATAAATCTTTCCTCGTAATAATATTAGATAATATTTTAGAAGAATACAATTTGACTCAATCTTAGTTACTATTTTTGCGATTACCTATTAATGGTATGCCCTATAATATGATTTTCGATTCCAATGTATCCCAGTACAAAAACTTATTTAGAAATCGCGCGAACTTTACATCAGATGTCTCCCCACAAACAATATAAGTGATGACGCTTAATAAATCCTAATTTGTAGTTTTATAATAATAACAAAAATAATTATAGAATGCATGTCTTGTAAAAACTCCAAAAAGTACTTATTAAAGAAACAATAGGATTAAAAGGCGTGTATCGTAAACTACATAAGTAAATTTCTCTCTTTTCCTTATCAGTTCCGGGTATGTGTGGGTTATAAAAGCAGGTAACCCGCCATTGTCTAAATTACGGTAAACAATATACGCGTCTATGAGTTTTAAATATATTTAAGGACTTTTTTAATCCTTGCGGACAATTGAAAGTGTTGTAAAACGATTTAAATATGGAAGGTTGCAGCGAATGGGGCTTGATGTGTTCATACAGGTAAATTAGGCGTCACGCAGACGCTGTTAATTTGTTGCCAAGGACAATACAAAAAGTAAAAGTAATAGCTAAAGTTGTCATAACACAAACAGGTTGCTGATTGTAGAATATATTATCTTGTATCCGTCCGGATAGCTACCACCGTACATCCCGCCATAGTTGAGATAAGTGTTTCGCGTTCCGGGATCTCTTTACATCCGGTTCAGGCCGGCGTAATTATGTCGACTGGCGAGAAAGAATCATCTCTCAGTCTTGTCTCTCTGTACCCCACTCTGATTGCCATGAGGTTCCGTGGGGTCTCTTTCAAACGTCATAATTTTGGCAAAAGTATGAGTTACTTTGACTATTACTGTCAATAAAGAAACTAGCCATGATCTTAAGTTCAAATGAATTATATCTGCCAGTTAATGTATAATACACGCTGAATTCAGCTTTGTTATCAGCTCGGAGTAGCAATTTTTGCCCGATATGGCTCTCCCCATATCACATCATGGGACGGAATATGCACGGTGAACAGTCTGTGCACTAGTTGTGCATCTGCCTACCCCTTCGGGGATAAAAGGCCTGAGTGTATGAGCACTCTTGTGTTTACCATTTATTTTGGAGCTTGACATTTGTATATGGTCGCACTATATTCGACGACTTTTAGACAGACATTATGAAACAGGCCCTAACAGTTTCTGGAGTTGCTGAAGTAATTAGACTATATTTTTTCTCGGAAACAAGTTGATAGCGTCTACGCTGTGCCTTGACAATAAGTCGCTGCGTTCTACTTAACATTTTTTAACAGCTCATATCCTATAATCTATTTATTCGGGCTGTATTTCCCACTGCCGTGGTTTGGGATTAAACATTATGAATAATGATGTAAAAAAAAAATTAAAAAAAATATTTAAAAAAAATAGAATCGACTAATACCACGCGTCAATAATATTGTAGCAGTCTAAATTACTTCCTAAATAGATCAATAACTATGCTTTTATTCTCATTATTGTTTATGGGTAGAATAGTCAATGGCATAGGTACACTAATTGTGACTTAGACTTTCCTTCAGATAAGTTTGAGTGCAATGCAATTTCAAACTTAACATTTTGTCGAATTTGCAATAAACTAATCTGCGATTTTTATGGCTTTGTTTAGTGCAGTTCAGATCAAATTGAATTGAAGCCTCATTCAATTAAATGTATTAAGTACATACAATTATGAAAACAATTATTTATATTTATTAAAGTAAAATGTTTACAATTACCATTTTTTTAATAATATCTTCATAGGTATTTAATCATTAGGCTACGCTCAAAAACATAATACGTAAACAACACAACATACCTCAAATTAAAGAAACACATTCCTCGAAGCCAAAAATACCCGCAAAAACCCAAAACAAAGGTAATAAGCAATAAATAACCAACTAAGCATTACTCATGAACTTCCAAACTCAAACGAACGAATCCGACAGACTACGGGGGGCGGAAAGCGGCGGTGCGGCGGACGGGCGTGAGGCGGATGGGCGAAAAAAAAACGCCACGTGTTACTGCTGCGGTATCGTGTGAACGAGCTTTAAACGAGGCCGCTTGCAACGTGACTATTATGTTATTAGTACAGGGATGTGCTAATATGTTGGAAAAGGTAAACATGGCGAAATGGTTGTTGGTTGAGTAAAGAGTTTTGTAAAGCATATTTTCTCGACTGAGGCATTACCGCCGCTTACAATTGCCTGAAGTGCTAGCGTACTTGCTACTGGTGGTAGGTCTCTAATATGTAAGAGTGCGTCTGGGTGGGTACCACCGCAATATCTATTTCTACCGCCAAGCAGCAGTGTGCATGCACTGTTGTGTTTCGTTTTGAAGAACATTGTAGCCAGTGTAACTACTGAACATAATGAGACTTAACATCTTATGTCTCAGGATGACGAGCGCAGTGGAATGCCACACAGTACTTTTTAACTCAAGGTGCTGGATGGTGTTGCTACTGTTTATGGGTGATCGTCTCGCTTACCATCAGGCGAACGGCATGCTCGTCTCGGCATTCAATGCCTAAAAAAAAACCCGACGGAAGAATACCACGAATCCATCAAAACTCTCCCGTCTGATTCCCGATCCTCAAGTTTCCTCCTAGATTCAGCAATTCACAATTTCTCTGGCAGTTTGCATGCCTAGGCGTTTACTATCACTTATCAATCGGACCTACCTGACTGTTTTTTACTTTATGCTATAAAAGACTTGTGTCAATCATCCTTAATTGACTTAGTTTCGTGATGACCAGTATTATTTTTAAGTGTAATGTATTTTTTTTACTTGGCATAGACATTTTATGTCCCGTAAGGCAGACATTCTGACGAGTCTAGTACTAATCACTTCCCAGTTCAATATTATAAAAACTCTAAAGTTAATACCATATATCGCATCCAATATTCTTCCATCGTTGTATAACAACACATGTGCAATACAAAACGAAGGTAAAGCAAAGCCGGCAAAACTCTACGGAAAACATTGAAAATTTCGGCGCTTATCAGAATAAGGTTTAACTTTTATTTTTGGCGCCCGGGGCGGGCCCTTGTGGGCACGGACACGTAGAGTTAGGAATACGATAGAAAAGAAATATGGAGTAAAAATACTTTAATAATATTTTCGGTGGTTAGTTTGGTCTTATCTTCGGTTTAGCATTTATTAAAATGTTAGTTGTAAAGGAGTTATGGCTAATGGATAGTGTATTGCACTAAGATAGTTAGATGGACATTTTTTTATTTTAGATCCATTAAAGCAACCATGATACTATTATCTTCAAAAGGTCCAACGTAAGTTTCCTAGATGTTTTTCAGTAATCAAAATAATTTCTAAACCTTTGAGTTATCATAACAATTATTTGCAAATTCAAAATATAAATCTCTTTCTAGAGCACCCTTAAAGCTCAGTATAACAAAATTATTACTACTATACAAAATAAGTTATTATTCGACGATATAAGAAAGATACTGTATAAAAAAATAATGTGAAATTGTGAAACGGTATACCTATTATTTTATAATCGACGGCAACAACCTTGATTTACGTATTGTTTTCAGCAGGTGCGAGACGTGAAAATAAAGCAAAATAACAGATTTAACGTTATTTAAAAATGGCGGTGGCAAGCAATTTCAGTCAAGGTTCACTTCTTCTAACCCCACGTAGGATAAAGCGTGACGATAAAGCAACAAAAAATGTGTACTAAAACTTTCAATTTTAATAATGCTACAAAGAGTTTACATTGGATAAAATAAAAAATAAAATGTTATGTTACATTTTGTATTCGGCCAGTACTTGGAAAATATTTTTTACTCGAAATATTTTGCACAGAAAACATTTATATCCAGCCAGCTCTACCCTGTTCTCAATTCAAACGCGATCGCACGCGAGCGAATATTTACGGCCTGTATTTCGGCCGTATGTTCTCACACGTCGTCCGATACACATCTGATTCATTACCGCGCTCTATGGCCGCGATCTACATTGTCTATGGCACGGCGGACCATAAGCAACCCGTGGATATGGACGTCGTTAACGGCTCCACACACACGAACACCGTGCCCGGCACGATCATGTATGATATGATTTATATGCGAATAGAGACTTCCGCATTGTTTGGTCTATGGTTTAAGCTTTGAATATTTTCATGTTTTTAATACTGTTTTGGCTTTGATTGGCAGTCAACGACATTAGTGAAAACAAAGATGACTATTTTTAACTAAAACTAATTAATGCTATAAAGTCGTCCAAGGGTTAGTTAGCAGTTTTATAAGTGAAAAATATTTATTTGTAAAAAGCAAATTTCTAAAAATACTTTATAAAGTTAACATTGTTTTACAACATTGTTATTAAGCTTATTCTTTTTTTTATACGTCTTCGGCAAAGTTACGCCACTTCACCTGATGGTAAAGATGGATTCAGATAGAGTGTCAACTGGTGAGAGATGATTGCTCCTTCGCCAATCGATATAATTATGCCGGCCTGTATGAAACTGGATATACACAGGCTAATCCCAGAACGCGGCACACTTACGTGAGCCACTATAGCGGGTTTATACCTTCTTTACCTATGGTGGTCGCTATCCTGGTGGATACAATTCTCCTACCACCAGTAAAATATTCGTTATTCAGTACTATTACTTACTACACCAATTAATATTTGGTACCAAAGAGTTGTAAGATTATATAGAGTGGACATTGGGAAAATATTCATACAAAATTTTTGAGCCTGTTCGTCAGTAACTCAATTTACAGTGAAATAGCAAAACACCTATGTAAAACGCATTAGAACATACTTTGCCATGATCGTGATGAGCAAATTGGCATATTTCTTCTAAAATGTTGCTTTCTTTACAAAATTTGCGCATACCGAGACGTCTTGTCACATGGATGTGTGAGATAAGACAACGAATATTATGGACGAAAAATTTAGGCCTGATGTCCGGTCTATAACTATACTGTTGAATTAAACTGGCCCGCCATTTTGAAAATTCTTAGCCCATACATCCTAATGACATGTTCGAACGATATATTAACACAAACAGTACTAATAAACGTACGTCTATAAATAAATAATATGAACGAGTTACTTAGAATATTTGTATGCATTTGTCTTGTAGAGCGACATTTTACGCTAGAGAAAGTAATACAAGACCCAGTATGCGTTTATTGCAAATATTGCGTAGTAAAATACCTTAATTTAAGTGCTTTTTTGTTTGTTCACATGATGTTAAAAAACAAATGATGAATTTTAAAACATTCCAGAATCGGTATTGTATTAAATCGCGTCAATAATTTTGAATATACATGTCGCATTGCCTTTGCTCGCTACTTTGCCTGCGTGGAATTCAGTTTGTACCAATTCGCATTAAAGAAAAAGTGACTTTTCTCCAGCTTGACTTACTAAAATCAGTTCCGTAGTCGAAACAGACAGACAAAGGTACTTAACACGTTGACGGACACTGTTGATTCGCCGAGTAATGCTTTGAGGACACTACATATTTTCATACATTGCCTATAGGCGTTGTGTCACAGTGTTTGTATAGAAAAACAAACGTCGAGAGGCGTCCTGTCGTATCAGTGTTGATGATTTTCACGCCTGTGGACGTACTGTCCATCAACGTGTTAATATTGGTTAGTATGAGGTACCTATATCACATGATTGCTATTTTAAAGAACAACAAGTTAAAACGAATGTACGCACGCATGCTCACGCCTTTTATCCCCGAAGGGGTAGGCAGAGGCGCAACTAGTGCACCCACTTTTCGCCAAGCGTATTCCGTCCCATGATGTGATAGGGGGCGAGCCTATCGCCATACCGGGCACAAATTCCAGACTCCGGGCTGATACTGTATAGAAAAATCCAATATCACTTTGCCCGACCCGGGGATCGAACCCGAGACCTCAGCCTTGCAGTCGTACCGTAATACAACTACGCCACCGAGGCAGTATGTAACAAAACTTAAGAGTTTTCAATTTTAATTCACCACTGAGTTTAATAAAACGTCAATTGACCTGTTGCGGAGTTCGTTTAAGGTTGTCGTTCTAAAAAAAGTAAAACAAATTAGATTTGTTTTGGACAATGTCAACGTTCCTACAGCTCATAGAACAACGGTACTTCAATGAAACAAGCCCGGTCGGTTTATGTAGGGGTTATATATATTTACAGTAGTCAATTTAGTTGTTGGTTCGATTCTTAGTTAAGGAATCTGTTATGGACCCTGTAGTGGTACTGGATTTGGATTGTAAAGCAAGCAGCTAATCTAAGGTTCGATCGAATTTCGGCAATATCTAAACTTTTCAACTTCAAATGTGATGAAATGAGATGTATTGTATAATAGTGATAAAAATAAATTGTATTATTTACATTAATAAATTAGGGACAACACAATCTTAGCAACTTCTAGATTCAAGGATGAGACCCAAGCTAAATTGATTTAATGGACCTTGTTGGTTAAACCAAACTATAGCAGGCACAACGCCCTAGGAAGTAGGAACTTCATAGTTCAAAACATACAGGCCGCTCTACCGATGACACATTCCTGATTCAAATAAAAAAACGACGTTGTCTCAATTCTTTATTCAAAAAACTTAAAAAAGAACATCACAACACACCTTTCCGAACACAATTCAAATAATGTCAAACATCGCAAACTTGATATGCACGTCGAGCGTGGGCCGCACAAGTTGGAAACTAATCTAAGTGCTTCAGTACAAGTTGGTAGACAACTTGACGGGAAGGGGCTTTTTTTAGTTTTTAAGCTTTCAGCCAACGGAACGGCAAGTGATATGAGCATCGCATGCATGAAGGAGCTGCGCAGAGTAAGGAGAGACAGAGACTATAATTTTAATAGATTTGTAATAATCTTTAAAAAAAGTCTTATCGTAACATTTTATATCGTGGTAGTATATATGAGCTATGAATGGTTTGGTTCTACTTTCAAATCCAGTAATAATTAACTTTAATTTCGGAATTGACAAAATATGAATGATTTGCTCGTGATTAGAATTTGTGCTGGATGTGACAATGGATGCCAAATGCCAATCATATCATAAGGGCGGATATAACAAGAATATGGGTGAATTAGTTGTACTTCCGCCTCAGTTTTCACCCTCAGGAACAAGATATCTGAGACACTATAAGTAACGCAAAGAAAACGTATTCTTAGTAGGGTGCAGAGTTTTGTAATTTTAAGCCCTTTATGGTATCCCTCTTTTAATGTATCCCATATGTTTATAGATAGCCGTACGCCAAAATATTGTTTAATGTTTCCTTCCACAGGTTAACAAATTGGCATAATTTTTACTCTTTTTACATAGTTTTTAAACCGTCACCTGAAAAAGGTAATTTTCGTAATAAAGTCTAAAGTAATAACTAATTAATAGGCAATAGCAATACCAAAAAAATCGAGGAGCACAACCAGAAAATTGTTTTTTTAGTACAATTTTAGGTAATTCTTATCAGATTGTTTATACGTGGCTGTTGGAACAGCATGTTTTTTAATATACGTCAGAGAATTGATTAGTAAAAACAAATAGTAACCATAATTAATAATAGTTTCACAATTAGCTAACTAGGGCACAGAACAGTCTCTGCCCGAGCCCACTCTGTGCCGAGGTTTTCCGGGCGGCAAGCCGACTACGTGAACTCCAAATATTCATTTCTCTCGACCCGGCGCGGCGCGCTTGCACTTTACACCCTTACTCACATTGGATTTATTCACCTATTACTTCACACCTTATTGATATATTGAAGTTAAGTAGTTTAATGGAAATAAGTATATGGAAAGAGTTTTCGTGGGATTAAAAGTAGCCTATGCCCTTCCCAGGAGCTCAAACTATCTTCATACCAAATCTCATCGAAATCTTCTGAGTTTATCGCGTTCAGACAGACGAAGCTGGGGACTTTGATTTATAATACGTAAGGATAGTGAGGAAGGGCCCCATAATGATTCCTACCGACTTGTCTTTCTAATCCTGAGATAGTTATGCACTAGTGTTGGAATTTAAAATTTATTACCTATTTTGCGAGTATATAAATGAACTGCTCTAAACAAAAGTACAGAAATACTGAATTGTATTTTTTTTTCTCTATACAATGCATTGTATTTTATACCTTGAACTGATTTTGAAAAGAGCAACACTAGAGTTTCTTGCCCGTTCTTCTCTAGTGAGAACTGCTTTCCGAACTGGTGGTAGAGTTAATATTGACGGAATCTAAATAATGTATAACATTTTATGGGTTCGAATAAATTATTTCATTTCAATGAGTTGGTTCGCTGTGATACTACATTGAATATCCTAACAAATGAAAATTGTTTTTTTTAATGTTTATTACTTGGTCCTCGGATCTCTCATTTTTTTCTTATATTGTATGTACAGACATGGAACGCCCACGATTTTATTACCTATGTGTAGATGAGACCCATTCCAAATAATTAAAGTAGTAAGTTTTAGCTTACTATTAAGTCTAGTCTCATGATAGAATATATACTCTTTACTGCCAGAAAATTTTATTTTATCAGTTTTTATTATTTTTATTTTACTAGAGTCTGTTAGTATGTCTAAAAGAATTTCTATTTGAAATGAGAGCTGCAGTAAGTTGCCGCCTCCTAAGTTGCCATTCAACGAGCAGTGGCCTTTTTTTTTCGCGGGGAAAAACGCGTTATCTTTACCACCACTGGGGGGTGAGTGGAACGGTTATGTTGGTTTCACACAGTCTTACAGCCCAATGTCGACACTCGGGAGTATGGCATCATCCGAGCGAGCATTGGACCGAGTCCCTAATACTATGTACACCCTACACCGGCATACCAACCAAAACCCGCGGTGGCCTTCTTCGGCGCATACGAGACGGCCCAGGGGCAGTGGCCTTAACATTTCCGGACAGATACGACCTGGCGACCTTCAAAAAAAGAGCGTATTCCCACCTAAAAGGCCGGCAACGCATCTCTGTGCCCCTTGGTATTGCAGATGTTCATGGGTGGCGGTGATCACTAACCATCAGGTGAACCGTATGCTCGTTTGCCCCCTATATCATAAAAAAAAACTAAGACGAGGCTATGGACGATAGATCTTTGTGAGGCCTTTTACCTGAATACCAAAGGAGGGTACTTTTATGCCGTTTACAAGCCTGAGAACCTGGGTAGTCCCCCCGTTCGCCATCCTAAGGCTGCCCCTGACAACGAGTAGCTGATAAGTGAATCCTGTAAGCATTATGCGACATTATCGTAAGGTCACTTTGGGACTGTGGCAGTGTCGTAACTACATCCTTGAAGGTCCGTGGCAAATTCATTGAATGGGGTCTCTCGGTCCAAAATACGGCGTTCTTTTTAGGAATCCTAGATGGCCCTCCTCCTCTCCTGAAGCCGGAGCCGATGACAGTTTTCTATCATGCCACCCTTTAGACATGCCACTGAATTGTCTTCACTTCTGCAATTTTATTCAAAGTACGTTTAATTTTAATTGAATGATGCCGGCCTATCTTATAAGGCTGAACCCAGAACAAGTATCAAATAAGCCATGATGGATTTAAATTCAATATGTATCAAGTTGATTCCAACTGAAACTAAATCCAAACAAGCTCCAAACGAATTTCAATAGCTAACTAGTGTAATACAAGGTCTTTTACTTGTTGCTTTATTATACTAGTTTGTGTCGCAGGGTCCCCTGCAAAAGTCAATCTTTGGGATTAAATTTGCTTCAGTGAAGGTCTGTTTCACAGGGTTTAACAAAATTTTTATTGGCAGTCGTCGTATTAAATAGATAATGTAGATAGTACTTATTTTATGACAATTTATTTGGGAGCATAGATCAGAGTGTAACTTTTGTATTGCAAAGCGGTGAAATCGGCCCTCGATCTGTGAAATCTCCTACTAGGTAATAATAAATCGACATAACATGTACCTTATTTCGGCTTTTAAACCAACAAAGTAAACAAACAAACAAACAATATAAGTCGTATTATGTTTCGTTTGTATACTATAAGGTTTTCAGCCTTTATGGAACACACAGACACCTCAATATTACAAACATTAATATACGTCTACAATATCTCGTCCAGTAGATTGCGCATTAAATAATGTTCTATTCATGCATGGTTTCGTAACTAAATGAATTCCACGCCATTCGCTTGTTAACGTCGATAGTCCGCTTATAAACCACCGCCTGTTCTGTATAGTGTAATTATAGACTTAAACTGAGATTTAAGTTACTTTTAACATAGCTTTACACACACACTCACGCCTTGTATCCCCGAAGGGGTAGGCAGAGGCGCAACTAGTTGCACCCACTTTTCGCCGTGTTTATTCCGTCCGTGATAGGTGGCAAACCTGTCGCCTTATCAGGGCACAAATTCCAGAGTCCGAGCTAATACTGAATAGAAAAACCCAATATCACTTTGCCCGACCCATTTATATTTATTTATTGGTTAAGGATTGCTAATGGAGTTTACAATAATTCTTTTAAAATGTACACATCGCACCTTTAGGACGAAAACGAAACAATTCAAAGAAATCGAAAATTGAGGTTTCGTCATTAAATGACTTGCAATCAGCCCTGTATTATATACTGCCCACTGCTGAGCACGGGCCTCTTCTACTACAGAGAGGGGTCAGGCCTTAGTCCACCACGCTGGCCTAGTGCGGGTTGGCGGACTTCACATACCTTCGAATTTCAGAGAACTTCTCAGGTATGCAGGTTTCCTCACGATGTTTTCCTTCACCGTTAAATGACTTAAATGAATATAATAATACTAGATTTGCGCGCGGCTCCGCCCACGTGGAAAAGTTTTTCCGGGATAAAAAGTAGCCTATAGCACTCAGGAGTAATGTAGCTTCCTATTAGTGAAAGAATTTTCAAAATCGGTCAAGTAGTTCCTGAGATTAGCGCGTTCAAACAAACAAACTCTTCAGCTTTAAATATTAGTATAGAAGAAGTATAGATAATCCCGTGCTTTCGCAGGAACACGCTGGATGCAGGCCGCTTTTGACAGGTCCGTCTGGAAATCTCTGGGGAGGCCTATGTTCAGCAGTGGACGTCATGTGGCTGGTGATGATGATGATGATTTCGCTCTGATGGCAAATCTAATGGCACTTAAAGGTTTCTTCATATTTGATATGGCGATTAAATTATCATTCCATATGACGTTACCTATACGTAAAAAAAGCGGCGATAGCCTAGTTGGAAGTGGAATAGATTGCCGAGACGAATGTCCGCAGGTTCAAAACCCAAGGGAACGCACCTCTGACTTTTCTAAAAAGTTATGTATGTATTCTTTGTGAATTATCGCTTTAACGGTGAAGGAAAACATCGTGAGGAAACCTGCATATCTGAGAAGTTGTCTATAAGAATTTCGAAGGTATGTGAAGTCTGCCAACCCGCACTAGGCCAGCGTGGTGGACTACGGCCTAAACCCTCTCAGATGTAGAGGAGGCCCGTGTTCAGCAGTGGGCAGTATATAATACAGGGCTGGTATGGTATGGTATGGAATGGTATGACATTATGGTGCAAAAGGAAACGGGTTATAAAGCTATACTGGACACATCTCTATCTATCCCTCAAAGGATACAAGCGTTAATATATGCTAGGTATTGTTGATTCTAATATTACTGGAGGACTAGGCAATGTCTTTAATGAACTGTGTGTGTTTCTAAAGGCGAAAATTAGGTCTTCAAAGTAAACTTTATCTAGTTTTTTTTTTTATCAATGGTCGATGGTTTCACTGCACCTGATGGTAAATGAAGTATTCTAGATGAGGCAATAACGCAATATTGTCTGTCCATCGTTTATAATCTGATATTGTTATTCTCAGATTCCCGGCATGTAAAGTTACCTATAAGTATTCATAAAACGACGTGTTTTTTCTTAAATTTAACTTTAGAACATATTTTTATCCTAATCTTTGAGTTACATAATATTTGTTATTGCGTTGAATGTTCTGTTATGAACGCCAAAAATATCACAATCATTTATTATCTGTAGGTATATCTGTTAGTGCAAACTTAAAACTAGTTTTAATAGACCATTAAACATTCAACTCTAGGCCTAGAATAATGTTAAGCTCGAGATAAGACTAAAATACTCGCTAGTGTTTATCTCTAAAGTTCCTTCAACCGCTGCAATACCGTACTATCTACCTAATGCGTAGAAACAACTCCCGAAAGTTCTCGACCCGTAACGCGCGGAAAAGTTTCCAGTTTCATAAGAATATTTCAAAGTATCAGTGTAAAATATCAAACTTCCTCCATATCTGCAAAAAATGTTCTCCGTAGCGAGTCACTACGGGCGACCGCTGACGTCGCTCGGACGTGTCCCAATTGTGCGCGACCTTCGGCCGAGGGCGCGCGAGCAACAAGCGCCTGTCCACCCGCCGCTCACCACCGACCACCTACAGCCAACCACCGGTCGACCACCGACCAGCGGCGAAACGCCGGTGGCGACCGGCCTCATGCAAATCAACCGCCGCGGACACCAAAACAACTCGTTCGTATCAAACATTTTGAGCAGGTCGTTCATCATCGTGACCGCTCACGTCACAACAAGCTTATCTACATCGGCCGGGACTTCAGCGGCTTCCGGCGAATCGTAGGTATTCAAAAAATACATAGAGCGTAGGAGGCGTCACATGTGTGTAGGTATGTGCCGGCCGGGTGACACATGTGTGCGGCGCGCGACGGAGCGGCGGCGTGCGGGCGTGCGGGCGGCGCGGCGGAGGCGCGCGGGCGGGGGGCGCGGGCGCGCGTGTGTGCGCCGGGGCGGGGCCGGGGGCGGGCCCCACACCGGCGCCGCGGCCACCGCCCGCCGCCGCGCCGGCACTCCACTCGCGCGACACCGCCGCTCCGCGCGCTCGTCTCGCGCTCTCGCCGTTCCCTCAGCGCTCACTCAGCGCTCGCGAGCCGCCCGCGACACACGTCCGCGTCGATCACGCTCCGCCGCCCTCGCGCGAACAGTGTACGATACTCATACTCACGGTGACACAGTGCTGTGCGAATCCGACCGGACGTGCGCCTCCGTCCACTACGAGCGAACGGTGCCATGCGAACGTCGCACTCCGGCGGGAAGGCGATTCTTTGAGCGACGAAAGGGTTGGAGTGCGGGGCGGGCGGAGGGCGGCGCGAGGCCGCGCACGCGCCCGCCGGCGCGCCGCGCACTGTCCGGCACACGCGTTGACACCGGCGCGCGCGATGGACGACAAGCCGACGCCCGTCGGCGGCGAAGAGCACTACAGCCTGCGCTGGAACAACCACCAGGCGCACCTGCTGCGCTCCTTCGAGGCGCTGCTGCATGCAGAGACACTCGTCGATGTGACGCTCGTCTGCGCCGAGCGACGCGTACGCGCACACAAGGTGCTGCTCGGCGCCTGCAGCCCGCTCTTCCGTAGGATATTCAGCGAGAACCCGTGCAAGCACCCCGTCATCGTGCTAAAGGACTTCCAAGGATGGGAGGTGCAAGCGGTGGTGGACTTTATGTACCGCGGCGAAGTGTCGGTGGCGCAAGAGCAACTGGGTACTGTGATTCGCGCGGGAGAGTCGCTGCAAGTGCGCGGGCTGGCCGACCAGGACCGCGAGGAGCAGGCGCGGTCGCCGCCACCGACGCCGCTGGCGCGGAGCCCGGTGCAGGCGACCCCGCCGGCGCCGTCGCCGCCCGCCAGCCCGGCGAGCCCGCAGCCACGGCGCAAGCAGGCGCGCCCGCGCCGCCGCTCAGGCGAGTCGGACACGCCGGAGAACCTGTCGATGCGCCGCTCGCCGACGAGCGGGCTGAAGGCGGTGCGGCTGTCGCGGCCGCGCTCGCCGCCGAAGCAGGAGCAGCCCGACGAGCAGGAGTCGGAGGCGCCGCCGCCGCAGCGGATGTTCCCGCCACACCAGGACATGTTCCCCCCGGTGCCACCCGCTGTCTCAGCGCTATCCCTGACGCCACCACACAGTAAGTACTGTTTATATTTAGCTTTTGTGTTTTTAAATCTGAAAACTTTTCGTTTGCCTGAAAATGCGGCATTTTTGTAAACTGTGAAATAAATTAAATATTTCGGGTAAACAGAAATAAATAATAGATCTTTGGTTACTGTATTTTCTTCAGTAGATAATCAGACCAGACGTCATAAATTTTTTGATTTTTTGAATTGTAGATAATAGGTAGTAGGTGCATATTACCTCTGTAAAAATAACTGGGGCACTAAACCTCGCGGGTCTAAGACAAAAGGCTTTTTGGGATGTGAAAAACAAAGGTCGGTTACGTCAATGCCGTTTTGGATGAGCAGTGATCGCACGTAAACAATTAGAGACAAAAACAGGACCTCGGGCACTCATTGTCACAGGCCACGTAAAAACTACCTGCCTAACAGGTGGGTAGGTAGAAATAATTATACCGAATCCCTTATGAGACTGTAGTTGCAGTAAATCGAAATTTAAAAAAAATTACAATACTTAGTTAAGGATTTATGATATTGTTTTCTTGAAATAAATAATATTTACGTTAGGGCTAAAATTACTACAATGACAAAAATTGGTCAAAAATATTTTTATTTATTCGTTCGACTCTGAGAAGGTCGAAGTTCTGATTCGCGGCAAACAACGAACAGAAAAACCGGCCTATTGTTTTTTATACTATTTCTAAATAATTAGCAATATCATTAAAAAACTAAATGTAAACTCACTTCATAAAAAAATAGAAAACTTGTTCCATTTTTTATGAGATGAAAGATATAATAGGTAGTGCTACAATATTATATGAGACGTAAAATCTAATCACTGCAACGTGTCCACTAGGAAACGTTGCAACGTGGGCAGAATTCTGAAAGGATTCTATGGGTTTTCTATTTTAGACAATGAATATAGCCCACGCGATAAACTTAATGCCCTATATTTGCTTTTATAATATTAACCATTTCAAAAAGGATATTTTCAACCTTGTTGATGAATTTTGTGACTATTTAAATTATCTTCAGTCTTAACTTTGATTCACCGATGGGGAAAATAATCACAATTTATTTCGATTCTAAAATTGAAATTAGGTTTGTCGGTTTACGCCGCATATAGGGTTGACCCCCTAACCCCATATTACATCATAGCGTTTAAACTTGATACCTACATTAGTTACGCCCCAGCCTACCTCTATGAGACAATGGCGAGAACTTTATTGAAGTTTTCTAACACTTAACTTTCGTATCAAGAACACATTAGCCCACAAATCTTAATCAATACTAGAGATTAGGGATCAACGTGTGTGCCACAAAGCCATCCGATATCAGAAGAATCTATTCATATGTGTGTTATCAATACGATCGCGTAAGAGCGTTTTAGCGGCTGACTCAAGTTTTGTACGCTTGTTCGCTTTTTTTACTGTGTCATTTTTGGACGTTCATACTTAAAGAACAATAAATAGAACATATTTAAGCATTGTTTAGTGAATTTGGTGGTATCTTATGCTTATTAGAACTAATCCCTTCAAATATTATCAAAGTATAAAAATGTAACCGTATTTTACATGTATGAAATGGTAAATACTATTTTTATTGAGTTTATGGTTGTAACTTAACATTGCTTGCTAGATAGATAAGGTAATCAAAATACCACAATAAAAACTAAGTATCCATTCCGATAGTCAATGTCAATGTATGGGTCAATGTATGGGTGGTCGTATCGCTTACCATCAGGCGAACGGCATGCTCGTCTCGTCATTCAATGCAATAAAAAAAAAAAAAAAAAAAAAAAAAAAAAAAAAAAAAAAAAAAATCGGGCACCTAGTACCTGCCAAACCACACACAAAAATGGCTTTAAAATTGGCGACCACTCTGACCTAACGTGCTCCATGTCGCAGTGAGCGAGTAGGCGGCTGAGAAACGGCAGGTCAAGAATTTAAATCACACAAGAGAAATATTGTTGCATCGAAAGTATTTCCTTATAGCCGTCTTCATGTGGACTATTGCATTTAATAACACTCAATGATATATCTAAATATATATCTCATAAGTCTATTCTAACCTCCGTAGTCCATACACAGATTCCATTAAACGTGTGTCGCCCAGTAAAATCAGTTTTAAATGGCGTCCATTTCGCGCATGTTGCGCCATAAAGCGTATGTCAGCGTAAATTTTACACTTCAATAATTATTGCCCGTGGACCACCATTCCGTATGAAAGAGGAAGCAATCCCGCTCCCATCTAGTTTTACGAGCGCTTTTCGATTTCTAGACGTGTTTATGAAGGAAATATGGCGATTGTCATAGTCTAATATACGGAACCCGCTGGAGGTTGCACCGCTCGCGCTTGACTGAAACGGTAACTGTGACGTCATGGATTATTTAAATATGGAATGTTGATTATTTCAAATAAATCCTTCTACTAGGGTTTTAAAAAATAGGACGAGCAAAGAAACAATCTATTAACTGAGTGAATTATAAAATCATTTTAAATACCTAAGTAACGAACACTTAATAATATACAACATAAAAGACGAAGTCATAAACGCAGCCATTGTAGTTTTATCGCTCTAATACGTGTTCTTACTGACACAGTTCGGCTTAATTATAAAGAAATTGCTGGCAGGAATGTTCATTTAAATTCACTATAAGGTAAAAGACGAGATTTCATTCCACTGTGCCAAACGAATAGCAATAATTAAGCTCAATCACCATTAAGATATCCCACACCGACCCTTTAGGCTTTTCTCATTTGCTTATCTTTTGAAATCAATCAATTTAATAAGGCCGGACCCTCTACGACATGTCTGTTGTGAGTTATTGCATCTAGTTACCAATCAATTACAAAACGCTACCCGTACGTTCAGAATATTACGATTTAATGCACATTATACAACAGACCTAAAGCCTCGGGACGGAATTAGTCCAAGGAGTGGTTTTATACGTCAATTTTGTTTTATTGTTTCCTCAGTTTCGCGTATGTGCCGAGTGCTTGATTGCGCCATAATAGTCGTAGGTTGTAATGAAGGGTTGCACGCACTCCGCTCTCGTCGGCGTGCGTGGGGAAACTGAACTGAGGGGGAGCCATTACTCAAATGTTTCGTTGTCATTGAGTTCGAAAATCAAATTTTGAATTGCCTGCATTTAGCATAAACACAGTTGTTCGAAATTTAATTAGCAGTAAAACTTTTGCAAATATATATTAAAGCTCATCACTGGCCACTAGTAAATTAAGCTAGAAGAAAAAATAGTGAATTTAAATTTAGCATGTTGTCCGCCACCGCAGATGTTTATTACGAGTGTACATTTTATTGTTTCCTTCGTCCGTATGTGATGAGAGGTTGATTACGTTTAATGGTGGCGAGTAAAGGTAATGAGGGGTTGGGGACCGCGGGCAATCACAGAGGGACAGCTTCCTGATTGCGCCCGCGCGGAATTGTCAAGCAATTCCAAATTTGATTTTCCCATTTATTTTTAATTTAAACAAGTCTATTTAGCGTCATTATGTGTAGTAAACTCGAAGGGAACGCAACAGCGTCGGCTCTATATACATTATTTTAATAGAGATTAACAAAGAGCAGAGCAGTTTCAGCGCTGCTTCGTGTGTGGTTAGCGATTATTGCGAACTAAAAGTTTATTAACTTTTATGCTCGCACTAGTAACGATTTCAGTTAATGCTACTGGGATTTGCGTTCATATTATCCGAAATTATGAAACGGCGTTCGCTTAATGAGAAGAAATCCGGCCGAGATCTGTACTGTGTATATCTACTTAATATTTTTTACTAAGCTTATGTTATGTTTTAATCAAATTAAACTAAATCAATCTTTTTAGATATCCACAAATAATTTTATATAGATGCGACTTTACATGTGCTATTTTTAAACGAAATATTTTTAACCTATTTTTGACCTTAAAAACAATATTGAAATAGAACTTCGTCTCGGATATTGTCGCGATAAATTTGTTTAATTTATACTCCCGACTTTTCGAAGACTTTACAGCCTTTAAAGGACTTGTCCAAAAACGGGCCTAAAATTTTAACCAAGACAGTTAGTATAGGTATATTTGGATAGAACTCCTAAAAACTAGCCTTTTACACTAAATCGTTAAATTTTAAAGACCTCCGATTTTGAGATTTATGTAATAATTTTTTTTTTTAATGGTTCCAAGATCCATAATTTGCCCCTTTAATACCCCTAAAGTTTGAGCCTGGTTAGATTGATTGAGGCCCAGCACCTATACAAAAAACGGACATCGCCGTTATCGCAAAAAAAATCATAAAGTTATATTTCAATGTTGAACATTCGCGTAAATATAAGAAAACTAATAACATTTTTTTTATTCTTAAATTCTCATTTTTTTTTATCTATATTATTAGTAATATTTTACTACTCATCCAAATTCTGTTCCTAGTGGGATTCCAATTACCCAGCCACATTTAGCACAACGGTCTATATTGTATAAACGGAGAGCATTATCTCTCACCGACTGGTTGCAGACCGTACGAAAGTGAAAACTCTTTCCTGAACCTAGAGACTAAACTAAAGTGCGTTAGTGTAACTTGGGTGATAGTCGATTTATTGCGTAGTATAATTTCGTTTTATCGATATAAACTAGATTTACTCGCGTCGCGGCTTCGTCTATGTGGAAGTGCTGCTTTGCTATTTTTCGGGATATATCATCCAAATGAATTTACCTTTTTACTGGTGGTAGGTCTCTCATATGTAAGAGTCCGTCTGGGTGGGTACCGCCGCAATGTCTATTTCTACCGCCAAGCAGCAGTGTGCATGCACTGTTGTGTTTCGGTTTGAAGAACATTGTAGCCAGTGTAACTACTGAACATAATGAGCCTTAACATCTTATGTCTCAGGTTGACGAACGCAGTAGAATGCCACACAGTACTTTGTAACTCAAGGTGTGGATGGTATTGCTACTGTTTATGGGTGGTCGTATCGCTTACCATCAGGTAAACGGCATGCTCGTCTCGTCATTTTTTTACTTCTAACAAAAATGCAAACCTCCAAACATCTTCAAAAGTTACAAACATTAAAATGTATAATTTTAGGATCAAGAAGGACTTGCACGGATTTATACAAATCATTTATTTGCACACACACACGTTTTCTAGTTAGAAAAGGGTTATTATTTTACAACAGCGCCATACACATCGTTACTCCTTCGAGCTAGAAGCAGCACTGGTGCCACGGTGGAACTCATACTCGTAAATATATAGCGATATTTCATGTTTTGCATTGTGCGATATGAAAGACAACAAAGAAGAAACTAATCATGAAAAACAAATAAATGACTGTTTTCGAAACTCAAATGTAGCAGTTAAATGCTTTTATAAATTTAAATTTGGAATTGTTAACCAAAAGGGAGATATTTTAGATCAAAGTGGCTAGTACGACAAAACGCACATTTCATACATGTAAGGACCTAATATCCTACTAATATTATAAACGCGAATGTTTGTAAGAATGTATGTATGGATGTATGTTTGTTACTCTTTCACGCAAAAGTACTGAACGGATATCGATAAAATTTGGCACACGGGTAGATCATGTCCTGGATTAACACATAGGCTAGTTTTTATCCCGGGAAAATATAAAGCGGGACTTTTATCCCAGAAAAACTTTTTAACGCCGGCGGACCCGCGGACTAAAGCTAGTTTATGTTATAAAATTGTAATGCGTAAGTTACAAACCGCAGACAAAAATAAGGCAATTTCTATTTTTAAAAAAAAACGCAGAAATTTAGAGCGTCTATAATATATTAACTATAATTATTGTTATTCAGATTTTTCATACTTCAAACTTCCATCGTTCGAATTTCTTGAAACAGTTCGTAATGTAAGTAACATTCTGCCTCGGTGCATACTCATTACTTACAACATTAGGTTGAATTTGCGATGACCAAAAAACTCATAATTTAGACTCTTGGTATAAATTGATGACATTTGTCGTATATGGGCAAACAAACAAACGTGTCATATACGCTGAATATGACAAATCTGTGGTTTGAACATTGTACTCGGCACTGAGGTTACGAAATTATTTTCAATAATATTTTTCATGTGTTATTTAAAAACAATGAATGGAGACAACGTACAGAAAAGCAGCAAGAACGTCCACGTAATAAATGGACAGACGAGCTGATAAAGTTTGGAGAACACGCTGGATGCAGGCCGTTTCCAACGATCTGGAAATCTTCGGAAGAGGAGGAGGAGGACTATGTTCAACAGTGGACATCCTGTGGCTGATGACAAAACATATAAAGCCAAGTAGTTTTTTAAGAAACCAGCAACTTCCACAGCCGAAATTAAATAAAACTCATCGTCAATAAACACCCATAATCTTACAAGTAAGCCAGCCATGCCAAATCTTACTTAAACTGAGGTCACTACAAATCTATTAATGACTATTTGTAACGAAGACAATATGAACGGGACCTTCATGAACTTGTTGATTGGATATGAAAAGTATCGTTGGGCAAAAGTACTACTCCTTGAATGTCTTAATTCTTCTTTATCTGGTGTCTGCTGGTTATAATCGTCAGGCTGAAATCCACGTAACTTCTTAACGCAAGCAACGCACTGAATGTCCTCGGGTTGTACGGACAGTGGTGCCACATACCAGAGAATGAATCACTCATTCTTACAAAAAAAACTTGAACATTAACGTTGTGCATTTTTGAATATTTTGGAATGGTTAGGGAATAATTTCGCACGAATTGCTTTATTTATCAGTATAAAAGTACTAACATTTATGTGGTTAAATACAATATTTATTTATTGCGCTATCGTACACAAAAATGACAATTTATATTACATAAATTACTGCCTCTCCTACGCCGCGCCGGAGATCTACTCTCCCTCCGTCTTACGAATTTTCGATCAGGTCACGTGTCCTGACGCGAGTTTAACATTTTATACCCATCCCAAGAAAAGTGCTCAACGCGGCTAAAGAAGTTTTCACTTCAAACAATGATGACGTTAGAGACTACGTACAGAATGTAGCACAAGAGTACTACAATATTGTATTTACGTTAATCTGTGGCCGGACACGCGAGGTCTTGGCCCATCGGGTACGGCCTTCAAGGGTGCGACAAAAAAGAAAAAACCGCGCAGGCGATGACATTGGCACGAACCGCTAGATACCATGCGCACACGCAAGGGCGGCAGCGGTGACCAACCGGTTCGGTTTTGACGGACTTTCTTTTTGTTTGTTTTAGAAATCATGCCGGTATTGTTTGTAACGTTTGAAATTAAAGTTTTAATACTGTAAGTGTTTTAAAGCATATTAATTCAAACAATAATTTCCCTCAGACTCAACACAATCGAGCAAAATAAGCTTCATTCACACTTAATTAATACTCAGTAAAACTGTTATTCAAAGAGGCGATGACAATGTTAATTGTTTCCAATATTTCCCACACAATTTCGATATTGTTATAAATCATCAATGTGGCGCCTACTTCTGAGTCACAGAACCAATCACCTATGAATGAAGTGTAACGGCAACACATGGAGTACCAGACCAATTTAGATAATAATGACTCGTCAGTCATCACTGACTCATTGAGTCATCGATCTGAACGAATTAACTCACCATAATTCCTCTGAATGTTTGTGAAAATTCTAATAAAATGTATAGCAATACGTAATTACTCATATTGATTGAAGTTTGTATAAATAAATCGATTATCGGTTTAATGACAATATAGTAATTATTATGTTTGCGGGATTCAATATTGTATTGTGACATTAATGACGCAAAGAGGAAAGGTTGAATTAAAACAATCCAGTACTAATTGCTATATAGTATAACTAAGATATACAACTCTTTAATATAGAACTTAAAAAATAAGCATAAGGCTCAATCCAATAATTTGTAATTTGAAAATCGAATAATTATTGTCCCGGAAACACCTTTAACGACGTCACCCTAGTAAGGATGACAGCGAGAATAATCTGAGTGCGCGCGCGCATTTACATTCAATCGCGGCGTGTGCGCCCGGTGACCTACTTGCACTTAGCGCCTGCACTTGTAGCAACTACCACTTGACGCCACAGTATGCATGAACATGTGAAGAAAAATAATATTAAGCATATTAGCATAAAATATTAATATCAATTTCAAAAAGATATCATATCCATAGTATATTATGAATAGGACATTCCCTTCATTGGAATTACTTCCCGTTAGTTGCTATTTTTCATCATCCAGTACATACTCAGTAACTTGAAGGGCAGTAACTCAACTGCGATGATTATATCACTCAGTTATCACGCCAAAATACTGTTAAGACAAAAAAAACTCATAACACCACGCGATCCTTACTGTCTAGGACAGAAAACAAACATGATTGACCATTGACTCAAAAAAAACATATTTACGTTCATTAATATTAAAATTACATGTTTTCCAAACAAGCCATGTACGTAATTATTGAACATTCGCGTGTATATAATGTTTCCCATTGTATTTTAATAGTAAAAACATCAACAAAGTATATAAAATCGTAATCACATACATAACTCGTCAATTACATCTCGTTTGAATGGTGTGGCCATGTTATTAGATAACGTAGACATTACTAAAAACTATAACCCTCATGAATCAACAGATATAATAAATACAAAAATATAAACACTATTTTTTATTAAAAACAAAAATCATATTAACATTGCGAAGATTCAAATACCTATTTTTTGGTACAACGTTTATGTACTTTTAAAAATTCAAGAATATAAAGAAGCCCTAAAGATGCCGTCAATTTTCTCATTGGGAGAGCTAAACTTCCATGAAATTTATGACAGTATCAAATAGCAAAAAGGCACAAATACTCCACAAAAAATGTCAAAGAAAATCCACTCAAGAACTAAAACAGTTATCCAAACACATGGTCACGCTACATATCTTCGTGTAAGTTAATTGTTATTGTAATTAACCATTGTGCATTAATTTCCCGCGCCACGGCTACGCCACGGACACGTCACACACGTGCCAATAATACATGTGTCGTGTCATGTATTGTTTACTTTTTACTGTAGATTTTAATAGCGGTAATCGTTCCGTTTGTTTATAAAGGCATTTATCAAACATTGTTTTTGTGGGATTCAAAGCCATTGAGTTATGTTAGCTGAGGAGGTTTTTTTTTTTATTGCATTGAATGACGAGACGATCATGCCGTTCGCCAGATGGTAAGCTATACGACCACCCATAAACAGTAGCAACACCATTCCAGCACCTTGAGTTACAAAGTACTGTGTGGCATTCCACTGCGCTCGTCATCCTGAGACATAAGATGTTAAGTCTCATTGTGTCCAGTAGTTACACTGGCTACAATGTCCTTCAAATCGAAACACAACAGTGCATGCACACTGCTGCTTGGCGGTAGAAATAGACATTGCGGTGGTACCCACCCAGACGGACTCTTACATATGAGAGACCTACCACCAGTAAAATTTAGTACATTTACCACCAGTACATTTTAAGAGTTCGATTCCAGCTTTGAAAAAGTCAGTGTTAGGATGTTATTCCTATACGGCCTTACTCATAAACTGTTTATGAATAAGGTCGACAGTTGTTACTTGTCGACTAGTACAATATGGATATCGATTATATTACTATGCACATACTTAATTAGATTAGAAATGGCTTCCAAAATGGATCTAGGACAATCGTCGGCTCAAACATTAAATTAATAGTTTTTTATACAAATATGCCTCCAGTAAACTGACAAGGGAAGCAAAGATGAGGCAATCAAACATGATGGAATCGAAACGAATTTGAGTATACCCCCTTTTATAAATCGTGTATCGTCAAACTACCCACTTTTTAAATTTAATACAGAAAAATATGTAATATTTTCACTCAAACCAACAACGATAAAATTTCCAACATGTATTGTTGCTCCGAGCTTTAAAGTTTTGGAATGCGTAGAGCCATTTGCCGTAAAACTACCCCTTAGAAATATACTATATCAATGTTTACATTAAACCAGACACTGAATAATAATTCTATTAGTTCTGTTCTCTTTTTAGGTATCTTCGGCACGAAGACTTCACACCACAGTGAGGAGTTTTCTGAAGTTAATCACAATATTGGAATGTGTAAGCAGTCTTTAATTCACTTATATTTTTATTATATTTTTAAACAATGTTCGTCCATTTCGATTTTTAAAAAAGAATGCAGATTTGAAAATGAAGTTAGAGACAGGAATGGAAGATGTTGAATTTAATAAAAAAAACGTGTGTGTGTGCGTGTGGGTGTGAATTAATGTAGACACGTATGAAGTGAAACTTTTTCAATCAATTTATTTTTTTCACTGGTCTTATAATAATTATTGTATTCCATTAATACGGTCAAATTTTTATTATTATTATTTATTTAAATATCGCACCTTTAGGACGAAAACGACACAATTAAAAAATAAGAATTTTGAGTTATCGTCATAAAATTACTTAAAACGAAATTTTCAATACAACAATAGTTCAAACACCGCCTTATTCAAGCGGGAAAAGGACAAAACTATTATATCAATCCCTTTTTATTATATTTTCATAAAAAAGGGACCAGTTTTAAGTCATTTTATGACGATAATCCAATTGTAGACTTTTTTTGAATTGTGTCGTTTTCGTCCTAAAGTTGCGATATATTTAAATATTATTGTCTGCTAAATTGACAGTCATATTTTTAAATGATTGTTAATTTCAATAAATTAATATACTTTTTCTAATACTTACAATCAAAAGTGAGAAGAACATAAAAATAAAAACTCTCTTAAATACAATACGAATAAGCCGTTACTCCAATTTAAATTATAAGTGACTGAATCAATGACAATGCACACATTGTACTTAGCTTTCATATTATAGTAGTCTAAAGTATTACAGTATACTAGTCTACAAATTTTGCATGCAACACGAATTTTCAAAATGGCCTGGAGGCATTTCGATATGCGCCGATTTAATGATTGTGGCTTCGAAACCTACCACATGTCAATAATTATTTTCTTATTTTAAGTTTCATATTATTTATAATTGCGAAAAATAAATATAGATGTATGTGAAATGTAAATAATGGCCCTAGAAGACGGCGCCGTGACGGTCCAAAGTGACAGAAAATGTGACTATTTTCGTGTGACGATTTTTTAACATAGATTTATCGCGTACGTACTTAAAAAAAATCGGTCATTAAGTATTTATGACCAGCGTTTTTATCTTATTTCTGACATTTGTAATCATAGGTAGTTTAATTTTAGAATGACAGATTTATATACCTAATAGTTACATAGTTTATGAATAAGCGGGAAATTATTTTAACCTAGGTAAATAAAAAATGATTTGCATTGATTCGGAAATAGCAAAATATAGTTTAATCAAAAATACACCATAAATCGTAGAGCAAATAGATATAGTTCCATTAAACAAGGAAAGTAAATATGTACTTACAAGCTAAGATGCATAAAATGGTCGTATGAGAGTAGTTAATGTGTTTGCGTAAACTTCTATTAAAGCTAACTATGACATTAAAACTTTATGTATCAATTAATTTGTTGTGTAATTAAGTTAGCGGCCCACATATTACAGCGAGATAGAAGTATAAATAAAATGATTGGAATTTCATTTCGATTGATTACCTAAACTAAATCTAGAATTTTAGTAATTTTATGGCTCAATAAGCAAGTAAAATCAATAATAATCAGAGACAAGAAACCTAATGTACGCCCAGTAATGGTTTAGAATGGAAAGAAACTACTCACGATATTGACGTACACTACCCACAAAACGAAAATGCACAATTACTAGCACGATACTAGACTTAAGTTCGTCGTTGTATCTCTATTATGTCAGGATGACAGTGACATGTACCTATTCTATGACATCGTGCAGCGAATTTCACGTAGTCTTCATAAAACCTAAGAAAAACATTAAAGAGAAAGCTCGAGTTAGAAATATAATAATCAACTGGCCACGTTAGTTCCAAAATAGTTTACAAATAGCAAATAGCGCAGCCAGACAAAACGGCATCAAAATAATTTCGTTTTAAATCCGAACAGCTCGACGTTGTGATTAAAATAGCTAAATTAATGGTCGGTGTCACTGGTTTAACGACTCGGTGCGTTCAGACTTACACAGTATACTACGTTATGACGTTTATTGCTTACAACCGTTTTGAAATCGTTGATTTTTGCGTTACAGCATTATTGTCGATTTGAAATTAGAATTCAATTCTCACTTTTTTATTTGTCAGAATTTGAAATAGGAATTCTGTTTATATTTCTTTTTAATTTATTGTGCCATTATTTTTAGAGATTCTTGAAGTTATACTATTTTGGCGCGTTAGGGAAAAATGATGAGAGTATTTTTTTACGATGCGCGCGCACACCGTCACGAAAAACCGACACCCTGAAGTAAGATATAGTCAACATTTTAGTTTTGAATTTTGAACATAGAATAAGGCGAAAGATATTGAAGTAATACTTCTTTTGGCGCGTTATTTAAAAAAGATTTTTATCTTGTTACGCCAAAGAAGTATAACTTCTAACGCCTGTACATAAGTACACACACACTTTTTTTTAGTACGAGATCAGTAATATGGCTATTCCAACTGCTGGTCCGCGTAACTTACGGCTATAAAAACTGAATATGAGGGCAATCTAGTCCATACTTCCGAGTAGGATGTTCCCACAGTTATGTTACTTATCCATGGCTTTACTTATAACTGGGTTTATAGTATGTTAGTGGCTTTCCGTTCTTTTATTTATTAATACCTACGGTCTCTTGCAGTATAAGCCAACCTTTATAGTATTGTCTATAACGATAAAAATTAAATTGTTTACAACATACTGAAGGTCTGCGTGATGAAGGTACTGTATTACTCATAACTGTGTCTTTAAAAAGGAATGGTTAACAATACTTTTTGAAGTTAATTATCGATGGTCATACAAAATGCATTTACTTACCTATTACCATCTGTAATGATTAATTAATCGTCAATATCGCAGTTAAATTACAACCTAACCTAATTAAACTAACGTAGGCCTGTAATAAATTAATGTTCCGAAAACGCAGCGATTTCAAATCTGATGAGATAACGACCATTATAATCAAGATTAATCTTTTGATACAATACAATGATTGGTTAATGCAAAAAGCAGGTAAAAGTTTGCACAAAAGAATAGATGGCAAAATTTAATATACTATATGCTGGTGGAAACACAATTGTAAGCTGGACGATTCAATTACGCCGAATAATGCATCGAATTGACACAATACGAAGCAATAAACGGCGTCAAATAACAGTTTTCATTCTTGATTAACAAATGTAGGAAGTTCACGGACGTATGATTACTGATATAATCTCAACAGAATGGTGTTAAAACCAATTTCCTACCCCTCACTTTCAAACGTTTCTTTTCTTTGATATATTTTTTTATTTCGTCTTTCATGAGATAGTCATCGCGGCCATTTGCGAAACTAAATCATTTAACACACCTGTTGTCGTCACGTGTATCGCGGATTTCATTAATTAAATTTAAATTTCGAATGCCTACTGTTCTCTTTACAATAGATTCTAAATTTGAAAATTAAGTCTAATTTAATGAAAAATGCTGGCTACTTTTATTTTTTTAACTTAGCACTACAAAACGACTACACTAGATCTAATAAATCATTGTTGTTTTAAACATGTCCTTAAATGGTTTGCGTCCTTCGACGGTCGCCTGAATTATGGCTGTCTTACTGGATTCTCACCAATTGACCTCGTGACACTATCCGCAAACCAACAACAAAGGAGGATGAGTTGTAAATTTTAATTAATGTCATAATAAGCAGGGATTCTCTAGTGACTCACGGTGTTTTCCTTGATAGGGCCTTCATGATAGGTCTTATATCTAAACGGCCCTGTACGACCGCAGCACTAACCTAACTGTAATAGTGACGTTCACTGTGACTTCATCGGTTTCAACGTCATTTTCCTTTAAGATAATTACATACGTATTATAATATTCTAAGTATTAAGGAAAATATGCTCTCAATAACTCCCGTTTAATATGAAACAGTGCGTACTTTATTACGTTTAAAAACTACGTATTTACCATGTTTTGTAAATATATTGATTGTTTGAATGCAATTCCAATTCCCGCTTAATTGTTGCAATCCGAGTTAAAATAATTTATAACATTAATTGTTCAATTAGACATATGTATGTAACACAACACACATACAAAAGCGATTATAATATTCTAATTTAAATTGAATATATTTCATTTGCAACTAAATAAGTCGACCTCACCATAGTAAACGCGACTACCCATACGGCCATAAAGAATAGCCACATTACCCAAACCTTTGAATGAATGCGCACGTCACCCTGAGACATTAGATTTTAAGTCTCGTATTGCTTAGTTTTTACGTTGACTATAATGTATTTAATACAAGGGTGTTTTGCACAATGTTGCATGGCGACAAATAGTTATAGCTAAAACGGTGGTGACTAGAAGAACTTTCACATCCGAAAGACCTGCCCCTAGCTACTACAACTCCATTGAATCGATAAAGAGACTAAGGCCCCATTTTTTCAACCGTGGTTATCTTTTTCTCTGGATCTTATTAATCGGTCAACATTCGCTTTGGCCCGCGTGGGCCATGACCAGAGATGTTCAAGATACTTCATAAAAGTATCTGAAATACAAGTTACAAGATACTTGTAAATAAAGGATTTGAGATACCAGATACAAGATACTTTTGAAAATGGTATCTAAATACTAGATACAAAATACGTATCTTCTAAATACTTTTTTCAAATAAGATACCTTTTGATTTTTTTTTTTATAGCCTTGAATGACCAGACGAGCGTGCCGTCCGCCTGATGGTAAGCGATACGACCACCCATAAACCGTAGCAACACCATCCAGCACCTTGAGTTACAAAGTACTGTGTAGCGTCCACTGCACTCGTCATCCTGAGTCATAAGATGTTAAGTCTCATTATGTCCCGTAGTTACACTGGCTGCAATGTCCTTCAAACCGAAACACACACACAAACTGCTGCTTGGCGGTAGAAATAGACATTGCAGTGGTGGTCTCTCATATGTAAAAGTCCGTCTGGACTCTGGGTGGTCCGTCATACAATGCCATAAAAAAATTCAAATGTTGAACGTTTTAGATTTTAGAAGCTACTGTGTTTATTAAAAAATGTGAGTAAAAAGTATTAAAATTAGGTTCTGCTGATTTAATAAAGTTCATTGAGATTTATCGGAATCAGGAGACACACTGAAAATCAAAATTATAAGACTCAATGCCCTCATGTTTTCAAAAGAAGACAGAAACCAGTTGAATACAATGTTTGGTTAACCAATTATAGCATGTGCTTTTTACAGAAACAAATCAAGAATGTTATGTGTTGATTATTGAAACCATGCAAGTCATATATTGCCTCAATTTAATTGTATGTAACAGGCAAGAAACTTGCAACGTGTATATGGGCCTTAAATGAGCCGTTAATGTAAAAAATGCATAGATCATTAGTAAAAGTATCTTAGCAAATTATGTATTTATAAAATACTAAGATATTGAAATAAAACTATTTTGCGGATTTTATCGCGGTTTTTTAATTATTATTTTCTCCCGACGTTTCGAAGGCTTTGCAGCACTTCGTGGTCACGGGGCGGACTGAGGTGTTGGTGGTCCGAAAAGTTAATGTTACAATATCTACCTTCATTTTTTAATTATACATTTTTAAAAATTAGTTGTTAGTGACGGTCCGATCTACGCAGAAAGAGCTCACAGTGTCTTGAGGTCTGGCAGTTGGTATTTTGGGGTCCGATTTAATAAGATGTATAACTGGATCCCAGGCTTGTGCAAGCTTCCAACCATCTTCTCTATTGAAATTTGGATGTTTTTTAATTTCAATAGCCTCGCGAATCATCCTAGGTAGGAATCGGTGTTCTTTGGCAAGGATTTGTGGTTTGTCAAATCTAAGGTAATGCTTGGAGCCTTGTTCTGAATGTTCAGCAACTGCAGACTTCGTAGAGCGTCGGTGTTTCACATCAGCTATATGTTCTTTTACGCGGGTCCCTACGTTTCTTTTTGTTTGGCCGATATAAGAGAGGCCACAGTCACAATCAATCTTGTATACGCCTGGTTCTTGTAGAGGTATATGGCACTTGACAGGTGGTAAAAATTGACTAATCTTTTTAGGCGGCTTGAAATAAGTTTTGATTGAAGCACGCTTCAGGATGTAGCCAATCTTGTCGGTGACTCCTCTTACATATGGTAATACAACCGGGATACGTTCGACTGTGGCTGGTTTCACTCGGTTTCTGTGACGGCGGCGTGGAATTTGGAGCTTGTTGTCGCGCAGTACTTGCTTGACATGTTGCAGCTCAGCGCCCAGGTGTTTCTCGTCACAGATTCCTTGTGCTCTCTGAAACAAAGATTTACCCACGGTAGCTAACTGTTTTGGATGGTGATGAGATTCACCGTTCAGGTATTTATCTGTATGGGTCTTTTTTCGATACACAGTGTGGCTTAAAGACTGATCAGGATTACGGATGACTAAAACGTCTAAGAAGGCAAGAGATTTATTGTGTTCTAACTCCATAGTAAATTGGATTTTGTTGTTAATGGAGTTAAGGTGATTTAAAAATGCAGTTACTTTATCAGATGGTAAAATTGTGAAAGTATCATCTACGTACCGTTTGTAAAACCTTGGTGAGACCGGGGCTGTGTTCAGGGCTGTCTCCTCGAAGTCCTCCATGAAGATATCGGCGACTACTGGAGATACAGGTGAGCCCATCGCTACCCCCCTCAACTTGTACATAGAACTGATCATTCCACAACATATAGCCAGATGTGAGGCAATGTTGGAGTAGTTCTGCATATTCCACAGGGATGTTATTCTCTACTAACCTCTTAGAGACAATTTTGATGCAGTCTTGTAACGGTAAACTTGTAAAAAGTGACTGGACATCAAAACTAACCATTGTTTCATTGTCAGCTAATTGTAGGTGTTTAATATCACTGACAAATTGGTATGAATCCTTCACAGATGCTCTAGTGTTTCCTCTGAGTGGTGAAAGCACTTTAGCTACGTGCTGAGCCAGTCTATAGGTTGGCGTGTCAATCTGACTCACAATGGGACGTAGTGGAGCATTTAGCTTGTGTATTTTTGGTAACCCATACAATTTAGGTGGTTTTGCACACGATGGAACGAGTAAGTCTACGTCTAGATTTAACTTGTCGGAGTGAGCCAGTAGCCTTTAAAATTTTGTTGGTCGGGTCTGTTTTGACCATTTTGTACGTACTTACATCCGATAAAAGTTGTTCAATTTTATTGTTATAATCCGACGTATCCATTACTACTGTCGCATTCCCTTTATCTGCACGGAGAATTGTTAAGTCCTTCATTGATCGCAAGTTCTTTAAAGCGATATATTGATGTCTGGGGAGATTTGGTTTCGGCACTTTGTTTTGACGCAATATAGACGAAATGTCTTGGCGTATAGCCTCCGAATCTTCCTCTGTCAAGTTGTTTTTAAAAAGACTATTCTCAACGTTGCAAATAATGTCTTCATACGGCATCCTTCGTGGTGTTACAGCAAAATTTAAACCTTTCGATAAACCGAAACCGAGTGAAACCAGCCACAGTCGAACGTATCCCGGTTGTATTACCATATGTAAGAGGAGTCACCGACAAGATTGGCTACATCCTGAAGCGTGCTTCAATCAAAACTTATTTCAAGCCGCCTAAAAAGATTAGTCAATTTTTACCACCTGTCAAGTGCCATATACCTCTACAAGAACCAGGCGTATACAAGATTGATTGTGACTGTGGCCTCTCTTATATCGGCCAAACAAAAAGAAACGTAGGGACCCGCGTAAAAGAACATATAGCTGATGTGAAACACCGACGCTCTACGAAGTCTGCAGTTGCTGAACATTCAGAACAAGGCTCCAAGCATTACCTTAGATTTGACAAACCACAAATCCTTGCCAAAGAACACCGATTCCTACCTAGGATGATTCGCGAGGCTATTGAAATTAAAAAACATCCAAATTTCAATAGAGAAGATGGTTGGAAGCTTGCACAAGCCTGGGATCCAGTTATACATCTTATTAAATCGGACCCCAAAATACCAACTGCCAGACCTCAAGACACTGTGAGCTCTTTCTGCGTAGATCGGACCGTCACTAACAACTAATTTTTAAAAATGTATAATTAAAAAATGAAGGTAGATATTGTAACATTAACTTTTCGGACCACCAACACCTCAGTCCGCCCCGTGACCACGAAGTGCTGCAAAGCCTTCGAAACGTCGGGAGAAAATAATAATTAAAAAACCGCGATAAAATCCGCAAAATAGTTTTATTTCAATGTCTAACATTCGCGTAAATATAAGAAGTCAAAATACTAAGATACTAAAAAATTGTATCTAAATACAAGATACAAAATAAAAATTGAAAAAGTATCTTAGATACAAGATACTAAATACGTATTTTGTATCTTGTATCTGTATTTCAGATACTTGTATCTAGATAAATCACATCACTGGCCATGACATCACCTGTCAATAAGCGGACATCGTTCTTACGCAGCGGCGCATGTTGTTCTAGTTAAAAAAAAATCAGTGTTGCCTAAAAACGAATGTTGAGAGATTAACCTGGACGCGCTCGCATAGCTGCGAGTGTGCCGGCGTGGGGCGATAGGCGCTGCGAGCGCGTCCAGCTTAATAACACCGATGATTACCCTAACTACAGTTGAAAAAATCCGGTCTTAATGTCGCCAATATTTATAAAAAAAATACCTTATTTTTAACCGAAAATAAAACTTTCTTATTGTGTCGCGAACCGGGGCAATAAGCGGCCTAAAAGTTATAGCATTTTATATTAGGAATTTAGTTATTAATATTGATGAAACTGAATATTTGTATTAATAAAATTTTAAATGAATGTGGGTGTCTTTATCAAAAGTGGTATTTACGTCTGATTGTTTTCGCTTACCAATCATTTAGAGGATATTTATCTCAAATCAGTTTTATTTTTAGATTTGAGTTAATCTATTTTGGTTATTCAAAGTCGTGAGCAAAAGATTTGAAATAAAGCTATGTTAATAAATAAGGAATAATACTTAACATCTAGGGCAGTTAATTACGTAAATCTAGGCTTTATTTACGATCTCATAACGTATGTCGTGTAGATGCAAAAATGAGATATAAATTATAATAAGTTATTGGCCTCTTAGTCTTTGTTTGGTAACACGTATGTGTATCGTTTGTTCTCAAACATTTCCTTTCCTGTGAACTGGCTGGTTATAAGTTTATTTGTGATAATTTTTAAATTTCGAACGCGATATTAAATATTTTTTATTTATCGGTCAATATTTTTTTTTCGAACGTTACTTAGACAGTTTTTTTTTTCATGAGAGCACAGTTTTGGTAAATTGAAAGTTCTATTCAGAGTGAACTTAGAATATTATGTTATGATTAAATAGTATAAAAAAGTGCTAAAAACGCTAATCAACAATTTATGATGAAAAAGCTTTATGAGTTCTTAGAAAAGCTGCTACAACTTAGTAAAATATAATCATTAAGATGACAAATATGCAATTTAAAAAAAAAATGAATAAAGAACTTGATAAGTTATACCTAATACTATACTTACTTACTTTATACAAATAGACATTACTGCAAATTGTAAAGTGCGCATTACTTAGACCGTCCCTCGATAGTAATAATAATTATATAAAAGGATTTATGTTAATTGGAAGCAGACAGTAGATACCTATTAAATTTTTGCATGCCGTTGAAACGGTAAAACATATTGCACATATGCATAATAGATTTATATTATGTTTGTAATCCTCCCAGCCAGTTTCGGCCACGGCAGCAAAACTCAACTGAGATTAGCCAGGTACGCAGGAGATATTATAGTGCACAAGTGTGTGCGCAATACACAGGTGCACTCGCTATTCCTTTACTCTCATAGTCCGGTGAGACGGCAATCCGACATGACCGGAGAGAGATTAGGCGCAGGACCAACGGCTTTACGTGTTTTCCGAGGCACGGAGGTATCACACCGCCAATTTCCTGACTCCGAGCTGCGACTGAGTAATTTTTAAGATGGAAAAACCCAGTCATAATGTTTTTGGCTCGACCCGGGATTCGAACCCAGGACCTCAGCGCGCAAAACGTACTCGTAAGGCGTACGCAATACAACTACGCCACCCAGGCAGTCAGTTATTATGTTTAACACCTTTGTTACATACCATGTTTACAGCAAAAATAAATTGATTTGATTTGATGAGTGATGAAATCTGGAAACCGTTTCAATGACTAACGATAACCAACCCCACACTCAATTTATTTATTTTTATTTGGTCCTACAAATTGGTACAGCTTCACACTGATGCACCTAGTATAATATTATTATTAATGTGTCCGTGCTCTTCACAAGAAAATATGAAACACTTTGTGACAAATTCTAATGTCCTTATGCTTCAGATGTATTGTTCGTTCAGTACATAAGCCCTTTTTAAACATACTTCCCTGTGGGTATGGAATTTAATTTCATAAATTTTAGTTTGCTTCCATGAACTTCACTATCAAAAAAAAATAGAAACACACGAGTTGAGAACCTCCTCCTTTTTTGGAAGTCGGTTAAAAATACATAAATCAATGATTTATCTGGGTACTTAAGACTGTCTACTCTAAAAAAAAATTGAATATTAGATACATGGCAACTCTAAGCACTTCGTACAAAAATCCAAATACATAAAAAAATCGAACGCAATTCAAAAATCGAACGCCACTATATGCGGGAAAGAATGGGTGAGGCATCGCAGATTCGCATCATTCATCCAATAAATGGCTAAGGAACAAAGTTTGAACGCCACAATTCCTAGTTTGGCTCAACTCACGCGCATGACCGCATGAACAGTGCATCGTTACTCACAAACACTGACAAATACTCGTGGTTAATTGGATGAAAATGCGCGCAGCGGACCTCCTCACTGTCCGCGCCGTATATTACACATTTTACGAGCACGCACCGCTATCAATATAATCGTTTGTTCGAGTCGAAATCTTATGGTTTATGTGCGAAATTCACTTCCCTATTTGTTTACGTAATGTGGTTGCCGTTGGTAATTGATTTTCGATTTCGTTCAGCGATTAACTTGTAGTTTGTAGTGAGATTTAATCATGTGGGACTCGCGACCGTTGCGCTTGAGCTTTATTTTATTTCCTCAGCAAACCTTGCTTTACTTTTCAATTACGGAAAGATATGATAATTTAGAATTTTGTTTGTCATGAATTATAAACAGGTGAATTGACGTAAAATTTTATCAGACTTGCCTTTTTGATGTACCTAACAATATTCAGGATTTCCATTGCTGTCAAATCTTTTTTGTATATTCCAAATTCAAAAACCTATAAACTAAACTTCTTTTGCTTCACAAACAATAAAAAAAGCTACATTTGAGACCAGTTCTACAGACTAACTAGAACGGGAGATTCTCGCATTCTACGCATATTTTTTTGACTATGACGAACATGACATACTTCCACGTCCCAATTAATGCTGTGTCATTTGCTTAGCAAATACAGGCACCTAAGGCACAAAAAAAACAATAAGTTTTTTATGAAACTGAGTATTGTATGTGATAACTGGATACAGTACTGTATAAGATAAAAAGAACAAAATGAAACTGCGATGTTTGGCTATCGACTAAGGTTGAGGTATAATGAGAAGATAGTATCTTCTCATTGTACCTCAAACTTATATGATATATATTAGGTATATTGATACTGTACCGTATAACGACCTATGCAATAAATGCATGGTAAAGGTCCTGCCTGATGGCTCAACCTGATGAACGGTTTATATGCAGTAAATAGTATATGCTGCAACAGTCAAGAACCAACATCTCTCTAAAGTCGCGATTTTATTTGATATTTAATGTATTTACTATATTTTCCAATGGAGTAAGTTTTCCGGGTCAGTAAATAAATAAATAAAAAAGAATCCAAACGAAAATTTGAACTTAATGGAGATCGTTATCGTAAAGACAAAAACTTCTTATGACTATATTAATTTGCAAGACAATCAACCAAAAATAAAACGAACAAAAGTAAGTTTTATTAGATGTTCAAAAAACGACTGCAATTATCCATTTAACATCTTAATCATAACAATTAGCTGTTTGATTGATGGAGATAGGTATAACATAATCTAGATGTAAATAAATGAAACATTCTTCATAATGTCTAAAAACAAGGCGTCTTTTAAAGATATAAATCATTTTAATAGTTTTAAATTACATGTACTTGAACTAGCGCCAAAATGCAGATATGTCAGTGAAAACCACTTTACTGTTATTCCGGGTTCCCATCATACAACCGGAACTAGAATCACACATTACATTTAATTTTATACGAATTTAATAACAACTGAGTCGTCCATTGTACGCAGCCATGAGAAAAAGCCATCGCACGATTTTTTTCCTCCGATAAAGAGGTGCCGACTTACAATTCGGAGCAAGATTGATGCGCATGCATGATCGTATCTCCCCGCTGTGCGCGCCGGCAGTTATAATTAATATTCCATAATCTATTCAACCCTAAATGACTCGCGCGACCTTTCACCGCGGCCGCGAGCTCACCGCCGCGCGCCGCATCCATTACCGGTAGCAATATGCAGTCGTCACACATCCGTAATTGATTTAGTCCGTTAAATTCGAAATTTGAATGAGCGTTCGCTGAATGGGAACCGAAATAAGACGAGCGTTCGGAAACTGCGGGCGCGGAGGGACGCGAGCGCGAGCCTCTCACCGCGCGGCACAATGACCGCGGTCGCGGCGCATACAGCCAGATCTCTCTCGATAAACAGATAAAAAACTGTAACGAAAAAACTACATGTCATGCATCTACGTGTGCTAGTCAATTTCACAGCGACCGTCATGGGAATCGAGCGACGAATGAAGTTTAGAAAGCAATTAAAATCGTTGCCCACGAAAACGAACGCGATCAAAAAGTACGCTCGACACATGAAATCATGTACCACGCTTTTTTGTGGGTGAGACCGAGTGGCGCTATGCCCGATGCCAAATACTTCTGAGAAATGAACGATCTTCGCAAAATCATCTCATACAACATGTCGGTTAATGCAGATCACAATCCTCATTTCGAGCGAATACGTTGTTAACTGGCCAATAAAACATCCACCCATTGAATGAATTCAAAGAGTTTTGATTTGAAATCTTAAATGGCTAGTGTTGAATAGGAGCTGATACATCTGGCTCAGCAATGGGTTCTGTATCTGGGCCAACTGAGGTTTCAAACAAATTTAATACAATTGAAATAGCTTCCAATACTCGCTTCGCGTATCGAG
Organism: Sphinx pinastri; assembly: GCA_947568825.1. Lineage (NCBI taxonomy): Eukaryota > Metazoa > Arthropoda > Insecta > Lepidoptera > Sphingidae > Sphinx > Sphinx pinastri. The sequence continues at coordinate 12,685,011 of OX387631.1, read as the reverse complement.
ATAAATTTCACGAAATTTTTATAGGAATTATGTCTATATGCATGAGTATATATGTATAAATCCCACATTCTAGAATCTAGACCAAAAAAACCTCTCAAAATCTAGAATAGAATCAAAATCACAAACTAATTCCTTCCATAACAAATCCACGTAAACACAACACTTTTTACATTGCCTAACGTTACCCCAAAAACCGCCTTAAACTTTATGAAGTAAACAGAACCTTAAACTGGAGTTCACTTTTTTAACATCCACAAAAAGTTGAGGAGGAAATCGAAATCCGAGGGCAACGATTACAAAGTTTATGCGATACAAAGAGGCCGCAGAGTTTTGGTTTTGGGCTCTTTAAGCATCTTGCGGTGACCACATAAGGCATTAGCCTTCTTACAATAATAAGGATGATAGCGGTTAGATCGAATCATTCGTTTCCTGTCTTGAATAGTTAGTTAATATAATTAAATCTTTCGATATCTGTAAAATCACCTTTCGTTTCTTTATTGGGCCCGGATTTCTAATTATATTTAAATCGTATATTTATGTCTATTTCGTGCCCAATATTCATATTCATCCAATAATTTTTGCGGCAGTACTGGTGTGTTTGCGACATATATCCCGCGGCCTTGTGCCAGTTATTTCTATAAATCATTCAGAGAGACATAACTGTATCAACTAGCGATGATAACTTCAGTCGATACTTTTATCTGGATGCCACTCCGTTTAACATCAGATGCAGTGGTAAATTTGCCGTATCCAATAATAAAAAAATATATTCATTGTAACAACAGACATGTGTAAGTAACACGCATTAATGTGAAACTATTCTAATTAATGTAATTTTTTTATGAACATCATTAAATATTTTACTTGGAAATATTTAATGTCATTTCTTGTATTCACAGTAATGTAATTACAAATTATTTATCGCGCATGCGTGACTCACACATGAGTTATGGCGCACAATAGCTAGTGGTAGGGTTGCCAATGTATTGCTGTTCTGATTCTGCGTGTTAACGTCATGTTATTATAATACATCATACGATAGTGAGACCCTAGAAAGTTAGGATATTACGGCTAATGTTCAGGTTTAACCTAAAATTACTTAGGCAGCAAAACTAAAACTAAAAAGTAATTTTTCATTGCTGTGTTTTTCATTATTACATTTTATTGCATATTTAAATATCGAATTAAAAAGGTTATTGGAAACCGAAAAAATACATCCATAAATTCTGATAATCTACCAACAAACCAAAATGTCGCAAGAGCCACTTAAAAGCAATTTCGGAATCAACTAAAGTTTTTTCGCCTTCGAATATCAATAAAGTCAAGATTACATCTTTATACGGAATAGATACTAACACGTTAAATAACACATTCTTTGTACAGAAACGTTAACGTACACAATACAAATGTATTACATATAACAAAAGCCACTTAATTTATAATTACACGACGCTTTCATTTTCGTTTACATAATTCGTGTTTGTTAAAAATAAAATAACTATTTGCATGTTCTTTTTTTAAATAAAATTAGTGGAAATAATGAACTGGCTGTTTGCAATTCGACCTCTTTTATGTCAAAGTAATGGATTGCGATGAGTCGATAATTTTGTTCTCGTATGTAGAATCGATTGGGGAAATAAAAAAAATATATTAAGCAACTGCCTGTCCTCTACGAACGGTGGGCAAAATGTGGAATACACAAATAATATACTTAGTTAAAATCCGGAGTCTCACGCATCTGTCTTTCAGTTTCTCTAGATTCATTACGGAATCGTCGTGTATCACGTGGTTAGGATGTGATCCATAACATTTAGAGTTTAAACTCCAGGTCTGAAAGGAATACTCGTGAACTTGAAAAATAAATTTTAGTTTCTCGAAATTTTAGGTAAATGCCATTTAATCACCCGGCTTTTTAAGTACTCGTTATGATTATCTCGCCCTCTGCTATTAAGATATCTTTGAATACTCTAGTTACGTCTCTACCTACCCCTGGACCCAAAACCTCAATCAACACTGCCACAATTCCCGATCGGTACACATTTAATTGCCTCCTACAGTAATATCATACATTACGTGACCAATTCGAATGGAAATATCTTCACATATTATATTTGCGGTGGCTGGGAGTCAATTTTTCGCTTCCGTTCAGTATGTAATCGTGTGGCTGATAAAACGTTTGTGGTTGGAATAGATTGCACTGGCTAAATAACTGGACGAAGGTATAATAAGGTGGTACGAGCATGGAGAAGTATACATAATTATGCACGAAGGGTATGCAGTAGACCATGGCCAGTTCTATCCTGTGCCGGATTTGGCAAAAGACCGTATAGGCCGCGGCCTAGGGACGGCATAGTTGCTATCGGGGACCTATTTTCTCTTCCGCTGTATAGGCAACCACATACAGGACATATGGGGCGGCTCAAACTGAGTGACTTATAGGAAAGTATGTATTCATTCTGTATATTTGTATTTGTGAATTATCTCTTGCTTTAACGGTGAAGGAAAATCGCAAGAAAACTTCAGACCTGAAAAGTTCTATATAAGAATTTCGAAGGTATGTGAAGTCTGCCAACCCGCACTAGACCATCGTTGTTGACTAAGGCCTAAAACCTCCCAGTAGTAGAGACGACTTGTACTCAGCAGTGGGACAGTATAAAAATGTATGAATTACAAAGTAATTAATACGGAAAATCTTGGTGACGTTTACATTTATTTGGCGCTGGTCTAAGTACATTTTATAATTATAAAGATGCCTTTTCATTGACCAACGGAACCCTAACACTCACCTTTAATGGACCGCCTTTCCCCGTGAAATCCGAATAGCGAACGAGTTATATAAAATGTGAAAATATTAATTATAACGCGGAAAAATTAATAACAATTCGATTGTTATTTCGAAAGTTAATTTTCGGTAACCGAATTCGTGATGCAACACACATTGTTAATGGTTCTGTGTGCTGTTATTCGTTTATTTTAGCTTATTTTTTTGCTAATTCAAGCTTAATTTACTATACTTGTAACACGTCGATAACCGTGCAGTGGCAGGAACGTGCGCTTTTAAATCTGAACCATGATTTAGAATGTTCTAGTAAATGTTAAAATATCTTAGAAAGATAATGTAGATAGTATTTTGTGATTACCATTTATTTGGAAGCATAATTGACTTTTGTATTTGGTCGATTTATTTGATGATTTTTAGATGTCGCTTAGCAAAGAAGCGTTTAGCCTATTTTATGTACAGTAATTGCAATCGAACCTGGAAAATACGTCATTGCACGTTACCCTCACTACCCAGGCTGACCACTGACGTGACAAGTGAACGGATACACAGGAAAACAGATTGAGTCATTGATATCGTAACACTTATTGATTTGAGACCTCTTACCAATAAAAACAAGTATCCAGTTCTTAAATTGTTTGAGTTTCGAACGAAATTATTTGTCTAGACGAGTATACGTTTCACGGTTTGATTATTGAAAAGTATATTAATCTTTACGTTCACCTGAAGTGGCAATGTATTTTTCTGAAAAACCAACATGGTTGTACTTACAAGTCGGATAATTGTTTTTTGAAAAATTACAACGTAAGATGCTGGGATTCGAATTTATATCTAACGTGCCCATAAGCATAGGTATATCAATCAGGTCTTTAAATAATCTTTAGCAAACTGTGGTAGCATTAGTTGCACCTTTGCCAATCCTTATAGGAATATAGACGTCATCTAATATTTATAAAGATATTCCAATATACACAGTACCTATTGTATTGTAAAGGCATATGACGTCGCACAAAGTTCAATAAAGAAAACAAGTACAAAAAATAACGGAGAACGGAACGTAAACATACAAAAAAGTTTGCGAATTGTCTATGGAACCTTTGAATTAAAGGTGGCTTATTCCATCTATGGTCAAAATTTAATTCGAATTTCAATTACGATGCGTGCTTTAATAGTGGCTGGTTATTCTTTTTCATTTTTTCGTCGACAATAGGCAATTTGGACAGCGACGCACGGCCAGTACGTCGTCATCCGTGATCCCAATAAACTGAGCATCAAAATATGAGATGTCTGGTATTAAATAGTCATCTTCGCTATTTTGTACGGCGCACAATAGCCCAGTCATTTTGGTAGTTCGTTCGGAAACAATAGAAAGTGGGGCCTCCCACCGCTTCACACGGGACTCGCCATGTTATGAGCCAGCGCAAATACATTTCAAATAGCCACGAGCGAAATTGGACGCGAGCTTACGAAATTATCACGTTAGTACCAGTAATTCATTTGTACCAATGCTCCCATGGGCCGTGTGAGCGTGTGTGCCTGTGACTTCTCTAATTTGGCAACGGTCTTTGTGATGCGATTCACACATGGGCTCCGAGCGATAGCACCAATTTTGACGATGACACAAGCTATTACATAAAACACGATTCTAAGTAAGAGGCTATTGTCTATAGGCGATAATCAAGTGCTCAAGGTTTACCTGTCTTATAAATATTGACTCGCATCTAGCAGCTACTCTCCGGTATTTACTCCCCATATTATTTATGTAATGGGGACTCATGTACACGCGATCGCTGCGAACAATGCAAGGATAGACGCTGCCCATCACGGGCCCGACCTAGACTTCTTTCTTTAATTGTTCCCCACATCGATGATAACGTATATTTCAGTGAAACAATAGATAAACCCAGTTGCGGCGGCTCGCAGCGCTGCGGCGTGCGACAGCCGTGCCGAGCCAGGCCGAGCCGGTCCGAGTGCTCGTGCTCGCGCTCGCTGTCGTCCGCCGTCCGCGCCGCCATCGCTCTCGTGTCCTTGGCGTGAGCGGCTATCTATCATGTGATCTATTGTACGTACAGCCGACATCGGTATTAGATTAAAGCGATAATTAATGCTGATTCCATACGACCTAGTTTCGGCTCCGCTCGATAAAGTTAATTTACAGTTATAGTTGTAAATCTCGTTGCAAAATAAACGGCGGGCACGCGGAGCGGCCTGACCACAGACAACGAGAACTCCCACACGCGCCGCGTCACGGCGCTCCCTCCGCGCCGCCGCTCGCCCGCTCACGACCGCCCTTCCCGGATCGTAAACAACACGTCACGTGGCGATATGCGAATGTAACCCGACCGCGGAGAGGTGCAGGTACAGGATACGAGACTCCGGTCGCGGAAGAACCGTTTTCCGCCGCCGGGTAACGGGTGACTCATGTGAACGGCGCGCGCCACAACACATGTGCGTGACCCCGCGGGGCGCGGGGGGCGCAAACTTTTGTCTGAATGAACGGGGTGAGTCTGACAAGTTGTGTACATGAGTCCCCGGGTACAGTGTGCACGAGGCACACGCGGAAGGGTTGAGCCGAGTTGCGAACTAAGTTTCGCTTTCGATTTCGACGCATGCATGTGGGGCGGCCGGACGTGCATCGATCGTAAACTTTGTTGATAACTTTAGTGGGCCAATTTTGTTTAATCGTTGCAATTAGCACTTTCACGAGTGTTTGCTGTCTGACGTCACTTATTGTTGTTGTATTGTTTAACGTTTTCCGTGAGTCATACGGGGAAGCTAATAAATATAACTTATTGATTAACCGTAAATACGCTAGATTACCTATTGTGGTTTTTCGATAATTATTCAAAGTAAGCCATGTTTCGACTGGGCTAAGAGTAATATAAAAAATATACTGAAAAATAGGAGACACTTGATACTTAATTGTAAACTGATACACACACGAATTCGAAGTGCCCTGAAAATTCAAAGTGTAAACGCGCCATGTGACGGCTCACGTATATTGCGACTAGCGGCCTGGGATTAGCCTATATACCCCGACTAGAATAGGCATTATTGTATCAACTGGCGAAGGATAATCATCACAAATCACAATACAACTACACCAAAATCCTCAATATAATTATAAGCCCCTAAACATCCTTGCTTCCATCAGAATTTTGCCATACAAAAACAGCATAACGTATCGCCGCCTGGTTTCGTAAATCTTTGTTTATGCTCGAACGATCCGAAGGGGTCCGAGTTAGAAAGCGTCAAGCAATACTAATTGACCGCAAGGTTTAGCTCGGGACGTGATGTAATGATATACAACAGTTTTATTTTATTGTTATGAAAAATCTAGTCACGACTTTATGAAGTGAAAATCACCTATTTAGAAGTTATTTACGGCATGCGATAGGTGTAAGAACTATATCTTCAGGTGCTTTATATTTCTGACATAATATTTTGATACGATTTAATGTGTTTATTTATACATCAATGGATTTAATGCTTAAAAAAAATATCTGTGCCTACTCGTAACCATTTTATTAAACTGTGGGATGCGGGATTTGTCAAAGTAATCCCTAGGGATGTTCTCAATTGTATTAATAGAGAACATCCCTGGAGATATCTGTAGGGCCTTGGACTGGAATACAAAACAAACTACGATCTAAGTCCTAGACACAAAAAGACATTTGTGCAGATCTTTTCCTAAATCATCATTTTCATGATTTATTCGAAATGTAGCTTATAAAAAAGCTCTTAAATATGTATTTTCTAAATATTAACATATCTGTTGGCCATTGAAGTTGACTATAGTTCTCAGCCTAAAAGTTTAGCTTATAATGTATTTTTTTATAATAGGCAAACAAAAAATAATGGTACATCCACACAGTCCGAAACAAAATGAGAAACAGCCTTAGGCGATACTTAATCGCACTCATTTTTGATTAATTGATCAATTAACGTCAGATTAATAAATAAACGTAATTTATTAACAATAAATGAACTCGCTTACATGTATTATTTATTAAATGAATATATACCTTTCAGAGATTAAATGAAACCATCTACATAGCGTGTTGGCAATGAAGTAATCAATGTAATTAATATTTTATGAGTTATTCTATGCATTTTATACTGTTAAAACGAGATATTAACTTAGCGTAAACTCTAAGTTTATGTGAATGTAATATAATGATTATACTTTTATAGACAACTAACGCCATCTATGATTTTATCTTTTGAAACAAGAAAGCTCTCGCCGAAATGAGCTCCATATAAACCAGACTTCGGAAAAAAAATGTAACGGACAGGAGAATAAAATAGTTTAACAATAAATATTCGATACTTATATTAATATTTTATAATAGGGCTGTTACACGTAGATTTTTTTTATTTAAAAATATTATTCATTTGCATTATTCTAACCAAATTAAAACGGACACAAAATTATTCGGTTTTTAAAAGTCTGCAATTTGCTCTTCCTGACCATTTAGGAGTACATACTTGGTGAAAACTGACATCAGGCTACATCAAAGGACTAACTCTTCCTCATATATTCAGGTGAATGTAGGTATATAGGGTCCCGTGTTGGGAAAGTAACACGAATCAGTTCCAGCTTAACTATAATTAACAAACGTAATCATACGTATAATACACTGAGGCGGATCGCTTCCTCCTTGGAATCAGGGTTGCCAGGACCGAGTTACTTTAATTTCCTAATAAAGCTCCTAAACCGTGAAAAAAAACTAAAAAGCAACCGCTTAGTTAATATCTAAATGATTTATTATGGATATAGTTTTTTTTATACAATAAAATGTTAGACACCTACGTTAACTTTCCCCAACAATAGCGTTGGCCCAATCTCTGATTCCTGGCAACCCTGGAGGCGCTGAATCGAGAGCGATGTATCGATAGTATGTGGGCTTATTGATTGGCGGTAATTATGCAAAATAACAAGTGACCAGCCAGTTACTGGTGCCTTAACGAGTGACACGAATTAACGGTTCGATAAGTATTCCAATAGCAGGGGCGGAGTTGGCAGGATCTGGGGTGACAATATACACCAAGCGGTTATATAATAACAGTTAATTGCTAGGCTTAGGATTATAGAAAATCTGGAACTGGTTGCAATAAATTGCGTTCCGGGATCAGCCTGTGTCTAAGATAGGCCGACATAATTCTGGCGAACGCGATATCTTTAGTATTTGATATATTGACTGCACTATAATTATGCTGAGGTCTCGGATTCAATCCCCGGGTCGGACAAAGTGATATTGGACTTTTCTACTCAGTATCAGGACGGAGTCTGGAACTTATGCCCGATATGGCTGGCCAACTTTCACATCATGGGACGGAATATGCACGGCGAAAAGTGGGTGCACTAGTTGCGCGTCTGCCCATCCCTTCGGGGATTAAGGACGTGACCGTGTGTGTGCACTATATTTATCATACAATTCGGTGGTCATATTTAAGCCAAACAAAATCTGTAGTGAAGTTTAAGATGTGGAAGAAAATAATTTCATTCCAATCATAATAACAAAGACATTAAACATAGTTGTAGACCGGACATCAGGACCAAATTTTTCGTCCAAAAGTTATTACCAATTGGTAATAAGTCGCTGTCTTATGTGACATGTCAGTGTAACAAGACGTCTCGGTATGCTTAAATTTTGTAAAGAAAACAATATTTTGGAAGGAAATATGCCAATATACGCATTATGACCATGTCAAAGTATGTTCTAATGAATTTTACATAGGTATTTTGTTGTCTCTCGGTAGGTTGAGTTACTGACGAACAGGCTCAACAATTTTGTATGTCAGTTTCCCTAATGTCCGCTCCATATAATCTTAGAACTCTTTGCATAATAATGACATGTTTATGATCTAATACTGTTTAATATAGTACCACTGTAGATACTATTCTGTTTATTGAAATGATATTTGCTATGTTTCTGTAGGAAAGTAATAAAGTGTCGCGCAATTGTTCCGTTCAAAATAACAATAAAACCATGACAGCATCGAAATAATAGTTTTACACTTCAAAGAACCTGTTTGTACTAAAATATATTATAATAGCAATAACATTAACGTCATTTTTTACATGAATTAAAAACAAATTTCATATATTGTCGCCATTTTTGAGAAGCGAAAGTCCGCATTGTGAGTTTTAAACATACTTTTGTATTGTCAAAGTATTTGCAGAATACTTTTCACTTCTTATACGAAATCGTGACGAAGATTTTTGCCGCTTATGAAAAGACGGATTCTATTTAAATTATGTGAAAATTCTTAACCGGGTTTTTGTTAATTCGAAGATGGAAGCTACACGAAAGAAATAAATGCTTTTTGACTGTATTGGATGGATAGCAACACCATTCACATGAAAAGCTGTATTGACTGGTTCAGGAGATTCGCGTTATGACGAAAATATATGTATCTATACTAATATTATAAAAAGAAAAGATTTATTTGTTTGTAATGAATAAACTCAAAAACTACTGGACCGATTTTGAACATTCTTTCACTAATAGGAAGCTACATTACTCCGGAGTCCTGAGTGCTATAGGCTATTTTTTAACCCGGAAAAATATTTTTATCCCGGAAAAACTGTTTCACGTGGGCGGAGCCACGTGCAGAAGTCTAATATTCTATAAAACAGATCGCCATAATTCTATCTCTCGTATGACAAGTTCAGCTTTATTACTGCGTTATATAGAAACACGTCCGCAGCCCCCGCCTCGCTCCTAAATCCGTCCCAGTCAAGTCGCAATAAAATCTAGACTCCAGTTATTTCTGAGTGCACACATGTATCGTTAAATGTGTTTAGTGGCAGTTTGTCTAATAAGAAGCGCAGATTAGCCAGTTCTAAAAATACAACGGCTTCATACATTTATGTTGTATCCGTTCTATTGCGTACATGCACATTGATTGACTTGATATTGTACTAGTTCTACGGAATTTATATCCACCTAGTCTCATAACGAGTGCATTAAGTTTTCTACCATTAGTATGTATATTGGCTTTCAATGATGCGAATGGTTTTAATAGAACTAGACCGCCGTATCAGGGCGCGTGGAAAAATAGGAATTATTTTTGAGTGCGGAAATATTAAATGACAATTCGCTGCAAGTTAATACTCTTGTATTTATTAACGAAACTATTGTAGATTTTTGTACGTTATTTAATTAACCGAATAAAAATCTATCATACAAAGGTCGAGGTGATTATTTGCAATGCATCATCACTAAAAGATAATTCAAGATAGATAAAGCGTAAAACTGATTTAACAACACCTCTCTCATCAAAATATTGAATAATATTAGCAAACATCACCCACGCTGCAGGTTTGTCCGAAAAGCCTCGCGAAACCGGCTCCAAACGCGCTTTGCTTCAAACGTTTGATCAAACCAAACAATAAACATTTTTAAACAATACTTTATTAATTGATTTATCACTTTCCTCCTACGTCATGATTTGAGTCAAAGAATGAATGACAATATACAAATATGTCCTCATATAAACTCAATTAACAAATACAAATATAAATAAATTAAACAGCAATTCCAATTTAATTAATTCATCAATAACAAATAAAAGTGCAGGATAATTTTTATTTAATTAATTTATCGCAAATAAATTCAATTGAAATTGGAATGCAAATATCAAATGTAGCGCACGATTGTACGGTGTCGGGAACAAGTACCGCGCGTCAGACCGTCACAAGACAGATAATCCGAGACTCGAAGCCACCTACGTGCGTTTTCTCCGGAGAAGTGAGCCCGCAATAAAGCAACACGAACCAATATCGATTTGTCGCATTCAGCGGACGACGACACCTGATCCTATTTACATCTCCGTTACTTTATGCAGTCATAATTTATGCTACATTTTTTACGTAAAAATTTAAAGTGTCTCGTGAAATTACTATCTATAAATATAATAAAGCAGTAGAACCGGTGTCTGAACATTTAAAGAAATGTGATAAAAAAGAAAGGGGTGACTAAAGAAGAGCAATGGAACACAAATCAGCGATTTTTTAAATTCTTTTCTGTCTGTCTATCTGTCTGTTTGTTACTGCACATCTCCAAAACTACTCAACGGATTTCGATGAAATTTGGCACACGGGTATATCATGTCTAGGATTAACACATAGGCTACTTTTTATCCCGGGAAATATAAAGCAGGCCTTTTATCCCGAAAAACTTGTCACGCGGGCAGAGCCGCGAGCAAAAGCTAGTTATAAAATATGCGTGTTATCTAATAACTTATTTTTTTTTTTGGCTTTAGTTTCTTTTCACATTCTATTTTTTATAACTTTTTATGCTATAGCATAAGGAACGTCTGTATTCCAAACAATGAACACGAGCTTTTATCATTTGGTAGAGTTCATGTACTACTAGCGCCATCTAGCGTCGAGTAGGCGCACTATCCATTCTCGATTATTAAAATATCAAACTTGAAGATCTTAAATGTAATTTATTTGACATGGACATGAATGAATAATATAATTCGAAATAAAAAAATATTTACTTTGCTTTCAGCTAACATCATAGAAATAAAGCATTAATTTGACTATCACCAGTTCTACGAAACAACAACATATCACAGTCTATTGAAGGTTGTTTTTCGACATTTTCTATAGCTTATAGATACATAAATATATTCAGAATACAATGAAAATGCGGTACTCGTTAGCCATCGTTTTATTAAAGCGAAGCTCCTCAATATAATAATTTACCATCGCCAGTTAAAACACCTATCATTCAATATATTCCTATAAATGAATTACGGGACGAGCAAACTGCTCACCTGGTGATGAGTTACATATGAACACTAGCAACATCATCTTTTAAATCTCTAAGCTCTGCGTAACACTGCAGTGCATTTATCAGCCTAAGACAAAGGTGTTAACTCTCAAAATACATAATAACACTGGTTACAAGACCTTCAAACCGGAATACAATTCAATACACTTCGCTTTTTGACTACAAAAATAAACAATACACTAATCTCTTCCTACCCAATTTCGGCCATGGCGGCCAATCTCAACGGAGATCAGCCAGGTACGCCGGAGATATTATAGTGCACAAGTGTGTGTTACAGTGACACCTACTCAAAGTCCAAACGGAGTCTTGCAGACTATGCTAGAATGCTACCCAAAGGTGGATCCAGGGGGGAGTAATTGGGGTCATGACCCCCTGAGCTGGGTCTTAGTAACTACTGATATTTTTTATAATCGATTTGGAGTCTGTCCTGACTAGATCTCGACTATATGACACCCTTGGATTGAAAGCTGGATCCGCCCTTGATGCTATCTATTAAGTATACAATTTTACGCGTTTTATAAAGTTCTCTACCAGTGAACACAAGTAGGTACAAACGAACCCGCGACGGTTGCATTGTTAACACGCGCAGCGCCATAGAAGCTGCGTGACCATAACTTTCTTACGAATCGATTTCGTAAGATAATCTTATAATAATACTATAAAAAACTATTGTTTCAATCATTTCTCTAGTGATAACTTTCAATTTCGCGCGGTTGCGAATTTGCAATTTCACTATAATCGTTTTATTTGTTGATATTGTTTGAAATAATAAATTAACATTGGTTTATATTTTCATTTACGGAGTCTAGGTAAATACCGCCTATTTGCTATATTTATCACCAAGCCAGAGTGTAATGGCCAGCGTGGTGGACTAAGGCCTAACCCCTCTCAGTAGTAAAAGAGGCCCGTGCTCAGCAGTGGGCAGTATATAATACATGGATGATTGCATTGCATTGCATTGCAGAGTGCAATTGTTTTTAGCACGTATTTTTTTTAATTTTTATAGCATAGAATGACGAGACGAGCATGCCGTTCGCCTGATGGTGGCGATACGACCACCCATAAACAGTAGCAACACCATCCAGCAACTTGTCTTACAAAGTACTGTGTGGCATTCCACTGCGCTCGTCATCCGGAGACATAAGATGTTAAGTCTCGTTATGTGGTACCCACCCAGACGGCCTCTTACATAATGAGAGACCTACCACCAGTATTAGAGGTAATACATGCTAAATCAGTGTGTTTGTGCCATTAGTTTAAATAAAGTTTTGGGCAGGTAGTCACATCGAAATATAAACGAATTATGCATAACTGCCGAAAAAAATGTTCATGTAACATTAAAATTACCGTTTTGCGTAGTTGTTAATGTGCAGTCGTACATTTTATGACGATATTGTATGTCGGTACTTTTTGTCAATTGTAAAACGGCAAAACCTCAGTCCATGACCAAAGTCGGTACGTTATCACGGTTTCTCCGGTATTGTGGGTTTTTCTTGAATTCTGAGCGTTTACTGTCATCTACGTAATGAAATTCTTAAATCTGACTGGCGGATAACATATTTACATCAGCGCTCTAGAAGTCTAAAACTTGGCACACAAGTATTTAATGCATATCGCAGGTATTGGAATGGATTCCATATGCACACGGTTAACAGAAATTACGTCCCATAATTACGTTCCCTAAATTATATATTCAGCGACGTAGCATAGCAGTGGTTTTAAAACCCCAAGTTTTAAAACCACGTGGATACCAGCATGCCGACCATCAGGCATTTCATGCAAATGACCAGCAAACGCTACTTCGATCGGGCAATAAATCACCCAAATACGTTAGTCCGCAAAGCGTCAATATACACTCCATTCGACCGCGCCAAATGGAGACGGCCGCGTTCAGTCCTAACCGATCCAGAGGACGATATCACTCTGGCCATTCGCAGGAAGAACGAGTTCCTAAAACTCCTACACTCCACACGACCGCAGTTCCGTCCTCGCCGCCGAGGACCTCGCCGCGTTCGTAACCCGTTAGTGGGTTGCCCTCAGCATGGTTACTTAAATCAAAGGTTGCGAGCGCCTAAAGCGTTCACCCGAAAGTCCGGTGTGGCCAGAAAAGCCGACTCGCGTCAGGCTACTGGCCGGTAGGACCATTTAAAAAAAAAAGTTTTTGAAAACTATTTCCTTTCTAAGCTTGTTTAACTGTGATTTGTAATTGTATGTTTATTGCAGTGTTCGGCATCGACTCGCCACTGGGGCTGTTCCCGCCCGGCATGGAGCACAAGATGTACCCGCTGATGGACGTGGAACACCGCGCGCCGCCGCTCGACGCACAGCTATTCACCAACGTTAAAAAGAAATGTGAGTCCACCTCTGTAGTATTAGAACCCAGGTACAAATTTCATCTTAGAATATATCCACCCGGATAGCGAGCACCGTACAAAGTGTAAAGCCGCTGTAGTGGCCTACATGAGTGTGTTGCGTTTCGGATCAGCCTGTGTATATCCGGTCAAACAGGCCGGCATAATTGTGTGGACCGGTTAAGGACAATCATCTCCTTAGTCGACACTCTACCTGGACTCTTCTCCACCTATCCAGGTGCAGAGCCGTTTGCCGACAAATATATAAAAACAATATTCCATAAAAAAATTTGATTGATCATAATAAGTATAACCTAAAAACTTTCATGATGTATGGGATTTGCACTTGGGCTCTATATTAAGAGAACGATGTCATGTTTTTTAACCGACTTCTTTATTTACAATAAAGAATGATGAATCGAGCGAGTTACTCGCCTTATGGTAGGTGACACGACTACCCATAAACAGTAGTAACTCCACCCAAACTTCAAATTACAGAACTGTAAAACAATTAATTCAAACATTAAACAATTAATTGTCTTGTACAGTGTACATCTCAACTGCCCTTTATCTTCCTTTCCTTGTCTTCATGCTACGGTTGTCTGTAAGAAATTGCCTCGAGTGATAAGACCGCCAATTGTACTTTATTTCTAGTGGATATACTGTATTTTATTTATTTATTTTTATTTTACCGTATTTTTCTAATGTACGTGTACAATAAAGTATTATAAATAAATAAAAAAATTACTTTGTACTGCGTAGTATTTCACTGCGCTCATCACTTGAGACATAAGATATCAAGTCTCATAATGTCCGGTAATTTAATTGGCTAGAGTGTCCTTCAAATCCGAACAAAACAGGGCCACACAGTGTTGCTGAGCGGTAAATAGACATTGCAGTGGTACGTACTCTCATACGAGACTTAACGTATAATAGAGTTCATACCCCTATAACCGGAGAACCGAAACGCAAATTTCATATAATAATGTATTGAACGAGAACTTGGATTCGTTAATGAAGGAGAGATGCACTTAATGTATTTTAAATTTTGTGTACTTAATGAAAAATTACCCAAATATAATATTGAGCTCACGAGTCTCGAAGAAATGTCAGATACAAGTGCAAAGGCAACTGCACAATCACATTGCGAATACAGAGTGTATACCAAATGATATTTCCGTCCCTTCATAGGGGAGAAAAACCCTACTTCCATATCAGGCATAATTCCAATTCCAGGCAAATTCAGAACAGACCTTGTGTATTAAAATCTCAACAATGCCGCACAATATCCATTTGCTTGGTCTACATATAGAACTCAGTTTTAAAGGAGTCTGAAAACACTGTCACTAGATTATTATTCGACTTTTTCCATAACCATGACAGCTTCTACCAAATCCTATACATATTCAAATAACTTTGTCACTATAACCACCCTCAAAGTCCAAGAGAAGGACGTTTAGTGACGTCACGCTAGTGTAAGTATTATCAAGTAGTATTCAGTATTCCGTGGTATTATCTTCACCGGCTCTATACGGATAATTTCCGCGAAGGTCGCATTTACATTCCATACATTATATTAAACAAATTTCAGCATGTTTTGCTTTTGTTTCTTGGTATTCGTTTCCTTTATTTTCAAAAACTATATTTATGACACAAAATAAAGGACATTAAAATTTTAACTCTCTGATGAATGCATAACATGCGACACGGGTCTTCGCCAAAATTCCTTTTCCACCGTAAACAGAATGAAAATCTTTGTCAAACCCTATAATTTGTAACGAGTGCCTAATTCGATTTAAACATGCGAAACTTCACTATTTTCATATAAAAGAATTTTGGAGCTCATACTGATTGGAACACCGAATATCTCAAAGCAAAACTCGGAATACAATTTATTGGCTATTAGCAAACAAATGGTAAACTTTTGCAAAGTTTCGCTAAACACTAAAACTAACAAGACTACTAAACCACTTCCAGTTAAATCAAAGTGAATCAAACTCGAACAATAAACAAGTAGCGCGATAACGGAGCGGGTATAATGCATGTTGAGGCGCGCTCTGTGTCCGCCGCGCCGGCCGCGTCCCGAGCGTCGAGCCCGGCTCCCGGCATACATCTCGCACGGCGCGCGAGCGCTGCGCTAATGTTAAACGCCCATTGTTTCCGACGCAAATGTTTATTAAGACGATCAGATAGCGTATCTCATAGGGGAACAGACGGCGAGTCTAACGTATGCTTTGAATGCGCTCGGCTCTGTGGCCGCTTCAGCGCGCTGTCGGCGCGAGCCAGCGCTCTCGTCTATCGTCTCTCGTCTCGACACACAATAGTCGTCGATCGATTAGCGCCCATCGCTCCGTGCTGCAGACACATGTTCGCCGCCCGCCGCTCTCGTCAAACGCTAACGAGCTACAAATGGAAAGCATCCTTTTTATTTCCCGTCCCGCGCGCCCCTCGCGTGACCCGTGACTGCTGTTAAAAGAAAAACTAATTTCCATATTAAAATATCATTGCTCCGGCAATGCGGCCGCATCGGCCAAAATTATCTGATCGGTTTCGAGTTAACGTGCCCCGTCCAAATTATAAAAGTATAAAGTGAGCGGAGGCGAGGCGACGTCGCGAGCGCGGCGCATGCATGTGCGCGTTCTTTTTGACAAACGGCCCGTAATAGTCGCGTGCTCGCTACGAATTAATGACGAATCGCCGCCGACGAAATGTCGCCGCAACCCGCTCATTTCGTCGTGTGTCGGTACAGAGTTATTGCCGAAACACGGTTATTAGATAGTGGTGCATTCGCGTAATGCGGCCGCGCGCGGCGCACGGCACACGGCACATGTCGTGCCGCCCGGCGCCGCCTCGCCTGCACCGCCTCGCTCGTAAATCACAAAACTCCGTTGTTTTCTAACGTAATTAGTCGGCTTAACGTTTCAGTTTAGCAGACACGAAACACTTTGACTTGGAGTTTACTAAAACGTAACCTTTTGGTTCTACAGGGAGACCGAAAGGTCAACACAGCGCGCCGCGCGGCGGTCCACCTCGATCATGGACGAACGCCGAGCTGACGGAGGCGCTCCAACACGTGTGGAATAAGAAGATGACCACCAGCCAGGCGTCACGGATATTTGGCATCCCGTACAACTCGCTGCTCATGTACGTGCGAGGCAAGTACGGCAAGAGCCTCAAGCTGGAACAACTGAGGAAGGACTGCATCGGCGCGCCGCTCGACGTGCTCAACCTCAACTCCGGCAACAACAACAACAACCACCCCGCAAGCAAACACCACGATAAGGAGGACCACCAGAACGCGAGCCAAAGACCGGCCAGCTCCGAGCCGGACATCCCTTCGAACCCGATGTTCAACCCGTTCCAGCAAGGGTTCTACCCGGAGTTCCCGCCTGGCTTCCCAATGCCGCTCAACATGCTGCACCTGCTCCCGCCCAACGATAAGGCGCGGGAGCTGTACCAGTCGATGCCGATGGCGCTGGATGCGCTGTCGGGCGTCACCAAGGAGGAGGACTGCAAGAGCGACCGCTCCAAGGAGAACTCTGCTGACGAGGAGGGCGAGTACCGCGCGCCGACGCACGCGCACGCGCCGCTGCCGCCACACGCGCCGCACCCGCCGCACCCGCCCGACGCCCGCGCGCTGCTGCACCACAACGGACAGGACTAACCGCCACACGCACACACACACTACCACATACACGGAGGACGACTCGCCAGCGTTGTCCCTATCGCCCACTATGGAATACTAAAACTGGAATTTAATCTGTGTATTTCGTAGAGATCTCAACTATCAATAATTATTATCCTATATTTATTTGTATATTAGGACACCGCAATGTACAGCTAATATGTTATATTATGAATTCGATTAGAATTTTTCACATGAAATACACCAAATAAATTTCAGTTTTACGAACATGAATCATATTTTTCGAAGGTATGTGTAACACCTCCGTAGCCTGTCTCGGGCGACGTCCACGTAAAAGAATATTAGTTAAATTTATATTTGAAGAGATGTGTTAATATTGTAAATGTATAATAAAATCGCGTATTTAAGTGATAGGCGATAATTTATTCTGATGGAGTGCAATAAGTATGAACGATGTTGTGATTGTTACGAGTTAAGGTTATTCCGTATTCTGTAGTATTGTTTACATTCCGTGGCACATTCCACCACTTTATACTTGTCTAGATATTTTTGAAGCCTGACCAGAGACTAAAAACACCATGACTTACTTAACAGATTGGGTCGCGCAAAAACACCGAGCTGACACTCCGCAAACAGTTTACACAAAGATATTGAAAATGGTAAGTGCGGTGTTCATACAAAATGCAGTAACCAATAATCGCTCGACTGTCAAGTGTCAACTTCTCGTGGCCGATCCAGTAAAAAATATAAATGGCATATCCGCACAGATAAAAAATAAGCATAAGATATATTTTTTAATTTATGGTAAGGCGACATCCAATGTGTTTTTTACAATTTATATTAATTTAAACACTCCTGTTTTGTGTTAAAGTGACTGTAGATATAAAGTGTTATTATATGTGCGAAACTTCTGAATCTCACCAAAGTTTGTAAAATATTTCGTAATAATAGTTATTATATTCGATGATAAACAATTTTTAAATGTAAATAATTAATGATAAATGGAATAAATTGAATTAACCATTAAATTAATGAGACATTAAGTGTCTAAAATGGTATATAGTAGTGTATTTGTAATTGTTGTAGTTGTTAGTTACTTGAGCAGGCGCGTAGCCGTGGGTTCTGACGGGGGTCTAAATTAATCTTATTCACCTTGCATGTCTCTTTACGACCATTATTTTATCATGTTCAGAGCACACAGGTCCGTTAACCTCCTTTACTACGTGCCTGTTTGTGAATACAGTATGTTCTCGCGGGGGACGCAGAGTCGCCACTGGGGGGTCCGCGACGCACTCGTCACACAACTCTAAACTTGTATACTTCGATGTAATAAAACCATTTAACACAACATAGTATAAGTGTAGGCCGAATGTATCGTTAATGTCTTGCCAAGTTGATTTTTTCGCGAAAGCGTACGTTCTCTGTTAGTTCAAATAATTTATCATCCTTGGGGATTGATGGGAGGATAAACCTTCGTGTGAAAATTAAAGGTGTAAAATAAAATACGTAATGGTCGATTTACTAAGTCGCATTTGGGTAGGTAAATAATATTCATATAAAAAGGTGAATAAAAAATATGTCGATTGAAATTGACGCTCGATCCACAAAGTAGTCAGTTTTTTCCTAACCTCATCCTTTTTTATTTCATCATTTTTCGTAATCACAAAATGACAGTGCGCGCCAGGAATAGACAAATAAAGTATCTGCACTCAATGTTCAAATAAAAAGGAGCTTTCAAGATTTTAGTGAATAATGAAAGTTAGTATAATGAAGAGGTTCAACCCAAACCTGGCTTTAGATAATTGTATACTATTACATAATTAGGTGTAACAGTACGTTAACGCCAACGTCGCGTGGCGGTTTTGACAATCTGACATTATTCTGTCAAACACGTTATAAACTTGGCGGTTAGAAGTAACTGTCAAAACCGCCACCCTACACGGGAGTTTGTTTAGATAGATACCGAGTCGTAACTGATGTACATACAAATTTATTTGTATAAAATAATTTTATAGCTACGTTGATAATTAACGTTTCCTTTATGCGACATACATTTCCAAATGTGACTGTTTTGTTAGGTTATTGTACACGACGTTCTATTTCCACGTACTCAATTTGATGTTACGCCGACAGTAGTTTCCGTGAATGAATCATTGATTTATTGAATTAATTTGTTTGAGAGGCAATGATCCGATCGCCGACCTTGCATCCCAGCTACAGTTCATTCATCTACAATCTATATTAATATGAGTAATATTCAATGACGGCCATAATATACCTTACGTCCGATATAAAAAAAATCACAAAAATACTTAATTAGTTCAAAATTAAATGAAATTATTTTACTAATGTTGTAGGTAAAATCATTATAAAACATTTGAATAACATTATTGTCCACACTAAGGAAAACCGAAATAAATAGAAACAACTGTTCCTTCCAGGAATTAGTCAGAAATTCTAAATAAATCCGAATGTTTGTCTCATTACTGGATACCAATATAATAAATGTTTTATTGATAATTCGACACCGTTAAAAAGTAATGAGACAAAAAAGTATTCATATCCTTTGGCCATATAGAATCTTAATTTAAAAAACGAGGTCGGTGATACGGAAATGTCACACAATTAATTAAAACTGCAAAACTTAACAGAAGACTGAGCACTACTTACGAGTCTATTTTATAAAACTTATTGTACATTAACAGTAATCAGTAATCACAGTATCAGTACTATCAGGCGACAGAATCACATCGTAGTACACGGTAGGCACATCATATAACAATATTATCATTACAGGGATTTTTATATATAAAAAACTAATTACATTCTATTGAATATTTAATATTTTAACAGATTTTATATTGCTTTTAGTGATTCCTTTACGCTTCACCACACGAACAAGTTTTTTTATGCACTTGTGTCTGCGACTTTACATTTTTCACGTTGGATATGAAATAAGTTCATGTGAATAAGTCCGTATGAAACGTAAATACATGTGCCAAAAGAATAATAATGAAATTATAAAGTGCACTATATGAACTAAATATTTGGTGTTTTAGTCGTTCCTAACATTGATTCGCAATTAATTCCATTAAATAGCTCAACAAAATACATTCCATTTTAAGAGGCCGTATACGAAATTTCAACTATTTCAGTCAACTTTTCATCGTGATTATTCAAAAATATATAATCACGATGAAAAGTTGACTGAAATAGTTGCAATTTCGTATACGGCCTCTTTAAGAAACTGTTAAAACGCATTATTGATTTATAGATAATAAGCAACTGAAGTTAAATAACGTCGGGAACGACTAAAATACTCCAGCATTCGTTTCGTATTTTATTTGACTTTTATATTTGTGTTGTGATCATAGATTGTGGTGTCGGATATTTTTTTTACCTAATTCGTACAAATTGAAGCAGTATTAGAGTGATTTTGTTAAAGTTTTAATTGAGACGTTTTTAATTAAGTTTTGTTATTTGTTAATAATGTAAAATGAACGAAGAAATTATATGATAGTGTTTTAATGGGTTCCTTGTGAAAAGGATCTCGCTATTGCGCGTTGTCGGTACAGTTCCGTGGCACTTTGTTTCAATTACTTTGTCAGTTCAAGTTCCGAGCGATATTCGAATGAACTAAAGACTAGACGCCACCGCGTTCCAGTGGTTCTTTGGAAGCTACATTCATTTGAGTATAGAATACACAAGAGAAACACATCAGGAGCCAAATGTAAAAGCGTAAAGAATAATAATAATATATTGTAATAAATCGAGTACTTACGTTTAGTTGATAGTATATACATGTGATTTGTAATGATTTAGTAAATTTTTGAAATATTTAGTTCCTTCATTTTGTTACTTATATTTATATTACGATGTAATGCGATGGTTTAGCTCTTAGATAAATTGTTCACTCTGATGAAGAGTATAACTAATTATAAGTTGTGTAATTTAATTTGTTGTATTTTTCCTTAATATAATAATGACAAATTAAATGATATCGTTACATTAGGATGTAAAAAAGATTATCTATTTGATCTTAAAATAATACGACAAAAATATTTATGTTCTAGTATCATTCTATCGTGTAATTCAAATTGAAATGATGGAGTGATGTAGTGAAATTCGTCTACGGTCACCAACGTAAAGTGTAAAAATATAAAAAATATCAAATAACACGTTGCTGTTTCATTCACTCACTAGCAAATCCTACATCCCTAAAGAAGTTACCAACAGTTCAGTGAATTATACAAGACACCGGAATGAGACCCAAAATACGAAGGATTTTTGAGATGAGGTATGATTTACAAATCTCTAATTAATTAGCTATACTAATATTATAAAGTGGAAAGATTTGATTCTTTGTTAGCATTGATGATTGAAACACTGATTTGAAAAAATCTTTCACCAATATAAAGCTACATTATCAGCGAGTAACATAGGCTACTTTTTATCCCGGGAAAATACAAAGCGGGACTTTTATCCCGGAAAAACTCACTCACGCGGGCGGAGCCGCGAGCAGAAGTAGTGTACTGTACAAGTAATGTGGGTAGTTGTTAATATCAATATGGGACCAAAATGAAGAGAGGATAGATATTCGTTTATTAACTAGTAAATACACACGAGAAATGTGGGTAGTCGTATTTCTTTCATACTACGCGAGCCTAGGGCGGTAGCCAAGATATCTTTCTAATAAAGTTATGTATGAGAATGTCCTATCTATAATACAATAGCAACTGGACATAATGAGACTTAACATCTTATGTCTCTGGATGACGAGCGCAGCGGAATGCCACACAGTAGGTACTTTGTAAGTCAAGGTGCTGGATGGTGTTGCTACTGTTTATGGGTGGTCGTATCGCTTACCAACAGGCGAACAGCATGCTAGTCTCGTCATTCAATGCAATAAAAAAAAATGAGACAAATCAGGGTATATATTTTGTAACGGTCCGTTATCATGCGAAACCCGTACGACGCGCCAAGCCAGCCACCTTAGCAATGACCGCTACACTAGCCCAGCCACGCAGTGTTGCCGTTTGACGAAAAAAAAAAGCACTAGACTCTTTCAAAAACGCACTAAATCTTGGGAAAATCTGGCTAAATAGCGCTAAACAATTTTTTACTTTATTTTTCGTGGGGGCGGGTGCTAGCGTGAGCAGTGTAAATCACTAGACCCATATAAATATAAAAAAAGCGCTAAATCCGTTTCGAAAATTTTAGCGCGTACTTATCACCTAAAAAGCGCTAAAGACCCTTAAAAAGCACTACATCTAGCGCGAAAAGCGCTAAAACGGCAACACTACAGCCAACCCAAGCCAAGCCGAGCTCCGCGCAGCCAAGCCCAGCTCTGCTCGCCAAGCAAGTCAGCCTAATAATCACTGCAAGGGGCGGTATCATTTTTACCACTTCCTGTGATCCAGGTGGGAACTGGAAAATGCCTATAAATACCCTGCGCAACTCAGCTCAAGAGCTATCAGTGTTGTAAATTAAGTTAAGTTGGAACTCTGCCTAATTGTAAAGATAACGGTGATTTTACAATTAAATAATTGTTTCTGTTAAGCGTGTCTTTATTTTTGCTGTTTAAATTTAATTATATTTCTGGATCACACTGTACAAGAAACGGGGTTCGTTAGTAGTATCTTCTTTCATATTATTTGAGCCAGGTTATTCGTTGTTTCGGTAGATAGAGTACCAGGATAGCATAAAATTGTAAGTTATGGCAGACACCTTGGGTGGTGTTCGGTAGTTATCGTTGTTACCTAATAAAAAATAAACCTTAAATACATGCCGATATATTATGAATAGTCACTGGTGGTAGGTATCTCATTATGTAAGAGTCCGTCTGGGTGGGTACCACCGCAATGTCTATTTCTACCGCCAAGCATCAGTGTGCATGCACTGTTGTGTTTCGGTTTGAAAGACATTGTAGCCAGTATAACTACTGGACATAATGAGACTTAACATCTTGTCTCAGGATGACGAGCGCAGTGGAATGCCACACAGTACTTTGTAACTCAAGGTGCTGGATGGTGTTACTTCTGTTTATGGGTGGTCGTATAACTTACCATCAGGCGAACGGCATGCTAGTCTCGTCATTCAATGCAATAAAAAAAAAAAAAAAATTGCCATTTTGAAAACCATATATTATCTGTATTTTCTCATTATTTTTACTTTCTACTTACATTGTGCAGTTAGATTCATAAGGACTTTTAAAAAATAGCATGTTAACATGAACTCAAACCTTTATTCTCGTAAGGCACATTTAGTGCACAATAACGCAGCTAAACTCTTACAACCTTATTCATAAACACTTTATAAACCTATTTTAGTTATAGAATGTTTTGTCTTCTTCGTTCAAACTCAATTCAAAATTCGTTCCAAAAAAACAAAGCATTCGATAACTAAAATAGGTTTATGAACTGTTTATGAATAAGGCAGTTAAAATAGGAGAAAAAATAAAACCACAGACTAATATCACATGTAATCATACCCTTTTATTTTCAGTTTTAATAATAATTGTAATTTTATAAATATAAAATTATAGACTAATTTATACGGTGGATATCGTGAGCGTTCAGTCACACTTCTGTGTTGAGCAAATGCAAGCATAGATTATAGAGTACGGAGGCTGGATTTGATATGGCGACAGACATCAAAATAGTTAGTACCTATTTAAATAGATCTGTTTATAAACAAAAAGACGTACAGTCAGCTTCAAATGAATATATACGTTACCAGGAAGACATTAGATATTTGTAATACATATGTATTTGGTAGTTATCCGCGTATACATTATTTGAGGCTGACTGTACTATGTATAATAAAGTAAGCTATAACTTGTTCGATTTTAATTAATTAATTTTACTTGTTTAACTTTTATCTGTTTGTACTTTCATTGCTTTGTAGTTAATTGGTAACTTCCGACAACAGATTTAGAAACGAAAAAATAATTATAGATTTAATAATATTGTAAATTTTCACCTTCTGGGAAACTTTTTACAAACAAAAAATAAGCATATATCGGACTAAAATTACTAATCAGTTATTACATATTTATCTACTTAATCATAGTTAATACTAAACATTATTAATAATACACTGTGAACATAGGTGACTTTCAAATTAAAACAGATGTTGACTATTAGAATAATTCCAGATGAATTAAGAATAAATTCCATATGTTATGTTATATTTGGATGCTCGTCTTTTGAGCCAGTAAATTATTCAGCACTAAGATGTGATGTTTTTGTAATCCAATAATATTGCATTATGGGTCTACCACCACCATACCAGCCCTGTATAATATACTGCCCACTGCTGAGCACGGGCCTCCTCTACAACTGAGAGGGTTTAGGCCTTAGTCCACCACGCTGGCCTAGTGCGGGTTGGCAGACTTCACATACCTTCGAAATTCCTATAGAGAACTTCTCAGATATGCAGGTTTCCTCACGATGTTTTCCTTCATCGTTAAAGCGAGCGATAATTCACAAAGAATACACACATAACTTTTAGAAAAGTCAGAGGTGTATGCCCTTGGGTTTTGAACCTGCGGACATTCGTCTCGGCAGTCCGTTCCGCTCCCAACTAGGCTATCGCTTATTATGGGTCCGGACTAGGCAAATGACTTGGATATACATACATCTTTTTATTCTCTTTTTCTTCACGGCTAAGCCGATTTTGATGAAGTTTCGTATAGAGTAACCTCCTACTCCAAGAAAGGACTTAAGCTAATTTTTATGCCACAAACCGAATTCCGAGCGGAGGAAGCCGCAAGCGAAAGCTAGTTTAATTACGAGATCTCTATCACCAATCAAATCCAACCTATTTATGGAACCGAATTGTGCTTTACTTATAGGGATTCTGTTACACAGGACAGCTTTATTAACATGGTTTCACATACTTAGCCTAGCGTTACAAATTCGAACGTTTAACTTTACAAGATGCGTCTACGCACAGTCAACTAGTATTTACAACTGTATCGTTTCGCAACTATTTTGGTATGTTCAAAATATTATACAAGCCTCCTTGGAATTGGGTATGAAACGTACACGAGCATCCGTGTTGCTTCTGATTGGTCGAGAGACGAACATGTGACTCACATGTCGACGTCTCGACCAATCATATTCAAACGACACGAACGTTCGTGCCACATTTTAGGGGAGTCGGTTGAAAGTACAGTCCACATAATATTGTCAAGTTTTGAGAGACGTTATGTCACTAAGTACATGGAAACTGGGAACATGACACTTCGAAGCCAGTATGGACATAATGAGACTTAACAGCTTATGTCTCAGGATGACGAGCGCAGTGGAATGCGACACAGTACTTTGTAACTCAAGGTGCTGGATGGTGTTGCTACTGTTTATGGGTGGTCGTATCGCTTACCATCAGGCGAACGGCAGGCTCGTCTCGTCA
The DNA here is from genome assembly GCA_947568825.1 of Sphinx pinastri. Classification (NCBI taxonomy): domain Eukaryota; kingdom Metazoa; phylum Arthropoda; class Insecta; order Lepidoptera; family Sphingidae; genus Sphinx; species Sphinx pinastri. Next base: position 12,659,010 of record OX387631.1, on the reverse strand, counting down.
TTCGATGCAATAAAAAAAATGTACGGGATGTTTCTCGTGTGTTTAATAAACACTAGTATATTATATACCAATTCTAACAACGTCTTAAGGAATCAATCTTAAACTAGACCTACTTACGCAAAAGGGAGCCAACCCACACAAAAATATTTCCTACACGTTGATGTTTAAACTAAAATATCTTTGTTTTACAACTTGTTAGTTGATATTAAAATGTTTGGCATTTTATAAAGTAACAACTGAGATATTTGAACAATTAACTCTATATGAAAATAATAAACCTGCTATTGATTGTGATCATTTTTTTATGGCCAAGTCAAATTTTATAGGCTTGTGGCCTGGTTCCCGTTTGCGTAAGTATGTCCAATTGTTAATCGTCAGAACTATTTTGTTGACGGTACCATATTATAAATAATAGTGCATGACTGTGACGTGTAGACGTAAATAATAATTCTTAGTGGGATTGAGGTAACTGTTTTTTGTATGATATAATTTCCTATTTAATTCATAAATATCACACTGTTTTGTATAGTAGTACAGAGAATTTACTGCATCTATTTTGCACACCTTACTTATGATTATGTGGTGAAATTTAATTTTTATATTATGAAAATAAGTAGTAAACTAAATTTAAAAATTTGTTGACACTTTTTTTTTTTTTATAATGGCATTTGTGTTCACATTTTGCCAATGTCAAGTTTGGTTTGTCTATTTTATTATCTGTAGTATGTCGCATAGATTAAGTAATACTACGTGTATGTCGAAATAAAGCAGTGGCTACCTTACCAAGACTTTATCGAGGAGTATTGGCGGCAACAGAAAAAACACTTGATTAGCACAATTATTTCAATTCACTTCATTTGAGCTCTTTAATAGAACTATATTGGATAATATACCACCATAATTATGCAATATAACACTAAATATCACCGAAATAATGAATTAAAACAAGAGCACCTCATGACACTTCCAAGTTTCCGCCAAAACTCCTGTTGACACTTTATCCGTCTTTCTTTACACTAAGAAACACAATTACAAATATAAATTAAATAAATAAATAAACAATTCTGTCATTTGAGTGTTTGTTACAAAAAGAATGCTTTTCATCGAAAAATAAAGCATAACAATACTTTATTTCCTTATTAGATGCCAATAAATTTCCTGTACACTTTAATTCACATTTCTATAACCGATTTACACATTTGTTCGGAGTTACATTTAAGTACGTAATTATTTCAGAACTTTAAAACGAACCGTAAAAGTCGCGTATCAATAACACGACAGACAGTCTGTTATTTGTTATAAATATACTTTCTATTCTGAGGTAATTTTTCTATTTTACTTGTAGGTTATCTTTTCAGATTGTTTCAGTACAAAACAATGACCTATCTTTTGGTACAATCAGCTCTTGCCCAATAATCCAAAGCAGTTACTATATTACAAGAATTGAGATTTTTCCAATGTCGAATACGCAAGACATAGAAAGTATATCAATATTACTGAACGAACATTTCACATTGTCTTATAATACAAGTGGCAGCAGATAAGAACACCAATACATACACGTCAAATTTAAATCTAATTTCAATATGCTTAAATTTCAAAATCGTTTGTAATTATCACCATAAATCAATAAATACGCTCACGTAGGCAGTGCGATTTGTCTATTACAGTAAAACATTCATTCGCAATAATTCAAATCGATTATTGAAAAGTCCATTCGGACTAATCGCTAATCTAGTATCGATACGTGTAGTTAGTCCCTAAATAAATTTTGAATACTAAACGTCATACAATAACAATAATTTATTAAATAAAATTACCTATGTTAGTATAACCCTACATCTAACGTAAGCAGAACATTATAAGCTTATTTGGTACGTTTATTCAAAAAACATTTTTGTTAATGAAAAAAAAATAATCAGTGCAAATTTTCACGCCTAAAAAGCCAAATTGTATTTAAATTTCGAAGTTGCCAACATTAAAATTATTTATTTATAAACAGGTAACACTGGGAGAGAAATGTAACACCTAATGAAGAAACACGGTCGAAATGTCTTCCGCGTCAAAGTATACTTCTATTTACAATCTTTCTTTCTCCATGTACGTTCATATCACAGACCAGTGGGCAATTTATTAAACAGCTTAAACCTAACATATATTTGAAATCGTGCGCCGCTGACATTTCAAGATAAAGTTCTTAACAACTTTATATTAATTTATATTAAATGTTGTCAAAGTTCGCGACTACTGCAATTTCATAATCGATTCTTAATCCTATGTGTATCGATATCAGAAATGGAATTATCGATTCGAAACAATATTATTTCTTGTGTCACAATTGTTGAACTCGTAAATGGCTAGAATAAACTTACGAAATAGTTCTTTTACATCTATTTAACTTGTGTTTATTATTTTATTGGAATATTTTTTAAACACTAGTAATGTGTATAGCGGAACATACACACGGCTCGAGAGGTAAGACAGAGTAAGAGAGAGACAGCACTACTTTGGTCCCAGGAGGAAATTATTACAATATCTAATGTGCATTGTGCGTTGTGCGTTTTTCTTGTGACGGACGTAGCAGTGAACATATTCATGAAGACAAATCCAATAATTTTTCAACATTCGTCCCATTATCGAATAAGCTGTTGATATCTAGAACGAGTTTTAAGCAAAAAATCTCGTCTAAATATACAGGCAGCAGAATTCACATTCGATGCATCATTAGTACTTATCGATTATTTAAACAAGAACGAATGAATGATAATTACAGTTTCCAATACAGTTTCCTTATATGTTATTTAAATATATCGATTATCGTCACTATTTCTGAACATTGAAATCGATTTTATTATACTTTATGTATCATCATCGATTTATCTAAAAACGTCAGCAGCATTCAGAATAATTGTACATCGGTTTACATCACAAACAATTTGGCTCATTAGGAATGGTAAACGTTTCAATGTCGTAAAAATGTTTTTAGTTACAATTTACAACCGTAACGACAGCGATTCGAAGGTAACCGGACGATGTGCGGGAATGAACCGGCGAAATTTCAAAAAATGGGGCACTGTGATTTTTTTTAAAACCATTATCGAGATAACAATTCCAGGATTTATTCGCAGCCAATGTAATAAAGAGTAACACTTACGTAATTCAAAGTGGCCTTTTTAGTTTTACTTTATTAATCGTCTTAAATATAATCCGAATGATAATAAAGACTTCCGATAAATTGATCCGAGATATTCTATAATTCATTACCGCACACTCACGTCCATTTGAGCCTAACTAAAATAAATAAATGATATGATCCTAAACGTGCATCTACATTAGCGAACGCACAATATTAATTATTCAGCGGTCATGAGGCACGTTACACACGTGTGCAGTTGCAGTAAATGCACATACCGCGCGTTCGCCAATCTAGACCGACCCTAATAGTCCAAACAAGTAATTTTCGATACTAAAATCATTCAAATTACTGCAGCACACAGACATATACGAGGAATGCTTCATTCCATAAATATCGATACCCTATAGTTGGCGTGCTGTCGACAATTTTCTGTCACACACAAAATTCAAAAAACTGTAAATGTAATTTCTCGATAATAATTAGAAGATCAGTAGGTCGGACTAGGCTTTAGTTATCGATGCCGCGTGCCGGAGTAAGAGGCATTTATTTAACACGATTTCGTAAATATATTACGACTCAAAATTTGAACTACACCAAACATACAATGTCTTTTTCAGTGACAAAAATCTTATTACTCCAAAGTGACGAATCACATGGATCCAAAAAGCAATAAAATTTTATTTCAGCTGACCAGCAGTAAGTATCAATTTCGGAAAGACAAATTTATTAATACATCTTTTAACCAACAATTTTACAATTAAGATTCTAATTCTCCCCATAAACTTCTAAGCATTTTATCGAACTATTTCACTACAATAAGTTACAATCAACATTCATCTAACAATCGATAACGCAATCATCGATATCGTAATTCAAACGGCCTAAAATCTATGTAAACACACAACCTCGTAATCGTACACGTGAAATCGATATCGATTATAATCGATACTCAAAAATCGACCAGAAAATCATCGACAACAGCCAATCTAGATTCTAATTCACTTTTTAGCTAGATGTAAGTACCTGTTGACCACGGTGTTAAGTTCTTGGGGCAGTTTGGAGCGGTCGTACTTGTGCGAGTAACTGCGAACGATTTTCGTTAGCTGCGTGTGTAAGTCGAGTAGGGCAGTGAGACCGATGCTCCTTAGAGCCTTCGCGTTCTTATATACAATGTTGTCTAACTCAGTCTTGTTTATCAGTACTTTGTCTGCTTCTGCAATAAAAAAAATTAATTTAATTGTCAATTCCCGCAACGATAGTTTATTATAGAAAAAATAAATTTATTGTAATGCTACCACTCCATTTTGCTCCCTTTAGTATTACATTATAAAAGGTATTTTTAAATTACTGTAACACTTAAACTTTAAATTAATAGTGTCCAAATTGAAAATATAACACATTTCGAGACCTACCTCCGCTGGAAGTGTCATGTCCCGAATTACGTTTCTTTGGTGACGTTTTAGCTGGAGATTTTTCAGTTGTCGGACTGAAAAAACAAACAAATGTCGATATAAACATGGAATTTTTATCGATGTTGATTTTTCTTTTACAGACTACATTACTGCAAAAGATTGCCGTATATTGTAAATAATGATCTGATTTTTTTTTAATCCGGGTACGGCGGTGTTAGTGGAGTGGCCTCTAGATAGAGTATGGACTGACGAGAGATGTTTATCCCTCACCAATCAGCAAAATTATGCCGGCCTGTTAGAAATCGGATATTCACAGGCTGATCTCGGAACTCTACATGCTTGTTTTTTTTTATTTTATTTTTTTATTGCATTGAATGACGAGACGAGCATGCCGTTCGCCTGATGTTAAGCGATACGACCACCCACAAACAGCAGCAGCACCAACCAGCACCTTGACCCACAAAGCACTGAGTGGCATTCCACTGCGCTCGTCATCCTGAGACATAAGATGTTAAGTCTCATTATGTCCGGTAGTTATACTGGCTACAATGTCCTTCAAACCGAAACACAACAGTGCATGCACACTGTTGCTTGGCGGTAGAAATAGAAATTGCGGTGGTACCCACCCAGACGGCCTCTTACATAATGAGAGACCTACGACAGTGTGGTTATGTGGTCCACTATGGCGGGTTTTACACCTAGTGTATGGTGGTCGCTATACAAGTATGTTACCACAAGTGTACAAGGTATGCTACTAATATTATAAACGCGAAAGTTTGTAACAATGTGTGGATGTATATATGTTTACTCTTTCACGCAAAAACTACTGAATACTGAATGGATTTCGATGAAATTCGGCACACGGGTAGATCATGTCCTGGATTAACACATAGGCTACTTTTTATCCCGGAAAAAGTTTAACGCAGGCGGAGCCGCGGGCAAAAGCTAGTATGGTGTATAAATGATTGTAGTACCTGTCAGGCGCGGCGGCGGCGTACTGTCGCTGCGCGGCGGTGTGGTGCGGTGCGGTGTGGTGCGGTGCGGTGCGGTGCGGTGCGCAGGCGCAGTGCTGCCGGCGCCGCAGCGGCGCGTCGTCGTCCGAGCACGACGGGGACGACACCGGCAGCAGCGGCGTCGACGTGATCGGCTTGTTCTCCTTGCACTCCTCGTCCGTGATGCCGAGGCTGTTGTCCTTGAAGTTTTGGACCGGAGACATCTATCATGAATTGGGATCATGCTAATATAATAAAGCTATTACAGGGGAAAATTTATGTCATACATTTTTTATTTTATTTATACATTAATGCCATATATATCGTACCTAATTATCTCTAGAAAGCAACGCGTTGGCCGAAAACATTCTACCTCCTCTCAACAGTTTGATTCAGGGCTCATATTATCACGGTAAACTGACCTTCTGCGAAGTCCTAGGCCGCTTGACGACCAGCCCCTTGGACCACGCGTTCATCCGCCTCCGCTTCCGCTTGGCCGAGTTTGTGTCGTTCTTATCGCCGTTCTGCGAGGTGCGAGGCGTTTTACTCTCGCTGTTACTCATTAACGAGTCGAGACCTTGTGCTGAAAACGGAATATTTTTATGGGTATTGTAATCCGGACAGAAGATTTTTATTCAAATTTTTTAACACGTGTTCAATAGCCGTTTAATTAGAAAACTCACTGAAAAAATTATTATCATCATAAAGCATTAAAGGATCCTATCAGCATATACGGATCAAATCATGGGCACTTCTGATGTATAACATAGAAGTAAAAAAATATATGATTTGAAAGAACTGTAAAGCAATGTAGTTGAAGTATTTTCAGTGTCATTAGTAATATTCCAAAATGCCACTCACGTAAATTAGAAGCGGTGTATATAAAGTCGGGTAGATCGTTATCCGCCTCATCTCCCTCCTCCTTCCGCTTCCGCGCGATCTCCTGACACTCGAGCTCGAAGTCGCTGTCCATCTCCACGTCGATCAGCGCGTGCGCATGATCACGCAGCGAACACGCCTCGTGACGTATCTGCTTGTCTGATGACGTCCTGTATACGTAATGTTCGATTTAGTTTCATATCGATATCGATTGTTTGTATCGATTATCTACATCGATAATTTAATCTACAAATAAAGCATTCGTTACTGTAGTACTTATTTCTAATACTTTTTTTATTAGCTTGGCAGAATGACTAGACAGGACTAGATAGTCAAGTACACTATATTTCAGTTTAAATACTATAGAACAGCGGTCGGCAACAGGGGGACCGGAAGGTCGATCCTTGGACCGTCGAATATTTTTCAATATAACTAACTACCTATTCATTTTAAATTTCATTTTTATATAACTAGCTCTACATTCATTCATACTGCCTCGGTGGCGTAGTTGTATTACGGTACGACTGCAAGGCTGAGGTCTCGGGTTCGATCCCCAGGTCGGGCAAAGTGATATTGGATCTTTCTATTCAGTATCAGCCCGGAGTCTGGAATTTGTGCCCGGTATGGCGATAGGCTCGCCCCCTATCACATCATGGGACGGAATACGTTTGGCGAAAAGTGGGTGCACTAGTTGCGCCTCTGCCTACCGCTTCGGGGATAAAAGGCGTGAGCATGCATACATTCATTTAGTATTATGAGATTTTTGTGGACCTCTAAACAAATTTTCCACAGGATCCAAACCCCGTTGGAAATTACTTGCCGACCCCTGCTATAGAATATATCTTTACATTACTTTCCATAGTAAGAAAAATGAATATGCATTTTTTCAATTCTATACCATATTTAGAAATTATAATAAGTCTAAAAGCTATAGCATAATTATTATATAACTGTTCTTAAATATAAAAGACCTACTATGCACCGCACAACATGGCCATAATATAAATATACTTAATTAAATAGATGACCGGGTGTTTATAATCTATTGCCTGCATATCAACCTGTATTTATTATAAAAGCTATAAACTACAGAGTGACTGATAGAACGACAAATACACTTCCGTTTATCTGCACATTTCTTAATAAAATTTTTTTTTATTGCATTGTATGACGAGACGAGCATGCCCTTCGCCTGATGGTAAGCGATACGACCACCCATAAACAGTAGCAACACCATCCAGCACTTATGTATTTTTTTTTACAAAATATGATTGTCAGTCGTTCAACCAATCATCTATATATCTTATCATGACTATACTATATAGTCTATATATATCTATTGCTGGTTCAGTCTTGTCTGAAAACACATCTCTATTAATGAAGTATTCTTACAATATATTAAATAATATTTTCAATCAAGACCGCATAGTAATTAATCTAATTCTTACATGCCACAAGCTAAATACCACATCATGTATAAAATAACCTAAAAATTACCGGACAAAAGGTTAGAGGTTGTAATATACATAATAATGATATGTTTATGCGATATTCATTACAATAAGATCTATTATGGAGCGTCATTCATACCTATACATCCCTCTAGCCCTTTGAAAGGCACCCGGGGATATGAAAAAGAAATATAATGTTATAAAATAAACACAAATATATCGCACCTTTAGAAGGAAAACGACACAATTAAAATAAAACGAAAATTGAGTTAGCGTTATAACTGAAAACGAAGTTCTCAATAAAACAATAGCTCGAACACAGCTATATTCAAGCGGGAAAAGGACCAAACTGTTATATCGGACCTTTTTTATTATATTTTTATAAAAAATAGACTAGTTTTAAGTCATTTTATGACGATAACTCTACTTCCGATTTTTTTTAATTGTGTCGTTTTCCTTCTAAGGTGCGATATGGAAAATATTTCGCAGTTAAAATAATGTTACAACGCAAATAATTGGGGGAAGTAAAATTAATAATACCGAAAATGGTTGAATTCAATTCAGATTTTAAATTACACATTTATGCATGATAATAAAACAATGATAATATGAAAGCCACCATCTCAAATTGTTAGTCAATAATTTATTTTTCTAAACTGAAAATGATCACATGTATATTGTAATCAGACTTGTTACATTCCTAGACGAGCACCAGAGTTATTCCTCTCTCACTTAGGGCCTATTTCACTTCTAAATAAATGCTACTTGTTTCATAAATATACAGGGTCATTTTTACATAGCATTACTAAATGAAACCACATATTCGTATTTACCTCTTCTAACATCTTGCCAAAAATCATCCATGAATAACAAATATTATTGCCAAAAATCCCGGTTATAGTTTTCAAATTTTTTGATCATCTCATAGTTCAGAGCGAATATGGTGTGTGCACAAGTGTATGTCTGAATGAAAGTATAATGTTGCCGCTGCGATGAATTATCTTAGAGCAGTAGTAGTGGCATTAGGGCGTGTAAACTTAAAGTTACTTTTTATTGATATTTATTTTGTTCGAAACATACACTTTTTTATTTTAAGTCCATGGTTAAAATAACTTAATGGAAAGCGTTATTTTCGTCGAGATAAGTATGTGATTTCATTTATTAACGCAATGTCAAAATGACCCCGTATAAACCGACCAAATACAAAGTGACACTAATCTGTGCTCCCAAATACATGGTAATTTACTTCAAACTTGTGAAACTGGCCCTTAGCTTACTAAACATTATCCTAACAATAGTATAACCGAATAGTTACAAATGTAATTAAACTATGTACAAATGTAACAGTTGAGTATCTCACCTGTCCGGGTTATACTCGAGCGCGTTGGCGCATATCAGATCTATGTCGTCCAGGAACTCCTTGGCGCAGTTGTATTTATGCATGTCCACTTTGGTCATCATGGTTTCCAGATCCATTGGCTGTTTCACTATCTCCAGGTAGTCTGTTACCTGAATGAAATATTTAATGGTGAAGTGAAATAGCTTGCTGAAGTGTTGTAGTCTTTGATTAATTATATACCCAGATAGACACTGATCGTTTCAAATGCGTCGAAAAAAATAGAGGCGAACTGTTCCCCGCTAAATGAGTTCGAGTGAATTATTTTTTGTTGTTTTTCATGGATATAATTTTCTCTCTGTTTTAATAGATACCATGTAATAACTGGTATCATTATGCGCGTACACAAGGATACGCAGAATGATGCAGCGATAGCGTATGACACAGCTGTCACGCATACTAGCTTAAGAAACGTTGGCCTGTTTGTTTTAGTTTCATTGCAGCGCGTCATTCTATCTAGGTATATAATTAATCAAAGGTTGTAGTTCATAATTTGAAATAGTTTCATTTTTATAGGCAGATTTATTAGCAGCATATATGCACCAGCATTGCACCACTTATAGAAAACCAGCTCGGAATTGCCGATTTTAGTTTGTATATCGATTTTTTATCATCTGTACTTCCCAATTAACATTCGTCACCCAACACTGGTGGTAGGTCTCTCATTATGTAAGAGGCCGTCTGGGTGGGTACCACCGCAATGTCTATTTCTACCGCCAAGCAACAGTTATGTACAGTACAACTACTGGACATAATGAGACTTAACATCTTATGTCTCAGGATGACGAGCGCAGTAGAATGCCACTCAGTATTTTGTCAGTCAAGGTGCTGGATGGTGTTGCTACTGTTTATGGGTGGTCGTATCGCTTACCATCAGGCGAACGGCATGCTCGTCTCGTCATTCAAAGCAATAAAAAAAAAAAAAAAAAAAATAATTCGAGATTAGTCTGTGTATGTACGGTTACGAAGGCTGGGATAACTTTATAGGTCTGGTAATCACCTCTCATCAATCATTACTCTACCTGGACGCCACTCCATTTACCATCGGATGTAATGGGGTCACTTTGATATACCCATGAAAAAGGAACCTTACCTCCTCCAAATCAACCGGTTTGGTGAACTTATAGAAGCGCCTGTTGGAGGCGAGCTTCCTGCAGATGTCGCGCAGGAATATCCTGAGCTCGCGCAGCTTGTAGTCCTCCTTGCGCTTGCGCCGCGCGACCTGCTCCTCGCTCTCGCGCGGCGGTGGGGGTGGTGGCGCTGGAAAAATCTGATTTTAAATACCAAGGAAATAGAGGATATTAAAAACTTACTATTTACTAGCTTTTGCCTGCGGCTTCGCCCGCGTGAATGAGTTTTCCCGGGATAAAAGTCCCGCTTTATATTTTCCCGGGATAAAAAGTAGCCTAAGTTACTCCTTATTACATCAGCTACCTGCCAGTAAAAGACCCGTCAAAATCGGTCCAGCCATTTCAGAGATTAGCCGGAACAACAGACGGACAAAAATTTAAAAAAATGTTATTTTGGTGTATGTACCGTATATCTATTCATATTCAATATTATAAACAGACACTCCAATTTTATTTATATGTATAGATTTCACCTAATTTTTGTCATAGCCTGGCCAAGAAAACAAAAATCCTCGCCATGTTGTAGTAAAATATGAAAATAATTTCTATACTGACAAGTGACAATGTTAACTTTAAAACGAAAAAAGGAAAAGTGCCGCCACCAAAGGTAAGTTTCTCTATGAGCTGTAAACGGGTACAATATTTACTGTATCATCTAAAGGTACTTAAATAAATGATTACTGTCCATCATTGTCCAATTGTATTATTTATTTGACAGGCAATCTATACATATAAATAAAATTGGAGTGTCTGTTTGTAATATTGAAATAATCGTTTTTTACTACATGTATATTTTTTACAATTTTTGTCTGTCTGTCTGTTTGTTCCGGCTAATCTCTGAAATGGCTGGTCCGATTTTGACGGGACTTTTATTGGCAGGTAGCTGATGTAATAAGGAGTAACTTAGGCTACTTTTTACCCCGGGAAAATATAAAGCGGGACTTTTATCCCGGGAAAACTTATTCACGCGGGCGGAGCCGCGGGCAACAGCTAGTATTACATAAAACATATTCCACAAAATTTCCTCCCCAAAAGATCTTATGTATTCACCTTACCTCTTGGCAAAGGGGGTGGGGGCTCGTGGTTCTCTATAGGCGGCGGGTCTAACAGCGCGTCCGCTATAACTGGCTTGAAGAACGCGATCACCTCCGACGCGTACGGCTCCCTCACGCGGTACACGCAGTCCTTGTACACCGGGAACAGGTCGTGGAGCTGGTGAGGATAAATATATAAGTTAATCTTTTTACTGGTGGTAGGTCTCTCATATGTAAGAGTCCGTCTGGGTGGGTACCACCGCAATGTCTATTTCTACCGCCAAGCAGCAGTGTGCATGCACTGTTGTGTTTCGGTTTGAAGGACATTGTAGCCAGTGTAACTACAGGACATAGTGAGACTTAACATCTTATGTCTCAGGATGACGAGCGCAGTGGAATGCCACACAGTACTTTGTAACTCAAGGTGCTGGATGGTGTTGCTACTGTTTATGGGTGGTCGTATCGCTTACCATCAGACAAACGGCATACTCGTCTCGTCATTAAATGCCATAAAAAAAAACTGGGATGACTCGGTGGCGTAGATATATTGCGGTATGACCGCCGCGCTGTGGTTTTAGGTTCCATCTCCGGTTAGGCTAAAGTGATGTTGGGTATCAGACTGGACTTTGGAATTAAGTCCAATATGGCTATAGGCTCGCGGTAAGTGAAAGTGGGTGTACTGGTTGTGGTCCTGCCATTTTTATAATAGTAATTTTTCATAACTTTTTTTTAAGCTCATATGTGTCCCTTTCTGAGGCAAAGGCCTCCTCTTTTTTCTTCCAATTCCTTCGACCTTCCGCTGACTCTTTCCAGTCTGGTTGGAATGCGTCCAGGTCGTCTCTCCATCGCTTCCTTGGTTGTCCACGTTTTCTGCGACCATTTGTTGGGATCCAATCCGTAGTTAGCTTGATTTTAATAGATAATTTTAACAGATTTTTTCTATTTCTGTTTTAGGGCGTATGCTAATTAAGGTGTGAGCGAACCTACCCACGAATCTATACTAATATTATAAAGAGGAAAAGTTTGTCAGTTTGTTGGAAGTAATTTCGGGAACTATGGAACCGATTTTGAAAATTCAGTCACTAATTTTAAGGAAGCTACATTACTCCTTAGTGCTATAGGCTTTATCCCGGGAAAATATAAAGCGGGACTCATATCCCGGAAAATCATTTTCTTGCGGCCGGATCCGCGAGTAAAAGCATAACATATAAACATACGTTAATAATTTAGACTGCATCGGTGGCGTAGTTGTATTACGGTACGACTGCAAAGCTGAGGTCTCAGGTTCGATCCCTAGGTCGGGCAAAGTGGTATTGGGTTTTTCTATTCAGTATCAGCTTGGAGTATGGAATTTGCAGACATGTTAACGGCCCACCTGATGGTAAGTGGTTACCGTCGCCCATGAACGTCAGCAATGCCAATGCCGTGTGTGTGTGTTTGTGTGTGTGTTTGTGTGTGTGTGTGTGTGTGTGTGTGTGTGTGTGTTTGTGTGTGTGTGTGTGTGTGTGTGATAATTAAGTATGAGCTGCGTACCTCAGGCGGCAGGTCCTCGTGCGGCAGCGGCGTGGTGGCGAGCAGCGTGGTGCGCTCCCCCGCCGCGCCCGCGCGCCACAGCTGCAGCAGCAGCGCCGCGCCTGCGCCCCCCGCGCCCCCCACGCCCCCCACGCCCCCCGACAGCGACGCCCACACCGCGCACACCTCGCGCACCAGCAGCACGCAGCCGCGGTCCGCGCGACGGCACTCGGAGAACACCTACAGAACTCACTTACTGTCACAACCAAGTCGCGAAGGTGAGTTAGTGCAGCGCGCCGAGCGGCAACAACAAATAAGCACGCTACGAGTTGCCGCCGCAACAAGAGTGACGAGCGAGCGAGACAGATGTATGAGGGAATGGGACAAATGTTTGACACAAAGAGGTGTGAACCGCACCTCCGTTCCGTTCCGCACCCCGCGTCCCCGCGAGCAAAAGCTTGTAATTAATAAAGCACCTAACTTTTTATATAGAGTTTAAAAAATATTTCTATATACACTACTGACTCCCTCGGTGGCGTCAGTGGTCTTGGGTTCGATTCACGGGTCGGGCAAACTGATATTGGGTTTTTTAAATTCAGTATCAGCCCGGAGTCCGGAATTTGTGCCCGATATGGCGATAGGCTTCGCCCCCTATCATATCATGGGACGGAATACGCATGGCGAAAAATGGGTGCACTAATTGCGCCTCTGCCTACCCCTTCGGGGATAAAAAGCATGAGTGTGTGTGTGTGTGTGTGTGTGTGTGTGTGTGTGTTCTACCTACACACGTCAATTTAGTAACTTCGATGCTATATTATTAAAAGTAACATGACGCATGCATACGTACACTTACGTATCAACTCACCGATATGAGTGCTTGTTCCTGCGTGAACGTGTGCGCTGAGTGCAGCGTCGACATACTGAGCTCTATCACGGTGCAGTTCTCTAGCTCGGCGAGCAGAGCCGGGGCTATGTGCGTGTCTGCGCATTCCCCGCTGATCAATAACGCGCTGGGCGAAAGGGCGTCTCCGATCCTGTATTATACAAATAGGTGTAAGAGCATCACTTAAGAACGACTCGGCTATTTAACTGATTCATCTTAGCTGTGTTTGTTTTAAAGCTTTTTTATAGAAAATTAATGAGAAGAGTCTGCAAAAGTATAAAATTTTGATAATTATTTTTGTACATAATTTTATTGTACACGGTAATCTCCGCAACCACCTAAACCGATAATATTAGGAGTAGCAGAGTGTGTAGTGTGCGGTGTGTAGTGTGCGGTGTATGGTGCGCGGTACCTGTCTGCGAGCGCGTTGTGCAGTAGGTGCGCGGCGGCGGCGGTGTGCGGCGCGAGGAGCGGGTGCGGTGTGTAGTGTGCGGTGTGTAGTGTGCGGTGTGTAGTGTGCGGTACCTGTCTGCGAGCGCGTTGTGCAGTAGGTGCGCGGCGGCGGCGGTGTGCGGCGCGAGGAGCGGGTGCGGTGTGTAGTGTGCGGTGTGTAGTGTGCGGTGTGTAGTGTGCGGTACCTGTCTGCGAGCGCGTTGTGCAGTAGGTGCGCGGCGGCGGCGGTGTGCGGCGCGAGGAGCGGGTGCGGTGTGTAGTGTGCGGTGTGTAGTATGCGGTGTATGGTGCGCGGTACCTGTCTGCGAGCGCGTTGTGCAGTAGGTGCGCGGCGGCGGCGGTGTGCGGCGCGAGGAGCGGGTGCGGTGTGTAGTGTGCGGTGTATGGTGCGCGGTACCTGTCTGCGAGCGCGTTGTGCAGTAGGTGCGCGGCGGCGGCGGTGTGCGGCGCGAGGAGCGGGTGCGGTGTGTAGTGTGCGGTGTGTAGTATGCGGTGTATGGTGCGCGGTACCTGTCTGCGAGCGCGTTGTGCAGTAGGTGCGCGGCGGCGGCGGTGTGCGGCGCGAGGAGCGGGTGCGGTGTGTAGTGTGCGGTGTGTAGTGTGCGGTGTATGGTGCGCGGTACCTGTCTGCGAGCGCGTTGTGCAGTAGGTGCGCGGCGGCGGCGGTGTGCGGCGCGAGGAGCGGGTGCGGTGTGTAGTGTGCGGTGTGTCGTGTGCGGTGTGTAGTGTGCGGTACCTGTCTGCGAGCGCGTTGTGCAGTAGGTGCGCGGCGGCGGCGGTGTGCGGCGCGAGGAGCGGGTGCGGTGTGTAGTGTGCGGTGTGTAGTATGCGGTGTATGGTGCGCGGTACCTGTCTGCGAGCGCGTTGTGCAGTAGGTGCGCGGCGGCGGCGGTGTGCGGCGCGAGGAGCGGGTGCGGTGTGTAGTGTGCGGTGTATGGTGCGCGGTACCTGTCTGCGAGCGCGTTGTGCAGTAGGTGCGCGGCGGCGGCGGTGTGCGGCGCGAGGAGCGGGTGCGGTGTGTAGTGTGCGGTGTGTAGTATGCGGTGTATGGTGCGCGGTACCTGTCTGCGAGCGCGTTGTGCAGTAGGTGCGCGGCGGCGGCGGTGTGCGGCGCGAGGAGCGGGTGCGGTGTGTAGTGTGCGGTGTATGGTGCGCGGTACCTGTCTGCGAGCGCGTTGTGCAGTAGGTGCGCGGCGGCGGCGGTGTGCGGCGCGAGGAGCGGGTGCGGTGTGTAGTGTGCGGTGTGTAGTGTGCGGTGTGTAGTGTGCGGTACCTGTCTGCGAGCGCGTTGTGCAGTAGGTGCGCGGCGGCGGCGGTGTGCGGCGCGAGGAGCGGGTGCGGTGTGTAGTAGGTGCGCGGCGGCGGCGGTGTGCGGCGCGAGGAGCGGGTGCGGTGTGTAGTGTGCGGTGTGTAGTGTGCGGTGTATGGTGCGCGGTACCGGTCTGCGAGCGCGTTGTGCAGTAGGTGCGCGGCGGCGGCGGTGTGCGGCGCGAGGAGCGGGTGCGGTGTGTAGTGTGCGGTGTGTAGTGTGCGGTGTATGGTGCGCGGTACCTGTCTGCGAGCGCGTTGTGCAGTAGGTGCGCGGCGGCGGCGGTGTGCGGCGCGAGGAGCGGGTGCGGTGTGTAGTGTGCGGTGTGTAGTGTGCGGTGTATGGTGCGCGGTACCTGTCTGCGAGCGCGTTGTGCAGTAGGTGCGCGGCGGCGGCGGTGTGCGGCGCGAGGAGCGGGTGCGGTGTGTAGTGTGCGGTGTGTAGTGTGCGGTGTATGGTGCGCGGTACCTGTCTGCGAGCGCGTTGTGCAGTAGGTGCGCGGTGGCGGCGGTGTGCGGCGCGAGGAGCGGGTGCGGTGTGTAGTGTGCGGTGTGTAGTGTGCGGTGTATGGTGCGCGGTACCTGTCTGCGAGCGCGTTGTGCAGTAGGTGCGCGGCGGCGGCGGTGTGCGGCGCGAGGAGCGGGTGCGGTGTGTAGTGTGCGGTGTGGAGTGTGCGGTGTATGGTGCGCGGTACCTGTCTGCGAGCGCGTTGTGCAGTAGGTGCGCGGCGGCGGCGGTGTGCGGCGCGAGGAGCGGGTGCGGTGTGTAGTGTGCGGTGTGTAGTGTGCGGTGTATGGTGCGCGGTACCTGTCTGCGAGCGCGTTGTGCAGTAGGTGCGCGGCGGCGGCGGTGTGCGGCGCGAGGAGCGGGTGCGGTGTGTAGTGTGCGGTGTGTAGTGTGCGGTGTGTAGTGTGCGGTGTATGGTGCGCGGTACCTGTCTGCGAGCGCGTTGTGCAGTAGGTGCGCGGCGGCGGCGGTGTGCGGCGCGAGGAGCGGGTGCGGTGTGTAGTGTGCGGTGTGTAGTGTGCGGTGTGTAGTGTGCGGTACCTGTCTGCGAGCGCGTTGTGCAGTAGGTGCGCGGCGGCGGCGGTGTGCGGCGCGAGGAGCGGGTGCGGTGTGTAGTGTGCGGTGTGTAGTGTGCGGTGTATGGTGCGCGGTACCTGTCTGCGAGCGCGTTGTGCCGTAGGTGCGCGGCGGCGGCGGTGTGCGGCGCGAGGAGCGGGTGCGGTGTGTAGTGTGCGGTGTGTAGTGTGCGGTGTGTAGTGTGCGGTGTATGGTGCGCGGTACCTGTCTGCGAGCGCGTTGTGCAGTAGGTGCGCGGCGGCGGCGGTGTGCGGCGCGAGGAGCGGGTGCGGTGTGTAGTGTGCGGTGTGTAGTGTGCGGTGTGTAGTGTGCGGTACCTGTCTGCGAGCGCGTTGTGCAGTAGGTGCGCGGCGGCGGCGGTGTGCGGCGCGAGGAGCGGGTGCGGTGTGTAGTGTGCGGTGTGTAGTGTGCGGTGTATGGTGCGCGGTACCTGTCTGCGAGCGCGTTGTGCAGTAGGTGCGCGGCGGCGGCGGTGTGCGGCGCGAGGAGCGGGTGCGGTGTGTAGTGTGCGGTGTGTAGTGTGCGGTGTGTAGTGTGCGGTGTATGGTGCGCGGTACCTGTCTGCGAGCGCGTTGTGCAGTAGGTGCGCGGCGGCGGCGGTGTGCGGCGCGAGGAGCGGGTGCGGTGTGTAGTGTGCGGTGTGGAGTGTGCGGTGTATGGTGCGCGGTACCTGTCTGCGAGCGCGTTGTGCAGTAGGTGCGCGGCGGCGGCGGTGTGCGGCGCGAGGAGCGGGTGCGGTGTGTAGTGTGCGGTGTGTAGTGTGCGGTGTATGGTGCGCGGTACCTGTCTGCGAGCGCGTTGTGCAGTAGGTGCGCGGCGGCGGCGGTGTGCGGCGCGAGGAGCGGGTGCGGTGTGTAGTGTGCGGTGTGTAGTGTGCGGTGTGTAGTGTGCGGTGTATGGTGCGCGGTACCTGTCTGCGAGCGCGTTGTGCAGTAGGTGCGCGGCGGCGGCGGTGTGCGGCGCGAGGAGCGGGTGCGGTGTGTAGTGTGCGGTGTGTAGTGTGCGGTGTATGGTGCGCGGTACCTGTCTGCGAGCGCGTTGTGCAGTAGGTGCGCGGCGGCGGCGGTGTGCGGCGCGAGGAGCGGGTGCGGTGTGTAGTGTGCGGTGTGTAGTGTGCGGTGTGTAGTGTGCGGTGTATGGTGCGCGGTACCTGTCTGCGAGCGCGTTGTGCAGTAGGTGCGCGGCGGCGGCGGTGTGCGGCGCGAGGAGCGGGTGCGGTGTGTAGTGTGCGGTGTGTAGTGTGCGGTGTATGGTGCGCGGTACCTGTCTGCGAGCGCGTTGTGCAGTAGGTGCGCGGCGGCGGCGGTGTGCGGCGCGAGGAGCGGGTGCGGTGTGTAGTGTGCGGTGTGTAGTGTGCGGTGTGTAGTGTGCGGTGTATGGTGCGCGGTACCTGTCTGC
The DNA here is from genome assembly GCA_947568825.1 of Sphinx pinastri. Lineage (NCBI taxonomy): Eukaryota > Metazoa > Arthropoda > Insecta > Lepidoptera > Sphingidae > Sphinx > Sphinx pinastri. The sequence continues at coordinate 12,640,942 of OX387631.1, read as the reverse complement.
GAGCGCGTTGTGCAGTAGGTGCGCGGCGGCGGCGGTGTGCGGCGCGAGGAGCGGGTGCGCACGCGCGGGCAGACGGCGCGCGGCGAGCGGCCGACAGCGCGCGCCCGCCGCCACTACGCACTGCATCGCGTCCAACAGGTCCTGCTTCGTCACTTCCACCTGCACAACATCATACACACCAACTTTATAAATTTTTTTTTTTTTAAATAATGATTACAATATATTTTTCAAAATGATATTACACAAATAAGTACAATAAACAGCATAAGTCATAAGCAAAGATTAACAATAGTGCGGGGACGGGGTGAGTTCACTTAGATTAATTTATACGATAGAATTGGACGAAAGTGTGCAATAGCCGCATGTAAACCAATAGAAAACGAGCATCAAATCTAAGGAACCAATCGCCTGAAAAGTCGGTGTGAACGAAGTTAAACTGACCAATCACGAGTGTGCTCACAACTCATGCCTCTATCTGTGACTATAGTGTACAAAACAATATTAATGTAGAAAAATTACGTCAATAAATAAGTTCAATAAGTCCATGACATAAATACACCACTCACGTTTTTGGTATCAATAAGCAAGGCGTATTCGCTCTCATAAACTTGTGGATATACTCTCCGCAACGCTTTTAATACTGCTTCCGAACACAACGCTTTGAGATCCGAACCTGTGGACAATGAAATGAGAATAAACAACGACTTGGTAGGTCAATCTTATCGATATTAATGATTCGTCCCAATTTAGTGCCACACTATGAGCCATCAACACCAATTATAAAATCCCAACATCTAAAATTTTATAATAATAAGTATTTTTTTACTTATCAAATCACTATTCGACAGCTGTCATTTTTTTTTACTAGAACGTTATGCGCCCCTGCGTAAAAACGATGTCCGCTTAACAGAATTTGGCCAAGCGAATAATGATCTATTGACTGCCTCGGTGGCGTAGTTGTCTTACGGCACGACTGCAATCCTGAGATTTTGGGTTCGATCCCCAGGTCGGGCATAGTGATATTGAATGTTTCTAGAATTCAGTTTCCGCCCGGAGTCTGGAATTTGTGCCCGATATGGCAATAGACTCGTCCCCCATCACATCATGGGACGGAATACGCACGGCGAAAAGTGAGTGAACTTAGTTGCGCCTCTGCCCACCCCTTCGGGGATAAAAAGGCGTGAGTTTGTGTGTGATTATACCTATTGTTCGTACCATACTATACATACCTACCCGTGGTGCTTTACAACTGGCTTTTCTAGTTGAAAACGTCCCAATACTTGAGGTTAAAATGCCTCCTTAGTTCATTATTTTGTCTCCCGCTTTGCTATGGAGGGAAGTGGACAATTAATATTTCCAACTCCTCCCTATCTTTCTATTTGATTAATTTCGTTGCGGGATAAAGACAGACTAGTGTTCCCTGAGACTCGCCGAGCTTCACCGCTTGGTGTCATAAAATGCGTGCCATTACTGATCCTGGCTTACAGGAGTTGTAGTGGCGGGTGTGAGGGCGGGATAGTCTCTATACATACCTACAAAATAAATAAAAATCCAACTAAAAAATAGAAAATAAATTTGAATTAAGAATAGTGTAAATAAGAAAAAAATGTATTTTATTGTAAAAAAGCGTGGGGTGTTTTTTAAGATATTATCAAAATTATATATAATACTTCTACTCATATTATCTGTCAATAAAATATTTATAACTCTTGTCACTCGCTTTTTTTACAATAAAATACATTATTTTCTTATTTACACTATTCTTAATTCAAATTTATTTTCTACTTTTTAGTTGGATTTTCTATAAAGCATGTTTTTTAGTTTTTTTAAACTATTATTTATTTTTAATTTTTTAGTTCTGTTCTACTATTGTCCACAAATGTCACTAAAAAATATATAAATTGTAAAAAATCTCATTTTGCAAATTGAATAATGGCATAATCTTATCAAATTAGTGTATTGTTATCGGTCCTCGACAAACCTACAAAGTTTGAATAATATCTGACCGTTTAAAGTGGGTCAAAATCGCGCCTAAAGGAATCGGAGTTGGAGTCGGAGAGTTACAAACATACAAGTGAAGCTAATATAAAGCGTGTAAAAAGTAAGTTCCGTACCTCCATACCCTCCGGTGAGGTCGGCGAGGTGTCGCACGGTCTGGTCGCTGGGCGGCGGGTGCCAGTGCTGGGTGTAGATGTGCAGGATGTCGGCCCTGGCGGCGGCGCGCGGCGGCGGGAAGTGCAGCTCGCGGTCGAACCGGCCCGCGCGCCGCAGCGCCGGGTCCACCGCGTCCAGACGGTTGGTGGCGCCTATTACTACCACCTCACCTCTGTAAAGGTAACTTGTAGTCAATATAATATAGTGAACCGTATGCTCGTTTGCCCCTGTATCACAATTTAAAAAAAAAGCCTACAGGTTTAGAAAGCGTGCGAGTTCATGGACGTCAATATAATTTACTGTAAGATATCCATACTTGCTCATTTACGCATGTATAAAACGGTGTTCTATAGGGAACAAATATACTCCTAAATAAAATAGCCTGAACTCGCATTGTAAAAGCAATGACAGTTGTGTCAATTTAAAGCTAAATATTTCGCACCTTTAGGATGAAAACGACACAATTCAAAATCATCAGAAAATTAAGCTGTCGTCATAAAATTACTTAAAACGAAATTTACAATACAGCAATAGTTCAAACACCGCCATATTCAAGCAGGAAAAGGACAAAACTATCATATCGGTGCCTTTTTAATTATATTATCGTAAAAAAGGGGCCAGTTTTAAGTCATTTATTTTGAATTGTGTCATTTTCGTTCTAAAGGTGCGATTTGATAAATTGCCCTAGCCTCACCTGTCACACAAGCCGTCCATCTCTGCGAGTAGCGTGCCCACTACGCTGGTATGCACTTGCTCCTGACGAACGCTCCGCACCGGCGCCAGCGCATCGATCTCATCGAAGAATATTATGGACGGCTTCATCTTATTCGCCTGGAAAAAGTAATTATTTGTACATTACGAATATTTTAATATTTCTTGATTTTTATTTATTATGTCAAAATTAATACTACTGTAATGTATTAAAAACTACTGTTTAGACTTAGAGGAGGAATTCCAGGGACATTAAAGTTCACTGTTTATTATATTCTATTAAACATAATATTAAAGTTTATTTTTCTGACCCTCTTGTCTAAGGGCGGTGTCCATAAATCAATCTCATGTTTCAGTAAAATCTCAAGTAGACATTTTATGTATTGAACTATTTATTAAACCAAGCTTAAGCTGTCATTTAAGAGCTTGATCTCAGCTGAATAAGCACTGTTAAACAAAACTCAGTTGTCAAAATTGGTAACATTTTGTAACTCGAGATGTTGTTTGCAGTGCAAAGCAATCAGCCCTATATAATATACTGCCCACTGATGAGCACGGGCCTCCTCTACTACTGAGAGGGGTTAGACCTTAGTCCACCACGCTGGCCTAGTTTAGATGTCGTTTGACCTGATGTTAATATGGATTTATTCAATAGCAGCTATCTTAAGATGCTGACCTTAATTTGACAGCATCTCAGCTGATATCGAACTTCAGAGCAAATTGAGTTGCATCTAATAATAAGACCCTAAGTAACAGACCAGCCAGGAACTACTTAAAACTATTAGTTCCTATTGGCATCTTAATCTCACCTGTTGAAACAACAACTTGAGATGCCTTTCGCTCTCTCCCACCCACTTCTTCAAGCAATCAGCTCCTTTCCTCATGAAGAACGCCACTTTCCTCCCTCCAACCAAACTGCATTCATTGGCCAAAGCCCTTGCGAGTAACGTCTTTCCCGTACCAGGAGGACCATGGAATAGTACGCCTTTTGCCGGTCGAGTTTTAAACTTTTGGAACAAGTCTGGATACATCAACGGGAATAACACCATCTCTCTCAGACATTTTATGTGCTCCTCTAAGCCTCCGACCTGAAAAACAATATAAGTAAATCGTGCTGATAATATTAATTTCTGGGTAAATAAGGTTTTATGCAATAAAAAAATTGTCGCAACTATAATATGGGTGACAATTTTTTTTAATCGAGAAGAATGACAAGTGAACCCATGGGCTACCTGCTTCATGCTTGTATGTGATCACTTCCGTCCACCAATGCCTTTTATTTATTGCTTCTGAGTGACGAGAGGAGCATGCCGCACGTCTGATGGTAATCGGTACTCCCACCCATAAACAGTAGCAACATCATACAGAACTTTTAATTACAAAGTACTGCATGGTATTCCACAGCGCTCCTCATCCTGAGATTAGATGTTAAGTCTCATAATGCCCAGTAATTACGCTGGCTACAATGTCTTTCAAACCGGAACACAATGGATGCACACTGCTGCTTGGCGGTAGAAATAGACATTGCGGTGGTACCTACCCAAACGGCTCCTCGCATACGAGAGACCTACCACCAGTAAACAATGGCTAGCCAATCTTTTAAGTGAAGGAAAAGAAATAGAAAGAATAATGTTTCCTTAAAAAAACATAACCCTCCTTCTTTCGCAGTCGGGTAAAAAAGATATAAAATAGTTTCGATGTTTCACATCTGCCACAGGCCCCGCGATGGCATTTTTTAGTATACCGTAAAATGGATATGGCATATCAGACATACCGACGAGAATCTCACGCTGCGGTCCACTTCAACCGGTTGTATGTCTCTCAGTGCCCTGTCTGTTTTCTTATCATCCATTGATTTTGACTTTTGTCTGTAATAGAAAAGTTTGTTGAGTCATAAAGTCGATTGAGATATTAAATGTTGTTTCCAAAGACTTTTTTGTTGCTGTTTAAGTTACTTTAATCGGAATTACATAGGGTATTATTTCACCAAGCTCATTGTTCAGGGTCATAGCATATTAAGATATTTTGTTTAATTCATCTATTTAACGAGACGAGCATGCCGCTCGCCTGATGGTAAGCGATAGGACCGCCCATAAACAGTATGAAATAGCAATACCATAAAAGCGTGGAATAACAGAGTACTAAATGGCATTCCACTGTGCTCGTCACCCCGAGACATATGTTGATGTAGCAAATAGTGGTAAAGAACCTTTTGATACATTAATATAATTAAACTATGTGATTGAAGTTGTTTTTTAAAAATGGGGACGACAAGAGACTCCACTGCACCTAATAGCAAGCTAATTGGGCTTGTAGATAGAGTATCGACTGACGAGATGATTATACCTCGCCGGTCGAAACAATTTTGCCGGCTTGTTTGTGTTATTATGTAGTCTATGGTAAAAAAATATGTAGTCTGTAGTATAAAAATAATTGGTAGCAAGCACCCTCTGTATAATCATTTTAATAAATTTTAAATAAAGCGTGAGTGCGTACCGAATTTTACACAAGATTTTTTTTTATTTTTTTATTTGTTATGGTACACCAACAGCATATAATACATTAATGAAATCATAAACATTCTATCACAGGCCCATATATATGCCCATTACAGGTATGCGCATCTATTGTATAAAACTTACATGTTTCAGTGAAAAAGAAAACAAGTTTTAACAGTTTGAACTCACCTGCCCTTAGTCTTATTTTTCATAGAAACATTAAGGTCCTCCTCGGTGTCGGAGCTGGAGGTACTGCTGCTGCTCGTGCTTGTCGGTGATTGTGCTGAAACGAGGAGCATTTGCATGGTAAATTATTAACTTCCGTCTTTTATCCTACCCTTCTGTCTAGCAGTTATAATACTTTTGTTATTTCTTGTTCTAACTTGAAGATGTGTTTACTCTAACAACAATATTTCAACAGTTCTATATACATGCGACTTGCCACAAGACCTGCAAGCTTCAAAATTTGCAGAAGCCAGCTTGCCACGATTGTTTACAGAGTAAAAATTGTTTACGAAAGTCGAATCCTGCAGGTTTTTTAAACTAAACCTTGCTACTCTTATTGAACACAATAGAAATAAATATGAATAAATATTTGGTCCATTAGACTTTTATACAAATTATCCTTACCTCTAATTGTCTTCCTACGCAAGATATTCGGTTTCCGTTCTCTCAAACTGTACGGCTTCTTCCTGATTGTGAATGTTTTAGCTGAAAATAAAAGTTACACACATGCTTCGTTTATTCATGGAAAACTGATGGGACTGGGGTTTTAAGTTCTTTATAAAGGTTTCACACTTGGGTATCTTTTTTTTTTCTTTTTTTTTCGCGGGGAATAACGCGTTATCGCTACCACCACCGGGGGGTCAGTGGAACGGTCATGTTAGTTTCAACGGTCTTACGGCCCAATCTCGTCACTTGGGAGTATAGCATCATCCGAGCGAGCATTGGACAATATGTTTGGCTTAATCTCTCAGAGGGAGTTGACGTTAAGAGGTTGGTAGTAAGCGTAAACTTTCTGCAACCCGCACGGAGTAAGTTGCTGCGACCCCACAATCGGCTGGCGGGAAAAGAACAGTGATATAAACAGTCTTCCCTCCTCTGGCTTAGAACGTGCCATAATTGACACAGGACATAATCATCTGTCGTCAATCGATACTCTTCCTAGACGCCACTTCACTTACCATCAAGTGCAGCAGTGACTGCCATAACATACCAGCCCGGTATTATATACAATGTATTATATATAACTTATATATAATGCAAGCTGTGTTTACCTATAAGTTGGTTTGTCACATTTAGATTACACTATAGCTATACTTAATATAACAAAATGTAATAATGTGAAAACCGTTGGTGGACCTAATTAAAATAAATAAATATACTGTCCACTGCTGATCACGGGCCTCCTTTACAACTGAGAGGGTTTACGCCTTATTCCACTACGCTGGCCTAGTGCGGGTTGGCACGCTGACTGCCATGCCATGGGTGAGTAGTTTAGCATCAGTTACCTCTGCCCCGTGTTTCAGATTGTGCGATCTGTACGAACGCCGGTTTGGGTTTGCGCGTGCGCTTCGACCGTCGCGGCTGCCGGCTGAGGGTCAGCTCGCTTCCGGACTCCGATGACGACGACTCCGACGCTAGGGAAATTGTGGGAATTGACTATGTGCAATGATTGAGGTTTTTTTTTTTTTATATAGCATAGAATGACGAGACGAGCATGCCGTTCGCCTGATGGTAAGCGGTACGACCACCCATAAACAGTAGCAACACCATCCAGCAACTTGTCTTACAAAGTACTGTGTGGCATTCCACTGCGCTCGTCATCCTGAGACATAAGATGTTAAGTCTCATTATGTCCAGTAGTTATACTGGCTACAATGTCCTTCAAACCGAAACACAACAGTGCATGCACTGTTGCTTGGCGGTAGAAATAGACATTGCGGTGGTACCCACCCAGACGGCCTCTTACATAATGAGAGACCTACCACCAGTTCAGATATAGTGAATGTGAATGTGCTCCTAGTACTAATTGTGATATTGTATAGAGCGCCAGAAAATGTAGCATATCAAGTAACAACGTGAATGTGCCAGTGGTCTTATGGTTGCATACTTTGGGTTATGAAGTGAGGTTCTTGATGTCGATGTCGTATTAAGCAAATGTATTTTCCTTAGAAATGGAACACAGTAGTGCTTATTCACTTCCCAGGCAAGCCCTCGCATATGAGAATGCAATGCAATCAGCCCTGTATTATATACTGCCCACTGCCGAGCACGGGCCTCCTTTACTACTGAGAGGAGTTAGGCCTTAGTCCGGGACTAAGGGTGAAATAGTTCCAAGGAAGTGAACTGATCACCCGTCTGTGCGACTGCATACGTCCCCAATAGACATACATAGGCCTTAGTCCACCATGCTGGCCTAGTGAATATAAGAATCCCATCACATATTAACGCAAGGCCGTTCAATTACTTATATTATAAAGGAATACTCGTATAATTGATTAACATGTTACTAACCCAAAATGTAGTATTGAATGCTGAACTGTCATGACACTACAATTTAATGGTATAAACAATACAATAAAAATCACATAATAAACAAACACAATTTCACAAAAATATAACAAAAAATAACTAATAATTTTAGCAAAACATCAAGAAATAGAATTGACAATGTTCTGTCATAATTTGTAGCTGACAATGTCAAAAGTTTTAAAAATAAAAGGTGATACATTATTATTTTAATTAAAAAAGTCTACAATCATAAAGTTTTTTTTTCAACTAACGGCTGAAATTAATAAACAATCGCGATGTGTGTTCTGCAACGAGCCCTCGTTGCAGAACACACTTTTCGCCGTGATAGGGGGCGAGTCTATCACCATATTGGGTAGAAAATCCCAATATCACTTTGCACGACCCAAGATTCGAACCCGGGACCTCGACCCAGATAGCGACCAAGATTCAAGACAGTTTATTAATTTTGCCCATCAGAACAACATGTAATGGCAATTGTTCAACATATTTGACCTGTTTTCAGATGATATGTAACAATAATATTGTATCTGATATATAATATTGATATATTATATCCCGATGCACCAATAAAATACAATCATGTCACTCAATCTTTATATTTAGGATCGCGCACCTAATGCTCCACTACATAGTATAAAACAAAGTCGCTTCCCGCTGTCTGTCCGTCTGTCCTTATGTATGCTTCGATCTTTAAAACTACGCAACGTATTTTGATTCTGTTTTTTTTAATACATAGAGTGATTCAAGAGGAAGGTTTTGTTTTTTTATTGCATAGAATGACTAGACTAGCATGCCGTTCGCCTGATGGTAAGCGATACGACCACCCATAAACAGAAGCAACACCATTCAGCACCTTGAGTTACAAAGTACTGTGTGGCATCCCATTGCGCTCGTCATCCTGAGACATAAGATGTTAAATCTCATTATGTCCAGTAGTTACACTGGCTACAATGTAAATTATATGTGCTTTTATCCCGGAAAAACTTATTAATGCGGGCAGAGCCACGGGCAAAAGCTAGTAATGAATAAGACACTTTAGCCATGAACAAAAAAGTGTTAAATTCAATTTTCGAATCAATGTATTCATGTGTTTGGAAACTAGCTTTCTTTAACTAGATTTTTTCGTGCCAAAAACGCACCAAAGAACATGGCTTCATAGACTCCTATCTCATACTTGTGCAGAATCTATCTAAGTAAGAGGCTGTGGGACTAATTATAATTATTTTCGGAGGTGTTATACAAATTGATTTTTAATTACATATAATTATTTACATTAGATTATTTTTTTTCTAAATCGATAGCTTTTAATCGGTAATACGGAGCGTAACTATTACTGCAGCTGCACCAATGAAGTATTAAATTATTTCACATAAATTCTACCTTCAGATAATATAAGAAACTCTATAGGCGTGATTCCAATAACAGCTTTCGAAGGACTCAAGGTATTATACGAAGCATAACTATTTTAAGATAGTAGCTTTCATCGAAAGACCTAACCCCTGTACTGCTTGTACACAGTGCGATAATATGACAAGAAATAAAGCATAACATACCTGTTTCATTCTGGCTGTCGGGCTTCTTTGGTTTACCTCTGGTGGTCCTTCGCTTGATCGATCTGGATGGAGCTTGATTACTGCAATTAATTCAACGTATTAGTGATCTAAAGCTATAACAAACAATTGCAATAACAAATCGATAGTTTAAATCGATTTTCATTGCATCTAAGTTTAATCGATTATAAAATTGATTTTCAACTACATAATCGATATTGCCATATTGCAATCGTACATACCTTTCGCTATCCGGTCCCGGCATCGGCTGGTCCACATCAGTCTTAACACCATCTTTAGCATTTTCCCGGTTTTCTGAATTGCCTTCTTCCCTGTTTTCTGTACTGGCTTTTTTATCTTCTCCAGGCGGTTTCTTTTCTATTACAGTTTGATTGTTCTCGTCTTCAGAATCCGAGTCATCCTAGAAGAAATATATCTTTGCAATAGAGTCACAAGTTGCCTTTAGACCATCATTTTTAGTTGTAATCGATATGCCATGACTATATTCAGAGATCTATAACTGTAAATTACTTATATCAGATCAGAGTGACCAAAAATAACCGTTCTTGAATTACATTAAGCTACATATAATTTGAACAATTTGAAAATAGTAAAATAATACCCACGTTGACTTTCTTACTATTGAATCTAGCGGAAGTTCGTCTCTGCCTCGACAGCTGAGTGTCTTCGTCGGTGTTAGTAGGGGCGTGGTTACGTGTCTGCAAACACAGCATCGTTTTATACAGTTTGAAAGGTTCCTCTGCAATATATTGGCGTTGGTAGTGAGGAAGTATCTATTTGATACATAGACCATGTTTCAAGGGAATAAAAATATATACGGGGTGTCCCATAAATGGTACGACAAACTTAAAGGGAAGATAGCTTTAATGGTGCTCTACCAGATATGAAAGATGACCTTTATAAAAGTGTCACCATTTTCGAAATATTGAGGATTTTGTACTTTTTGAGAGAAATCCCATTCTTTGACCTATGTTTTGTTGCTGTACGCGCAAATAATCAGATATTTCCTTATTTTTTCTGCAGCAGACTCGGGAGTAGTGGGTCTACCATAACCCATAATCATTTTATTGAATGTCATTCAAAATCCTTGAAAAAGTTAATACTTTCCCTCATAATTTATTTTAGGAAAATTATTTTACACCACTTTGGACTTCGGTGATGAAAAAAAATGTATTGGGCTGTTACTGCATATTACATAAAAAACTTCATTGTTTAGTAGGGATTTCAAAAAGGTACAATACTTACAACTTTTATTCTAGAAAAAATCAAGATAGCTATTTTTGTGCCAAAGGTGCTGATGCACGCTTGAAACGCATTTGCAGATTTAAATTAAAATAACACTTTTTAACCCCCGACGGAAAAAGAGGGGTGTTATAAGTTTAAGGTGTGTATCTGTATGTCTGTCTGTGGCATCGTAGCTCCGAAACGAAGGGACCGATTCCGATGCAGCTTTTTTGGTTTGTTTGAAATTTGATGTGATCGAGATGGTTCTTAGTTACAATTTGAAAGGTGTATTCAGGCATTTGAAGATAATCACCTCATTTTGTATTTTCAAAAGTTCGATGGTTTTGAAATTTGGTGTACTGTTACTTCAGTGATATTATCAAGACATGGCAACCTTAAGCTGATGCTGTAGCATCAAGTAGTCTGCGGAATATCCAACTCCTCATTAACTTGTATGAAGTATAGGAAAGTTGTCAGATTAATAAATGTAATAAGTCTTACTTTAAATCAATGGAGGCATACAACACTAGTCCTAATAAATTAGAGCCCGCGTTTATATATCAAAAAAAATTATGACTAGTAAGACAGGTAGTTACCAATTTCTTGCTAGTGTCCCTGGCCTCGTCTCCAGATGTGAACTCGTCGGAGGAGCTCGACCCTGGGAAACCATACAGGTCCGGGTAGCCCTTCACCTTCAGCTCGTTTGTTATCCAGCTCTCGTTGAAGTTATGGTGCAGCAACTTCCGTTTGCGACAGCTGCGTCGAACATCTACGACAGGAAGAATGTTAAGTTTCTTCAACCGCCTTTTAGCATAAAAAATAAATAACTACTTTTCGAACAGCTCCCATTTTAGAACCATTTTAACATATTGGTTATTTATTATTCCTTTCTAAAGTATTATTACTTAAAGTTATTAATACAGAAGTTATGACTGATGTGTTTTTCCTCAAACCAGTCAGCTCAAAATTGATTTCGAGACCTCAATAAATAATTATTGCCTGCATACAGGTCATTTTAATCGCAATGCAAATAAATACTGTTTATCAAATGACTGCCGGATATTTGCGGTTCCATGATTAATATTATGGGTACCTTGATTTCGCTGTATGGAATGTTGGCGATAGTTAAAATGCTTTGCTATTTTCATTCGTTTATAATTTATTTTTCAGCAAAATACAGCATGGTGCTCACCTGATGGTAGCTGGCTAAGTGCTGTGCTTGCTCAACGCTACCCAAAGACTTTAAATTACAAATTTCTACAGGACACTGCAATGGCCGCCTCAATATTACATATTATAACGCATTTAAGTCATAATGTTAGGGTGAAATAGTTCAACAAGGTCAACTGATCACCCGTCTGTGCAACTGCATACTTCCATAAATCATAATATACAGTAATAATACTGGCATGAACTTCAAATTGAAAAAACCTACAGATACGGAAAACCAGCGGTCAAGACTTTGTAAAATGCTGTGTATCTTAGTGGTTGGCCAACTTGAAATTAAACAACTTGACTACTACAAAGTAAAGGGTATGTTTAGAGTTCAAACTGGACATTTGCATGCGGTTTCACCACCCATTCACCGCGAATACGTGACAACCGTGACATAGATGCAGTTGTTTTCTCAACAATTTTCTATAAACAATATTAGTATGCTTCACAGTAAATACGTTATTCCAGAAAAGTTATTTCTAACTTTATTATTTTCACAACGCCGTGAAGAATTCCTAGCACCGCATCTTGTTCATTGGGATTTGTGACAACAAAAACACACAATGTACACTTATGGAGACCTCCCTAGGTCTACCCAGGGAAGCTGGCTACCGATCACAAACATCTGGGTTGATCAGTAAGATGAATGGTGATTTACAGCCCAGAGTTTAATTAATAAGTTATAATCATCACTGAATGTCAGTTATCGTTGTTCTCGTAAACTACATAGCATCGCGCCTTATTCCATTTTCAGGGTTAGGCAGAGGTGTATCACACCCACATTTCGCCAGCCATGTTAGGTCCCATGTAATAGGGGGTGGGCCTATTACCCGGAGTCTGGAAATGTGCCCGGTGCTCGTAATTCTCATTTTATTTGGTTTATTATTTTAAGGTGCTATTTTTTTTTTTAGATAGCATACATAAACACACGCCTTTCTCCTATTGGGGTAGGCAGAGACTATGGAGCGCCAAGTGCTACGATCCAAGCATACCTCTTTCGCTTTTTCCACAGCCATCAGTCTCTTCATTCATGCTCGTTGGTTACGAGAACTCCTTATTTGACCCAGAGATCGTAATTTTTTTTTTTATTGCTTCCGAATGACGAGACGAGCATGCCTTTCGCCTGATGGTAATCGAAACGACAGCTCATAAACAGTAGCAACACCATACATAACTTTTAATTATTAAGTACTTCGTGGCACTCCACTGCGCTCGTCACCCTGTGACATTAGATGTTAAGTCTCATAATGACATTAGATGTTTAGTCTCATAATGCCCAGTAATTACGTTGGCTACAATGTCCTTCAAATCGGAACACAGCAGCGCATGCACACTGCTGCTTTGCGGTAGAAATAGACACTGCGGTGGTACCTACCATCAGTATTTGATAAGTGGTTCCCTCCCTACAGAAACTTGCTTCACTCGTTATATCATGCCATACTTACTGTCCTGCATCGGTTTGTCCTCACTATCTTCCACGTAGTTCTTCCTAGGGCCGCGGCTCCGGCGAATCCGCATACACTTGTTTGTGGAGTCATTGTCGTCCGCGAAGAACACTCTCACTTGGCGCGATCTGAAAAGAATCAACTCTTCTTTATTGTGATTGTAAGAAATGGTTTAAATAGCCACTGACATATAAAATAGTCACAAGACTATCGAAATTGATTATGGTAATTGTTTCTACAATATACGGGCCTTTTTAAATGTAATTAACTGCCAGTTGCTAGTTTGTGTACATTTTAAAATGTTAGTCAAATACTAAATAAATGGTAATTGCAAGGGTAAAAATCTATTAAGCTAGCTGAGGAGTATAACATAAACTGAGCCCTGAAAACACAAACAATATGTCTTGAGTACTACTCGCACTTACCTCCTTGAATATTTTTCGGGTTCGGTATCACTCTCGGGGAAGACAAGTCTAGGCATTTTAATTGCCCTTCGCCTGCGGCTGTCTGTTCATATAATTAATACAATTATTAAATTAAATTAACACAATAACAAGACATCTTTCATATGATACATACATTTTTTCGGCCACCTGTCGATTTTCCTTTTCCTCTCGACTTTATATTGGCTGCTTCGTAATTCGCGTTGTGACCAATTTGACCCCTTAAAAAAAATTATACTTAAATGATATGCAAAAGCAGATTTTCTCAAAGAAAGTTTGACATCTCTATGTAAATGACTTGATTAATCATGAATTTAGTATTGTTTTGCAGATTATTTTTATTATAGAATAGAACTTTATGGAAAAAAAAAAACAACATTATGATCAATGTATCATCATTGCAGTTAAAATTAGGAATCCTAATAATACATGCATTAAAGTTTTCAAATCAATACATATGTAACTATCCAAATTTATTCCATGCTAAATTATTAATAATATTTCACATAAACCCACATATTATTTGGGTATTCAATAATAAGCACATGCTAAGAATATACCCTAAAAGCAAGTTATAATATGGCCATGCTGCTGTATATTATTTATAGTTAATGTGGCAAACATAGCGAGGGATGCCCTTTGGCCAGATGGCAGGACTACTTGGACAAGAGAGCCGGCAGCGACTGGATGCATAAAGCAGCAGTCCGGGCCCTGTGGCGTATCTTGGGATAGGCCTATGTCTATGATGTAATCCTTGGACGCCCGCGGTGGACACCGGTGTCCATTTATATAAGGAAATTAGCTTATAGCTATATATAAGCGAGCGTTGACAGGTTAAATCAGATTTATTCAGTTGTATGTAGGTGTACTTGTATTACAGTATGACTGCAATGCTTATATCTTGATTTTCATCCCCTGGGTTGGGCAAAGTGATATTAGTTTTTTCTATTCAGAACTGCCTCGGTGCCGTAGTTGTATTACGGTACGACTGCAATGTCTCGGGTTCGATTCCCAGGTCAGGCAAAGTGGTATTGGATTTTTCTATTCAGTATTAGCCAGGAGTCTGAAATTTGTGCCCGATATGGCGATAGGTTCGCCCCATATCACATCATGGGACGGAATACGCATGGCGAAAACCACTTTTGCCATGCGTATAGACAGAGGCGCAACTAGTGCACGTGGGTGCACTAGTTGCGCCTCTGTCTACATCTTTTGGGATAAAAGGCTTGAGTGTGTGTATTCAGTATCAGCCCAGTCTTGAGTTCGTGCCCGAAAAGCCAATAGGCTAGCCCCATCAAATCATGGGACGTAATACATATGGTGAAGAGTGGGTGCACCAGTATTAATTGCGCCCCTGCCAACTCCTTTGGGTATAAAAGATGTGTGTGTATGTGCTTGTCTGTAACTCATAATGTGATTACTTGTTGTGTGGAACCTAATCCTTACAACTCATATCTATGTTGATGATTACTTAATTTTCATTTCAGTACTGTAAGGTATTTCGAAGAATAATTTGGAAAAACCCACCCAATTCAACACAAAGCTGCTTAATAGCTGGAACTTTAGCATTAATAAATTTCTAGCACTCAATAGTTAAGTATTCATGACTGTATACATATAAGCAAAGATTGTAAGAATGTATGTATGAATTTGGATGTAGGAGGCAAACTTGAGATTCTCCAAAATTCTTTTACAAATAGGATACTACTTTACCCTGAATGCTATAGGGAACCTTTTCTTGGAAACAGATTTTTCATGGGCGGAGTCACCAACAAAACTGACTTTTCATAAGAATATTATCACACTATTAAGGTTTTCACAAATTGAAAAGTGTTATATGGATTAAGTATTTTCTTGTGACAGAATAAAATGAATGTGATATTGCACAACAATTTCAAATACAATTACAAACACCAGACCTCCATTTTGTTTACCAAATTCAAGTATAAAACTGGAGTGTAGTTTTTATATGTTTCTATTTGGAAAAATAAAATTCAGCAGCTAGTTTTGTTTGACTGCTTGTCTAAATAGGTAATAGTCATTACATTAGTTTACAAAGGCTTTTTAAAAAGAGAAAATATTCTAACAAAGGCATTGGAACAAGAAATAACCACTGTAAAGGCAGCAATAGTGACACATGTACAATTTTCACAAAGAACATTATCTATTTAAAGACAGCCTGTATCCCTCAAGGAACACATCACAAATAAGTTATCAATAAAAGGCATCATTGCACGTCATAATGATCACATTCTTACACTAAAAAGCTCATGCAATAATCGCAGGAAACTCCCAAAGTAACAGACAGGAAGTTGGCCCAAAATCATTTCAACAGAAGCACAAGTGTGAAAAATTCACAATATGCACATAATATGTTTCAGATGGTGTCACCTTCTCGTCAGAGACGCTGCCCACGTCGTTTACAGTGTAATTCTCATCATCAACCTCCCCGTTCTCTCCATTACTACGACGGGTTTTCACCATTGCAGTATTCGTGTCGTATTTTTACATACAACACGACAAATCCGTTATGTAACAACCTTACAACGTTACAAACACTATAAGTTCATGAAACATCAAAAAACACAATAGTTTTACATTTACGTTAGCGTATAAAACGACAAAGGACGAAAGTTATCGGCCGCACATGTCCATCCGTAGCGCCATGTTAACGCACAATGTACTTGTGTTCTCAACTACTTTTTGAAACAACAAACTCACCAATCGCAAGCGAGGGTTTCTTATAAACACTTTTATTTAAAAAAATATAGGTAAATTAGACCAAGTATCAACTGATCAATCGATAAATTCGAAGAAATTCAGATGAAAATCACAAATCACGGTGTTTTTATTGACAACTGTCAAAAATTCCCGCAAATTTGACATTTTTCAGATACAAAAGGTTTCTTGACCATTGACTATCATGAACACAGCAGTTTTCGCCAACTTAGCTATTCTAACTTCAAAAATTTTAACCGGTTTTCTTTCAAGCATTCACAGAAACGTTTGAAATAAAAATAATAAAATTTATTGACAGAAGTTTTATGCTCGTACCCGTGTTCCCAATGTATATAATATTCTTTGCTGTGGCCAGTACTGTACGCACGATTCGACCGTACCCGATACCCATTATGCAAAGAGCATTTATATTTTATTATACTACGGAAACCTATATGATCGTATCTCATCCTAAATGACACGTTACAAATATGTTAAATCCTTTTGATACTTTACTTCTCTTTATAAAAATATGAGATAATATTGCTATATATAGTTCATAATTTGTCTGAAATATGTAGGTACAAACTATAAAAAAATATTATACGAGGAATCTAAATGTTTATGAATACAATCTAAGCGATATGATTCTAAGTATTAAATTGCATCGCGACGATTCGCTGAAGACCGTACTATTTAAATAAAATAAAATAAAAAAATAAAATAAAATAAAAGTAATTTATTGCCTTCAAATTAACAAATACCAAATAAAAATAAGCAAACAAAATTTGTGAAGGACAAAAGGAAATGACTCAGCATGAGCTGACCGAAACTAGAGTTTAGATCAGCGCTGGTTTTCAGTCACCCCTATCTCCCTATGGTCTTGTGCTAATTAATGGCGTAATTGCAACGGAAAACTTCAATTAAATCAATTCATAGAACCAAGAAGCTTATACCCAGGGTATAAGCTACTTGCATTGAACTCAAATCATGACGTAGGGCATCCTTACTTGTCAGTTGTCACACTCACTTGTCGCCATATGGATTTTGGCGGGAACTTGGAAGTGACAATGGGGTGCTTTTGTTGTGATTAATTATTTTGTGTTATATTGTATAATTATTTTGGTTAATTATCCAATATAATTCTATTAGAGGGCTCAAATGAAGTGAATTGAAATAACTGTGCTAATCAAGTGTTTTTTTGCCTCTCCATATACGATGAGCCGACTTTTGGATACTTCACAATGAATTTTCGGCGACTTCAACGTGCTTGCTATTGTTCTGAGACTTCAAGCATCATACATCTGACAACACTGCGGACTGCCCAATGTTGTCAATTGTCATTTGTCAACTGGTTGTCATTTGTCTGTTATCATATTTGTCTGTGGTTGTCATAGGTTTATTTATTTGTAGAAATAATTTATTTGCAATTTTTGATGGAATAAAACATTATCGAGTTGTTTGTTTTGGAGACCTATAAATATTGTATTTTATAATTAACTAAACATAAATAAGAACACGTAAGAAAACACTCGTAAGGTTTAACTAACATGTCTGAGAATCCCGTAGCACCGATGTCTCCATCGGATGACAAGGATATAAACGGCGCTACAAATAAACAAGATATTGACATGGACGAGGAGATATCGGCACGAATGACTGCTTCCTACAGTGAAATATCCTTTCACTCAGATCCTGGCCAATCGGACGATCCGGAGAAAACCATCGCACCATCTCGCCCTTATGACCTGCCCTCAGAGAATCGTAAACAGGACAAATTCCCTCTAGATTTGGACGGGCATGTACGCTACGAGGGCGACATGACGCACTATGTAGCTGATGACTTAGAGTTCAAAATTAAACTGTCTAGTCCAATAGCGAAAAGGGGAGAGACACCAGTGTTCGGTAGTTCGAGTGCCTCACGATCTAGTACTCCTTCAGGGAAACTGTACAGACAAATACTAGCACCGCAGATTGGTCAGATTGATATTACTGTTCTGCATGATCTTGAATATGAAGCACAGAAAATAGCTCAGTCAGTTGATAATCTTATAGAGAATTTGTCAAGTATATTGCATTCTAGTTCATCTCTTACTGCAGAGAATATGGAAGTTTATAAAGATGCTGTAGGGAAGACTTGTGATGCGATGGACAATAATATTAAAAGTATGTACACTATCCTGGCAAAGGGTGAGGAAGTGTCCCAGGCCATGATCCCGGTACAAGCACAGGCAGCCAGGATAGCAGAGATAAAACGGCTTTTACAGTTATTTGAAAGTAACTTCTAGTCAATTATGTGACAAAATTCTACATTTATTTAGGCATTGGGCTGTATAAGTGATTCCTGGTATGAAATCCATATTGGGCACCATTAAGCATAATTGATTAGCAAATATACATATTGGACAATATCCTGTAACTTGACATTCTGCACAAAGCCTTGGAGAGAATTTATAATAGAAAGTCTAGAGGCCACACATCATACACACATTATATGGTCAATAGCCGGGTCCACACCGGATGATCCAATGCGCTCCGATCGCGGGCGGCAAGAGCACGGTCCAAAGACACGATCAGTGTGAACGTGCCACGCACGATCCAAGTGCACCAATCGCGGGATCACTGATCCAATTTGGATTGTCTGGTGTTGACCCGGCTAATCAGCAACAGAAGATCCAATTAACTTATTTCTTGTTATGTCATTTATTAAGATTAAAATATTATGCTGTAATATTTTGCTGACATAATGGAAGTATTAAATGTTTTTTTTCACAAGTGTACTTTTTTTTCAATATTATAAAACATTTAAAATTACAGATTGTTCACAACAGGTATAGAAACAAACACTCACGCCTTTTATCTCCGAAAGGATAGGCAGAGGCACAACTAGTACACCCACTTGTTGCCTTGCGTATTTCGTCCACAATATGATAGGGGGCGTGCCTATCGTCATATCGGACACAAATTCCAGATTCCGGGCTGATACTGAGTAGAAAAACCCAACATCGCTTGGCCCGACCTGGGGATCGAACCCAAGACCTCAGAACTGCAGTCTTACCGTAATTCAACTATGCCACCGCGGCAGTCAGACTCTAGGCTTTATTACCTACTAGTGATGTAACGAATGTCCAATTTCCAATATTCGCGAATGCGAATGCGAATATTGGATTTTTATTTGGCAGCAAAAGATTTTATTAGAGGCCACGACTCAAAGCCCACATCATCACTGGTAACACTCATTGATTGAAGATTTTTATCTTTAAGCACTGAGATATTTTAGATGAGAGGACCTTGTCTAGTTTCCCAAACGCTGCTCAAGCGAGCTTTGACCTCTATCTTGAAGTTAGACTTGCCTAACTGGACAACTTTTCTTAGATAGACAGATTCGTCGACAACTTCGAGAGTTGTGTTCTCAACACTAATTGGCATATGCACAAAATGAGCACTGGACAAGACTTTGGTCTTGTCCATTTTAAGGCCTACAAAGTGAGGAACTCGGTTGAGGTCTTTGAGCAATTGAGCATAATGCTATGGTCCTCAAATAATTCTGGCAAGACGACAATATTGCGGCAAATCAAAGGTGAGTAATGTACTCGTCGTAATTTCGGAGAAATAACATCTCCCTGTCTAACGCCTCTGTGTAGTGGAATAACCTTCGTGCTCTGCTGTTGTACTTGGATTGATATGGTGGCGTTGTTGTACCAGCACCTCAGCACTTCAATGTACCAATAGTCAATGTGGCCCTCAACACTTTGGAGCCTTTGTTCCGCTCGATCGTCTTCTTGATGCTTTCAACATTGTAAGCACGGACGTCGTGTCAGGGGGATTTCCCTGCCTGTCAATCGAGCTTCCGATATGCTTCAGCGTCCTCCGAAGACTGCAACGCCATATATCAGTGGCAACTTAATCATTTCAATTTAAGAAAAAATCACTAATTGTGGTAAAAATAAATATTACTAAAATAGTGAGTAATCAGTGCATCTAAAGGATTTAAAAGGTATACTGATATTGAAGGATAAACATCAATAATTTATAATATTTTAAAAGATTTTAAATGTGTTCGTTATATTCTCATAATATTTTCCAATAATTTATAAACTTATAATAGTAAGTATCGAGAAATCTCGTATAAATAACAACGTAAATCCTATCACGTTGTGATCTCGGTAATAAAATAATTTAAGTACTTAAGCGCGTTTAAAAAGATGAAAGCTTATTGTTATCATTTCACATCAATTTTTATTTTGTATGAGTACTATAAATACTAACAAAATTATTATTTATATATTGTAAACATAATCTGTCGCAGTGTTATTTTACAAATTATTGTCACATGTCATAGCCAAAAATATTCGCAAAATATTCGCATAATTTATTGCGAATGCGAATATTAAAAAAGATGCGAATATTCGTTGCACCACTATTACCTACCATTAAAATGTATAACTGGACAACCAATTTGTGTTTTCGGTGTCTTCCGAATTAGAAAAACCTTGGAAATAATACCCAATACTAGTAGTGCCATTTATGGTTAGTGTGCAAATCTTGGTGCAAATGCAAGTGCATTTGCAACTAAGTATTTGCACTATTTCTACTCCATTAATTATGTGACAACTGACAAGTTTTATTTCGATATTACACAGTCAAAGAGCTAGAAAACATTTAAACAATTACAGACTTTTTAATCTGTTGATACACTTTATAACCTGTATAAAAAACACTTGAAATCATTCAACCGTTCAAACCCATTCGCACCTTCTATACTTCTATAATCTATGGTTGAGTGTTGAAATTTCATTGACACTTGTTGTCATTCTGTCAAATCGCATCGATCAAGGTGGTTGTTGGTAGGCTAGATCGAGCGCAAAAATGTATATGAAAACGGAAAATGTAAATTGAATAACTAACATGAGTATTAACATCGTTATAAGATTAAGCGTACTGTTGTTGGTCCCATGACCATTTAACATATAGCTCCCATACATATAAAACGTGCAAATGGGTGACGTAGTAAGCTTGTTTTCTGTGATAATAATGAAATTTAAATCTAAGTTCAATGAAAGTAAAATTTATTTTCACTGTAATCTTCCCTGGGAGAGACTAAAGGGCGTTAAGTGGATGAACGAGCGGGCCACATCCAACAAGGCTTATGTTCCGACCACGGTGAGTCTTGTATTTTATTTCTATTAGTTGTGTTTTTAAATTGTAACTAATGTAAATGTTTTTATTTTAATTCGATTCAATTTTATTTATTTCATTACGTTCAATATCTTAGTATTCAAACTAAGCCTAGTTTAAACCCTGTTGAGAATTGTTTTATTTTCCCGGGAACTAAAATTTTAGTAAAGCAGTATTATCCACAATGTCAAGACCTACCCTGGGTGTTAACTAATATTTATGTGTTTATTAGACTGTTATTATATGGTGAGTGGTGTCACTTGCAAAACAAGACACCACAATGCACTTATATTGATGTGTTGAATATAATAATATAATCTCCCACTTTTTTAAAAAACAAGCCATCTTATTCTAATATCTGTGATTAAGGCATATAAGCCTTAATTCTCATTATTGAATTTTCTTGAAGAAAGTTCAGTAACAGAAAAATAAGTTGAACAGAGTTGGCAAGTTTCAAGAAACTTTGCTTCCTCAAATAAAGTATTTTTAACCCGCGATGGAAAAAGAGGGGTTTTATAAGTTTAAGTATACACACGTATCTGTATATCTGTCTGTGGCATTGTAGCCATTGTAGTTTTTTTCATCCCAAACATTATATTTTTAGAAATATAATGTTAATGTATTTTTTTACTAGTTTTTCATTCTGTTTCTTGAGGATGTGTGATTAACATACTTTTGTTTTAAAAGTTACACATAAACCAAAAATATGTTACGCAGAATTCATTAAGACCCTTAGATTATTAATAGCTATATCAATATTATTTTTTTTGTTATTATCTTGCCTGACTTTACCCCAGGGAGACGAATATGGGAAAAATTATATTTGATAATATCATTTATTTATACATATATACAAATTCATTACAGATCTACTAAAGCGGTGTTATACAAAGTTATTTGCTATTGACCTCAATACCCCTGTAGGCCACTTCTGTGAATTCCTGCAGGTTGCAGATAAATATATCAATGTTAAATATTATTAAATATTACCTGACTTACTTACTTAAGGTGATTCAACTTAGTATTTCTGTCAATATAAAATGCTGGTACTACATCAGCCATGATGAATTGATTAAACTTCATAAATACAATTTTATATCGCTTTTTTACTTGATGTTGACAAGTACCGTACCAAAATAAAGCAAATTTGAAGATATTAAAAGATTACGTTAGATTAAGACACGGGCGCAGCTATAGCTATCACATAGGGGGGTCCAAGGATACCAAAATGTCAGTGGCGTAGCGTGGGTCCTTGCTGCCACATGACATAAAAATGCCCTGTTTCAACAAATAAGTCACGTATACAAACCCCGGGCCTCAGATGATATAGTTACGCCACTGAGTGAGTGAGTGACCTTTCGCTTTTATATATATATAGATTATCCATATACATATAATTTAATGAATTGCCAGGATCTGTATATTTAATTTTTTATTTCACATTGTGTACAGTATTCATTCATAGTAATTAATAACATTATTTGTTTGTAAAGCTGCAACACTAGTTCACTTTTGTCTAATTTCAATATTTTTAATAAACATCTATCGATTTAAAACCCGACAATGTACGATGAACAACAAAACACGCGAAATATGCACAAACGGAAATGAGCGTTTTTTTGTTTATTTACGTCCGCGTTAGCATAACGTTCGAAAAGATTGGCGTGACCATGTCCTACTTTGAGAATAACATTCCGCACATATTAATATGCATATACGTATTATGAATGGGGGTCACATAACATTTCAAGTTAGGTAGCGCCAATACTTTTGGCCGATCTGTCGTAAGTTACCTCTCCCGCCATTTACGCAAATACAAATACTAATTCAGAGACTAGAGTTCCAGGAGATACTCATAAAAATAGGTATAGTATATAGCAATACGTAGGTAGTATCTGTCATATTACTGATCATCATTCATGACTATCTTCAGCCGCAAAAAAGATTGGGGTTAGCCATAAATCCTGTTGATCTAGGTATACCTAAATCCCGCTGTTACGAATACGCCCCATTTTCACAGGCAAAATTATTTTCAGAATAAGCCTTATAAATTATAGTAAAGTGTTGTTGTATAAGAAAAAAAATGTATAAGAAAAACACAAACATTTATTTAATATTATTAGAGATAAATAAACTTTAAAATTTAGATTTACAATGAAGGGGGAACGCGAATTGAGTTATCTACATTGATCAAGCAAGTGATATTTCTGTCTCAAAAATATTTTTATACTCGCTTGATTGCCCTTGTGGATCTAATTGCGTTTGCGACGAAGTTTCATGCGAATATAACTAATATAAGTGGACGAAAAATATTTGTTCTCGTACATCGCATGTGTTGACAAAACTAAATACCTAATGCTCATTATCAAACGAACGTACAGCCCCCTTAGAATGTCTCCAAAAACGTAGCTCGTAAGTCCATGTCGTTTAATTTTGATGTTTGTGATTGATCGAGAGACCAATACGTCAGTCACGTGTTAGTCTTTCAACCAATCCCAATAAAACGACACAGAGTCGTGTCGTGTTTTTTGCCACTTTCTAAGCACACATTTCTCTATATTACACCTATAAATTTTTCCCTTCAGTGTTTTTTTCAAATATGACTAGCTTTAGTTAGGATGCCTACATCAGTTATTTCAGACCATAAACTATAGTTATGGTAGTTTCAGTAGTTTCTATTTACGTTAGGTACGTTTACTGCCATATTTAGGAATCATCAATCAAAAAAGTCGATTCGGGGAAAGAAAAGAGAGATGTATTGTGTTCCAACATCTTTCGCTAACAAACATATCAATATCATCTAATGACCTGCACATAACGGTCTGAAAATAACTGAAAAACTTCGGAATTATTATTATAATTTATCTTCTATTAAACACATACGAAAAATTCGGAGCAATTGATTGAACGGAAGCTTTCGTTTATCTTTCTGCATTTATTTTGATATCTAACATTTATTTTATCATTCATATTCCACCTGCAAGGTGGACGGACGACTTGATAAAGGTCGCAGGAACACGCTGGATGTGGGCCGCTTTTGACAGGTCCGTCTGGAAATCTTTGGGGGAGGCCTATGTTCAGCAGTGGACGTCATGTGGATGATGATGATGATTGTGCAAATACTAATAACTGAGCCCATTTGAATACGCGTTTAGTTGTGCAGCTTAGCTTCAGCTGCAGCAATTTTTCTGCGATGGTTTCCTATACATATAAAAATGTTGTCAAAAATCAAAATTATTACAAAGCAGTATATTATGTATATTTCCTATTTTGCTCGCGGCTCCGCCCGCGTGAATGAGTTGTCCGGAATAAAAGTCCTGCTTTACATTTTCCCAGGATAACAGATAAAAGGTAGCCTATGTTACTCACTAATAATGTAGCTTTATATTGGTGAGAGAATTTTTAAAACCGGTCCAAAAGTTTTTGTGATTATTCGTTACAAACATACAAAATAGAAATCTTTCCTCTTTATAATTTTAGTGTAGAAATAAACTGAGATGCGTGCCTTGTGATCTAAAGCAACACCTCCGTTTATAAAATCCGAGAGATATACATAACAATATGCCTAGGTATAAAATGCGTTATTAGTATTATAGGTACATATAATGATTCATTTGTATTATGTATTGGATTTTACGTAATATTTCATGTATAATATATAATGATTACCGATGTTAATAAAATATGACGACCTTTGTTCGTTCAATCTGAACTTCGTATTAATTAAAGTCTGCACAGTCATTGTTATTTGTTAATGTATATTGGCCTCCATAGGCCAATATAGCCATCTATAATATAAAATTATTAAACAGATAATCGGGACACCATTCATACCTACGCAAAAAAACAGGATAAATTAAGTATAAAAAATGTAGGTAAAAGCGATTATATAATAGAAAATCTAGTCTAAGGTTAAAGAAATGTTTATTTAGTCGATGTAATGAATACAGAACGCAATCCTACATGTAAACATGCGTGTTTGTGTTTTCAAAACAAATGATCGAGTTAGACATCCGTACTGGGGCCTGTTGATACGTGGAATATGAACGTAATAATTATGCTGGTCACACACGCTCAGGAAAATGGTTACGGCAAAAAGCACTGAAAAAAATGAGCGTGTTTTTTTTTATATTTTGCTTACTTTATGGCACACTAGGTGTTGCTCGCGGCTTTGCCCGCGTGAAAAGCCTTTCCCGCTACAAAAGTCCTAAAAGCTCAAAACGGCGCCACAGCCATCTACTTAAACAATCAGATGAAAAATATCGATTATTTCCCATGGGAGCAAAATGCAAATTACCGGGATAAGAAGTAGCCTATGTGTTATTCCAGGACATGATCATGATCATGATCACGGGTAGATCATGATCATGATCATGATCTACCCGTGCGCCAAATTTCTTCCAAAGCCATTCAGTAGTTTCTGCGTTTACTTCTAACAAACATCCAAACATTTTCACAAACTTTCACATTTATAATATTAATAAGATTAAATGTATAAAATAGTACAATTTGAACCGTTATCGAACATAGAATTTCTCAAATTCATATACAAGTACTATCGATGTATAATGATGTTTATCTTAATTTTTTAGTTCATCGTTTATCAAAGCAAATCCAATAAGTTGATTTTAAATTAACTGCAGTGATTTTTCGGCACGTGTGTTCTATGCACTACGTCAGTCACGCGACTAAAGGATGTTGCCGTCGTATAATTATTCCGCAATCGCGATTACACCTCGGACGAGTAGTCGTTAATTCTTTATGTACTGTAACGTGTAATTTTTAACAGTGACTCAAGTTTTACGGTTTGGTAATTATGCCTTTTTGCTTGTCTGGGCGTGTGAGCGAGAATAAAAATTATAAAGTAACGCTTCGCTTATATTTGAATAAAGGTTTAAAAGAGTTTTGGCGGGAACTTGGAAGTGTCATGAGGTGCTCTTGTTTTAATTCATTATTTTGGTGATACTTAGTGTTATATTGCATAATTATGGTGGTATATTATCCAATATAGTTCTGTTAAAGAGCTCAAATGAAGTGAATTGAAATAATCGTGCTAATCAAGTGTTTTTTTTAATGCCGCCAAAACTCCTCGATATAGTATTGGTAAGGTAGCCACTGCTTTACTTCGACATACTACAGATAATAAAAAAAGACAACCCAAACTTGACATTGGCAAAATGTGAATACAAGTGCCATAAAGAGTTTTGGCGGGAACTTGGAAGTGTCATGAGGTGCTCTTGTTTTAATTCATTATTTTGGTGATACTTAGTGTTATATTGCATAATTATGGTGGTATATTATCCAATATAGTTCTATTAAAGAGCTCAAATGAAGTGAATTGAAATAATTGTGCTAATCAAGTGTTTTTTTTGTTGTCGCCAAAACTCCTCGATAAAGTCTTGGTAAGGTAGCCACTGCTTTACTTCGACATACTACAGATAATAAAATAGACAAACCAAACTTGACATTGGCAAAATGTGAACACAAATGCCATTATAAAAAAAAAAAAAAAAAAAAAAAAAAAAAGTGCCATAAAAAAAAAGGTTTACAATAAAAACAAAGAAAGAACGACAATTCAAACTGCATCACGAGTAATTTCAAGAAATAACAATGGTACTAACAAAGTACTTTATAATTTAGAAATTCTTTGTTCTCCAGAGCTTTTCCTTGCCCATGTTAAAAATACATCTTCATTTTTACGTGAAAAGCGTTAGAGAGAACAATTGTGGATGTATATTAAAATTCTTTACGAATAATTCTATTCAGCATTTAATATGGCGGGAAAATAAAAGCGTGTCGCCATTGTCGCAATGTGCATTGGGAAAAATTAGACTCAGTTTTCATGGCACAGGGATACTATTAGAACGAAAAATATGTTCTCTTTCACCTCTGGATGGAAGGTGATGTTAGCGGCTAATGAGCTTAATGTCGGAGCCATTCAGAGGTCATGAAGGTTAAGGGATATCGGCTCATTAATTTCTTTTTCCCAAGAGGGAGGGATTTACTTTCTATCTGTGGTGGCTCGTGAATCGTAATCTATCTGTGGTAGCTCGTGATTGGCTTATTGTATTTAGTTCTTATTTTTGTTTATTGTTATAGTTAGCTGTGAGCCACCCAAATAACTAAAATATTATAAATACAATAAATAAGCACTACACGTTTAAGTGGTCGATGTATGTGTTTGCTTCTTGTATGTGCATTATTGATGCGATGAATTTTATAGTTGCTCCAGCGGCAAATATTTCGTCGAGGTTGTGTGTGCTAGTGATTCTTAATCCTATGAAGATCAGCTACCATTGTTGATGACGATGACCCCAGGCAAGCATTCTGTCACTAGGGAAATTCGATAATTTAACTACTCCAGTTCCCTTTAAGTGTCAAATATTCCATCGCGTGTAGATGGATAGATAAGTAACCACGATACATGAATGGCAACGATTAGGCCATATCGGCAATGCGCTTAATTTTCTCTTAGAAGAAGAGTAGCTTTAACACATGTCAAAATACAAACTAAAACCAATTTCCCCATCCAGGTGGAAAACGTAGCGAACGTATGCACTCATGCGCTATGCGTTGCGCCCGCGTCGATCGGCGCGCGGGAGTTGCTCACCCGGTCGGTGAACGCACCGCAAGCCATCGCTGCGGTCGTGTACGGCTTAGCGTTATGCCTGCTGTTCGCTGTTTCTACCACCTTCCACTCCGTGAGCTGCTGCAGATCGGATACGTGAGTATTTTGAAGTTGGTTTATTTATTTAACTTTACATACAAACGTTTATTAGAAGGTCAAGATGTACAAGTCTATCTGTGAGTAATGCAGTGATATGTAGTAGGTGTATATTATAGAATATATGTATTATAATAAATATTTAGTGTTCATCAATGGTAAATGGGGCTGTAGACTGATCGTCATATTTCTCATGACCGTGGAGGGACATAAAAGAATCGCGATATTCAGATTTTCAATGCACCGTAATCTACATGAAATACTCTCTATTAGACTCTAATACAGAGTTTGTTTAAGTACTTTACAATTTATGCTGGCGTGTCATGGCGCGCCAACCCGCACTAGGCCAGCGTGGTGGACTAAGGCCTAAACCCTCTCAGTTGTAGAGGAGGCCCGTGCTCAGCAGTGGGCAGTATATTATACAAGGCTGATATGGTGGTCATGTCGGTGTGAATTTATGATAATATAGCATTAATAAAAAATCTATGCATGATCATATCTCCTGAGGAACTGTTTTTCTGAATCAAAACCTCATCACGTTTTAAAGGAATATGAGTACCTAAATATAATCAACGTCCATATTATAGGTATGTCATATTTTGTGACTTTAGTACATAAAATTTTGTTTGTAAAGTTATTAAAGATAATCTATATCTATCTATATACTAATATATAAAGCTGAAGAGTTTGTTTGTTTGTTTGAACGCGCTAATCTCAGGAACTACTGGACCGATTTTGAAAATTCTTTCACTAATAGGAAGCTACATTAGTCCTGAGTGCTATAGGCTACTTTTTTCCCGGAAAAACTTATCTACGCGGGCGGAGCCGCGTGCAATGCTAGTAAATTATAAAACAATAAGTTGTTAATTTTGAACTATTTGCTATGGTAGCTAGTGTGCGACTTGACATCATGCATCAGGGCGAAGAGCAAAACGCTAGTGCCTCAGTGCATTATAATATGTAATTCAAATTGTTGGAGGTATTACTATTTACAAACGATCGTCAACACTTACCAAAACTTTGCTCGTCTCACCATAAACTTCTACAAAAAAATAATATGCTATCAATTACAGCAAAATTAGAAGTAATCTATCACGCTACCATTCTCAATAATAATTGATTGTATGAATAAATTTTAAAAAGTCCTTTGTTAAAGGATTGAGGTCGAAAGTTCGGGGCAGAGCTCTTTATATCGGCTAATGAATGGGGTTAAAACAATACCGTTCTGATCGTTCATGCGTTCTCGTGAGCCCCAATCGATCTTTGTATGTTGGTGAAATGTATTTTAGGGTTCGGTACTTATTTTAAAACGTATCTATGTAGGTAATAACATTTTAGTATTAAAATTTACTACTGCCAACCCGCACTGGGCCAGCATGAGGACAAAGGCCTAAACCCTCTCAGTTGTAGAGGAGGCCCGTGCTCAGCAGTGGGCAGTATATAATACAGGGCTGGTATGGTATTAAAATTTACTATCTAAAAGGGCAATTACCTTAGGGAGGTATTTGTAGACAGTAGAGATGGAATTGAAATATGTTATACCTGCTTATATGTAACTTTAATTACTACAAGGATTCCTTTAAACCTACTGAATTATTATACGTGGGAAAGTTTCTAGTCTCGTTTGAAAGTGTCCATACTTATAGAGACATCCACACGGGCGAAGTTCCAAGCAAAATATACCTAATTTAAAAACAAACGAAATCACACCTTAAAATCCATACCAACAGCCCATTTAGGGAATTCCTGTCACGTTCAAAAAGCATTATGAATTCAGCAAATCATCGGCAGGAATAATTAATGATGAAGGCCCGAAAAGTTAGGCGCAGGACTTCCTAACTCGATATAAAACATGTACAGAGTACGTAAATCTAGTTTCGTTTGTGCCCTTGATAAAGTTTCTTAAGTAACGTAACCGCTGTTTTTTTTTATGGCATCGAATGACGAGACGAGCATGCCGTTCGCCTGATGGTAAGCGATACGACCACCCATAAACAGTAGCAACACCATCCAGCACCTTGAGTTACAAAGTACTGTGTGGCATTCCACTGCGCTCGTCATCCTGAGACATAAGATGTTAAGTCTCACTATGTCCTGTAGTTCCACTGGCTACAATGTCCTTCAAACCGAAACACAACAGTGCATGCACACTGCTGCTTTCTGATATTGTTGTTTTATGCCCAGATTTAGTGTTCTTTTAAGTTTTTTTTAAATCATGTGAGTTGCCTGGGATCAGTATCTGTGCCCCATAAGGCAATAGGTTTGTCTTGACACCATAAAAAAAAAATGGCGGATACGTTATGAATTGACCCTGAATAAGACGTAAATATTTAAGAAATGAAATGTTTTTAAAAAGGGAATAAATCTTCTGCACACGAAGCCGCGAAGTTACGAACAAGCTTGTACGCCACCCGAATGTACGAAATTAGCCTGTTACTTTATTGAGCCGAAAAAGGCCGGTGTTTACGAACAAGAAAAGGTCTCAATAGGCTTAATCGGGTCTGAATGGAGCTAATAGAGCGTCACAGGTAACTAGACGAGATGATTACCGTGTTCCGTTGTGAAGATCGCGGGTTTCTTCGTCTCTAGCGCCCGAAAATAGTCTGTGTATGTCTAATTCGTAAATGTTGAATTTTATTACGTCGATTTGAGATAGGTCAGTGAAGTTACCTAGACGTTGTGTCTGCTTACAGTAATTTTAAAACATGTGAAACGAAACGTTCGTAACAGTTTAGGGAGAATTTTATAAAGAGCATATTTCGTCCTTAAAGACAAATAATGCACTGTAGATTTCACTAATGTTGCGTTTTCTATTGGTTGCGGTGATTTCTTATCTGTTTTCATCCTATCCTTTACCTATGGGAATAAAAGACAATATAGGATACACCTACTCAAGTACTTTGTTAAATATACCACCATACCAGCCCTGTATTATATATTGACCACTGCTGAGCACGGGCCTCTACAACTGAGAGAGTTAAGGCCTTAGTCCACCACGCTGGCCTAGTGCGGATTGGCAGACTTCACGTAAAATATACGCATGATGTTTTTTATAACTAAACCTGCAAATATCGATAAGGGATCTTTAAATTCCGTCGGTATACGATCTAAGCAATTATGCTATTGAGGAATGGAGGCGGTGACCTTCGGCCAGTTCGGGACAAGGCCAACCCGCAACACGGTAACCACAACTCACCGTATTTTTTTTTTTTTTTTTATTGCTTTGAATGACGATATTATAGTATTATTATTATATTATTATTATATAGTATTCCTCAGATAGTACGCGTGCGTAATCCTCCTAGCCAGTTTCGGCCACGGCGGCCAATCTCAACGGAGATCAGCCAGGTACGCAGGAGATATTATAGTGCACAAGTGTTGCGCAATACACAGGTGCACTCACTATTCCTTCACTCTCATAGTCCGGTGAGACGACAATCCGACATGACCGGAGAGAGATCAGGCGCAGGACCAACGGCTCTACGTGCTTTCCGAGGCACGGGGGACTCTTTCTGATTCCGAGCTGCGACTGAGTAATTTTTTTTTAGGATGGAAAAACCCAGTCACAATGTTTTTGGCTCGACCCGGGATTCGAACCCAGGACCTCAGCGCGCAAATTGTACTCTTAACGCGTACGCAATATAACTACGCCACCGAGGCAGTCAATCGAGTCAGGGTAGTACGCGTAGGAAAGCGAAGAGCCAATTCACATGACGTGTTTTGGGAAGTGTCGAAATTAACGTACATAAACTGACGCAAACGCGCATTTTCAAAAGTGATGGTTGATTAAATGTCTTTTCATGAACTAGATTTTTAAGCATTAACGAAATTATGAATACCGCTGGCGATTTTATAACAATCTTAATAAATAGTTTTTATGGACGATGTAACCGGCTCGAAAATTAAATATTTATTAATTGTGTGAATCGTAAGTTCGGTGCGTGCCCGTGCGTTCAGCCCGTTTAAAAACATGTACTTAGGTCCATCCATCGAATTAAGTTAACCAAATGGACAAGTGGTCCCGAAGGGGTGATAGTCTTAGTAAGTGAGATTGTGATGCGTGCTGAAATTCACGGGCGCAGCTATAGCTTTCACATAGGGAGGGGGGTCCTACGATATAAATATTGCACCCCCCCCCCCCCCTTCACGTAATATATTAGTGTCGACATGTTTTTTTTTTTTTTTATGGCATTTGTGTTCACATTTTGCCAATGTCAAGTTAGGTTTGTCTATTTTATTATCTGTAGTATGTCGAAGTAAAGCAGTGGCTACCTTACCAAGACTTTATCGAGGAGTTTTGGCGGCAACAAAAAAAACACTTGATTAGCACAATTATTTCAATTCACTTCATTTGAGCTCTTTAATAGAACTATATTGGATAATATACCACCATAATTATGCAATATAACACTAAGTATCACCAAAATAATGAATTAAAACAAGAGCACCTCATGACACTTCCAAGTTCCCGCCAAAACTCGTGTCGACATGTTTGGTACCCAATCATTTTAGAAGCTAAGGCCGGATCTCCAAAATGTCAGCGGTCAGTGGCGTAGCGTGGTTAATTGTAACTAAGGGGGGGGGGGGGGTCCGGACCCCCTGAACCGCCCCCTTATATACGCCCATGCTGAAATTGTTTTTCTTTAGAACGTTTTTGTATGCGATTTTGATGCATTACTGATAGTATTACAATTTGCTTTATTAACTTGTCAAAATGGCTTATACAAATTTCTGCTGCGGGTATAGAATTAACTTACTCCGGCCTCACAGCCACATCCTCGCCCACTGTACCATTGGGCCTCTTTCGTGAACGGCTTGAAAATCCTATGTTTTTCGTCAAAATAAACACCCTACATTATTTAATATAATCAGAAAATATTAGTTATAACAATTTCCTTCAGCCTAAAAACTTTAATCATTGTTTTGTAATTATCGCTAATGTAAATATTTTTTGTACATGTGTACCTACGTAAATGCTACTTGCCATAGAGAGTAGTGATACATGACGGGTCTAGAAAAGCGAAAAAAAATACATACACCGATTACAATTATTATAGCTCCTAAGTCCCAGCATATTCGCTCGAATTAATACATACATACATACATAAATGTAACTGTTTATTATGAAATAACTGTAACGAAGAATAAGCACTAAAAAAATATGGCGATCTACACAATATTTTAAGATGTGGCTAAAGTAAGATATACACGCACGCTGAGGAGTAGGTACTCATTATGTGTACTATGATTTTCATAATATATCATGTACTAGCTTTGGCCCGCGGCTTCGCCCGCAATAACGTTTTTCCTGTATAAAAGTCACTTTATATACAAACTATACATTTTTTAAAAGTATCCGGTATAGTTGCAAGTACCAGGCGACAATAAACTGATACAAATCGAGAGATCTTGCAATATGGTCGGTCAGCGACACTTTGGTACAAAACGCCTTTAAGTCCAGTATAAGTAGATCCCTGACTTTTGTCAGAAAGGCACTCGCAGTCACAATAGAACATACCAATATATATTATGCATGTATCATACATATAAACCTTCCTCCTGAATCATTATCTATTAAAAAAAAACCGCATCAAAATCCGTTGCGTAGTTTTAAAGATTTAATTATACATAGGGACAGACAGCGGGAAGCGAATTTGTTTTATACTATGTGAAGATATATAAAACCTCAGTTATAGTTATAACTCTACATGTGTATGGGTACAAATTTATTATGATGTAAGAGAATTAGTTTAAATAAATAAAATAAAAATAAAATACTTTATTCATCACGTAGGCGAACATAGTTGCACTTATGATAAGTCAAGATACATTAAATTGATTATATTAATAATTATTATAAATACCAATGGTCACTTATATAACTACCGACATTTTTATTGGGAGTAAATCTATGATAAGAAATAAACAAAAACAAAAAAAAAAAAAAACAGCTCGGGCTGGCAGGAAAGGGGATATAAAAAGGACATCATTTTATTAAAATAATGGGAGGAACGCGTCGCGATCCTCACCGGTGAGGACACTACAGGCCCTAGCCTAGCTAACCTACCAGCCTTTCACTAGCTACCTAAGCGATGACGACCCGAAGAAGAAAGGCAGAAAGAAACTCCGGGCTTACTTTTTTTGTCATCAATTGTTCATTGTTTCTTTCTCTTTTTTTTTTCAATTCTTTTGTGCTGTGTACAAAGTCAGATTAGTTATATAAGCTAATGCACGCACATCACCGTTGAAATAAGATAAAATCCAAATGAAGGGATTTAGGGAATACCTGGACAGGCATGTACAAATACGTTCGATATTGTACTAGTACCACCAATACCTATTCAAATATAACGTCAACATTTCCCTAATAAGTTTACCTAAAATTAAATCACTTTAAAGTACAACATAGAAGTGGCTTCGTTTATTTATGACGTGTACACTTTCCCGCCTTTTTAAGTGCGCGTATTCGCTAAAAGGTTCATTTTAACCCGCGGCCCGACTCTTTACTGTTCTGTCTTCACCATTGCTTATTTATTGTCGGTACGTGGGGATCTAGACTATTCGAAGGGCATTAGTGAAATTTATGTTTTGCAGTATATTGAACGAATCATATTGATTAGAGATAATTCGTATGATTGCAAAACCAACGTCATTTATGTACATTTGCTAATTGCTCACAAGGTTCTTAAATAAAAACAATTTTACAAAGATTGTTTGCAGGTTGCATTTTAGAAGATAAAAATAATAAGTATGAAAAATAATAAAATATAAGTCTTCAATAATCAATTGCTGTAGACGTTTTAAGTCACATTTAAGTTAGATAAATGAAAAAGCCTAATGTTCATTCTGATAAAATTCGGCAAATAAGTCTAGACTGAATAATATGACGTTAGGTTGACGATTCGTTGCTAAATCAATAGCGTCGTGATGGATTTTAGGACATTTCTAACCGATCCAGCTTTAGATCAAGCATTCGACATCGCGTTCGGTACGCGCCAATAGGAAATTAAAAAGAAACTAGGGCGGAAATCTAAGAGCAAACGGTCTCGGTAATTATTAAACCGACCGCTTTGAATGTCAGCAAAAGTACAAGCAAACTTTGTTATCTGCTTATTATGTTCCTATGTTTGTTTTGTATTGTTTAGAAGTTTATTTGATTATCATTTTAATTAGTGTTCACAAAATATGAAACTATAGACAATATAATACCTAAAACTAAAAATATATCTTGTGGATTACACAAATATTTATTCGGCTACGCCGCGCCCGTGAGGACTGTTAATGAGAAATAAATGTTTTCATTCCATTCTGCCGCTCATATTCTCATAATCTTTTCTTCATTCGTTCGTGACTCGTGGTGCGGTCCGTTGACGGCCTTAAGTTATTACATTTCTTTATGAAAAATATATAAAAGCGTGTTTTACGGACCTTAAAACCTTCGTATTACTCATAAAATGGTTGTTATATTATCCTTTACGGTGCAGACGTCAGTATAAACGAGGGAAATAGTATTTTACAGCATCCATTGTGTTATGGGAAAAATATAAGGCTTGGTTGTTTCGAACTAGTTGTACATTTTATATTATTCTCTAAGAGCACTAAACGTTTTAAATGGGCAGAACGAAGAGTTGGTTCACGTTATATAACATTTTATGCTTTGGTTTTACTGTTAGAAACGTATTACGTTTATGAAAAGAGAAGAAAAATGGTATTGTGAAAATAAATTCAGGTCTTTGCAGCGGCCGTGTCTGCGCTTGTTTCAATTCTTTACAGCGCTATCTTTCCATGAGCAGCTTCCTGAGCATAAAGGTTTGAACTAGCACGAGTGTCGCCACTCACGCTAATTGGATTATAATCTTCATAAGTTTAATAGCAGAATTTTCGATGTCTTGTTCGTGTTGCTTGAGTTCTAACTTGTTCTAAATAGGCTAACAGATGGGTATCGTGAAATCAATTAGAACTGACAAGTGGTCCCACGAGGCTGAACGATCGCTGGGTGCTTCTACGAAAGCCTATTTTCCTGAGCGAATTCTTCTTACTGATGGTAGCCATACACGGTAGGGTGTACCTGACAGGTTTACCTGTACAGTTACAACCGTCAGGTAAGTTTGAGCTGAGTAGAAAGAAACAGAGAAACATTTAGTCGCACTTACGAATT
The DNA here is from genome assembly GCA_947568825.1 of Sphinx pinastri. Classification (NCBI taxonomy): domain Eukaryota; kingdom Metazoa; phylum Arthropoda; class Insecta; order Lepidoptera; family Sphingidae; genus Sphinx; species Sphinx pinastri. The sequence goes on along the minus strand of OX387631.1, from coordinate 12,604,368 downwards.
CGAATAAATCTTTAGTAGAGGACATACACGTAGGTATACCTGTACAAACTCTCAGTTGAAGCCATGGCCCCGGCAGCGACGAGCGCAGATTTCGACGCCTCCTCTCTCGCAATCACCGCGCAACTGACGCCAGCGAAGAAGAACGACCGCCACACACGCTCAGTTTTGCCTGTACAGTTAAGCTACACAGGTATACCCACGGGCAAAAAATATCAAAATTTTATTTTTTCGGTTGCCTGTGCAGTTGTGGAAACCTGCACAGGTGTGCAACTTACACGCTCCGGTTAACCTGTAAAAGTCAACTGTACAGTGTATGGCCAACTTAACACCTACATTAACATACAGCAAACAGCCCACACCATAACGGTTACCTTTGAACTTAATTCTGTATTTAACGTTTGTTGTGAAGTCATTTTCACTGTACTGGAGATCAAAGGCATGTTTTCTGCGCTAAAGGCAAGCCTTTGAAACGTTGTCTTGTTGTGGTTGAATATTCAACACAGATGCTTCTTCTGTTGTAGGTATTCACATCGGCCGCCGTAACACAATGGAACAAGTGATTACAACAAAAAATTGTGCATTTGTGTTTAAATTGTATATTGGTGTCTAAGATTCGTAGTTGTAGAATAAAGAGAAATGTTATGTTTTATTTGATTAATAACTACTTAGTGAAATTAGAAAAGCATGAATATTTTTATAGAGTGTGGATATTGTAGTTTATGCATTGATTTATGAGCTTATTCATAAACAGTTTATAAACGTATTTTAGTTGTAGAATGTTTTCTCTTCTTTCTTCACACTCAATTAAAAATTCGTTCGAAGAAGACAATACATTCGATAGCTAAAATACGTTTATAAATTGTTTATGAATAAGGCCGTTAGACTTTAGAACAATTATCATCATCATCATCATCAGCCACATGTCGTCCACTGCTGAACATAGGCCTCCCCTAAAGATTTCCAGACGGACTATATATGCTACGTTTTAAAAAGCAAAGTATTCTTCGAATAAAATAGCATCATTATTCACGCTATTACTTCAAGCTATTTGTCCTCTACAGCAACATTTTACAGCTGTCACAGGCAGCTGCGCTCGCCTCGAAATACGTCTGATAACGTCATGATTGTGGCTCCAGCAAATAAGCAACGTAAAATGCGAATACATTGTGCGAGAAACACCGTTCCTTATTTTTACAACTTTTACTTTGTAGCTATTACGTCGTAAGCACTATTTGAGAGTAACAACTAACAAAGAATAATGCTGCGAACTATGTAAGTTTGTGTTACAAAATATGTTATTATTCTTTTTTTTGCGTAATAACGCTAAACGGGAAAATGGGAAGAAACTGGTTGGTCTGTCATAAAGGAGAGTTCAGAGTCCTTTTGAGTAAAATTGTGCAAGCACTGGTGTGTTCTCGGTTGAGGGACGTTCGAGACAGTATAATTACTGAGCATTATGAGACTTAATATTTATCTCAGGATGATGAAAGAAGTGTTTTAACAAGTAGTGTATAACAAAAGTCGCCGTATTAGGATAAAAAAATGTTTACTGTAACCAAAGAGTTCTAATATTATATTATAGATTGGACATTGGGAAATTTTTCATACAAAAATTTTCAGCCTGTTCGTCAGTAACTCAATCTACCGTGAAATAGCAAAACACCTATGTAAAATTCATTAGAACACGGTTAGAACAAACTTTGACATGATCGTTATGCGCAAATTGGCATATTTCCTTCCAAAATATTGCTTTCTTCACAAGGATGTGTCAGATAAGACAGCGAATTATTACCAAATTGTAATAACCTTTGGGCATAAAATGTGGGCCTGATATCCGGTCTATAACTAACTATACTGTTGAATGTCTTTGACTGTATCCTTTAAAATTTTGCTGACTTTTATAATGTTTAAGCTTCACAAAATTCCTTCGACCAGACTGCTGCTTATAGTATATTCAATCCCGAGATATTTAGCTATTAGCGAGATATTATCTCTTTTCCGTTGAATATTATATGTCTACTTCCAACTGGCTTCTAAAAATTGCTTGCTTTATCGTAGTTCCGTGAGAGAAAAGTGAAATGTGTGACGAACGGCTATAGGTTCTAGAAGGGATCGGGTCAAATTTTTATATGATTTGCAAATATTTGTTCCAGATTTGGATGTTACGTTACCAAAAATCTCGTTTTGCTTACTCTTTCTTAGACTCAATACTGAAAGTAATCCAATCATTTCGAGAGGCTAAAACAATCCTATGACCATGGAAGATATTAACAATAACCTCATTAAAATTAACATTCTCAGGCTAATAATACCTACATTAGTTATTATAATCAACTAATTGTAATTCATGCTCTTTAAAATGCTTAATATTTATGATGGAGGCAGATAGAGTAAATAAAGTCTGAAAATTTCGTCGAAACGGTTATTAAATGATATGAGTCTACACCGGTGCCGTAACGAGGCACAAAGCTTATGTAACACAGTACACACACTCTCACGCCTATTATCCCTGGTATTATCGAAGGGTCTGGAAGGAGTCTGGAATTTGTGCCCGGTATGGCGATAGGCTCGCCCCCTATCACATCGTGGGACGAAATAACGGCGAAAAGTGGGTGCACTAGTTGCGCCTCTGCCTCCCCTTTCGGGGATAAAAGGCGTGAGTGTGTATGTGTGTGTTTTTTTTTTTTTGCAATTACTACTGCGAAATTCCTAAACTTAACCTTTGCTGAGTAAATCTAAAATGACACTATTTACAATTGAATACACGTGTTTTCCTAGCGAAATTTGCCTCCTTACGTTCCGACTACGGCTCTGCCTAACTTATTTATTAATGGGCCAGGGGAAATAGAGCCGGTTTTAATTGAATAAGCGAACGTGGATTACGGCAACTGAATTCTTAATTGAAATGTCTATTAGGTAACTTGGTTAGAGGTGCCTCCCAGGTAGGTTGTTTCGTGACACAGTGAGGAGCACACTTGCGACGTCGTTTGGTATGGCTGCCAAAAAATCTTGATTCATCCTATAAGTTGAGTGACTTTAAGATGTGCTTTATGATGGGCTAATTTCATTTTTAGCTGATTCACGATTTTCTAGAAACCATAATATTATATCATAATACATTCCTTACCCTACCTAATATTTTTATGACGTAATCATTGATGTATTAAAAAACCCGATGTAATCATGTAATACACAATTTCAATATGTAACATTAAAAAGTATACAAAGGTCGAGACTCGCTGTCTAGTTCTCGTTAGAATTCCTACTTCATTTACGTTCGACCTATTTACTTAGGTAACGTACTGTTATATGATGCTATGAAATTCCGGCATCAGTGTGTGAAGTTGGTACAGTAAAAGCTTTGGGATTACTTTATTTCTAAAAATGTCTAGACCAAATCCATTACGTAGTACAGGAATTGTTTGTTTCTTAAATAGTTTAAACTTCATATGAACGAGTGGGACATTTATATGTAATGGGTTGAAATATTACGCTAAAGGTGGAGGTTATGACTGCTAATCTAATCTTCAAATTACTAATTTATCCCAAAAAGGTTACAAGAACATCTGAACATATTATGTCTTTTTAAAATATTAGTACGTCGTTCTGGCTACACAACACCTAATGACAAGTACAATAATATATATTTTCCATTAGAAATGTGATTGATGACCGTATAAACACCACTAAGTAATTATAGCAATAACAAAATTCATCAGTTATTCCTCAATACACTTAACCAAGGAAACAAGAAACAATATAACCCAACATAACCTATCAAACTATACCCAATGACACACGTCGGCCGTCACAAGTTCTCGCATTATTCCGGTTCGCCTGCATATGGGCATATAAATACCGTTCTCCCGATCGATGTCCCGGAACAAGCCGTCACTGTGCCAACACGTTAGATATAGATCTAGAGGGGGCCGTGCCACAGAATCGATACGCCTAAATACGTACGTAATGTACATCTGCGACGAGAGCGGAGCGAGTTCTTTCAATATCACCGTATTGTGTCGAGCACCGGGATTCCGGCGTAGTACGTTTTGTTGAGGAAGTGGAGCTAATGAAAAGAATGTTCGTAATGTTGGTTGGAACTTGTCGAGAGCATTTTAGTTCGTAACTAGAAGCCCTATGATATGTTTTTTTACCTATACCTATTACCTATAGAATGGCGCTTGTTCACCGGGGAACAAAACGTCACTTGCCAATTAAGCGAAAGTCGTTTTACGCGCCTACCCATAGGATTCTAAATGCTAATAAGAAATTTGAAAAGACAGCTGTCAAACTGACATGTAATATTGACGGGCGGGAATTACAAAACCAGGGAGTCGTTCTATTTGAACTTCGTGCTTCCATGTAGTCCACTGTAACCTAGTTGACATTTGACTATTAGGTTTTTATAACTGCATGGGCTGTTCAGCGTCACGATAACTAGTTGAAAGATAGCTAAGCATCTGAGAGGGTTTTGATTAAAGCCTTCTAAAAATAAACGAGTATTGAAAAGGGATTGCTGTAATGGGAAATTATTTCCTTTCTCCCCAATCCTCAGTTATAATCAGCAAAGATAAAGATTAGCTCGGCTTTGCGGGTGTTACTGATCCGTTGTTAGTTTACCAATGACCCACCAATTCTTTTCCCAGCGAATTAGTATAAAAAAAAATGTTTTATTTTTGGTGCACATGCTGAATATTAGGGTCGGGTGTAATGGAGCGTGTTAAGAGGCTCTTATGTTCACGCGTAAGCTGTTTGGGGAAGATGTTTTCAATAAACCCCAAACAATAAAGGTTTTAACGGAACTTGTTAAAACAAAGGAAATCCATTCATTTTCATTACTTGGAAGGTTACGGTTACAGGCTTTTACTAGAAGAGGGGGAGTGAGATAGTGACCTGATGGTAAGTGGTAAATGCCACACCTAAACAGATACAAATAGCTTATTTCATGTTCGTTTTTTTTCTATATTTTATAATTTTGAATTGCTTGCCAGGTAATAACTTAATCGCTATATTGGCATTTTACTTAGGCTGACTGTGTGCTTCGATCGTTTTCCAAGTCCAGAATCTTTTCTTTAAATTTTTTTGATAAATAACACACATCTGTGTCGACCGTGAATTGATTTTGTGGCGCCGAAGACATCATGGGACGAAAATAAGCTCTGCGAGTTGTGGGGCGCACTAGTTACGTCTCTACCTAAGCCTTTTGTAATAAATAAAGTGCAAGTGGTGAAAAATATAAAGTGCACGTATATAGGCCAAGTCTAAGAATAAAACCCGGCCCATAATATGGTAATAGTAAGAAACACGCGCCCTGCACTTTATGACCGATGGTCGGTTACTTTTAGAACTCGGTAAAAGCGTAAAGGTGTGTGTAGAGTTGTTTTATTCACGTAATTATCAAAGTTGTAGTGGTAAAGCTATGTTATTGAGCATAGACATCTACAGCAGTAGCGTAGCTAGGAAGGAGTTAGGGGGGCCATGGCCGCGGGTGGCAAATGAAAGAAGGGGGCGGCGCAGGAAGAGGCGAGCGGCGATTTTTTACGCCTAGGTGAAATTGGGGACCCTTTTTGCTGCCGCCTGGAGCCTCACACCGGCTTAGGCCACTGAAATAGGGGTGGCAAATTTTTGGTAGGCCCCGGTTGGAAAAAATCCAAGCCGCGGCACCGATCTAAAGCATGAATGGATCGGCGCGGCGTAACCAAAGTATCCAATTCGCGTAAAGTTACAGTCGTAGGGTAGGGTAGGGATCACACGGTGCCCGAAATAACTCACTCCCCTTCCCCAATGCCCCTTCCCTAATCAGATGGTACATCCATCATTGTTTAGGTGTTTAATGGAGGTAGAGCCGACTTAACTTTAGGTGATTTGCTCGATACTATAAAAAGTAGGCACTATGCGGAGATAACTGGTGCGCTTACTGTTCGCTTAGTTTATTCCCATCCCTTGTGACTTGAAATTTAATAGGAACTTGTGAATAACCATACCATAAATTCTAAATTTCTCTCGAACGCGTATCGTATGTTATTAGATATTCATATCTACACAATCATATTATAATATTGCCCGATTTAGGGTTGGAACCCAGACACTTTATTGCCAAATATTATCCAGCCTAAAACGGCCACCGACCTTTGGTATTTGTAGACGTATCGCTCAACCAAATGAAAATGTGGCAAAGTTACGGATGATTAGATTGGTTTTAATATTGATTTTCTTTCTGATGTGGGTTCGTATTGCAAAACCTTCTGTAATTTTATAACAAACTATAAATCATATTCACATTCTGATGAAAAACCTGGAGATCAGCTCTGTCGATGTTTTGTCAGCATAAGTGACACTGCTTTGTTAATATCGTCCGCCAAACACAAGAAAACCAAGGACATTGGCAGTCTATATGATTTCTGAGAAAGCCATTGAATGAATCATCTATGATGCAGCATTTCTAGAAAGCTGTTCTATACACGATATAAACGAAAGTACTCGAACCATACTACGTACGTTATCAACGGCTATGCATACTATACATGCACTAAGTTAATGGAAATTAATCAATGAGCACTCCAACCGCACTCGCCATTAACCTTCGAAACTTTAACTAGGTATATGATGCTATAAATATCGTGCTAGAGAAACGTGTGGAAAATGTCACCGAGCCGTGAGTGGCCCTTTACTCGGCGGCACAAAGCCTATTTTAGCTAGAGTTCTAAAAGCAAAACGTACTGAAGCAGCAGCTTTGAGAAATTATAAAGTAGCTGGCTGGTACGCAAAAAACAAGTCATAGTAGATAATTTGCTGGAGTTTTGTCTTTACGAATAGTTTTTACCCTTCAAAGTAGAAATCGAGTTTTGGCGGGAACTTGGAAGTGTCATGAGGTGCTCTTGTTTTAATTCATTATTTCGGTGATATTTAGTGTTATATTGCATAATTACGGTGGTATATTATCCAATATAGTTCTATTAAAGAGCTCAAATGAAGTGAATTGAAATAATTGTGCTAATCAAGTGTTTTTTTTGTTGTTGTCAATACTCGTCGATAAAGTCTTGGTAAGGTAGCCACTGCTTTACTTCGACATACTACAGATAATAAAATAGACAAGCCAAACTTGACATTAGCAAAATGTGAACACAAATGCCATTTAAAAAAAAAAAAAAAAGATAAAAAAAAAAGTAGAAATCAACGGCGCGGGGGTTTGTATCTCTCGGCGGTTGACAGAATGAAATCATCCTACTAAAATTATAAATGCGAAGTTTTGAAAGATGCTTAGATGTTTGGGTTTTTGTTAGAAGTAAATACAGAAACTGTTTTTGATGAAATTTGACACATAAATAAACCCTGTTAAGGGCTAAAATTATAGGCTATTTTCATTCCTAAAAGTACACAGTCTAGTGGGGCTATTATTATATGCCAAGAGTTTTATGCCAACTAAAATATAGTAATTTATGTAATAAGTAATGTTCGACTGTTAGTCATTTCCACAGCTGGAGCTTTTAAACATACCATTGTTACAGTAACACGTGATTGAACTGAACACGATCATAGGTGTAAAACTAAAATAGATTCAACATTCGCACGCGAGGATAGAACTATGAACCTGATGCTGATTGAAAATAAACGTTATTGTTGTGTTATTATTTAGTTGTTCTATATAGTTTATGGTTGCTTTAAATCATATATAATACATGTTAAGATATGGAAACCTCGCTTTCATTCGGATAGTGTATTAAATTAATTATTAAAGATTTTGAGAAAGTCGTGACCTGTAGAGGTTTATTGTGCAGTTTTCGAGTGTAAGTCCACAATGCTGCAGAATAATATTGTACCCTGTAAATATTACACAAAAATTCAATGTATACGTGAAAACCTACTCTTGATGTTTTATGGAAAAAGTGTAATGTGTTAAACAATCTAAAGACTGATTCACTTAGGTAAGTTTAGATTCACCTCGTGCGCGAATATCTTTTGTACAAAAATAGAACCACGCCTAATAAAATTGCGAAGATTTATACAGAGTCATTTTGACATTGCGTTAATAAATGAAACCACATACTCGTCTTTGCTTTTGCTAACATTGTGCCAAAAATCATCCATGAGAAACAAAAATTTTCACCAAAAATCTTAATTTTACTTCCCTGATTTTTTTATAATTTTGTAGTTTATTGCGTATATGCCGTATGGGTGAGTGTTTTCCTGACTGAAAGTGTGATGTTGCTCCAGCGACGAATCCTTCTAGAGTAGTAGTAGTGGCAATATTGCACGTAAACTCAAAGTTACTTTTTATTGATATTCATTTTGTTCGAAACTTACACTTTTTTTATTTACGTCTATGGTTAAAATATCTTAATGGAAAGTGTTATTTTTAAGGAGATAAGTATGTGGTTTCATTTAGTAACGCAATGTCAAAATGACCCTGTATATAACGTTACGCAGGTTTTTAAAATGTTATTTATATTTTAAATATAATGTTGGCACTAGAAAATCTAAGCTATCTTTTTAATTGGCAATATTTATATATGACTTTAATTTGATTATGTTACAAATTGATAAATTGTTGAATGAATTAGAATTTATTTTTGGAACACATACACGTGCGACGATAATAATTTTTATACAATGTTGCCACTAACATCTATTGAATCTATTATAGGAGATGTCTGCTTCTTGTATGGGTGCTGGGCCTCAAAATCTAACCAGGCTCAAACTTTATGGATATTATAAGGGGAAAAATATGGATCATGGATCCATTAAAAAATATTTTTAGACCCCTCTATTTACAACAAACTTTTTGAAAAACTTTAATTTTAAGTGTAGTTTTTATGCAAAATAAAATTACATAACGATTTATTGTAAAAAGCTAGTTTTTAGGAGTTCTATCCAATAAACTGTCTTGGTTAGAATTTTAGGCCTGTTTTTCGCCATGTCCTTTATGATCTTGCTTTTGTTGTTACATGTAAATTGCCCATTGACGTTGTGATTAAAATGAACAATTTTGGTTTGTTTGATCTTTCATTCAAACGAACGATTTATTGAAAAATACATTCAAGAGATTGTTTTTGAAAATATAAGAAAAATAACACTTTGGTATTGTTACGCAAGTTCAATCTATTTACACATGTACATGATGCGAAAGGTGCTTTTAAAAATAAACACAGCGTTTACGTGAGCTGGACTAAGGCTTCTCGCGTGCATTACCTACAAGGTCGGCCCGCAGGAAGTCGGTATTTACGGCCGATCCGGACGAAACGAAAACGTTCGCGTTGTGACGATCATGTGACATTATGGGCCGATGAACGTCCATTCGATCTTCCTATACTTTAGCTCTGGAATCTTCAATTGTGCCATTGTGCGGAGTTCGCCGACATCTCGAGTGATGTCATTTGTCACGGGATGGTAATATCCCAAAATGGGTTACTAAGTGTAAAATGGGGCTTTTGTCAGTTCCCTGTTAGTAACATGGATTAGCAGAAAAAATTGTAATACAAAGTAAACGCTTGTATAAATATATTTTTTTGTACTTTAGTTTAGAGTTGAGTGCGATGTCACAGCCTTGACCCTACCTCATCATCGAGTAGTAACATATTACACACATAGTCATGATAACACACGAATACAATGCGTTATTTCTGAATAACTTGTTGATTCCGTGGTTATAACACGGGAATCGGTCCATTCGTGTTGTAGACAAAATTTCTATAGTGTGAATACCGTTTGAAAATTAAAACTTTCAGCGCCATTTAGTTACAATTCGTCCGTGAATACCGGGTGTACCGTGAGTTTCATTACAGCATTTTCCAAACTAAGGGTCAAAACTGGTGCTTAAACTAAGAATGGAAGGGGGTGTAATCAGCAACACTTCGTTACTTGCCGTATCATTTTTCACTTCAAGAAGGCTTCTGGGTAAAAATAACTTGAAAATTAAGTGCCGTTTTCTGGAAATTGTAATATAATTGAGAACCGTTTTTCATCGAAGGGTTTTCTTGTTTAAAATTTAAATTACTTCACGTAAGGACTCTGGGGTAGTGACCTTTTAAATATAATTCCTGCAGGCTGTTTTAATTTAACCAAATGTGTGCGTATTTACGTCGTAGGGTAATTCTTTGTCAGAACTTTCACGTGAACAAAACTGTGTGTTAAATATAGCAAAACATTTAAAAAAATAACGTACACCGTATCATTTCGCTGGATAATGTCAGGTTACCATCGTACAAACAAATTGCGATAAGCCTAACGCCGACAGACCTAACCTTATAAATAATGTCGGTTTTCCGAACACCAACCCCATGTCGATATGTTTGATGCCTTTTACCTTGAACTATGAGGGGGACAAATGATTGTAATATTGAAAGTAACTAGGGAATAAGCTGTCTTGAAAGTTAAAATGAGTTTGACTACATGAAGCTGCACTCGGTGTTTATAACTAAGAGTTGTCCCATAACGTTCATATAGACTGGTTATAATCTTCAATTTAAACACTGTGCGTATTGCTGTTTGTTGGCAGAAAGTAGCAAAGTGATGGATACTGGTAGATCTCTAGCATTCTGGATACCTAGAAGAGATCTACCCGTTATTTAATAAAAATATAAATGTGTGTAATAAAAATAAACACACATGACACAGCTCTATCCCCTACGGCGTGGCACCTAAACTAATAGGCAAAACATAACCCATGTCGTAGATATTAGACACCGTCAGAAACTTCCAGCCACACAATACGCAGACCCTAAATTATTATTAGAAGAAAGTCGTGGCTTCGCAATGTACGGGAGTGGACCGGAATAAAAACGGTTGAAGAACCGTTCCGACCAGCCATGGACAAGGACAAGGAGGTTCAAGAAACTGACTGAAAACCTTCAGTAATGGAGAGGCACTTGAAGAAGAAGAAATTATTATTGTTGATCAACAAAACATTGGCCTACATATCTCTCCATGGAACAGTTTAATATTTTAATTAAAATTATAAACGAGATGTTATCTGAATTAATACGGTATCATTTCAGAATCTGTTAACGAAAGGGTACTGTAAAGGATGTAACTGACTGCCTCAGTGGCGTAGTTGTATTACGGTACGACTGCAATGCCTCAGCATTACAGCCCGAGACCTCAGTCTCGGGTTAGATCCCTGGGTCAGGCAAAGTGATATTGGGTTTTTGTAATCAGTATCAGCCCGGAGTCTGGAATTTGTGCCCGATATGGTGATAGGCTCGCCCTCTATCACATCATGGGACGAAATACGCATGGCGGACAGTGGGTGCTCTAGTTGCGCCTCTGTCTACCCCTTCGGGGATAAAAATGTGTGTGTGTGTGTACGCACACAAATGGAAATGGAATAAAGGATGTAATTAACCAAGACTTGACTATCTTGTTTGTTCCGCCCACATGCGGTTAACAATGCGGTAATTGCAGAAAAATTAAACTGTTTACTGTTTTAAAGTTAACAACTCACACCCAGACAGCGTGATTAACGAAACCTCTCATCTCAAAATTTTAAGACATGCATACCCTGGTGTGAACATTTTAATGTTTATGTTACTCTACCTCGCAAACCAAAATTCTGCTATAATAATCTCTTTTTATAATTGCTCTGCTTTAACTTCTAATATACCAGAAAACAGCGTTGTACTATAAAAAAACCACTCAACCCTTAACGTGCCTTGATACCACTGATCACCCGTATAGTCATCAGCATACAAGAAACCTTCATTACTAACACGCACTAATTTTGCAGCAAAATGAAGCACTTCCTCCACCGGTGCGACCGCGCGATGATCTACATATTCATCGCGAGCTCCTACTTCCCCTGGCTGACGGTGGGCACCCTCTCCTGCTGGATGCTGCGCGAGCTGCGCTGGGTGATCTGGCTGCTGGCGGTGCTCGGCATCACGTACCAACAGATCTTCCACGAGAGATACAAGATGCTGGAGCTGCTGCTGTATCTGGTCATGGGGCTAGGTCCTGCGGCGATCATTGTCACGTCTAATGTACGTCTGCACGCTTTTTAAGGGTGGCGGGTGACGGTGACGCGGTCATTGGTAGACTTGGAAATTGGTAGTTTGATCCTCATGAAGATGGTAATCATTTTGATGTAGCAATTCTAACAGGTGTATGATTATATACCGGCACATTATGATGGCCATTTTGACGTTTGTCCGCTCATCCAGTTTTGTATTAATTCATACTAACATTGAAGGAGCTAATTGCTGTACATTATTGTCAATGACGTTCAGTAAAATTTATTTGAATGTATAATTTTACGGCATTTAATTAGATTGTCACTTATAGGATCGCTGGCTAGCATATTATTGTCGATAATTAATTGAGATTTCACCTCACTATTCTGCCGTGCTAAGCGCAAAAACGGTGTGTCAAGGAACGCTAGTTTCGAGAAAATTTAAGTTTTGTAAATATAGTTTTCTTTTCACTCTTTGCGACTTGAGGTAAAATTGATATAAGGGCCATTTTCTTAAGGTTTTATACATTTTTCAAAAAATATACCGCTATTTGGCTATATTATTCATTGGATGTGCATTTTTAAGCTATCTGATGCCATAAAATCATGTTTATAAAATTATTTGAGATAAGGCATACAAGCTTAACACGGCAGTATTGTAATGTGTCAAAACTGCTATCATAGCGTGCCGGTACAATAGTTGCAGCGTCTTGTAGCGTCGGTATCTAATTACAATATACCTACTCTTTATAACACAATAAATACTATGAATATTCGCAGAAAATCACCATTGCCAGTTAATCCAAAGTAATTTTTACTCTTATTGTACTCCGTGAACTACTTTAAACCTTTAAGTCATTGAATAAAGCTCAAATTTCCAATTGCGCCGTCGCTCGCCGCTCGCTCCAAACCAAACTAAACAATGGTTTCGGATTCAGGCTTTTATTGCATCGTGTGTGCACTGAGCACGCTCGCTTGTGTTAATGTCTTGTAGTTTGTACTGCATGTTGATTACCCGTCAGTGTAGTTACCTAGTAGACGAATACTTCAAAGCTTTTTTACTGGTGGTAGGTCTCTCATATGTAAGAGACCGTCTGGGTGGGTACCACCGCAATGTCTATTTCTACCGCCAAGCAGCAATGTGCATGCACTGTTGTGTTTCGGTTTGAAGGACATTGTAGCCAGCGTAACTACTGGACATAATGAGACTTAACATCTTATGTCTCAGGATGACGAGAGCAGTGGAATGCCACACAGTACTTTGTAACTCAAGGTGCTGTATGGTGTTGCTACTGTTTATGGGCGGTCGTATCGCTTACCATCAGGCGAACGGCATGCTCGTCTCGTCACTCTATGCCATAAAAAATAAATAAAAAAAGGTAAATTTATATTCTTGAATGTGGATATGACTCTGAGGACCTGTTTCATAATGTTCAATTAAATGTTATCTGCTCATTTATATTAGACAGTTAATGTTTATGGAACTCTTTTGATTATATATTTTCCAAGAATAGCTGTTGATAGTGTGACTCTTGTTTTCGGTCGTTTTATAATGTACCCAACATCAAATGGTGGTCCTTATTTTGTCGAGTTTGTATTTTCGACGAATAGCATTTACTTAGAGTTCATAAATCAGGCGCTTAGTGATTATCCCATTTGCTTGGAACTATACATTTCCAATTAATCTATGTGTGTAATGTTATTTAAAATACTGGCAGTGGTTCGTTCGGGCGAGCCCCATTCCAGCATTCAATGTTCAGTGCTTTGATTAATTATATACCTAGAAAGAGTCACGCGCTGCAATGATACTAAAACAAACAGGCCAACTTTTCTTAAGCTAGTATTCGTGACAGCTGTGTCATACGCTATCGCTGCATCATTCTGCGTATACTTGTGTACGCGCATAATGATACCAGTTATTACATGGTTTCTATTAAAACGGGGAGAAAATTATATCCGTGAAAACAACAAAAAATAATTCACTCGAACTCATTTAGTGGGAAACAGTTCGCCTCTATTTTTTTCGACGCGTTTGAAACGTTCAGTGACTATCTAGGTATATAATTAATCAAAGGTTCAGTGTTCCATACCCAAATCAAAGCAGGACGACATAATTCTGCTGACTGTCACGAACTGTATCCTGAAGGTATCCGCTAAGATCAAATTGTTTTTATATGCGTTGGATTCAATCTTTATCCCACATAGTGTAGGAACAGCATAGTACATGTTGCAAGAATTTGATCCAGGAATTGAATTCATAATTTAATACTACAATCTGCAGCCGTTTTATTGTGAGGTCTTGTAAACGACCCAGCTGATATAAAAACTTTCTAATAGGAAAACTTTCTTAAAGAAAAAATATTGAAGGCCCAAGTTTCGGAGCGCTGTACGACACAAAACAATTACTTAGCGTAAACCAAATATTGACGCCTTTCGTATACGAGAATAGAATAGGAGTGTTCAGTTGATTTAAGTGTACTTTATGACATCTAGACATGTTAGTCGATCTAAATATTTATCTATATTTCAGATTCTATCGTGAATTGTATAACATTTGATTATGATTCCACTTCACCAAAAACATTAACATGTCGTACCTTTAGAACGAAGACGACACAATTCAAAACAATCAAAAAGTGAGTTATCGTCATAAAATGACTTAAAACTGGTCCTTTTCTTATAAAAATATAATAAAAAAAGGCCCGATATAATAGTTTGGTCCTTTTCCCACTTGAATATGGCTGTGTTTGAACTATTGTTGTATTGAGAACTTCGTTTTAAGTCATTTTATGAAGATAACTCAATTTTCGATTTTGTTGAATTGTGTCGTTTTCGTTCTAAAGGTGCGATGTATAGCAACGAAAGAATGTCATCTAATTTTATAATGCTCGTGTCTTACCTTTTTGATATTGAGTTTTTCTGCTCAGTCTCAACCCGGAGTTAGGAGTTTTGTGCTCTATATGGCAATAGGATCGCCCCCTATTAGATCATGGGACGTAATACACTTGGCAAACATTAGATGCTCTGGTTGCACCTCTGCTTACCCCTTAGATATACACACACATACATACTGTAGTCTTTTATACCCGAAGGGGTAGGTAGAGGCGCAACTAGTGCACCCACTTTTCGCTGTGCGTATTCCGTACCATGATGTGATAGGGGGCGAGCCTATCGCCATATCTTGCACAAATTCCAGACTCCGGGCTAATACTGATAAGAAAAACCCTACTTTTAGATATACATTCTGTGTTTATCTAAATATAAAATGTATTAAACTCGTTAACATAAAAAAATATTATATATTATAATCGTTCGTACCAATCTGATTCTTGCATGATGAATACTGATAATAACTAAAATTAGCGTAAAATATCATACTTCTATTAACCTTAATAAACGTAACAGAAATCTTATTATGAGATGAAGTGTCTCCTCGGATACAAATAGGATTACGGAAGATAACTCGCTGCAAGCGCAACTACTTGCAATTGCTGACGTAAAATGTGGAAAAATTGAGCGAATCGAGTTTCCTCTGACAATCCTTTGAGAAATTAAAAAATTGATAAGCAATTTATTGCAATCACTGAAAAAATACCATTAAAAAAAGTGTGTGTGTACTTATGTACACGCGTTAGAAGTTTAAAAATTTTATCTTTCGCCTTAATCGTACGTTCAAAATTCAAAACCAAAATGTTGACTATAGCTAACTTCAGGGTGTCGGTTTTCTTTCGCCTTATTCTACGTTCAAAATTCAAAACTAAAATGTTGACTATAGCTAACTTCAGGGTTTTGCGTGACGGTGTGCGCGCGCATCGTAAAAATTTACTCTCATCATTTTTCCCTAACGCGCCAAAAGAAGTATAACTTCAAAAATTGCTTAGATTATGTACGATGGAATTACTGTATTGACTATAGATTAATATCCAGAGACATCGTTATATAGTAATTGAATTGAATTTCTTTTAAGAATTACTGTATTGACTATAGATTAATATCCAGAGACATCGTTATATAGTAATTGAATTGAATTTCTTTTAAATCGTCAATGAACTATCATTTTTGATAATTTTCGTAAACTCATCAGGTCGTTCATCTATCAACAATCGTAATAATGTTAACAGTTAATTTTGAATGACTCACGCAGTAAATATGGATCAATCAAGCTAGCGATCGATTATAGTGGGTAACTCGTACATAAGTGTGCAAATTTATGAGGTGATTGAACTGTGCAAACATAAAGAGCCGTTTAAAGGGACGCAGAGTAGGTGGTCTGGGCTGGGAAGCTGGGAACTTCTGTATTATCCATTTTAATCCATAATGCCTCGGTGGCGTAGTTGTATTACGGTACGACTGCAAGGCTGAGGTCTCGGGTTCGATTCCCGGGTCGGGCAAAGTGATATTGGATTTTTCTATTCAGTATCAGCCCGGAGTCTGGAATTTGTGCCCGATATGGCGATAGGTTCGCCCCCTATCACATCATGGGACGGAATACGCTTGGCGAAAAGTGGGTGCACTAGTTGCGCCTCTGCCTACCCCTTCGGGGATAAAAGGCGTGAGCATGCGCGCGCGTAGTGTACGAGCACTACCGTGTACCCGTTTGTGGGACATTGTAGCGTGTGGACCATGGGCATTACCTACTGGGCAGTATATGACATCATAATATCCATGATCTCAAGGTGAAGAAAGCGCAGCAATGCTCAGTCATTAAAGTGAATGGTGTTGTGTTTTGGGCGTTCCTGATGCTTACCATCACAGGATTATCTGATCTCATCTCGTCATTTAGCTATAAAAAATCTATCACATTTTCTGAAATTTTATTAGCACCCCTAACGCTGAAAGTGTCTTGTATCAAACAACCACGTTATCCCATATTTGGGCAAATTTAAACGTACATTTCCTTAATTATAAACCTCAGAGAATTTACGAGTTTTCTCAAAGAGAAACTGTTTTTTTTTAAATTTCTCTATGTGAATATTAAATGAACGGAATTTTCTTGAGAATACTACATAAATATCGTGGCACTTAAAGTATTTTATTGCGCTTTAATAACTAATAAAGCACGTACCGATGGTTTATTCCAAGGCATTTTTTGTTTAACGTTTTATTTACGAATCGTAACCTATGAAGCGGTAAGTCTTAAACTACAAAGTACAAGTAAACTATTTTATAGACGTTAATTTTAATTTGTAAAGGGCCACGGCTGCTGTCGGAAAAGTGTAATTTATGTTGTGTTAGTAGTCAGGGTGGGTGGGGGACAACTACACCCATTGCCCCTTCTAAATTTACGTCTACGTAACCTACGGGAAACCTTTTAAGAGCAAAGGACGATAGTGTGAACTATATAATTTACACAGGGGGATGTTTATTTACCACAGCGAACTGTAACTAATTTAACTTTTATCCCAGCTAAGTTAAACTTTGATTATGACCGCTGGTTTTAGAACTGGCGTTTTATTCAATAAAGTTTAAATTACACTGTCGGTAATGAATGTTTTGGGGCACTACTGTGAATATTATATATTACGAATTTACAATTGCTTATAGAGTAGGTTTTTTTTACATTGTGTCTATTTATCAAGTCATCTAGGCTAAATGTTATCCCAAGAAAGGATTTTTCCGGGACTAAATTTAAAAAAAAGAAAACAAATAGAAACAGTGTTTACATAAATATTATATAAAATTTTGCAATAATCCATTTCCTGGTAGTAAGTTACGTTCTCGGATAACGGGTAGTGTCAACTGTCAAGTAAAACATGTGGCCCCGTGAACCTTGCCTTTTGAAACAACGGCGTGTGTACTGCGTTAGGTATTACACAAACGATTATCGTGTTGTGCAACGTACTCTATATGTATAATGTGGTCTATTAACTTCAACGTAGTGGTCATTTAGTAGGTTACTTTATAAATTAATTAAATGTCGAATCCTGACAGTTGCGTTTGTCGCACCTTTGGGATTTTAAAATGCTTAAACTGGAAAAACTTAGCTAATAGACACACCAAAATAATAAAAAAAGTAGATTTGTCCTACTAAATATTTAATTTGGATTTCAGTTTGACACAGAATCGCGTAATGTTGCTTTAGTTAAGGATTAGACTTGCATAAATACATCGCTTTACGCCTTTTCCCCTTTTCAGGGACAGGCAGATTTGTTGCCCACATTCGCCACCAATATTGGGTCCCATGTCATTTACCGGGCACATTTCCAGACTCCGGTCTGATACTGAATAGAAAAACCGAATATCACTTTGCCTGACCCGGGATTCGAACCAGAGACCTCAGCACGATAGTCGTACCGCGCCCAAAATACGACTACGCCACCGAGACAGACAAAATTAGAAATAACTACATACTTAATACTTTACTCGTGTATGTAATTATAATTATGATTAAAGGTTAGCATCTGTTCAATATTCTCTATAAATTGATATATCCCGTCCCTATCCATCCCAAATAACCTTTCCTGGAATATATAATACGGGCTTATTTAGCACAATTTGATTATTATTTATTGAATCATGGGTGGCAAGAAACGTGCCGATGGCGGTCTTTGACATTTGCATATTTCAATAATTTCTCAGGATACTTAAATATAACTGGTGAAAAAGTATGAATTGTAGGACCAGTCAAGAGCACACAAAGCTTCATATATTTTATAGTGCGAGTCTTATCTCTACGGCGATTGTAATATGAACTATACAAAGTCCAATGTGTAAAGCTTCATGTTCGGTCTTTACTGTCATGACTGTACAATAAATTACCACTTCTAAATAAAGTTATTATATTTATTAGAAAAATATTACAAAAGAACATTCCCAGATGACTCATGAGTTCACGATCTGCAGCATTGGGGAATCGCCGCAAGATTGATCGTTCAACAAAGTCAAATGAGGGAGCTTTGGTACTCAGCATTTTTTATGTGTAGAGGGGGGGGGGCAGCTGCCACACTCTGCTCGCCTTGGCGACGGTGCACTAGTTTCACCTCTGCTTAACCAAGCGAGTTTATAATTTTCTCAACAATTATTGCGTGTGTACACTGTACAGCCTCCACTTCCACAACTACCCGTGTCAGTTACCAGTGACATCATAAAATACAAGCCCTGTCCGACATTATCAGCCTCTGCGGGTGACAAGGGTGAACTTGAACTCGAATACAAATAGGCCGTATGTAACTATCGTTCGCATTTTCTCTTTTCGCAGACATTTGTTTTTATTACACATTCGACTTTAATGTTCTTATTCGATTTAGTGTTATTAAATATTACTGAGGGCTTTTTCAAACTTTTTGTAAAGTTAATAAAAAAAGATTCTAGTTTAAAAAAATATAAAAGAAACAGTTGATACGACAAGTATCTAGCCATCAGAGGTATAGGTCGACATTAATACCTGCCACCACGCAGAACTAGGTTTCTAAAAGGATTAACATAGATTCCAATATTAAATTATGTATGCATGTAATTGAAAGACGAGACGAGGTCATTGATAGTAAGCGGCATGCTTGCCCACAAACAGTAGCAATACTGCATGATAGCGCTCGTCCTGTGACATTATTTGTTAGTGCCCATTTACACCTACCTCCCCTTTTGTAAGTGGACCCTTAATAGCCAACCCATAATAAGTTTTGCAACCTCACAAAGCCTAAATAAAATAAGCTGATAAGGCATCCCTAACTATAATATTAGTCTTTTTATTTTACAGTGGTTGAAATAGATGTAAGGCGTAATAACTACGCCTAAGGGCCACTTGCACGTTCCTGGGTTAACTTAATAACCTCGGAGTTAACTGCTAACTCAGGGTTAAATAAATAATTTACCTTGCGCTATCAAAAGTTAGAAGTAAACCTAGGATTAATTTCTAAATATTTAACCCACCGATGCGGACGGGTTAAGTCGCTAACACTGGGTTAGTCGCTAGCATTGAGGCTATGTTCCGCTATATAATATTCTATATTTTGTGATGTGTTTAGTTAAAATATTGAAATAACCAATGAGTCTTTATTCTCTAATGATGTCGAAGACGAAGAAGTATTGAGTATAGTACTTTACTTGCATAGCTACATCAGTATTTTTATTTTTAGTCACATTTTTGAATTTCGCTACTATATCACAAAGAAGCATATTATCACTAGTTTAAAATTAAGGGCAAGTAAATGCAGTTTTTTATCCGTTTCTTTAAAAACAAATTATTTCAACACTTTCTAAACATACACAAAACCACAGAAGTGAAGTGACGCGAAATAATACGATTAAAATAAAACGTCATTAACTGTCATAAACTGAAGCACATAAAAGAAAGCCTAATATACATTGTACTGTAGTGTAAAAGATATAGACCTAAAAGTTTAGTTTTTTGTTTATTCATTCATCTTTATTCGGATTACAATAGAAACGAATACGCATTTCAATGTTGACAGCTAAAAAAGAAGAAGTGTCAAGTTTGTTAACCCACTGTTATTTTTAGGTGTGCAAGGCACAACGAGAGATAAAATTTAATTATCTAACCTCGAGTTTACAAACTCTGCATTTGCTTATTTAACCCGAGTATCGCGCGCAAGTGGGCCTTAATGATTACTTGCCATTAGTTGTACTGGTATACCTACATAATCATCCAAAATATATCAGTAGAATTACAAAATAGTTTTTATAATACACATTATAATGACGAAATTTTTCATCAATTTTGTGGTAGCAGGAGCCACAGTGGCCTATCTGTCAAAATTATGTTTTGAATAAAGTTGTCCAAATGCAAACCTTATTGACTAACTATCAATTTTCTACGAGAGCATAATATTATCTTAGATATTGTACGACTACTGTGCATAATTATTCAAAAGAAAACCATTCGAGATCAACTTCAAATACAACGGTTCTGCAAAAATTGATTAGAGTAACTCCACGCTAGTAGACGTATCAAATATAAATGTTTCTTAAGAAATATAAATATTCCCATATTAGCTAAGGATTAATTTTTCAGTGGTCAGATCAATTTTATTATTCAAATAACTTTGTAATCTTGAGTTTGTAATAGAACCTGACAAAATGCCAGTTATTTGTTATTTATAAGTTAAACAAATAAAAAATTACAGTTTTATTATTAAATTGTTCAATTTTACATTCAGTTAGGTTATAATTTATTTGACGGATAATTTTTTCTAGCGATTGAAAATTCGGCTGTATCAAACAGAAGAGTCACACTCTAATCTGGGAGCATAGATTAGAGTGTGAGTTTTGTATATGGTCGGCTTATACATTTATGTGACAAATAGCGTTTATCAGCAAATGGTGAAATCGGCCCTAAAAGGAAAAAATAATACATTTTTAGACTTACACTCTAAAGCCACTCTGGCACCGGACTGTTTTTCAAAGTTAATTTCCCGTGTTATTTTACACGCTCATATTTCATACCTTTCGGCTGGTACTTCGGATATGAATAACCTTTGTGCCTACGTTATTAAATCCTTCGAAGCTACCAAAATGTTCGTTCACCTTTCGCCGTGAGACGTGACGGCGCGGCGTAGTAATTTCTTGCGCGCCCTTTTTCATAACACGTTCAGATACGCAGAGAAATATAGGGAATATTTTTTACTTTAAGAAAAAGTCACGACCTAGGATCTCCGAGCGGTAGATAGTTACACAAATTGAAAACGTGACCTGAAATTATTGAACATTTTTGATATTTTTGAAGCTCCTACAATCATAAATGCAAATAATACATACCTACTAGAAAAACCAGTGATCTAAAGTTAAGTATAGGACTTGGGAGATATTGTAGCTCAGTAGTATTCAATAATTCCGGAGATTTAGTGCTACTAATTTATAATTGGTTACTTTACTCCCGAGACCGTAGCCGAGATGCCTTTCTACAATCGGTAATGTCAATAAAAAATAGAAAAATATTATGGGAATTCCGATCGATAAGTCTATCGCTACGATATGTCATTCCCATATACATAGTTAACGTTTACGATTGTAAAAAGGGACCTTGGCTACAGAACCCAGGAACGGAAAATCTTACTTTTTACTAGAGTGAAAAAGAAACAACTAAACGGATTTGGATGAAATTTTGGCACACGGATAGATTTGTTCTGGACTAACATATATGCTACTTTTTATCCCGATAATTTGCTCCCATGGGAAATAATGGATATTTTAAATCTGATTATTTAAGTAGATGGCGCTGGCGTCGTACTGTGTTATAGGGTTTTTTGTAGCGGGAAAGACTTTTCACGCGGACAAAGCCACGAGCAACACCTAGTACATTATAACTTGTATAATTGTATAAGAAATGTATATCTATAATATAAACGTTATGCCCATTCATTTAGCACTCTAAGTTAAAACAACGAACATCCATTACGGTACGTTGTGAAAACAAAATATAATCCTGGACATATTCCACATAGAAATTTCATGTAACAATCTTTGATTTATTATAAACCTAGATAGACACTGAAAGTTTCAAACGCGTCGAAAAAATAGAGGCGAACTGTTCCCCACTAAATGAGTTCGAGTGAATTATTTTTCGTTGTTTTTCATTCATATAATTTTCTCCCCGTTTTAATAGAAACCATGTAATAACTGGTATCATTATGCGCGCACACAAGGATACGCAGAATGATACAGCTATGGCGTATGACACAGCTGTCACCCATACTAGCTTAAGAAAAGTTGTCCTGTTTGTTTTAGTTTCATTGCAGCACGTCACTCTATCTAGGTATATACTTAATCAAAAATGTACATTTGGAGAGGTGAAATTGCCTTTTTTGTCCGGTCTACCTTCGTTTTGGCATATTATAGAAAAATGGTCAGAAACTTTATTTTCTTCTGAATGATATTTATATATATAATTCTTCTGTGAATGTGTATGTCACTGAACTCCTCCTAAACGGCTGGACCGATTTTAATGATTTTTTTGTGTGTCTTCAGGTGGATTCGAGAATGGTTTAAATTTACAATTCGGTCCGGGAAAATGTATAGCGGGACTTTTATCCAGGAAGAACCTTTGTGCGGGCGAAGCCGCGTGCACAAGCTAGTATATTTATAATACATAAAAGTGTCTGTTTACGTGCCCTATGAACCACCTAATAGAAAATATATTTCTAACCCCTCCCTATCGTTCGATTTGATTAACTTCGTAGCCACTGTCACTGCCGATCTTGGCTTACAAGAGTTGCAGTGGCGGGTGTGCGGGCGGGATAGTCTCGTTCCCTATGGACACCCAACACGGTTGGAGCGATATAAATTAAATTTTTATATAATCTTCAAATTAGCCCAGCGGGTGATCCTGTGAAATTTGATAGCGATCGGATTAACTTTTCTTTTCAACTATTTTGTATTACCATCGCGTCGGCACTCGGCTATTGAGTATAGATAATTAGAGCTACCCATGCGAGGCCGCTAGTTGTTATTAGTGGAAAATATTTGTAGTTCCACGAGAATATTGTTTTTTGCCATTCATTTAAGTCATGTTACAATCTGTTTATAACTAAATGGCCTTCACAAACCACCTATATTAACCATCAGACGTTTCTAAGCTATTTCCTGGCATGGCTTCAGATTTAACATTGCCCTCCCTTATCAGAAATATGGATTGGGTGTCGTTTATTAACTTTGTTATGTCTTCACATTTTGTATATCGGATGTCGAGGTGTCTGTTGGCCGAGGTTATGGAATCATCATTAGCGCTGATAAATGAGCGCACGCGGTGATATGAGGGTGTAGTGTATACAATTGATAGATTAAGTACTTAGGCTTTTTCTATTATTTTAAAGAATATGGTTCATGCTGTGATTGCTTATAACCAGAGTTGCAATTACAATAGATATATATATATAAACTAGCGGCTCCGGCAGACGTTGTCCTGCCCTAAAAAGGAAATAAAATCCTAGAACCCGAGTACAGCGCTATATACCGGATCCAATTGTAAATCTAAACCGTTTTCGAATCCACCTGAAGACACAAAAAAAATAATTAAAATCGGTCCAGCCGTTTAGGAGTTCAGTGACATACACACGCACAGAAGAAATATATAATATAGCTTTTGCCCGCGGCTCCGCCCGCGTGAATGAGTTTTCCCGGTATAAAAGTCCCGCTTAAAATGTAGCTTATATGACACGTTCGTAGATTTACCATAGCAGCGCCATCTATTGATTACTTACTCAACCCAGTCGAAAGGTATCGACAGGTTTTGGCGGGAACTTGGTAGTGTCATGAGGTGCTCTTGTTTTAATTCATTATTTTGGTGATACTTAGTGTTATATTGCATAATTATGGCGGTATATTATCCAATATAGTTCTATTAAAGGGCTCAAATGAAGTGAATTGAAATAACTGTGCTAGTCAAGTGTTTGTTTTGTTGCCGCCAAAACTCCTCGATAAAGTCTTGGTAAGGTAGCCACTGCTTTACTTCGACATAGTACTACTACTACTGAGGATAACAAAGAAACAAAATTATATAGTATGTAACTTCTAAAAACTTTGACACTGGCAGATGCGCAAACCGCGCCTTGCCAAAGAGGAAAAAAAAAAAAAAAAAAGGTATCGACATCTGTTAGAATCATTTGGGAGTTAAGATAATTGTGACTGTCAAATAATAACAGACAAATAATTAGCAATAAATTAAAATTGCGACTATAATTTGAGATTTAAACTATCCTATCTCTCAAGTTGGATCGAACTGCACATGGTGTGCGAATTTTATTATAATCGGTTAAGTGGTTTAGGAGTCCATTGAGCTCAAACATTGTGACACGAGATTTATATATATTAAGATATGTGTAGATTTTAAAAGAATTATTGTAAACTCCGTTAGCAATCCTTAACCAATAAATAAATAAATAAATTAGTTTTCCCGTGTAAAAAATATACATAGTGTGTATCATGTAGCATTCATTGAAACAACTTTTTTTTTTGCTTTGAATGACGAGATGAGCATTCCGTTTGCCTGATGGTAAGCGATATGACCACCCATCGCAATCGCAATCAGCCCTGTAGTATATACTGCCCACTGCTGAGCACGGGCCTCCTCTACTACTGAGAGGGGTTAGGCCTTAGTCCACCACGCTGGCCTAGTGCGGGTTGGCAGACTTCACATACCCTCGAAATTCTTATGGAGAATTCTCAGGTATGTTGGTTTTCTCACGATGTTTTCCTTCACCGTTAAAGCGAACGATAATTGATAAACAATACACACGTAACTTCGAAAGTCAGAGGTGTGTGCCTTGGGTTTGAACCTCCGGACATTGTCTCGGCAGACCGTTCCATTCCCAACTAGGCTATTGACCACCCATAAACAGTAGCAACACCATCCAGCATCTTGACTTATAAAGTACTGTATGGCAATCACTGCGCTCGTCATCCTGAGACATAAGATGTTAAGTCTTATTATGTCCAGTAGTTACACTGGCTACAATGACCTTCAAACCGGAACACAACAGTGCATGCACACGGCTGCTTGGCGGTAGAAATAGACATTGCGGTGGTACCCACCCAGACGGACTCTTACATATGAGAGACCTACCACCAGTAAAGTATAACTGTCTAATATCTAGAAAAACATTAGTGCCCTAATTCCGATAGAAGTTAGAATCATCAGAATGACCGAGTCTGTATCACAAGCATAGAAACTACGAAACCGTGTCCAACAAGATCTGGAAAAAAATGTTTCCAAATTCCGATAAAAACTTAAGAATTAAAACATTTTTCATAAGAATGATCAGCAACCAAACCTGAGTAGATCACCTTTGTAATAGCAACCATTATTCATACGAAATATCTACTTTAATTCTAATAATAATTCGCATCACATTTTGAATTGAAACAAACGATTTCAATAATACCTAATTTCGGTATCGGAAACGTGTCACGAGTCCTGAACATTAATCTGGATTTAATGTTCCCGTTCAGTTTTACCTTTATCCATTATTCAAATCCAGTTTTGACAATGGACACGAAATTACAATTAATCTGCAGTGTCGGGAATACTGAGATGAAAGTGGAGGATGGCGTGGAATTATTATTGTATAATTTTAGTCAAAACAAGTTTAAGCCTTCGATTACCCTTTAAATGGAACGGTAGGGAGTATAACTAGGAATTTCTGTAGTTTGCCTGTAAAACTAAAACCCATACGTTTTTATCTCATCATCATGGTTCACACAAAGTCCACTGCTGATAGGCCTCCCCTAAAGATTTCCAGTCGGACCTGTCAAAAGCGCCCTTCATCAGGCGTTTTAATGCGACCTATATCAAGTCGTCTGTCTACCTTCATCACATAAATAATTTAATTATTATTTTGTCGCGTTAAAGAATCCTGTCTAGTAAACTTTCCGGAAATAATCTTCCTTTTGCATGAGGTGAGATAATTTGTGGAGTAGCCGCTATTATGAATATTTTTTTACTACATCTCTGTTTCTACAAAACCAAGAGGAGTTAGGCCGTTACAGTACCTGCGTAACTTTGCGCTACATTCTCGGGCCCTCCGGTAACTTTGCATTCTAACTCCTGAATTTGATTTTATTATTGCTAAAACTCTACACGACATAAAGTTCGCGCCATTTCTGACAAGCTACATAATCTAGTATTTCAAAACGTAACCATAATTATGTACTTAAAACATGAAAAATACATTTACGAACTGCAGTAAGGCCCTAGGCCACAAGTTACACATAAGTACTAACACATAGTTACAATAAAGACTTCGGATTGCCGCGGACTGCAAATATGACATAACGTTTTTACTCGGTGCGGTTTTTCTCCTCCATTGTTGAACCATTTTCATCTCTTTTTCCATAACCTTCAGCCCTCGCGTTCGTTCATCCGTTTGACCGCTTTCTAGAGAAATAATATTGAATAAAAAAAGGTTTTTTAAGCCCACTGTCTGATCTTATAAATGTTTCTACTAGATTTATGGAAGATATATAAACGCACTTTATCTTCATATATCTTCATTTACTATTTGTTTGTATGTAATTTTCGTTTGTAATTGACGTGTTATACAAATATTAAGAGATCTCGCATTTACAATGCTTTCTTCGTAATCAAAGAGTTCTAAGATTATAACTGTTAAATGTCTTTGTTCGTAATTTATGGTTTAGCTTTTTTCACTATTACATATAATTATATGTATAGATTTCAAACATTTTCATCTACAGATTATAAAATTCGTTGCGGGTAGTGTATTACGGCATTAAATACAAATACAAATACAAAACATTTATTCGCACAACACCATGACAAACAAATTAAAAGCACACAAAATGAAATAAAAAAATAAATAAAAAAAAAACATTAAAAATCTTTACGGGGACATTACCATTTCCCTTCTTTCCTTGTCAGTGTCTCTGAAGTAGGGCCGTAACTAATATTTTATGCGTCCGGTGTGCTTCTATAACTGCGCCCATGTATGACTCAAAACTTGTTTCTGGTCTTTTCTGCGCCCAGGGTCTACGCCCTGTGCCTGAACACCGTTGTTACCGCCCTAGTTACGACACTGTTCTGATGTACTTAATGTTAATTTGACAATGAATAGGTTTCTTGTAGGTTAGCGTGCTCCATCTTACGCCTATCATTGTTCGAAATTTAAATCAAATAGTAGACATTTCCACATTTAGAAAATATAATAACAGTCCTCTAATATTATTTCAGGTATCTCTCCGAAATGTATTATTTCTGTAAAACTTTTATATTGTCTTTACGTCACACTATACAAAGCTGTTTAATTAACTTAATCCCAGCTTAATCGATCGACTTACCGTTGCCGTTTTCGATAAGCGATCTCAATCGCTTTTTTGGTCGATCGCGGAAATGGACGAATCAGAATAAAGTTTCTTTGGATATGCTTACAAATTACTTATTATGATTGGTCATTCTCGAGATCGAATCGAACATTAACATTATGGTCATTTATTGAAAATAGGAGCATGTTTCAATTAACAGATAAAAGCAATTCACGGAATAAAATACAACATAAAGAAGTTAAAAACGGTTGTTTGAATACAACTATCAAATACTTTCAATCTTTAATTCAATAAACGTATTTTATACGAGTGATTATGTATATATTTACTTCTGCCCTAGCGACTGTCGTAGTCTTTGATTTAATTTAAAACTACCTGTTTTAATAGGTAGAGAACTTGATAATTTTAATGTGAAATACATTGATATGTAAAAATACCGTATAATCAATGGTGACATTACGTAATTTACAATCTTAGGGATTTCATTATTCATAGTGCAAACTTCAGAGTATCTTGTCAACTGTCAACGACTGTTAATCGTGCCACAAACTTATTGTTATACGGTCCATTTACTACTAATTTACAAATAAGGTTTGTGTTTTAATGTGAAGCACGCACTAATTACCTCATTAAAATAACGCATTGTCGTAGAATAAAATTGTTTTTAAACAATAAAACATTGGGCAATGCTTGATTCAGGCTGTGTCCTAGTTTTTTTTAATAGCTTCGCGGGTTGTAAAGGTTTTAACTATGTTTAATTATTATTCTTATTGGCCGTTCAATGATTACATTATCGGTCCTGTTTCTGTGAACAATAAATGTTTATTTGTAGTAGTTTGAATCATATAACCTTTAGGGTTGTCATATATCTTCTGTTCTATCGAAGATGTATAGTATATACTCTGTTTTTAATAATTATTGATATATAATCATTATATAACATACGATTACGGCTGTTTTTTATAAAAGCAAAATGCAACCAGTGCACCCACACTTCGTTGATCGTATTTTGGTCCCGTATGATATGTCAAACGACAAGAAGACGCTCAGCTAATATAATGTTTAAAGTAATAAATCTATTTAACTTATTATCTATAGTTAGTAGTTAGTACCGGCTTTATTTTTACGATTATTTCACCAGTCTCAAATTTTGCTTGCTCGATAAGGTTTACCTATTCATACTAAACTTGTATCTCTCGATTACAGCACCAGTTCCCAGCGATGACTGACCTGAAGCTCGGCGGCATTCTGTACCTGATCGGCGTGTTCTTCTTCAAGTCGGACGGGCGCATCCCTTTCGCCCATGCTATCTGGCACGTGTTCGTGGCCCTCGCCGCCACCGTCCACTACCTGGCCATCCTCCGCCACCTATTCCCCGAACTAAAATCTCAATGAAGACTGCCCTATACTGAATCTCAACTAGAGCTCTCTAAAGTTATTTTTGTACAAGGCCGCAGATTAAATAATTCACTCGACATAACGTCGGTATGCGCAGCCGCTGTGGCTTTGTGTGTGAATCTCGTTTTGAATGGGAAATCGGTCGGATTCAAACGTGATCTTTTGACGACGTCGGTCTTATTGTTAATTAATCTTAAAATTGATTATCCGAAAATATTTAGGATTTATCAAATAATTTTTGGACTGTAGTGAAATGTAACACCCTGTAACATAGCATCCCTATAAATACGAAGTTCTCGTGTTGCCGTTCGATCGTATTGTGCCCCACCTATACGTTACGTTTGTTTCCGGCACACATGCGCCATACTCCAATATAACCAACTCAAACATTAACTTGTCCCATTCGACCTTCTCGAATACTACATAATGTATCGCTTCCATGTTTGATCAAACTTCCACTAATGTCTTATATATGTTTTATATGGGATGGCAATTTTAGTTAATTTTGTGAATGGCTCATGGTGACCTGAATTTGGTTGGTTAATACATTGATAGCCTGAGGCTAATAGAGCTGTAGATTTTAATGCCCATATCAATCGACAATATCGCATCGTTGGTAGGTTGCGGGTTGTGCCCGCTAAGGCTTAGGCCATCATGAGCTGTTACAGATAAAGTATGGCGCGAGATCTCCATAACTATCTCAATGACGTGTGTACGGTGTATGTAGATGTAAAGTGTAACGCGACATACAGCCATTTTGAATAAACGATCCTAATGGCTGTTTTAGATCCATCGCGAAAATGGACCAATCGGAACAAAGCTTTTTTGACATGTTTACAAATGACTTATTTTGATTGGGTTATTCTCGGGATCGGATCGAAGATTAAGATTGCGACCGTTCATTGAAAATGGTCGGTAGTCGCATAAAACGCGCGCGACGTGCGTTCATGTGTGTATATTTTGTAAAATATTATTGAAACTATTGATCTATTGTACTGTGTAGTATCTCAGAATCTCGAGACCAATCCAACCCTTTTTAGAATAACTATTTAATGTGTATATGGGGTTTTTAGAAACGTTTATAACTAACTTATTATACTTATACGGAGCCCAGTTTTTCAGCGAAATCTTTTATACACCTAAATGTGATTTTTCCTTAGATTAGATGGTTGTAGTGTAGTTAGTGAAATGTACTATCTCGTGTACGTAAATAGAAGTTTTAAATTCGTAACAATTTTAATGATATTACTTTGTTTTATTCGATGTCCCAATTTAGATGTTTTAAGGATTGCTCAATCGTTCGTGTGAGTTTAGATAATCTGCTAGACTTCCATAATGTTATAGGTAAGGTTCAACACACTCCACTCTCTAGTGAACGCTATCTCAGGATGTATTTTATATAACGTAATTATGTGTGTTGTGTTGAAAGCGATGCGATAGTTAAACATTCGACTGTTTGTAAACTTACTCCTTGCTAATGAAGGCCACTGCACACGCGAAATTTAGCAACGACTCAGCATACAGATGTGTTTAATCAGTGTTCAAGAGATGGATCGTAAAGAGCGTTATAATAATTGCTTTGATGTTTCGTCGTGTTTTAGCGACCGTTTGAGGTACCGGGTAGCGATTGTGTCGCGGTTTCCTTCGCTAAAATAGTTTGTGTCAGTACGAGGTTTACAGCTATATCGTTTAATAGAATTGCTGGATTTAAGGCGCGGAAATGCTGTGTCGCGTGTGCTGTGTCCCTTAGCTGTCGCGTCATGTGCAGCTTCACTTTGTTGACCTCACTATCGGATACATTAATTAAGATAATAAATACCTGTAATTTTAATTAACCACATGGATGGAATGATGGAACGATTGTATGAAAAAAATGTTACAAAAAATACTTGCTTCAAGCACATTACCGAGTGTTGCCATCGTGAATTTGATTTTTTAATTATCTAGTCATAACATTTGCTACAAATGGTTTAATCATTTTAAACGTACGTTTGTGATTTTAAATGTATTAATTTGATAACACCAACCGGTTAGTCAAGGTTGTTACAGGGTAAAGACATGAATGCACAAAACTATGGACAAAATTATTGTGTTACCATATTGGTAGGCAACAAATTATTGTTTATATCATTGAAATACATTATTATTGGAAAATATGCGAGAGTTATTTTAATAATACCTAATGTTATGATGTGTATTCGAAATGTCGAGGGTAACACCCAAAGACGCACCCAAAGAGTACGCATACTCTTAGTTTGTATGAAATGTAAATTAATCACTTGCTGGTGTTACAAGTGTTTTTGCTTGCTTATTTTACAGGTGTGCTAAAATGCCAAAATGAGAAAATATTCAAGAACACACACACTCTCACGCCTTTCATCTCCTAAGGAATAGGCAGAGGCGCAACTAATGCACCCACTTTCCGCCATGCGTATTCCGTCCCATGGTGTGATAGGGGGCGAGCCTATCGCTATATCGGGCACAAATTCCAGACTTCGGACTGATACTGAATAGAATAATCCAGTATCACTTTGCCCGACCCGGGGATCGAACCCGAGACATCAGCATTGCAGTCGTACCGTAATACAACTACGCCACCGAGGTGTATACAAGAACGTCAGATAGAAAATTATTTTTTACTGAAATTATCCTGAAAGACGTGAAAGAAAAAATAGCAAGAGGTCCAGTGCAGTAAGTGTGAATCCTGGTGGCATGATGAGTGCACTGACTACATCGGACTTGGAATCTTCACTTGTGACAATTACAAGAGCTGATGATCTCACTTTTTATATATTACTAGCTTTTTCGCGCGGCTCCGCCCGCGTGGAAACGTTTTTCCGGGATAAAAAGTAGCCTATAGCATTCAGGAGTAATGTAGCTTCCTGTTAGTGAAAGAATTTTCAAAATCGGTCCAGTAGTTCCTGAGATTAGCGCATTCAAACAAACAAACAAACTCTTCAGCTTTATATAATAGTATAGATAAGTACGTCGCGCACTCTTAGCTTCTATGAAAGGTTCTTACCGCGTACTCTTTGTCACACAGTAGCCTAAGAGTGCGCATGAGAAGAGTTATAACTTTATGCCTTTTTAATATATCCTGTGATTGTTAATTTATATGTTAATTTTTTTATGCTCCTAAAAGACCAAAGTTTAATTAAAATAAGAATTACAAAGTGTAATATTTACGTTGATTTTTATAAAAATAAATGTTTGAAAAATGCGTACTCTTTGGTGGCTTTACCCTATAGTTCAAACTAATTAAGTAAGGGAAGGTGTAATGTGGGTAGTTTCAATTGTAATATTATATTAGGGTCCTTCGAACTTCATGTGCTAATATTCTATGCTCTGTTATTATCATATATTCAAATACGCGTATCATGAATATAGATATAAGAACGACAAGAATAAGTAATCGCATCTATAAATTTAGAAGGATCAAGTGTTCCAGTTAGCTAAGTCTTAATTTTCTAAATCTGTGCGTCTAATTAGATTCCAAATGGAACCAAACTTTTGTGGCCTGGGTGTGTTCTGTTCGACTCGCTAGTCTTCCAGAAAGATGTCATTGGTCTTCTAAAAAATCTTCGTGAATGTGTAACTAGGAATTTGTATGTAGTGTTCCTATTGTATGGATAGCTCATAAGCGTAATTTATAGTCTTAACCACCTCATATCATGTAATGACCATTGTTGAATTTGTCGAATTTTTCAGTAGAACTTGCGAACAGTATAAACAAAAGTTTTGCGAATTTATGATATACCTAACATTTTGGAGTAACATTAAAGATATTATGCAATTTAAATAGAAAGTTGAAATTCACTGCCTATGACAATTACCTTAAGAAGCTCATCGTAAAATTTGCTGAGTAAAATACCACCGTGACAACCAGAATGCCATAATATGCCATTTTTGATTGGAACCGTCAAAACAAGTTGTTAACGTATTTTTTATTTATTTGCTAAATTTATAAATTTCCAACATGATTTCATTTTTATATTATTACCAGTTTTAAAATGCTTTTAAAGCCGAAGCAGTTTTTGAAAGATATAATACAATAATACTTTTATTGAATAAAATGTGGGTTAGGCCGTTTTTACAACAACGACCTTAAATGTTTGTTTATACAACTGTACTGTTTAATGTCTTTAGTTTATACTGTCTGCAAATTCTATTATAACACATATTTAAGTTTGTTTTATGCAGCAAGTATCATTAAAACTTCAATGACGGACAGAAATTACTTACTACATCAAGAATACTTTGCAGGTGCAAGATAATTGGACTTTATGTGTATTATAAATGGTTTATGTGTATATGTAAGTAGGTACAATCAAATAAGTAATTTGTTTAACATTATAATCCATTGTGTCGGTGGCAGCTCCTACTATGTGAAGAAATATATATGATATAGTACGTAGGACGAATATGAGGAGTATAAGTGGAAATACTTTAATCAAACTTTCCAAGAAAATGAATTAAATGTTATTGTTTTTTAACAAATGTTTATATTGAATTCAATTGATTTTTTGATCTGACTATAGTCGATGGTTAAACGTCTCGGCTTAAAATGTTATAAGTTTTGTAAATGTTGATACAATAAACATAATATTTCAAAACCTTATTGAATTTCTCCCACCGTCAATAATAAATTTCATTCCAAATATTTTAAATATAACAATAGTTAAAATAATAGCTATATACATTTTGAGTGTAGTGGTTGCATAAATTTAAATATTGTCTTTAAATATAATTTCCATCTAGTAAATATGGCAAGTATTTTCAATTAAAACCAGTATAGTGTGTATGTATAAAAGTCTTGCTTGCGACTTCATACTAAATACGTATAAATTATATAATAGTTTCACATTATTCGAAATGAGACATTCTGTCGTGACTCGTGACTGGTGGACTAATTGACCTCAGAACTTCTACAATTTTTAGTTGTAACTATGTCAACAGTCATACATATTCGCATGTTGTAAGTGTGAAGTCACAAGCACAGACACAATAGAGCAAGATTTAATATTATAATGACTGCAAGGTGTTGTATATTGTACGAAATAATATTGTAAAATTCGGGTCAGCGCTGAGGGATGGGCTATGAGAGACCGGATTGGGGCATGGGGTTGATATTATTCTAGCCGTTTTCGAAATGAAAAGCACGAGGCTGTTAATCGTTTGGGAATTCAGGCTCGCAGCCATCTTCTCGATCATCGCTGATCCTTACTGTATTGTTGTTGAAAGTAAGTACTCTTACAACAGATATAACTCCCAGTGACGACACTGTATAATTTTCTAACAGATAAAATAGTTATTTCATGAATGTTATCTTTGTACAACGGACCCTGGTATAGTTTTGTAGAGGTTTTTGGGAACTCAATAAATAAAAGATTTACAATTAATTTACGCCTTTCATTTTAATACGCAAACCATACATAAATTACTTAGACACTAGTGTTAATTGTAAAAATCTAGTAAAAATATTAAAATGGCGCTAGGCGTCTTTTACATCCTAGATACTGTCTTTATGCCTAAGATATCAAGACATTGCTCCATTATCCGCGCTGTTACTTCGCACAGCATTAACCTTTCATAGTAAATCTTTACTATCTTTCCTTCCTTATCTTTTTCAACACAGAAACATTTATCATAGAATTCGGTGAATGCAGAAGAAATCTCATACAAATATTCGCATAGACTGTGTAAGTATAAATCATTTGACACTTTAAGTATAATTTCAGGGAACCTCAAAAGAACTTTTCCTAATTTCCATTCGGCTTCATGTGTTAATTTTAAACCACTCTTTTGAGCTTCAGTGAGTAATGTGTCAGTTGATATCTGAGCTGTTCTAGCTATGGACCTAATGCGAGTCAAGGCATACAGTAAATATACAGCAGTATTTCCTTTATCATCTAACATTTTGTCAAAGGAAAATATGTAATCATTTATCCTATTGTGAGAGAGATCAGCATATTTAATACAGCCATAAGCAACTGCTTCTTGAGCCAACTTCAATTCTTCAGGTGTGAGGATTTTGTCCCGTCCCTTCTCAACCAACTTGTCTAGTGACCGTTTCAGGCCCTCATCTAGTAATTCAATGAGCTTGATAGTGTCTCCAGACCGTGTTTTAAATTTCTTCTTGTCCTCACCCAAGACAACTCCAAAGCCAACATGTTCAACCTTTTGGCCATTCTTCAGTATACCAGCCCGTCTGGCACAAGCATCGATTGTCATGAAATGTGTGTATTGACCAGCATCGGTTACGTATATGAAACGGTCACCCTTTTCTTCATCTACTCTTTGTTTGATGGCTGCTAAATCTGAGGTATCATAAGTATATCCTCCATCAGACTTTACCACAGTGAGAGGAATTCCTTCATGTTTTTCATCCCCCCACATGATCAACCTTCCTTCATCTTCTTCTAAATATCCTTGTTCCTTCAAAAGCTTCACCACAGAGTCCATCCTGTCCTGATAGAATGATTCTCCTCGATCTTTGATCTTTACATCAAGTCGGTCATATATCTTCTGGAACTCTTTACGAGACACCTCACAGATGAGTTTCCATGCAGCAATGTAGTCTGGTTGGTGCGACTGTAGTTGGACAACACAAGCATATGCCCGCTTCTTGAATTCTTCATCCTCATCAAATCGCTTTTTAGACTCTTTGTAAAATGCCTGCAAATCTGATATAGGTGGAGACTCAATTTTAAAATTGGGGAATTGATCTTGTAAATGAGCAATCAGCATTCCAAACTGGGTGCCCCAATCACCCAAATGGTTCAGACGCAGCACATCATTGTTTAAAAACTCTAATATTCTACAAATACTGTCTCCAATAATAGTTGAGCGTAGATGTCCCACATGCATTTCTTTAGCAATATTGGGTGACGAGAAATCAACAATGACCCTATCCCTCTTCACTTGAGGCGGTGTTACTCCAGATTTTAAAATGGAATTTAAAACATGTTCAGCAAATGCTTTATTTAAGTATATATTTAGAAAACCTGCTCCAGCGACTTCAATTCTTTCTATAAGAGGTGATGTTGGTGTTTTGTTCAATATATTGTTGGCCACTTCCCGAGGGTTGCTCTTGATATTTTTAGCTTTCAATAACTGGGATATTGCCATAGCAGAGTTGCACTGGTAATCGCCAAATTTCGGGTTGTTGCCAGAGAGTGTGATGACAACTGGGGGATCCACCAAATCTGGATAGGCCGATGTAATTGAATGTTCAAAAATATTTTTCAATTCATTCACAATACAAATATTTCCTTCAACGGAATTGATGTCGGTGACTAGAATGGGTCGTTTCCTAGACTCTCTCTTTGAGCTCTCTTTTGTTGAAGACGAAGAACCCGCTTCAGCTTTTACAGCGTTTTCAAGAATTATTAAACGGTGTTTTAGTTTCTCGTTTTCTGTTAAGAGATGCTCGAGCCTGGGATCACCTATAAAACTGAGGTCTCCCTGTGATATCTTCTCTAGTTCTTCCTCTATAGCTTTCGCTTCTTTCTCCGCCCGGCTGGTACGTTCTACCAACGATTTTTCAGTTGGTTCAGACATTTTGACGGTCTCACAGTAAAGTGATAAATAAATAGATTCTCAATGAAGCTTCCTATTTATTTTGAATCCAAATATAATATATAAATATAAAATGAAATAAAAAATATTGGAATCTCATAGGTTATATACCACCGCCACAGATACGAACACGTTATTATTGACATTTGTGATTTGTCCGGTCATATTACAAAATTCGTTCAGAAATTTATAATTTACGTTCGTAGTATAGTCTGCAACTTTTTGATTAGAAAAAATAATGGAAATGCAACAATACATATTATGTATTGTGGCATTTCCATTATTTTTGCATTTTGCATTTCCATGCCACGAAAATTAATAACATAGTTTAAGTATATGTAAAAATATAATGGAAGATTATTTTATCTACATTACCTGGGGTAACCCCAGGTTACCGTAGTAACCAAGGTCAAACAAACAGCGGCAAAAATATGTTTCAAAAGTGGCAAGTGTGAATGGAGTTAATTTAATTAATACCTAAAAATATACATTTTATATTTCAAAACAATATTCACCCATTTGAAATATACCACCAAGCTTTGGATCTTTATAATGAGTTTATAGTTATCGTGGTTTATAAAAAGATAACATTGTTCCCATGGCTCTAGGATGGCACATAAACAAAATGGGCATGATTACAACAACATGGATCTTGAGGTGCCGTTCTGGCTCGAAAACATTACCAAGTGAGTTCTTTTTATACATTTTCGCACATTCTTCTCAATGATTAATGATATGCTCTACTACGTATGCTAAAGGGTCGATAAGAATATTACAATGTACTTGGCCTGCCATGTCAAGGTTGTGCCAAGCTTTACAACCTCCCTTTGTGTTTACTTTTATGTTCAGTATTTTTGTAGGAAGATGAAAGAAACACACATTCGAAACCCTAGCAGCGATTGCTCACCCAGTCCTGATGACTACAAATTTAAAATTGAAACCTTGGATAATCACAGGTAAATTTCTTACCGACATACCTAAGCAGGTATGTCGATTTACTGTATAGGACTGAAAAAAAGTGAACTGCACGTTTAACTTGTTTTAGACTAGTGCGCAGAACCTCTTTGGACACAACAATGGATATGATGAGCAAACCACAAGTCCAACCAGTTGCACACTCCGCAGGAACTTTACGATACAATAAAGGTACCAAACATGAAACATGTTTAATCAATGTTCTTATCATACATTGTTTTCAAACGATCTTGTCATTCCAGTATACAATCATAAAAATCGGAGGAAGTACAACGTCAAAAATAATTTAGATTGGGGAGACTCATCGACAGCGTCCAACGATTTTCTGACTGATCTGCTACCGCATTATGTCACTCCCCGCCACACGATAATGAATAATGTCGACGAAGATTTCTACGACGTTATTCTGGGTCCCAGTA
Source organism: Sphinx pinastri (assembly GCA_947568825.1). Classification (NCBI taxonomy): domain Eukaryota; kingdom Metazoa; phylum Arthropoda; class Insecta; order Lepidoptera; family Sphingidae; genus Sphinx; species Sphinx pinastri. The sequence goes on along the minus strand of OX387631.1, from coordinate 12,566,322 downwards.
AGTAAGGTTCTTAGAGCACAATAAATTATCTGACTCGAAGGACCAATAACGATAAATTATTTGTTTTAGGAGCAACAGAAATAAAAACTCATAAAAAACTGGTACCAAAAGAAAGCTCTGAAGATTTGCTGCAGAATACCATCAATAAGAAGTCTGCTGTAAGAAATTCAGCCAATAAATCAGCGCCTGTGGGTTCAGTACCGAGTAACGGAACGCAAAAGGGGAAAACGAAAACTGAATTCGTAATACCCGAACTTCCCGAAGGGAGACTATTGGAAGTGAAAATTTATTCTAATTGGGGTGACAAATATTTAGTGGGTCTAAACGGAATAGAATTATTTGATTATAATGGGAACGTCGTAAATATTGAAAAAGTAAGTGAATTTAGTGTTGTTTTATGTAAGTGGAGGTTAGAGGTAGAGCCGTAAACAAGCCATAGCTGCTTGGAATATACGAAATTACGAATAGTAAGCTAGAAGTTGGGAATTGAGGCGCGAACCATTCAATTTGTAAACGGTATTACGAGGGATTTGTTGATCATGCTTCCCATACTAAGGCATGATTGTAGCATTATAATATTCATTAGGTATCATTGCACATTTTACATATCATGCAAATTTAATTTGCAAACTTAAATTATAATATAATGCAAACTTATTTTATTTAGAAGTAAATAACTTTTAAAGGTTTCCTCGATTATTTTCGGTGCCAATTTTATGCGATGATAGACATATCATCGCATAAAATTGCGTTGTATAGACATACAAGGATCACAAATTACCGTGGCGACTAAGATTGCTTTGTGAGTGTCCAATTTAGAGCTCGAAAGATATACATTATCGATACCTTTTTTATATATTTACCGAATACGCCTTCCATACACCCGTCAACTCCTTTTATTCTAAAATCTAAACCATAACCCATTTTTTTTTTCTTTTTTTTTAAATGGCATTTGTGTTCACATTTTGCCAATATCAAGTTTCGTTTGTCTATTTTATTATCTGTAATATGTCGAAGTAAAGCAGTGGTTACCTTACCAAGACTTTATCGAGCAGTTTTGGCGGCAACAAAAAAACACTTGATTAGCACCATTATTTCAATTGACTTCATTTGAGCTGTTTAATAGAACTATATTGGATAATATACCACAATAATTATGCAATATAACACTAATTATCACCAAAATAATGAATTAAAACAAGAGCACCTCATGACACTTCCAAGTTCCCGCCAAAACTCCCATAACCCATTTGTCGCGTCAGGTGTGGACGGACTCGGACACCGGCGACCAATCACAGCACGGGCACGTTGAGAACGTCGCCGACGGCGTGGTGCGCACGCGCGACGAGCGCCACGCCTGGACCGCGCCCGCGCCGCGCGCCGCACCCATAGCGCTCACCGTGCTGCTCACTGCAAGCGTTAGGCTGGCGCTCTTGAGGATATGGGTGAGCTCATACATTATCATTTGACAGCTTTAAACTTCGATATTGTTCTTGATGATGATATTATTCCGGTATAGTCACTGATTTTTGGAAAACTTAAAGAAGTACAATACTAATATTGAGTAGTCTCGAAACGTAACGTTGAGTAAATTCTAAATTTTTCAGAATTACAACAAATCGCGAATACATTCTAACCTAGGCGTGAGGCTGGTACAGATTAAACTGGACGACAAGGTAATATTCCACGGTGAAATTGCTAAATCAAGCGGAGAGCTGAAAGGACAACTGTCTTCGTTTGGTGATGTGAGTACGATTTAAAATAAGTCTTTTAGTTCTCAACTGCTCACAGTATTGCGCTAAAAGCAACAAAATTTGAAATACATTTTACATGATGAATTGAGGTAGGTACCTACTTTTATGCAATCTTTCTTCAATTTAGTATTGTTTTATGTAGACAATAATCTAGTTGGGAATGGAACGATCTTCCGAGACAATGACCGTAGGTTCAAAACCCAAGGCATACACCTCTAACTTTTCGAAGTTACGTGTGTATTGTTTATCAATTATCGTCCGCTTTAACGGTGAAGGAAAATATCGTGAGGAAACCTACATACCTGAGAATTCTCCATAAGAGTTTCGAGGGTATGTGAAGTCTACCAACCCGCAATAGGCTAGCGTGGTCGACTAAGGCCTAACCCCTCTTAGTAGTAGATGAGGCCCGTGCTCAGCAGTGGGCAGTATTTAATACAGGGCTGGTATTATTATTATTATTATTATGTATACACATGTCTCTCAAAACCTAAGTAGGAGTTTCTCGTTTTTTAGACTATTCTCTTCACAAAAGACCCAAGAATCCTGGAAGCGATAATGGTGAACGACAAGAACTTCCAAACACTCCTAAAAGACAACGAGCCTGTGCACGATAACGGAATAATCGAGAAAAGACCGCCGACAGCCAACGACAAGAATAACATGAGCCCCACAGCACTGCTAGAGTCTCTTGACAGTGATGACAAAGATCCTAAATATGTTGCCAAGAAGATTCAATTGACGCTCATGTCTAATTGGGGACAGAAGCATTTGATAGGGTTGACGGGTATGTAAAATAAAGGTATTTTTGGCTTGATAGAAATATATTGGTTGTTAGTAATGTGAATAATAAAGATGAATAACAAGAGATGGGTGATACTTCATACTTAAAGACGAACATTCATTTTACTTTTTATGACAGTTTTCTAAAATGAAATAGGTAACACCAAAATATACTAAAGGAAATCACTAAAGAAGTTCTAGTAAGTACATTCAAGAAATGGGCACATTGTCGATTAACGTAAACTTGGAATTGCCTAATCTTTAATAGGTTTCGTTAATCTTACCTATATCACACTACAGTTTAGTTTCATAACACGAATTAATTATCACACAGAATTATACCAAGGCTGTAAAGTTATAATCCGTAAGCTTTCATCCCGTAAAGGTCAATGACGTATTCCCGATTTCCTGATGGGATTACAAATTGGGTCTCAGCTTTAGCGCTGTTACCTGGCAAAATTAATACTAGTCAAGATATGCAAGGACTTCTTACCTAAATTCTAATTCAGAAAATTGATTACAATTTAATTGTCAGTTGTATCGAGTTCGAATTTGATACTTTTTCGCAGCTAAAACCTTTCCTTTACCTTTTCCTTACCTTTTAATTATATTTATTTTGGTTCATGTTATTACTAGTTACAAGTATGTTTTGTATCTAAGCTGTTTATCATAATATTGGAATTCGCAAATGTTGAAAGTAAGTACTAGCAAACGTCTAGTGAAGGTCTGTCTTCTAGATGATAGTAATGTGAGGTAAGGACAGCAAACAACTGCACTTGCACCTTCCCGCTTTGCAGGTAATACGAGCTTGAACCGAATGTAGTATCAATGTTTGAATATTTTATCACCAGGCATAGAGATCCTAAACTACACGGAGCGCGTAAAAGTCCACCGCGCTTACGCGTACATTACGAACCTCAGCGAGGAGCAAACCCTCGAAGGTGGGCTGATCGAGTGTGCCGCGCTGTTTAATGGCAGGAACGTGTCCGCCAATTTCGACGACATGTGGTGCACTAACTTCGACATGGGCAACAAGTTCTGTCACGTGGTTATGGAGTTGAAAGAACTTACCGAGATCACTGGTGAGTCACTTTAATTTTTGACCAGTATTGCTCGCGGCTCCGTCCGCGTAAAAAAGTTTTCCGGGATAAAAATATTTTCCCGGGATAAAAAGTAGCCTATCGCACCCAGGAGTAATGTAGCTTCCTATTAGTGAAAAAAAAAAACAAAATCAGTTCAGTAGTTCCTGAGATTAGCGCGTTCAACCAAACCAACAAACAAACGACCTCTTCAGCTTTATAATATTAGTATAGATTTCTTCTTTACAATACTTAATAATTCGGAAATAACGAGATTCTTGTACGTACCTACGTACTTAGCGACACGCGGGTTTAGTACCGACTACTTAAAATAACCTACGAACCTATCATACGAAAGCCTTATCACCCATAAACACCTCACCATGGGCGTACCCAGCTTTTAAATCAGGGGGAGCAGTACCTAAATCTCAACTTTTGAGCGCTGTAATTTCAGTAGTCTGAATAATTCGACACAAGTGCTTCTTTTGTATTTATTCGTGGTGAATCCGTGAGAGGAACAGCTGCGCTCACCTGCCTCGCCTGGGTTCGTCCACATACTTAGCTATCCATTTAAAGGTATTCGAATCTGGAACTACAACGCGAACATGGAGTTGTCGTACATGGGCGCGAAGCACGCGCGCGTGTCGCTGGACGAGGCGGAGCTGCACTACCGCCCGCTGCTGCTGCGGCGCGCGCCCGGCGACACCTGCTACGACTTCGTGCAGCACATTGAGCTGGCGGCCATCGACGACAGGTACAACTGGCTGGAGACATTCTATTTTCAATCTCTATACTATGTTGATGGGAAGTTGCTACTGCCAGTACCGACTTTAGGTGGGGAGAGGGGGGGAGGCGATAGTTATTGACAGCAAAAATAGTTTTGTGACTGGAAAAATAAGGTAAAAAAACAAAAGCAGTGCAGATTTTTTTCGGCCAGGGCACTCTGTTGCCTAGGTCCAGCACTGGCTACTGCCCTGTGATTCATCAATTTCTTGTTGTCTGTATAGAATGGGATGAACAAACGGTCTACCTTATAGTAAGCAAACACGGCAGCCGATCAGCATCCACATTAGTAAAGAATTTTTTATTATGATTTGAAGGATCTTACCTTATTATATGACTGAGTTTAGTGTGATGTAGATAAAGACATTTTTACCAAGATTCAACATCAAAACACTCCTCTAAATTTTTTTCCAACTTACCGCAAAAATGCCCTCACTTCCCATCAGACTGGAGGATGCCAAAGACACGGACAGTTTCCGCATGGACTGCCTAGTGTACGGCACCAACTTGGACATGGGCGCGCCCACCGGCTTCGTATTGCAGCTTAACATCTTCTCTACGTGGGGGGACCCTTACTACGTGGGCCTCACTGGCGTGGAGTTGTACGATCTGCACGGGAACTTGGTACCACTTACTGAGACCAGTATGTAATTTGTTTTCTTTTGGTGCTTAATTGCTGGTATAGGGTTTATTTGAGGATATAGCGCGGTTCTCCGCTTATAGCAAACGATTTTCAACACTTGGCCTTTGGGCCTAAATAGTTAATACTCCCGAGACACCTCTCCCTTTAAGGTTCCCAGTATGATGTATCTAGATATTTTATGCATCGTCCATGATTTATCAGATGATATATTGGTTTTCAGACTACAAATTGATTAGGCTACACGCACATATCTATTGCATTTTCTAGAATTACCGAAGACAGTAGACCTCTTGTACTTGGTATTTAATCGATGATCACTTGTCACTAGCCTTATTATCTTTATACATCAAACATCAGACACTTTGATCCTAACAACATCAGTATATGAATATGTAAGATGTGTGGGGTGTGGGCAGACGTGTGCGCCCACCCGGCGAGTGTGAACGCGCTGGAGCTTGTCGGGCGCGACGTGCGCACGCCCGACAAGCTCATCGACGGACACAACGCCGCCGCCGGCGACGGCGCGCACTCCTGGCTGGCTCCCGTGCTGCCGAATACGCTAAACAGGTTCATAAATTGTACCTACTTCAAAATAAATCGATTGAATAAGAATCCATTTTTAATTGGACTGCCTCGGTGGCGTAGTTGTATTACGGTACGACTGCAATGCTAAGGTCTCGGGTTCGATCCCCGGATCGGGCAGTGATATTGGATTTTTCTGTTCAGTATCAGCCCGGAGTCTGGAATTTGTGCCCGATATGGCGATAGCCTTGTTGGGAGTGGAACGGACTGCCGAGACGAATGTCCGCAGGTTCAAAACCCAAAGGCACACACCTCTTACTTTTCTAAAAAAGTTATGTGTGTATTCTTTGTGAATTATCACTCGCTTTAACGATAAAGGAAAACATCGTGAGGAAACCTGCATATCTGAGAAGTTCTCTACAGGAATTTCGAAGGTATGTGAAGTCTGCCAACCCGCACTAGGCCAGCGTGGTGGACTAAGGCCTAAAACCCTCTCAATTGTAGAGGAGGCCCGTGCTCAGCAGTGGGCAGTATATAATACAGGGCTGGTATGGTATGGTGGTATGGCGATAGGCTCGCCCCCTATTACATCATGGGGCGGAATACGCACGGCGAAAAATGGGTGCACTAGTTGCGCCTCTGCCTACCCCTTCGGGATAAAAGGCGTGAGTATGCGTATGGTTAATTGGATTTTGGTTGACGAAAATATTTTTTTATTATTTCAGGGTCTACTTCGTGTTTGATTTCCCGGTCACAGTGTATGCAATTAAGATTTGGAATTATGGCAAAACACCTACGCGAGGTGTTAAGGAATTTGGAGTTAGTAAAAAAAAAATTAGTAAAACAACTAGTCAACAAAAAAAAAATTTCAAGGCATAATTTTCATGTTATATTTCGCAGGTGTTAATGGACGATCTTTTAATATACAACGGGACACTCGACTGTGCCAAAAGTGATGAAGTTATAGCTTCTCAGTGGATCTGCCTGCAGAACGTAGAGGTCGATACGTTGACGCCCAGGTATGCAAGGTGTACACCTTTGACCTTATTTCTAGTCGCTCAGACAAGCCTGAGGGCTTGACCTTCCCCATCACGATCTACAAAAACTCTTAGATCCTCATTCTGCTACTATATTTTTAAATTATCAATTTTATCGATTTTTGCAAACTCAATAATTCCCCTTTCCATCTTGATCACAGACTATATTGTCCCTAAAACACCAGTGACACAACCGTAACCTTCAATTTCAGTTCGTCGGACGCGAGTCACCGCACCACGACGAGCGGCTCCAACGAGTCCGCTGATCAGACGGCGCGTCCACACACCAGCGTCAACAACGTGCGGACTTGTCACAAGCATCGGAGGAATTAGAGAACTTTGAAGTTTTGGGGCAGATGGAAAAGGTTCAGCAAATGTTGGCAGTAACTAGTCTAGGTAGCTAATATGCGGCATTATGACAAGCATCATAGGAAGAAGCTTTTTAAAGCGTTGAAGATATAGGGACGAGGTTTAATAAACTAGTCTCAAGACTCTTTGATAATCATTCCTAATAGGCTTTATAAAGAAGGGTTTATGAAATATTCAAACAAAAGAGATTAGGAACGCGGGAGTCAGAGTGTTGTGGATTTAGTTCCGAGGTGTGGAAGAGATTAAGAAGTAAAACAACACGCTCAGTTGCTGATGTACTTCGATCAATATTTACATGCAGTTATTAATTTTTAACTGGTTACTAGCAAGCACACAGCAGTCGACGCATTTATTGGTCCAACTGCTGACTTAACTGACCAAAGGTTTAATGTGTTTTGGCATTCGTCTGCGCTTCTCTGAGGTTTAAGTTCTAAATTGTCTCATATAGAGTGGCTAATTTACATTTAAAATTCATTAAGAAAATGTCGAATGTCTTCAGCTTGTTATGCAGAATTGGTGGTCTAAAGAAATTTTTTTTTTTTATCCTCATGTCGTATGGAAAATTTAAACAAATGCCCCATTTATAATAAGGGTAGTGCTATGTTATATTAGAAGTTTGTAAGGCGCGTAGTTCAAATTTTTTCCATAGATTGTAGAATTAGCTGGTAGACGTTTTTTTAGGATTTTCGCACCTTTAGGACGATAATGACGTAATTCAAAAACATCAAAAATTGGATCATCGTCATAAAATGACTTAAAACTGGTCCCTTTTTTATGAAAATATATTAAAAAAGGGTCCGATATAATAGTTTTGTCCTTTTCCCGCTTGTTTGGCGGTGTTTGAACTATTGTTGTATTGAAAATTTCGTTGTAAGTAATTTTATGACGATAAGTCAATTTTCGATTTTTTTTAATTGTGTCGTTTTCGTCCTAAAGGTGCGTTTTGTTCAAATCGTCACGTAAGAGCTCTGCTATGGTCCGAAAGTACCAAATATTCTACGAATTTAACAAACGTTCTCTACGCAAAAGTTACGAAAATTGCCTTAAGACATCCACCTTGCACATATCTGGTGCATTCAAACGAAGCGATGCGCGGTAACGCAAGCCGAGCCGCAAACATCGAATTACGTCTAGTTTATCGACACGATTATATATAACCCTGAAGTCTCCTGTATAAGCTTGAAGATATTATAAAGTAGGTAATGTTCTCGCGACTTTCCGTGGCTCGGATTAAATAAATTAACAAAGAAAGTTCTAGAATTTTTGTGCACAATTTCAATGGGTTGTATTACGTAGAGTAACAATGTACTATAGTAGACTGCACGCGCCAAAGTAGTATTGCTAACTGAAATACCTCAGAAAACAGGTAAAAATAGGAAAACTTAAATGCTTATAGTGGCAAACTTAATTTATTCTTCTTTATCGTACACGGTCGACACCGTATGTATAGAGGTGTAAGGATAAATTATTGTAGTGTTCTGTGACACTGTTAGCTGTTTATCGTAAATTTTGTACCATGCAATAAAAGGTTATTTGTAAATTTAGTTTTTTTTGCACGATTACCTTGTAATGCTGGGGCACCACTGGCGTGTAGTCGTACATACATACATAGATTCACGTCTTTTTTCCCTTTTGAGGGGTAGGCAGAGGTGTAACGTGTAGGGGGCGGCCTATTGCCATTTATCGGGTACATTTCCAGGCTCCGGTCTGATACGGAGTAGAAAACGCACTATCACTGCTCGACCCGGGAATCGAACCCGATACCTCGGCACTGTAGTCGTACGATATACAACTACGCCACCGAGGCAGTTAAATCGTACGAATCAATAATCGCATTCTTCTTCTTTTCTTAGATTTATGGCTTCCACCGTTTATCAGTGATTTCACCAATGTTGTGTGTACAAAAAATATAAATCGCATTAATCGAGACTAAGGTTTTGACATTTGTCGCGATATTTTTACAACCGCGTTCATTATTTTGTACTCACATACACGCAATTTACACAGATGCACTGTGCACATCTCACTTTTTTTCAGAATATTGAATCTATTTTTTGTCTACCCCCATTTTATACAAAACATTCAAAATAGTATTATTTGGTGACAACATTTTATAGTGATAGACGTGTTAAGGCGGTTTTTTATGCCTTATTTATTGCAGTAATGGGAGTTAGATATTAATCTTAATGTTGCTGCAGCATCACAAATATTTACTGTATATAGAAAATATTTTTTTTACACCCACATATTCGAAGAAATAAAACAACACAATACAATTAACTCCATTTAATATTAGTTAACTTACAAATCACAGACGGTATTTTTGTATTTCCAAATCATTTACAAACATCCATAACTAGTTTTGGTCTACAATCTCACATCAAATATTTATTGACATATTACTTTTGTCTTATTTAGATCATAATACTAAAAAAACGTCTATTTAGTGTGCCCATTACTAAATTTGAGACTATAGACGTACAAAATGTTTCCAATAATACATTCATTTTGAAGATTATCCTGATATTCGGATTCAAATAAAAACAGAACCAATATATCTACGTATTAATATAATGTTATTCTATGTGAGGTAAGTATTTGTAAATAGTACATCTAAAAATCTTACAAATGCTAACTATTCGTAAAAAAGACTTAATCCTCCCAGCTAGTTTCGGCCACGGCGGCCAATCTCGACGGAGATCAGCCAGGTACGCAGGAGATATTATAGTGCACAAGTGTGTGCGCAATACACAGGTGCACTCGCTATTCCTTCACTCTCATAGTCCGGTGAGACGGCAATCCGACATGACCGGAGAGAGATCAGGCGCAGGACCAACGGCTTTACGTGCTTTCCGAGGCACGGGGGTATCACACCGACAACTTCCTGACTCCGAGCTGCAGCTGAGTAATTTTTGAGATGGAAATACCCGGTCACAATGTTTTTGGCTCGACCCGGGATTCGAATCTAGGACCTCAGCGCGCAAATCATACTCGTAACGCGTACGCAATACAACTACGCCACCGAGGCAGTCAAACTAACTAATATATGTAACTATTCGTACTCTATCACTGTAGAGGATTCATCTTTCACACACAAATCAAAGCCGATGGCAGAACCGGGCAGTTTTGCAAAGAATATCAATGCATGCGCTAGGAAATGATAATACTTAGTGATCATTTTTCTTATCTAATTCAAGTTTTATTAAGTTTCATAAAATTATATTTTGGTAATTTGTAAATCATTAAACAAAGGAAGATTCTTGCATTTTTTTTACACTGATAATTTTTTATGAGGACTTTCAGAAGACTGCATGAAAATTACATTACAAAAGCCAGGTTATTTAATGGAAGGATTTTACTTTCCCAGTATAACGATACATTAACAAGGCAGCATTAAACGAGTCGAAACTACGTCAGTCCAATATGTTTACATCAGTCAGTCGCTTTTCTAAATCCGATAGATTGTGTGCCTTTACACAGTTTAGCAATAACCCACCAAGGAAACATGATTCAAGAAATTTCAATCTCAGGTTTAGTTTCCTTTGAATTTATTTGATTTTACAGCTAAACTAAAATTACAGTTGATAGTTATTTGTAAGGACCTTATATTCAAAGCGATTTTACGATACTTGTTCGTCATATTTAGAACTATTTAAAAAAATCTTAATATCAAACAATACTCAACCCTAAATCAGCCTTATAAGACACACAATCCTAAGCATTCGCCTAATTCGTTCAATCGGAAGAAAAAAGAACGTAACTCTAAAAGCATAAAGTCTTAATTTGTCTAGCTGAAGAAGTACACAGACCGCAGGACGCTGTTGATATCGAAATCTCCTTTGCTCGGTACCCTCTGTAGTAAGTTATTTACGCGCTTCTTATTTGGCGCGCCAGCACTGCCATCTTCTAGTTCACTAAAAGTTTAAATAATTCTATTAACATTTTGGATCACGTGATAGACTTCTTAAATGTGCGTCTTCACCAGTTATTATAGTTTAAGGCTTTTAAAATTTGGAAGCCGATTTTAAGCCTGGCTTTAAAATCAAATGATTGGTGTCACAGTTGTGCACATATAGATATATAATATAGATATAATACTGCATATTTGATCTAATATGTTCGGCAAAGATTTTCTCAGCCAAAAATAATACTATCGAAGCAAAAGCTACTAATAATAAGTTTAGGTTACTCACTTTTCAGCGTAACTGTACTTTTGTACGAGAAAATTCGACAGGTCATCTAGAATTGGTTGCGAGTGCAGAGCGACGAACTGTTCTCGACATATCTGTAACAGAATATTATGAGTTTTTAATTTCCGCATCTTGTGACCTCTTAAATTAATAATAGCATGTAAAAATAGAATGGTGTCGTAAGGCATGACGCGTGAGTCATCATCATCATCATCAGCCCGTTGCAGTCCACTGCTGGACATAGGCCTCTCCCAAGATACGTCACAGAGCCCGGTCTGCTGCTTTATGCATCCAGTCGCTGCCGGCCCTCTTGTGCAAGTCGTCCCGCCATCTCGCCTGAGGGCGTCCCACGCTACGTTTTCCAAGATGCCGTCTCCACTCCAGAACACGCTTACTCCAGCGGTTTTCTGTTCTGCGACATAATATGTGGCCAGCCCATTGGCAATTCAACCTACTAACGCGTGAGTAAAGGTTTAAAAAAAATGCGATTTGATCAAGATCTTTCGCAGTTAATAATGAGCTTACTAAGAAATATCATTTTTTTTGTTTAGATGTCAGTTCGAAAAAACCATAGTTTTTAAATCTCAGTTTTTTTTCTACGGGCACGGCAGTGACCCCATTGCACCTGATTGTAAGTGGAATGAATGTGGACTGACGAAAGATGACCACTCCCTCGCCAATTAAATTATAACGGTCTATTAGAAACCGATATACACAGGCTGATACACGCGTCACACTGACGTGCCAATGTGGCGGTTTTTTCACCTTCTGTACAGTGGTCGCTATCCGGGCGGATACAAATAAACTATCTAAAGCTAAGTGTGTGGTATTCATACTTTGTTCATGGTGTGCACGGTGTGCGGATGCGTCCAGAAGCAGTCGTGTACGGACACGAAGGCGAGCCCGGCGGCCGCGCAGTGCAGCCCCGTCAGCATCATGTGCGACGAGTCCAGCGAGTGGATGAAGTTCGGCGGGAACGCGTTGCGCTGCTTCATCGTGCACGGACGCCTGTACAACATACAAGAAATTATATTAATTCGAGTTAATCGATCATTTCGAATAATCGAATTTAATTTTAACACATCATCGGAATATGCAAGGTGAAAAATTGGTGTACTAGTTGCACCATTGCCTACTCTATCCCAGTCCAAGTATAATGTGGAAGATACATGAACACGATACGTACTGGTGGTGATCGACAGCGGTGCGCAGATGTGCGGCACAGGGCGGCGCGCGGCGGTAGTAGGGCTGCACCACGGGCAGACCCAGCGGCGTCACCCACTCCACACTCTCGCCGCAGATGCCTGAGATCAGCCTGCGGAAAATACCAATTATTTTCTACAACGTAAGACTTTTGACCATCGGGAAGCAAAACTGTTAAACTATTAAATATTGACATAATATCAATTTTATTAAGTTTACTCTTTAAAGTAATAATCGGTTTGCAATATTCTCAATTTAAAATATTTTAAGTGTTTTCACGCGTAAACATGCAAACAGTAAAATTAATATACCCCTGAATGTTCGATATAACAAAAAATATTCAAATAAACAATTCATGAAATCGATATTAAGTCTGTTGTATTTATATTCTATCGATATTAAAATCGATAACTTCAAAATTATCTACATACTTGGCGCAATCTGTGAACCAATCCTGTATAAGCTTAGTTGAGGTGAACATCTCCCGTAGACTGTCGAACGTCTTTGTTGTTAAGTACTGCGAGCACGTCCACACATGTTCCTTAGGGAACTCGTCAATGTCTGCAAACATTAAAAACTTGTGTATAGACTTTTCAAATGTCTTGAACTAAATAAAATACTTTAAATTAAAGATATTTGTTAAAAATTAAATCGAGCTTATAAAAGTACATCAGAGAATAATCAGTTTTGAAGCATATTAGTGTAATATAGTAGTATTTAATCGATAACTAGAATCGATACCGAGCCATTCTCAAATCTTATACATAATTCGACCTACCTTTCAACTGCTTGGCGATCTGCAGCCTCGCGCCAAACCTGGTGACTCCGTAGACGGTGGTCATAACGGTCTGCTTGATCACCTTCCTTCGCACGAAGTTCTCCAGGATAATGGCGGCCGGCACACCCGCCGCCGCGTCACGCGCTCTCATTTCCTCCACCTGTGGTCAACGTATTTGTGAGATTACGAATAAAATTTAAACGACTAATAATAGATACTTTATCTGGACGTTAAACTTGATCTTGGACGTTAATTAGTTACTCGGCTTTTTAAATAAAGATTGGAGAAAAAGCTAACTGTGTAAGTACTTGAGCTATCACTGAGTAATCGATTTTCAGATGAAATATTGACACTTTGTAACACGAATTTTTAACTCAAATATTATTATTTATAGCTGTTTATATCAGCGTGGGACTTGCGAAAAGACTAGTGAAATAGTATTTTTAAGTATCGATATGGTGATAATCAGTAATATCGATGTTTAGGGTTGTTATTTCTAATTCTAACCGCAACTCTATTTAACGTTTTTTTTTTATTTTATGGCATTGAATGCCGAGACAAGCATGCCGTTCGCCTGATGGTAAGCGATACGACCACCCATAAACAGTAGCAACACCACCCAGCACCTTGACTTACAAAGTACTGTGTGGCATTCCACTGCGCTCGACATCCTGATACATAAGATGTTAAGTCTCACTATGTCCTGTAGTTACACTGGCTACAATGTCCTTCAAACCGAAACACAACAGTGCATGCACACTGCTGCTTGGCGGTAGAAATAGACATTGCGGTGGTACCCACCCAGACGGACTCTTACATGTGAGACACCTACCACCAGTGACGTGTGTGAAACTATGTGTTGTGGAAACCCTATATTGGGTTGAGTTAAGGATAGAGTAAATGAAGGGCACAGGCAAATAACAGGGAATGTCCTAATTAAAACAATTTGAAGGTTTAAAGGTATGTTATTTTTATTGAGACAAGAGAGAGAGTATATTATTTTTATGGACATTTTCAGTTCTTTTCATTTTGGCCATAAATAAAACTGCATTTTTGGCGCCATCTGTTAACTTTTTTTTAAATTCTAACGATTGGGATTCAAAATACCATAGACCAAGATAAGACTGGTGGTAGGTCTCTCATATGTAAGAGTCCGTCTGGGTGGGTACCACCGCAATGTCTATTTCTACCGCCAAGCAGCAATGTACAGGTACTGTTGTGTTTCGGTTTGAAGGACATTGTAGCCAGTGTAACTACAGGACATAAAGAGACTTAACATCTTATGTCTCAGGATGACGAGCGCAGTGGAATGCCACACAGTACTTTGTAAGTCAAGGTGCTGGATGGTGTTGCTACTGTTTATGGGTGGTCGTATCACTTACCATTAGGCGAACGGCATGCTCGTCTCATCATTCTATAGCATAAAAAAAAAGATTCTATAAAAAAATATTAAAATAGTTAGTGTTACCAATGCAGCGACGGCGCTGTAGACGTCCTGCGGGCGCGGGCGCGGCGCCAGGTTGACGGCGGCGGCGCCGGCCGCGTCCCCGCCCAGCGCCGCGTAGTGCTGCAGCCCGTTGCACGACCCGTCCTGGTGCACCGGGAACCCGCACCAGTACTCTGCGAGACACGTTCTTACTCATCCTCTACTCATTTAGACTTCATGACAACTCATTCAGCCACCATGTCAGTTAATAGCGAGTTTCGTCTACGAAATAAACAGGCCAGAAATAGACAGAAGCGCAACTAGTGCACCCACTTTTCGCCGTGCATATTCGGTCCCATGATGTGATAGGGGGCGAACCTATCGCCATATCGAGCACAAATTCCAAACTTCAGGCTAATACTGAATTGTTTTTAAACCCAATATCACTTTGCCCGACCCGGTAATCGAACCCAACACCTCAGCATTGCCGTCATACCGTAATACAACTACGCCACCGAAGCAGTCTTACTAGTAGTATTACTAGTACACCTATATTAATGACAACTATTTGTTTGTATTCAACATGGTAAAAAAAGTATTTTCTATCCTCCATCACCCTTGCGAACGCCCCTTTCTTGCCTAACGTAACGCACGATCGAGAATGAAAAAATAGTACATCCAAAAAGTGGTTATTACCTTCAGGGTTAGGAGAGCGCACTGCGTTAGCTATCTCCATGCAGCAGGCGAGCGTCTGCCACGGCTCCTCGGACTGCATCCACCAGCCCTCGCCGTCCAGCGGCCGGTCCGCAGAGTCAAGAATCTTGTCCATTATACTCTCTGCGTACTCCAACCTGTGTTTAGAAAAAAATATTATACAACTACTAATTTTTGTCATGTGTGTTAATTGTTCAAGGCCTTTTATAAATTGAGTACTTTTGTATGCATTGTATGGCGGTTTTGCTCTGAAAGGTACTTTTCTCAGCCATATTTGACCGTAAAACCATTGGCATCATATCATAATTTGGCACTGCTTTATAACAGTACTGTTAGTTACGCGAGGCCGCCTTTTTTTATTACATAGAATGATGAGACGAGCATGCGGTTCGCCTGATGGTAAGCGATACGACTACCCATAAACAGTAGCAACACCATTTACCACCTTGAGTTACAAAGTACTGTGTGGCATTCCACTGCGCTCGTCATCCTGAGACATAAGATATTAAGTCTCACTATGTCCTGTAGTTACACTGGCTACAATGTCCTTCAAACCGAAACACAACAGTGCATGCACACTGCTGCTTCGCGGTAGAAATAGACATTACGGTGGTACCCACCCAGATTGACTCTTACATGAGAGATCTACCACCAGTAAAACAGCTTTTCTAAATCACGTGTGGGGAAATTAGAATATACCTCTCCTCGACAGTATTCTTCTTCAAGGTTCCAGTGAGGTTGACGGCGTGTAGCTTCAGCCACCTCAGGCCGTGGGGTCCGAGCGGTTTCTTGGTCGCGAAGACGAGCAGCGCGCGTTGTGCGTCGGCGCCGAGCACGGACACGTGCGGCGGACACGCGTACACGCGCCCGCGGAAGTCCATGTTGTGCGGCAGCCAGAATAACGACTCTCTATTGGGGATAGAGGACATATTATATTCGGGAAAAAAAAAACCTAAATTACACTGGATCATGGATGGATGGTGTAACTACTGGACATAATGAGACTTAAGATCTTATGTCTGAGGATGACGAGCGCAGTGGGATGCCACACAGTACTTTGTAAGTCAGGGTGCTGGATGGTGTTGATAATGTTTGTGGGCGGTCGTATCGCTTACCATCGGGCGAACGGTATGCTCGTCTCATCATTCAATGCAATAAAAACAAATGGTATGTATAGTATGAATAAAACAGTAAGAGACGTCACGTTTCTCAACGATTACGGGTCAGTAATACCAGCTTGTTTTAAGTATGAGTTTCAAAATTAAATATTTTATGTTGCTTTGAGCAAATATCTTTGAATTAAAGTAACGCTCTGAATGGTGCGACATGAAATGATCCAAAAAGTATGAAACTTGTCATAAATTATTGGTTACTATATTTTAAGCCAATATTTTATCAGTAAAATTTAAGTTAGTTATCTAAATTCGAGACGACTAGACTGTTTACAAGCTTCCAATGGACATGCAATTCTATGACGTAGTTAATTAACAGAGACCAACTTAACACCGCCGTTTTTCACCACGTACTTTTTTTATTAAATTATTACATAACTAGCTTTTGCCCGCGGCTCCGCCCGCGTGAAAGAGTTTTCCGGGATAAAAGTAGCCTATGTGTTAATCCAGGACAAGATCTACCCGTGTGCCAAATTTCATCGAAATCCGTTCAGTAGTTTTTGCGTGAAAGAGTAACAAACATACATACCTACAAACTTTCGCGTTTATAATATAAGTAGTATGTAATTGTACGTGACACCAACCTGAAGTGATTAGCGAGTGACAGTTTGTAGAGTGTGTCGCACCACAGCGAGTGCATGTCTGCGCGCGCGCGTGAGATGGCGAGCCGCCGCTTCAGCGCCGCGGTCTTGTGCCCCGCGCCCGACCCCGGCTCGTCGAACTGGGATGTATCCAGGGACGATGCTGGTGGGGGGATGTCCAGCTTTTTGTTGCCGCCGGATCTAGGATATGAGTATTTTTTATGAAATAATTTATATTGTATTAATTAGAGGCTTTTATATGTAAAGATAAAGTAAATATTTGTAAAAAAATAATAGTATAATTTGGGGTCAAATTTATATTATGAAAATATTCGCAATCTTTAATAAAAAAAAATATTTATGTTGACAAAGGATAGAACGTATTTCGTTTTGGCTGAAATGCATTAAAATAAATTTCAAATGGCTTATAAGAAAATAATTTATGTATATAATTACCTGAATATTTGGACCTGTAGATCTAGTATAGGTTTATTGATGACCCACGGCACCTCTCCCAGCTGGTTAAGACTATCCAGCACCGGGAACAGAGTCTCAGGCGGCGCGTCCTCGAGCCGCTTCCATTGATTGGAGACGTAGTAGGGCATGCGTATGAGCGGCGGCGGCGTGAGCAGGTACGCGCCGTGTGTCGGGCGGGCCCAGGGCGCGGGCGGCGCGTGCGCGGGCGCGAGCGCGGTGCGCAGGCGCACGGCCCGCCCCGCCGCGCCCGCGCACGCGCGCCACAGCGCCGGGTGCGGCTTCAGCTCCAGCCGCACCGACCGGCCCCACGGACGGTGCACCTTGTATACCGCCGGCAACTTCTTACTGTACGCAGTTACCGCACACATTACTACTATATACAACACTGATACTCACTGTACAGTCAGCAGCATAAATATCTGTACAAAATCAAAATTCCAAATCTCCTATATATGCGTTATGTTAAACTAAATCATTTTTTTCTTCGTTTGAAGTGAAGCAAATGTTTTTTATTTTATTTTTGTCAAGAGGAAAAAAAGATTAGTAAGAACACAAAAGTATGTAGGCGATTTGAAATTTTGAATTTGTTCAGCTACTTATGCTGCTGACTGTACATGCAACTATTGTATCATAGACAATATCAATTTGGAAAAAATGGATGATACGAGACTGACAAAGGGGATATATAAAGCAAATGTGGATGGAAGGACCGTTAGGAGTCGACCGCACCAAAACCTTCGAATGTCAAATATCTGACATTCTGAGTAAAGACCAAGTCAAATGTACCTTAAACCGACGAGAGTGCATGAAAAGATTGATGAAAGTGGAGGAAGCGAAAGTAATGTGCCAAAATCGAGTAAAGTGCCAATACATATTCTGTGCCTACCCTTATGGGATAGAAGCGTCATACTATGTATGTATGTATATATATCATGAAATAAAGAGAATTAACAAACTCTCAACAAATATTTCCAAATGACTTAAAACTTTTGAACAGGAATAAACTTTCAAATGTAACGAAAGTACCAAAAAAGCGATGAAAAATACATAACTAAACTCACACTTTAGCCTTCGGTTTGAACATATTAACGTCGATCTTGACGTCGTTTATTATAATGTTGTACAAAAACTTTCCGATGTTTTGACGCAGCTCCATCGGCCACGGCGTTTCCTCGTAATCCTGTAAAAAAATGGTATACATGATATAAAAACATTATTGTGGCGTGAGTTCTTGCCTTGCATGACACCGTATACACAACCCCAGGTCACGTAATATATTACAGCGTGGACAAGTTTGGTACCCCATCATTTTAGAAGCTAAGGGGCCGGATCCCCAAAATGTCAGCGGTCAGTGGCGTAGCGTGGTTTATTGTAAGCTAAGGTGGGGGGGGGGGGGTCCGGACCCCCTAAACCCCTTTATATACGCCCATGGAGGCAAACCACTAATCAAATGACATAACAACGAAAAAAGAAAGGGGAGTGACATGTCAGACAAACGGCCAATTGTAAACACTAAGCCAGCCCCCCGTGGTAATTCTTGTGCGCTGGGTCTTCACACACAATGCACGCCCATGCGTGGGGGGGACATTAGTCGCGGGCCGAGGCATACAGTCAGTGTGTATACCTCTTGGTTGTAAATCACATTGAGGCCTAAAAGGGCCCGCGAACATTTCCTGGCACCCTCTCTTTTCGCCCATCCTGGGAACCTTCCTCCCTTACCCCCACCTTCCTTCCATATTCCTCCTCCAATCCCCAGGCCCCTGCAGTCACTAAGCCGGGGGATTCCAGTATCCCATTCGCAGGTTTCCCCCGGTGTTGACTGCAGGATCGCCTACCTCAAAAAGAAACACTAAGCCAAATTGTTTTTGTAACATACTTAAAAAATGTGTTATGCTAACCACACGTCGGATAGCATATAAGCAAATGGAAGACAAAGAATATTATAGGTCCATTACCGACAGCTGGCGCGTACAACTCGTTCAGAAGCTGCGCGAGTGCAGTTTCTGAGAATGACCATACCTCCAGTCGTCATGACGACGTATCAGTAAAAGAAAAAAAATATTACTTAATGTTTTGTAGACATCTGTGTATCCGTCCCGTCAATTATAATACAGAAGACCAGCTGTAATCCGGCCCCTGGCTAAACCGGCGCCCTTGTAATCCGACAAGCCTATGACAAGTTATGACAGACATCTTCGTCAAATATCAATACAATATTATATTATAGTACACATATATACAATCTAACTTTTTTATAAGTACGTAATTCGTCGGATAGAAAGGTACTCCTTTTCTTAAAAGTTCCTGACTACAGGGGGTCAGTGGCAGTACCCTGTAGTCCGACAAACTCGACACTCTAGGGTCTACTATACGTTTTATTCCGCCTGGGGGGTGGGAGAGTATGTGGGCAGACTGGGCCTGGCAGCCTGTGTGGCCCTCACCGCATAGGCTGAGCGCTGCCCCCCTGTTGGCTCCTGTTGCAATGATCATTCAAGGTCAAAGTGGCGGGACCCTCAGTGGAAGGCGGTGCTGGGCAGAGATCGGTAACCTGGAAGGTTCACACCTGTAAGGGAGCCACGATGCCTCCAAGGTCTAGCTGTGCCACAGCCGAAACTCCCTATGGTGAATGCGGCCCCTGGGAATGATACCTGCGAAGCGAACCGAACCAAAGCGAAAGTGGCAGCTCCACCCAAACTGGGACTAAGGGTGAAATAGTTCCCAAGGAAGTGAACTGATCACCCGTCTGTGCGACTGCATACGTCCCCATTAGACATACATACATACGTTTTATTAAATGTAGACTTCTGCTCGGGGCTCCGCCCGCGTGAAAAAGTTTTTCCGGAATAAAAATATTTTCCCGGGATAAAAAGTGGCCTATAGCACTCAGGAGTAATGTAGCTTCCTATTAGTGAAATAATTTTCAAATTCAGTCCAATAGTTTTTGAGTTTATCCATTACAAACAAACAGACAAATCTTTCGTCTTTATAATATTAGTATAGATACAGTGTAAAATTGTATTGGTGTGGGTGCTGCGAACATTAATCGACCTTATAATTAGGATAATGATACACACCAAGCTGGCTCCATCAGGATGTGCGTGCAGCAGCGTGGCCCAGGCCTGGCGCGCGTTGAGCACGGCGCCGCGCTCGTCGCGCAGGTGCCGCCTCATGTACCACTCGCAGTACTTCTCGTAGATCGTGAACGTTTTGTCCAACACACCGTTGCGACGATATTGCTCAATTTGATACCTAAGAAAAATAAAAATACCAGGAATATTTAATTTAACACGTTGAACGCCGTGGTGGTCACCATATGGGCCTCACTTATTCAGTACATGGAGCCAGGTGAAAAACGCTCAGTAGAAACATTCAAAGTCGACTCTGGCTCGCGGCCATATTGTGTCCCCCACGGCTCCAACGGAACAATTGTACATCGACTACATGGTGTCCCCCATGGCCCTAACAGAAAAACTAAAAAATCAAGGCGGCGTTTAACGTGTTAAATATTTATTTCATTTATTTAGCGCAGATTAACCAATTATATTTATCAATAAATATTTCTAATTATAATCAAAGTTTGTATATTGACTAC
This sequence comes from Sphinx pinastri, assembly GCA_947568825.1. NCBI lineage: Eukaryota > Metazoa > Arthropoda > Insecta > Lepidoptera > Sphingidae > Sphinx > Sphinx pinastri. Next base: position 12,545,222 of record OX387631.1, on the reverse strand, counting down.
TGAATATTTATACTTACTTTTGGTAGACTTGCGTTCCTAAATCCCTCTGCAGTAACTTCAAAGTGGGGCTGTACGTTTCGCTTCCGTCGACCAGTTTGTTTATTTCCGACATTATTAATTCCACAAATTGATCCACCTAAAATAGGAACACTCGTGTTACATTTATTATCAGAGCTAATAAAGAAAAAAGAATGTAGTATGGCTATTTAATACTATTTTTCTTACAAATGTAAATATCGACGATTTTGAAAGTATTGAACATGTTCATAAATATAATAGGTGCTCGTAATCATACAGCCTTCGGGAGATGCGATGCGCATGATACGTTTCTATAGCGACTCGTGTTCGGAGGTTCTAACCTACATAAACTGCCAAACAATACTCACCTCTAACACCTTGAGATACGGGTACAGCGTTATCGCGGAGTGTGACGCGCTGCTCTGCGACTTAAGCGTACCGATGTTGCGTATGAATGCTTCCTTTATTACCTGGCGCCACTCTGCTTCTGTCTCTTCTAGCTTCTTTCTCTGAATAAGACAATTTTCCACTTATGTATTTATAAATATTGCTAACGGGATTGTATCTTAATATATGTGACAAAAGGTTGAAAAACGAAAAATGTTGAATAACAAAATTTATAAGTATATTATTGGACCTATTAAGGAAGCTTGGCAAATAGCATCGAAATAGATTTATAGATCCACTAACTAAATTTAAACAATCAATTAGTCTTTTCATGATGTACAATACTAAAATCCCAAAAAAAAATGATCCTTCGACCCAGACATCGATAAAGTTGTCACAAACTTAACGCCAAACATTATACCAGCGCAAATACTCACACAAAACTGCACCATAGGCGCCGATTCGTCTTTCACGTTGATATTCTCAACTTCAATTTCGCCCACAATCTCTGTTTCGAGTTGCTCTTTCGCTTTCTGTACCATCTGTTCCAAAGTCAACAGTCCTTCAGCGGGAGAATGCGTTAGACCTTTTCTGTTCTCTGTTTGGTCTAATTTCAACTTGTCTAGAAGAGGACATACGTAGTCGAGGACTGGGGGAGTGTATTGGGGTTCGAATCCTGGTTGTATTCGTCTTATTGCTTGTAATACCACTTCTCTTTGATCGTAAAGGAATTTGCTTTTGTCCAATAAGTCGTTTAGGCTGATACCCTAAAGAAGATTACAAATAGGGTAAATAACTGCATTGTATTTGGTTTTTTTTTAAACTTTAGTTTGGCCATAGATTTATCACTAAGAGTATTCCAAACCTACCTTATCCTGCATGATCATACTATAGTACTGCAGCAGAATACGTTTGTTTTCCTCCTGACTCCTCTCTATACATTCGAAGACGGCCGCGAACGTCTGCGCGTTCACTTCCACTCCGTCCTCCGACATGAATGTTAGGAGTTCTTTTGTGTTGTCTAACATACCCTGAAAAAAAAATTGAGAATGTCTAGAAATTACGAGTGATCCGACAGGGCACCTCGATGCCGACATGCCTAGTTGTAAAAATTTACATAATTATTTGATTTCCTCAAGATTTTAATTTTCGTTTGAATATTGAAATTAAACTATTACAACGGATTTTAACGCGGTTTTTTATTTAATAAAAAAAAACCGCGATAAAATCCGTTATAATAGTTTAATTTCAATGTCTAACATTCGCGTAAACATAAGGAATTCGTTTGAATAATCGGCATTATACGAATAAATCTTATTTTTTTATTTACTTCCAAATCTTCAGAATAACAAAATTTCGTAAGCACAGGAACTTTTTTGACAGCTGTACAATATGGGCAAAATATTTTTTGCTTACCGTACTCGCAAATCCCTGTAGCAAAGCATTATAAACTTTAACGTCCGTTATTTTCGGGTGGTCAGGGCTGCGTAACCCTTTCTGTCTGTAATGTTGCAACACCAGTCGACCCTGAAATTACATTATTGTAATATGTATCAATTGGAAAGAAATATTTAAGCACTATCAGAGATTAGTAACTGTAAACTATATTTATGGATATATCTGGATTACAGAAATGCACCAATCAGAATGAAGTTTTATCGCAACGCTTGTAAATTAGTTATTTTTACTGATTTTGGGAATATTTTTGGAGATAGCTATCAAAATTGCTAATTAATATTAGTATTGTGTTGATTGCCACTCATTATCTTAAGGTAAGTGCATTATAATTTGGTTGGTTGATGTTGCCTTGATGTTAGGTAGATGGCTGATCTTAAAACTAAGCCAAATCATTTCTGAATCATGGTTCAAAAAGTGTGCTACACCGACCCCACAATGGCGAGGGATAAAGGCATGTAAAGAAGTATAGTATATTCAGTATATTTTCACTGGTGGTAGGTCTCTCATATGTGAGAGTCCGTCTGGGTGGGTACCACCGACATGTCTATTTCTACCGCCAAGCAGCAGTGTGCATGCACTGTTATGTTTCGGTTTGAAGGACATTGTAGCCAGTGTAACTACAGGACATAGTGAGACTTAACACATTATGTCTCAGGATGACGAGCGCAGTGGAATGCCACACAGTACTTTGTAACTCAAGGTGCTGAATAGTTTTGCTACTGTTTATGGGTGGTCGTATCGCTTACCATCAGGCGAACGGCATACTCGTCTCGTCATTCAAAGATATAAAAAAAATGAAAAATAAAAAATATTCAAGCTCAATTTATATTTGTTACTAATTTCAATTCAGGAATGGAGACAGTGTTTCTAACTTTTCATTCAGCTAGTTGCGAGCTATGGATATAATCATATAATTTGCATAATACTTCTTAGTATAATATGAATTCCCCAAAATTTAAATTACCATATTAAGTCCGCCAATTTAAATATTTCATACAATTCTTTAGATATGACTTCGTAGTTTCAATCTGTAAGTATTCTGTCATACAGAATTACAAAGCGATTCTAAGAATTGTCATGATATCGAAAGTAATTTCTAAATAAACATAGCTACTGCAAAGTAATAAACAAACTATTCGTAAATAGCAAACATTTTATGTATGCATGTAAATTTATCTCACTTCTGGATCATATTTTGAATAAATCACTGTTATCAATGTTCCAATATCGCTTATCAGTTACTCAACAGATTTGACAGATAACAGAGAGCATTAAAAGTGGGACATGATTATAAAAAAATCTCTGTGGGCTTAGAATGTGGCAAAAAAAAACGACTCAATTGACTGGTTGAGAGTCTAACACGTGATTGACGTATTGGTCTATCGATCAATTGCAAACGTAATTTTTTTTTTTTTATAATATTGAATGACGAGACGAGTCTGCCGTTCGCCTGATGGTAAGCAATACGACCACCCATAAAAAGTAGCAACACCATCCAGCACCTTGACTTACAAAGTACTGTGTGGCATTCCACTGCGCTCGTCATAAGATGTTAAGTCTCATTATGTCCAGTAGTTATACTGGCTACAATGTCCTTCAAACCGAAACACACCAGTGCATGCACACTGTTGCTTGGCGGTAGAAATAGATACTGCGGTGGTACCCACCCAGACGGCCTCTTACATAATGAGAGACCTACCACCAGTCAAAACAAAATTAAATAACATTGTCATACGAGTTGCATCTTTTTGCCACATTCTAAGTCCACTGTATATTTATTGCATTATAAAGTAGTAGTTATTATCACTTATAAATAGAAAGGACTCTCACTTTGGTTTTGCTATTAATTACTACCCAAATTTTTGGTGTGTATATACCGTAACCTGTGTAAAAGTACCAAAGAATCTACGCAGGCAATACCACTAAGGATAGCTTGTATAATACAAACTTACCTCATTAACCATGTTAAGGGAACAGAGTAGCTGCAGATGTGCACAGAGCAACTTGTGCAGTGCCTCCTGCTTGCCATGCCTTTGCAGTTTTTTGATATCCTGCTTCATATGAGACTCCTGGAGGGCGCGGCGCTGCTCTCGTTTCTCTTTCTTTTTCTTTTTTAATGCTTCATTCCTGTAAACAAATTTTAGAATCAGAAATAACTTTTATTATTTATTACTGCTATCAAAGCCATTAACAATTTATTAACAAGAGATGTAGCATAAACTACATTAAGTTTTTGTGCACATCTACATCATCCGATACAAGATTTGTATGTAAGTATGTTTGTAACGAATAAACTCAAAAACTACTGAACGGATTTCGATGAAATTTGGCACACCGGTAGATCATGTCCTGGATTAACACATAGGCTACTTTTTATCCCGGGAAAATATTTTTATCCCGGAAAAACTTTTTCACGCGGGCGAAGCCGCTAGCAGAAATCTAGTTTCTAATATTTCCAATAAGTTTTGTAAAATACCAAGTGCAGGTAGGCGCGCCTCTTCGTGCATCGTTAAACAGAATCATTAGATTGTTTAATACATCATATTTCTTTATTTATTTAATGTGATGTTTTTATCTTATTTAAATAAATACTTTTTGAGTGTCATTTTTCTGTTTCCGAACTGATATTGTCTTAAATACAACACTTTAACTGACCAATCATATCTATCATAAATACTATCACTCAGCCACAAAATCTATTGATAATAATTATAAAAGTTAGTATCACATTGCAATATTGCATAATTGCTTGTTACTAATGGCATAATGCCCACACTTTCATTCATAAAATATCAATGTTGTGGGCTTGGGGATGAATCTTAATCTGTACTGTTGCCAAGTTTTTAGCTAGGAAGAACAGCAGACTAAAAACGTATTTGGTAGAGATGGCAACATAAAATGCCAGTCTAGCATCTACTACCAGCATCATAGTGATTTATATTTAGAGCAGTTTTGTTGAAAAATTAAAAATCTATACTAATAGGAAGCTACATTACTCCTGAGTGCTATAGGGTACTTTTTATCCTGGAAAACCTTTTTCATGCGGGCGGAGCCGCGAGCAGAAGTCTAGTGTTATATAATTATAGTACTGTTGAAAATCAAATTTGTGTTTTCTTTGCCTTTTGGATGTCTTATCATAAATAATTCCCTTTAAATCAATGTGTTCGACCTTAGCATTTTGACAATGTTATATGCATGTTAACAGCATTAATTTAATCTTAAGTTAACAAATAACAATAGCATTTGTACTTACGCCTTTTTTACTTTTAAGCCCTTACTAGCTATAGATTCAGCATGTTCAGGCTCAAAGTCATCTTTCTCATTGATCTCTCCATTCATCACACCATCATCATAAATGTCCTCTAAAGCTGGATGAGCAATACCTTGCCTTCTGCAATTATAATTCATATAATATAATTCAGGGGTGGATCCAGCTTTCAAGTCATATAGTCGAGGTCTAGTCAGGAGACTCCAAATCGATTACAAAAATAAATTAAATCAAAAAGGAAATATTTTTTTTCTTAAAATATAAAATTAAACTTCAAATCATGCGAACATTATCAATAAGAGTTATTAAAATATTATCAGTAGTCACCTAAACCCAGCCCAGGGGGGCGTCATGACCCCAATGACCCCCCGTCTGGATCCACCCTTGATATAATTTTGAACATCATTAATTGCTATATACATATACTAAAAATTATTTATTTTTTAAAATTTTAGTTTATGATAATCACCATGCCGATTAAGGATTCATAATTTTTTATTGCTATTACAATAAATTTCAACACACTTGGTCATATTTTAATTCAACATATTGCAACAAAACCAGAAGAACAAATAGAAAAGTAAACAGTTAGAGTGAACTATTTGAATTATAAATTGAGGTCAACTGGCACTCAGCCAGTACTTTAATGTTTTCCTTTCCAATTTTATGATGAATGTCTAAACATGAAACTTAACACATGAAGAGTTGGTATTTATTATCATGAAGCTTTCAAAAATACATTTTTTTAGCTACCTTTAACTCTAAACAACGCACAAGTGTCTTACGGACACATTTTTGCATTTGATTACTCATAAAATCGTAAGTTTACCGAATCTAAATGTGCATTGTTTGTGTTATAATAGCAGTCTTTGTGCTTGTAATTTTGATTATTTGGTTACAGTCATAGCGCTTAGATATTTTTGTTATAAGTCATGCTCGTTTTTGTTCTGAAAAATCAACACTGAGATAGGAAAAAATTCAAGTGCCCTTGATACAAAATCTCTCAGAAAGTCAAGAAATATACTTGCGCCCATTAGAAAGTTGTGGGAGTATGTGAGCCTATACCTAAAATAGTTTTATGCATGCATAATGCATGGGCAAAATGTTACAATCGATGAGCATCTCCCTTTTGGAGGTAGGGTATTACTCAAACAGTATCTGCCCAGAAAATCCTGAGAGGTACGATTTGAAAATTTAGGGGACTTGTACTAAAAAAAACAGCTATACCCTTTATTTGATATGAATATCTGTGAAAAGTAGGCCAAAATATTGCATACAATATAGTCAACTAGTCATGTGAACCATACACTTGATGTAACAGAACCAATACTTTTGCTAATTATTTTACATGCCTCGAAATAGGAAATCCTAGGCACAAAATGGTCTCATGGTAGTTAACACTATGAGGACAAAATAAGGCTACCTAAAAAATTTCAAACATACAGAAGCCGTGTCATTGCATCTAATACCTTCAGCTTTTCTACAAAATACAATTGGTATTGTATGTATCAAATATGAATCATGTTCATATGATCCACGACACAATGGGATCATCTGATGCTACCACAGATCAAGGAGCTGCTCAATCCTCTAAGCAAAAAGCAAAAGTGTTTTCATAATATTTGTCCATCGAAAATATACAGAACTTTTTAATAGTATTCTGATATGAAATGTATGCTCTGAACACTGTTGTGTAATATCTGTTTGAAAAAAGTATAAAAAAGGTAAAATAAATAAACAATGATTTCTTGTGTTTACACAAATGTAAGATATCGAAATAAAACTAGTTTTCGGATTTTAACGCGATTTTTCTATTTTATGTCTTTTGTGTGTCCGACGGACACTAATGGTCAATTACGTTACAAACGCATACTGGGTAGTTAAGGGTTAAGAATAAATTAACAAATTTTAGTTTTTTTATGATTATGATATTTATATTGCTTGTTCATTACAAAAGAATGAACATCATTTTATAAAAAAGAAAACCATTACTTACTGTAAATTTGACAGATGGTTCATAAGCTCTTGATCATAGGTGTCTAATTGTCTCTCAACAAACAATTCTTTGAAAACTGCATGCGGACTTTTTGGAAAAGCATCAGAACCATCCATTTCAGCCTTTTTTGGGTCCAAATCAAACTCCTGAGTAACACCCTCACTGATCGCATATCTCAAATCCTGTAGCCTCTGATCATATAAAGTAGTCTTTTGGAATTTATAGTAGCTTTCCTTCACCATGTTTAGATATGCTTTTGTTTTAAACCTCTCCTCAATAATAGTGATTTTATGAGTAGTATACACCAATGCACATTGATCATTGTCTATGCTATTTACTTTGGAGTCTGTTGATGTCTTTCTAAGGAGCTGGTCTCGTACACTTCTCAGTAACTCTGGATCAACTGGTACATTGTCTATTTTCTTTGACGGTTTTGTTGTTAACTGATGAAGTTGGCCCAGAGATACAGGACTAGATGCCAGTTTCGATAAATGAGCTGCATGGAGTTTACTTATTGAAACTTTTGTTTCCATCATTACCTTTTCTCCAACTGTAACAGAATAACTTCAAATATTGAAACAATAAAATGATTAATCATATAAAAAATATATATTGTTATGTTAACAAATGCATAATCCTCAAAGAAGAATTATTATAGGTACACTCCGAGGGTCGTTGACTAATAGTATGAGCATTTGTTTACACTTATGAAAGTAAACAATTTTAAACTAGTTAAATAAATATGTACCTTCAAGGAGTTCACCATACTTTTTGTAGCTTTTGTGCTTTGATTTCTTTTTCTGTGACTTTAACAAGCTAACCGTTCTCGTCGACTGGTGGCGCACTGTTAGAAGGTTTTCTGGAAGGAAGTGGAAACGTTATGCAACGAATAATAACCTTAGAAGTTATAGGTTAATTCCTAAATATGATAAAAATTAAATAAATAATCCTCATTATTATACGAGTTTATATCTGTTGCGACTTTACCTTTGACATGCTGACCCACTAAAATTCTTCGGCAAAAAGAACATTTTATATCGATAACTGGCGAAATATTCGCCGAACTATTTGTTTTTAATGAAACGCCGTGTAAAGAACTTTGATATAAATTCCTTGCTGCCACAATCCGATGCATTGTCACCGGTTTAATTCAGAAACTATAAATAAAGGTAGAAAACATGCCGGAAAATAGCCAAACCACGTGAAAACGCACTAAAACGGCGCAACCAAAATAATTTTTTTTTTTTTTTTTTTTAATTTTCCCTTTATTTTGGGAAGGCAAAGGGTTCAAGCCCATACAGCCTCGTCATAAGTAGTATTCAGATATGGAATTCTGTGCATTAAGGCCTAAGCCAAGTCTTCATAATATTGTAAATCCATGTTAGTCTTATATTTAGGCATGAGCCAAGTCTTCATTATATTTTCCTCATTTTATTTTTTTAGTTTTCAGGCCGAAGCCAAGTCTTCATAATATTGTAAATCCATGTTAGTCTTATATTTAGGCAAAAGCCAAGTCTTCATTATATTTTCCTCATTTTATTTTTTTAGTTTTCAGGCCGAAGCCAAGTCATTAGACTTCTATCAAATTCATTTATTTTTCCTTAAATATCTATTACCGTATTGCATATATATTCATAAATAGCTTTGTATGTTTCTGGTCTTTTAAGTATTTCTTGCATAGAGCGCGGGACAAGCTCAGATTTGCCGTAGATGTTAATTAATTTATCAATAAGTATAATTCTTTGTATGTTGAAGGCAGAGCATTCAAACATTATATGATTCATTGTTTGTTCAACATTCTGATCGCAATCTGTGCATATGGGGGACGAAATAATGCGCATTCTGTTAAGATGGGCTTTAAAACGACCATGTCCAAATCGAAGTCTGTTCAATATAGTGTAAAATTTTCGTTGCTTGTTGAATTTGGATCTACAAAACCAAGGACACTTTCCCACATTAATGTTGATTGCTGCATAATAAGTACCTTTTATCTTTGTTGTATTCAACCAATATTCTTTCCATTCATTAAGAATAGACTCTCTTACTAATAACTTTAAGTCCGAGAATGGTATGGCAACTTCATCAACAGCTGTCACACTGTCACTGTCAACAATTGACTTAGCTAAAAAATCAACTTGTTCGTTTCCTATTACTCCCACGTGCGCAGGTGTCCAAAGGAATTGTACTTCTTTGCCTTGATTCTTCAATTGAAACCAACGACTCTTGATGTTGTATATAATGTAATTAATTTTACAGTCTAAGTTATTACTCTGTAAGGCACATAGAACACTCATGCTGTCCGTTATAACGAGCCAACGTTGATCATTTGCTTGACCAATATATTGCAATGCGAATAATATTGCCAAAGCCTCAGCGGAGAAGATACTCAACTCACACGGGAGTTTGCGACCAAATCCAAAACGTAGATGAGGAATGTAGAACGCCATCGATACATTTCTCGACTTGGAGCCATCAGTAAATATTCTTCTATATTCATTATATTCGGCTAAAACATTGTTTACCTCTTCTTTATGCTTCATATTACTATTTATATTTATTTGTATAGAAGTAAATTTGCTTTCATAACTGTCAGTATAGCAAGCCCAGTTCTCAGGTTTATGAATTTTATATTTTTGATCAAGGTGAATCATAAATGAAAAATCATGAAGTACATAAGGTACATTAGTAGTGGAAACAAGGGAACATTGACTATGAAAATGTTTAAATTTTCTCAATAATAAATTATTATCCATAGATAATAATTTGAGAAGAAAACAATATTTTAGATATTTGAATCTGTATAGCAAAGGAGGAGTATTGCACTCTACTTGTAATGAATTTATAGGGGTCGTCCTCATAGCACCAGTAACTAATCTGAGATTTTTATTTTGCAAAATATCCAATTTCTGAACAAGTTTGTCATTAGATGCAAAACACAGAAATCCATATTCAAAGTGACTACGGACAAGTGATTTATACAACATGAGCAAAATTTTTGGATCAGCACCCCAAGATGTTCTTGCGAGTGATTTTAAAATATTGAATGCCTTACCTGCCCTTCCGATAATATAATCAACATATTTTTTCCATGAAAGATTATTAGTCAAAATTACCCCTAAAAATTTAACTTCAGACACCTGTGGAATTTCTCTTTGATCATAAAATAGTTTAACTTTAAAGGGACGAATTTTGTTAAATACCACCATTTTGGTTTTGTCAATATTAATATCAAGATTGAGATATTTAAAGTAATTGTGAAGCTTAGTCAAAGCTGCATTAAGGGTTTGAACTATGACATTTACATTAGACCCTGATGTATAAATAACAAGATCATCAGCAAATTGTAAATTTCTAACATCTGAACCTAATATTAAATTAAGTTTATAAATATACAATATGAATATTAGAGGGCTTAAAATTCCTCCTTGACACACACCTTTGAAAGACATTCTAGGTCCAATAAGTTGATTTTGAAATTTGACATACACCATTCTACCATGTAAAAAGTCAAAAATCCATTTCACGATTTTTTCAGGAATACCAATGGTCAATAATTCAGAAGCTAATATATGATGATTGACGTTATTAAATGCTCCAACAATGTCAAAGAAAATACCTATTAGAACTTCATTGTTCTTGAATGCATTAAAAACATCAAAATGTAAGTGAGAAATACTTTCACGACAAGAACGACCTTTGCGAAATCCAAACTGGTTTGATGGTAAAATATGATTACTTTCTATAAAAAATTCTATTCTTTGTTTTAACAACTGTTCAAATATTTTTCCCATGCATGAAGTTAAAGCTATTGGCCTATAAGAATCAGCAAGTTCTTTCTCTTTATTGGGCTTTAAAATTGGTACTAAGCAATCAATTTTCCAACTTGAAGGAATGATTGAATTATTCCACAACAGATTGTATATATTTAACAAAACATGTTTTGAATTATTTGATAAATGTTTAAGGACTTTATATGGGATTCCGTCGAGGCCAAAGGCTGTATCACGTCTAGAGGAAATGGCTGAATTGAATTCTGCAAAAGTAAATGATTTTGTAAGATAATCAGAACTGGAAGCAGTAATGAAGTTATTATTTAAGTTTAATTCAGCCTCAACAGTGGAAGGTGTGTATTTTCTAATAAAATCAAAAATCCAATCTAATCTGTTACAGGAGTTATAGCTTGTATTTACGTTTTTAAAAATTTTCATGTAGTACCATATTCTAGATAAAGGAGTAGTTCTGTTAAAACTTTCACAAAGATTTTCCCAACTTTTTTGCCTTTCTTGCTTCAAGGTCAACTTTTTAATAGCTTGCAACTTTTTGAAATGTAAATAATTGGATTCAGTTGAATTACATCTAAAGTTTACATATGCATGTTTGGCCTGTTCAACAGCAGAAGCACACCTGGCATTCCACCAAGGTAGAGGTCTTCTACTTTTAGTACAATAAGTGCTAGAGTGACTTTGAGAGTTAGGGCCAAGCCCAATTGACATAGACAACTGAATAGCTGTATCTAACAGACTCATTAATTCTTCATATGATTTTAAAGGGTTTTCTTTGTTATAACGGAAATTATGCAGCAAACTATCTGTAATGGTTCTAAATGTATCCCAATTAATTTTACGATAGTTATGTTGTTGAGGATATTGCTTACTATCAGGTAATAAAGTTTGTTTGTTACCAGAAACATTTCTAACAAAAACTTTTGTTATTACAGGTAAGTGATAGCTTCCTAGAGGGTCATCATGCACAGACCAATCGCAAGAAACTGCAAGATCAGGAGAAACTATTGTAAGATCAAGCGCATTTTGTCGCCATTTATGAGAACCTACTGTTGTCATTTGACCATCATTCAGAATTACTAACAAATTATCATCTATACATTCTAATACTTCAGATCCACGAGTATCAGAAGTCATGCAACCCCAGCTATGGTGTAAGGCATTAAAGTCTCCAGCAATAAGCAAGGGCTCAGGTAGACTTTGAATTAGGTTATTCAGTTTATGTTTAGAGAAAGATGGATAACATAGTTTGGGGCTGTAAAGAGATACTATGGTCAGTTCCTTATTATTACCATAATATAAACGAATTGCGCTATTTTGAATGGAGTTATCGCTAAAAGTGTCTAATTTCTTAAAATTAAGGCTTTTGTGTACTAAAATAGCAACGCCGTTATGATCGTTGCCACTGTCTAATCTCACCATCTCATAATTTTTAAAACTAATATGATGATGTGGCTTAAACCAGGTCTCACATATAATGGCAATATGAATGCTTTTCTCATAAAGAAAATGTGAAAAAATATATCGATTACTCATTAAACTCTGGGCATTCCATTGTACAATATTTAAATAATCCATAAAAGAGAGAAAAAAAATTAAGAGGAGGCTTTTTGTTCTTGTATGTTTTGGATGAGAAATTCTTTGATAGTTTTACTACAGATGCTAGTTTCATTTGCTTTGCTCATGGTGATAATTTTTATAACTGAATCAACTAGTACTTTCAGAAAGTGATCAGAGTCTAAAAGTGATATAAATAGTTCATTAGGACTTTTTTTCCTGCCACCTAGTGAAGGAAATGATTTTTCATTGACAACATCCACAAATGATCTTTTAATTAACTTTTCTTTGTTCTGTTTAATTTTATCTTGTTTTACAGGGCACTCTGATGAAATAGCAATATGGTTTCCTTTGCAATGAATACAACAAGCATTAGTTGGAGCAATAGTGCAATTCTTAAAATTGTGGCTGCCAGTACAGATTGAACATTTTTCTGAGTTCTTGCAAAATTTAGCTAAATGGCCATACCGGAGACAACGCAAACACTGTTTGACTGGAGGTATGTATGGTGAGATCTCAAATCGCCAGCTATTAAGATCAACACTGTCTGGTAAAGTATGACAGGAAAATGTAATACATATAGTTTTAGTGGGTTGTAAATTAAAGGTGTTGTCAACATTTTTGATTCTTCTCATGATTCTACGTATTGAAATGATGTTTTTTGTTGTTGTTAATGCAGTATAGATTTGCTCGTTTGATAAGTTAGTCGGAACATGATGAATAACACCTGTAGCCTCGGTAGCTGCAGCCGGTATACTGGCTTTAAGCTTATTCATGTCTAGAAACTTTTTGTTTGATAATGCAGCATTTGCAAGTGTGGCACTGTCAAAAATAGCGCCCACCTTATACTTATTCATGCGCACTAGTTGTTTTATGCCCTTATTATATCTTTTCAGGTTGTTTGCTAGAGACATCATATCTCTGTCCCCCAGTGGTTTATTGTTTTCAATACTTTCTAAAAATACAATGAATTCAATATTACCTGTATTTTCTGCATACAGTCTTTGATAATTTGGTATTTGGAACGTTTTATACTTATCCACGATATCCAAGGATTTTTGAGATGAAGAATCGCTCGCCTCCAACTCTGCCTCATCACCCCCTGGCTCATCTTTTTTTTTACGTTTCCTTGTCCCCCCCATCTTGGACAAATCTCTTCTTTAGCTATCAAGATATAAATATGTACAATTATTTATACTTTAATCGTTTAAAAGTTATTTTTAATAAATAAATTTAAAAATTGCGCCTTTTCTTTTAGACGTTCCCGCGCTTTTTTTTCGCAACCAAAATAATATTTGACATATGACTGACACTGCTGACAGTTTAAGCAGATATTACCAGTAAAGTAAAAATTACATTATATTATTGCAATTGCGTAAAAAATGGTAAAAATGGATTACAGGTGAGAGACCAAATTAATTATTGAAATCCTTTTTGATTTAGAACTGCATTTTCAAAGAGCGTTGGGCACTGGGCACCTTTGAGTATTTAACCAACACCAATACTGTGGGAATTAAGTTATGAACTCAACATAAATTCTCCTCAAGTCAACCATTGAAATCTTCTAGTAATTTTATTTCTCTTAGATTCTGTTTCACATTCTATATTACATTCTTATGTATAATGTATGAATTCCTAGGACTTCAATTTCCCATATTATGTACCCAAAGAGTATGTTATGTACCTATGACAGTAGGATTACCATGATCTTTGAAGTAGTACTAAACCCAACACAAAAAAAAAACTTTAAAATAACACCGTGAAATTGATTGTTAAAGAAAAAAATCACCTCCTTTTTTGAACGATGGTTAATACTATAGTTAAAACTTAAGTGGGGCTTAGACTATCTTGCGCAAGCTATTTCTGCCGTGTAAACAGTGACGGAAAGCTGACTTCTGCAATATTTTGAAGCTTGCAGGAATTCTGGCAAGTCGCATGTTGAAACACTATTTAACAACTTTTACTGGTGGTAGGTCTCTCATATGTGAGAGTTCGTCTGGGTGGCTACCACCGCAATATCTATTTCTACCGCCAAGCAGCAGTGTGCATGCACTGTTGTGTTTCGGTTTGAAGGACATCGTAATTTGTAGCCAGTGTAACTACTGGACATAATGAGACTTAACATCTTATGTCTCAGGATGACGAGCGCAGTGGAATGCCCCACAGTACTTTGTAACTCAAGGTGCTGTATGGTGTTGCTACTGTTTATGGGCGGTCGTATAATACGACCGCCCATAAACACGAACACATAAATACGACTCGTATTGCCTACCATCAGGCGAACGGCATGCTCGTCTCGTCATTAAATGCCATAAAAAAAAAAAAAAAAAGAACTTGCTAGTCTAAACTTAGCTTAAAACCTATGGTTCATTCTAGGGCTTGTTCTGTGTTGTTATTAGAATAAAACACGGCGCTGTCTTTATCACTCCAGTGAAAATTGTAATTTACTATCGCTCTATAGTTCACTGTAATGTTCAATTCTTAGCAAAGACCCGGAACGTAAATATTAGTTACATATCGCCAGCTTGTCAGAATAATTTCTAGATTTCTATTTTTATCTATTTATGTAAACAAATTACCGTGTTTACATTGTTTTGAAAGTGTAAAAGTGTGTATTTCTACTCATATTACAATGGATGAAAAACAATTTGCGTGTAAGTTTAAATAAAACATAAATTTTCCGACTGTCATAATATTTTCTATGGAACTACGTCTTTAACTTGTTTTTGCTACTCAGGGACTCCGGAATTAACTCGAAGACTATTTGAATTGCGATTCGATAACGACTGGTTATTTAAAAAAAAGAAGCAACCTTGGGGGTGAGTATTTCAATAAATATTGATATAAACAGTTGTGTTTTAAGAGGTTTGATACCAATCAGATATCTGATAAGATCTGCTTGAGTTTTCTTTGTAATTATTAGTGTGGTTTCATTGCAATATTATATTGTTCTCGTAATGAAAATAAAGCTACCTTTGGAAGAAATTAAAATGAATTAAAATACCACCTGCGCAGCTGCGTACGTTCTTTTGTCGCCTCCGCCGAGCATTATAGAAGCTCTGGAAGCAGCTAAATTATTGGAAAAGTACTTCCTTTATCACCAAGATGCCTCAATATCACAAGATATGAATAAAATAAGTAAAAAAAATATAACAGAATTACTGGTGCAGCAAAAGACATCAGACAAAAATAGACTATACGCAATAGCGTTCAAATAAGATTGTTTTTATGTACATAACTACTAACACTAGTCTAAAATAAACTTTTTCTTTTTATAATTCTGATTTTTCTTCTCTCCATTTAACGACAACTCTCTATAACGCCATAAAATGCACAGTCCCTTCAGTGTTGTTATATAGAGTTTATACTGTATTTGGCTTTGGCTTTGGTCAGAAATCAACTATAAGAGTTCAGTACGACACTAGAAACAGATCAAAACAGCACTGAGATACAATTTTTCTATAGTGAAATAATAAGGAAACTTTTGTTATAACTTTTTCATACAATTTGCATGATCTAAATGAGTTACTAACTCTGTAATCCATGTAATTCTTATAAATAATGTCTTCCACAGAGAATTTCGTGAGATTTTATTACAAAATGGTTTTCCTGAGGAGATGTCAGTCAAACATGTCAGAAAGAAGTGGTCATACACATATGACGTGAGTTATTTATAATTTTTATTATTAATGGAGAAATAAAACTTAGAATAAAATATTAATATGTGAAAAATTCATTGTTTTTTTTTCTAATAAGTGTTAATTACTTTTTTTCAGATGTACAAAATTGCCAAAAAGATGAAAAATAAGGATTGGAAATTTTACAAAATGTTTGATAAGCATTATGCCAAGTCAAAAATATTAGACAAATATGAGTCTTGTGAGTACAGTTTGGATCTTATTTGACACAAAATAGTTGTGTAGGAATCACAGTAAATACTTTGAGGCATTGTTTTTGTAGTGTATTAGATAAGTATAAAATGTAATGAGTGATGGCAGATAGTTCTTAAGAGTTTAGTTTGAATTACACACTGTGCACGGACATTGTATTTTATTAGTTCTCCCAGTAATTCCTTCTAAATATATCATATACCACAGTTTTAAGTGGAGGGTCACACTCAGACTTGCTTACCTAAATCAAAAACAGTAACATTTCTAAGTTTTATAAAAGTTAAAAAATTGAACACAAAAAACATTGCAAAATATTTGTAGAGCATTACTTTACTAAGGATATGAAAATGAATAATGTACCCATACAAATTGCTATTATAATATTATGTTAGTATCATACAATAATTCCAGAAATAACATTTCTAATGTTTTATTGCAGGGAGTGATGAATGGCGACTTAAATTGATCACTTGTATCACAGAGACAAAGGGTCTTAACCTTGATTTTCTAACAATGTGGAGGTAATTGTACATGTAATGGCTGTTATAAAATAAACTCTATTCATTAATGTTTACAGTGGTAATTTGTTTTATAATAATAAACCATAAAACTTGTAGGACAGTTGAAAGAGCTATGCGATGCCAAGATCTGCCCAGTGATTGTTGTGTGCAAGATATGAAAGGATTATGGCAACACATACGAACTACATTTAATGTAAGTATGACCATTTATTAATTTACCAATTAGGATGGGAATCTAAATTGAATAGCCTGCATTAAAACTTGCCGCATAATAACACTGCAGAGTTATTAAAAAAGTGCAAATACAATCCTTTAATATTATAAAACAAAATCCACGCCGCGTCTGTCTGTCTGAGCTCGATAAACTCAAAAGCTACTGAACGGATTTCGATGAAATTTGGTTAAAAGATAGTTTGAGACCCTGGGAAGGTGAAAAGCGGGAGTTTTATGCCGAAAAACTTTTTCACGAGGTGAACCTGCAAGCAAAAGCTAGTTATTTATTAAACATGAATTTGAACTCGTATGTACTTTGTTTTAGAGAAAACATCGTTTAAAAATGAAAAAAGGTGCTGAACTAACAGAATGGCCGTTGTATGACGTCATGGTGCAATATTTCCAAAAATACGAGCCCGATCACTTGGTGAATCTCGAGAATGATTCGGCGTACACGTTTTTCCGTAAACAGAGGGACGCGACCAAATACTGCAAGAGAAAAAGAGGGATCGACGATAATGATAACGAAAATGAGTTTCAATGTGAGTATTTCATGACCATAGAGAATATATTCAAGAGGACTACTCAGGTCTAATTTTAATAAACGATCTCTATATCTCCAGATCGATCTTGGAAATTAACCAATCCAAATAATTATTTTTATCTATATCACATTCACAAGTTTCTAGGCCGCTTTGAAATTGCAGTTAACGGTAAACGCGCATATGCACTCAATCTCCATATATTAGAGATAGATTTTGCCCGCGGCTCTGCCCGCGTTAAAAAGTTTTTGCGGGGTCAAAGTCCCACTTTATATTTTCCCGGGATAAAAAAGAGCCTATGTGTTAATTCAGGACATGATCTACCCGTGTGCCAAATTTCATCGAAATCCGTTCAGTAATTTTTGTGTGAAAGAGTAACAACATCCATACATGGTTACAAACTTTCGCGTTTATATTAGTAGCTAGCATAGCGTAGTAGCACGCTAGCGTGTGATTGCAACTTCACAACGAACTAGCCCCCTTAGAATGTGGCAAAAATACCATACGAAAGTCGTTGTCGTTTAATTGCGATGTTTGTGATTGATCGAGAGACCAATGCGTAAGTCACGTGCTTATCTCTCGACCAATCACAATGAAACGACACGGACTCGTGTCGTGTTTTTTTCTACGTTCTAAGGGAGCAGAAGTTTGGCAATAACTATACCAAAATTAAAATATGAACTTATATCACAGGGTCAAAAGATATAACGGAGTCGTTCATTCAAGTTAGACTGCAGAACGACTGGCTGTTCAGGGAGAGGAAATGGGCGTGGAAGTAAGTTTTTGCGCTCTTTATTAATTGGTGAGATTGTGGATGCGTTACCGGCATTTGTTGTAGGAATACGCTCTGTGCTGACAAACAAAACATACATTATGTCTATCCCCGAAGGGGTAGGCAGCGGTGCAACCAGATCACCTACTTTTTGCGTGGGGGGAACATATCGCCGTATCGGGCACAATTTCCTGACTCCAGACTGATAATGAGCAGATAAACCTAATATCAATTTGCCTGACCCGGGACCTCAGAGCGGTGTCCTACCGCACACGCAATTCTACGCCAGCGAGGCAGTATTAGGTAGTGCATTTTTCTTGAAAGTCCCTAAATCGTATCGTATGCCTAAATATTATTTCTTTTCATACAGTGATCTGTTGAAGATAATGTTAGACGAGCACGGTTTTCCAAAAACCTTGACGTCGAGGGAGATCGGTCGTAAATGGGCAGCTACTTTCGGTGTAAGTACATCACAAACTATTGACACACACCTATCACGCATATCTTGCTAGCTAGAATGATATATCTTTATTTTTCACGCCTGCTATGAGACCTAAGCGCCATATTAAGTTGAAAAATGCTTAAAATTTACCAAATATCCACTGCGAATTTACATGTTTCTCTCTGACACGCAACAGTAGGTGAAAATTGAAAATAAAATTGCATTAAGAAATAGACTGAAATATAGTAAAAATGTAATTTTACTGTTGATAGTTTTGATTATCATTTGAACGCAGCATTAGGCCTCATTTACGGAGACGCGGCGTGTCGCGCGTGGCGTTGAGCGGGGCGGCACGCACTAAATTCAAACATAAATGGCGTTGTATGAATGTATTTACGGAGTTCAGCAATTTTACACGCATTAGCGCGATATTTGCGACGGAGCCCGCGAATGGCAATGACACGGCGTCGTACAGTCCGCAGAATAAGTAGCTGAACAAAATCAAAATTTCAAATCACCTATATACGCGTTAATATAAACTAAAACATTTTTTCTTCGTTTAAAGTAAAGTAATTCTCATTTACTTTATTTTTGTGAAAAGAAAAAAAAAATAGTAAGAATACAAAAGTATGTAGGCAATTTGAAATTTTGAATTTGTTCAGCTACTTTTTTTATTGCATTGAATGAAGAGACGAGCATGCCGTTCGCCTGATGGTAAGCGATACGACCACCCATAAACAGTAACAACATCATCCAGCACCTTGACTTATAAAGTACTGTGTGGTATTCCACTGTGCTCGTCATCCTGAGACATAAGATGTTAAATCTCACTATGTGCAGTAGTTACACTGGCTACAATATCCTTCAAACCGAAACACAACTATGCATCCACACTGTTGCTTGGCGGTAGAAATAGACATGTCGGTGGTACCCACCCAGACGGACTCTTCCATATGAGAGACCTACCACGTACTTATGCTGGTGACTGTACGCTGCAGCGCACGCAGCGGTAATTCTCCGTTCTAGTGATATTTTGTGTAGCACGTCCTACTTATGCACCCGGATCCGTGCCGCGGGGTCGCACGCCCCATCACAGCGCCTGCCGAATCTGTGCCCGCCACTCTTCACACCCCGCATCTTTATAAACAACACCGTACATTGCCATATGTTTGTGTTTACGCGTGCGATGACGCAGGCCGTTGCACGCGCCGCCTTTTATAAACGGAAAAATCGCCAGACGCGCCGCGAGACTCCACGCCACACGCGCCGCGAGACTCCACGCCGCACGCGCCGCGCGCCACCCCGCGTCTCTGAAAACGAGGCCTTAGTCTAATAATCGATAGGGTATTTTTGAAACGATATTTAAAGATATATTTTTTAACAGGAATATCAAAAAGCTAAAGCAACGAAAAACAGATCATGGGTGTACTACACAATATTCGAGTTGTACCTGGGTGAAGGCAGTCTTAGTTTGAACCCTCTTGTTGGATGTAAGTATTCCGTACTTTGCTTATATATTTATTTACATTATATACTGTAAAGGAATTAGCTATCATCTTCCATTGTCTATTTACTATTTATTGTCTATCTTATTTGCCTTTTTACCGTCTATTTTAACGTTTAAAGAGTGTTTAGATCATTAAGAACTAAAAATATGAATCCTCATTTTACCGAAATGTTGAGCTCATTTGATTCTACAATATGACCCTAAAATGTTTGCAGATAATGTACAATAAATAAAACAATGACACAGTAAGTGACTCCAAATATATGTGAACAACAAAGAACAAGCGATAAACAAATAATAATACAGATTAAGTAAACACACTCAGACACTAGTGCGTAAATGTGCGTAAACTAGGCACTGTTATCGTTAAAGTTTAATGAAATAAAGAAATTTTATAAACAGTTACAAGTTAAACATAGTTCGTATCGGCTTGGCTAGGAAGGAACTTGAGTGTAAATCAGCCTAGCCAGTTACTAGAGTGCAGCTAATTTCATCGTTTGATCAAGTATTATGTGTTACTGTTGTTTGCTAATCGATCTACAGTCTATCGTTCATTTTCCAAAAACGATCCTAATCTTAATCTTCGATCCGATCCCGAGAATAACCCAATCAAAATAAGTGATTTGTGAACATGTCAAAAAAATCTTTGTTCTCATTGGTTCATTTTTGCGATGGATAGAAAAAAGCGATAGCGATCGTTTATTGAAAAAGGAAGTAAAACAATGTAATTCATCTTCTTATGTCACCTAAAAAGAGTCATAGATTAATAACTTCGAAGCAAAATAATCTCATAATCCTAAATGTTGTCAGTATCAACGAGCCACATTATCTGTTTCTTGTTATTATGTCGTAAGTTGCGGACACTAGGTAAGTACGTATTAATACTTTGTACAATAGTTATATATACGCAGGGCAGGAAGAGTGGGTGTTCAACTTGATTAGCGCGCGGACGGATCTGGACCACATGTTCGACAACTACTTGAGAGATCCCAGCTCCGCCTGGAGGTATGTGATGCGATTATTTTTAGAATTTTATTTTTATATCGATTATACATTTTTGATTAATTGTAATCGATGTATCGATTATAGGGACCATCATGCAATTTAAAATAATAGTCTTATTTTGTTTTGGTAATTTAGAGATGTAAGAGATATGTAAATAAACTTATACGAATTTGAAATTATGTACTTATGGTGCTTTTTATACTTGCCATTTTTGCTAGTTAACTTAACTCACTCAATATCTCACTATGAGATTCTAAGGCCCTTACCGATAATTTTGCTTCGAGCTACTTACTATATTCTAATTTGAATTTACCTTAAAATTATCGGAAGCTAGATTTTTTCTTTTACGTCGTCTGTAACTTTTATCGAAAGTAGTGAATTGTGTTTAAAACAGGGAAGTCGAAAAGAGGCTAAGAGTAGTCGGCCTGCCGCTGGACCACAGTCTGCTGGACCTGCCCGAAATATGGACGCACCTGGTCAGGACTTTCAAGGTAATAGTGCGCAAATAGCATATCTCAAAATTCTTTGTTTTTATCTTCATGTAAATTGGCTTGATTGTATTGGTTAGTGAGTACGTTGAGCTATAATTGAATTGAAGTTTGTCTGAAGTTCGGAAATTGGCATTCAAAAATACACTAGCGCGCAAAGACTATTGTCTTAGGCTTGATAATTTAAAAAAAAATCAAGTCTTCCGCCAACTTGAGTCCATCTATTTTTATCAACCATAAACACAATATTTCATACTTAAGTCGCATCTAAATAAAGACACAATGTTGCAGTGGAAAAGGAAATTCGCCAAAAAAGGCATGTTGACCGAACACTGGCCGTACTTCGAAGCGATGGCGAGGTATGTCGAGTTGCAAGACAAAAAGCCCGTGAAAAAACAAAAACGTGAGATAATACATTCTGACGACGGCGACGGTAATGACGATTACGAAGATGACATGAAACTCTTCGATATTAAAAGGCAGATGGAGGCGCAAGTGAAGCCAAAGTATGAGTATGAAGATGCGAATCAGTGCCGGGCGTGTTATAGTGAGGATGGATGCGTGGATATCTTCAATGAGAAGGATGATGACGATGTCGATGTCGCGTATAAGCTGCGGGTTGTTGGAGGGATTCAGGTGAGTTTGTGTTCATTTGTTTGGTAAATCGTATTCGATTTAGAAGCGTTTTTACTTGATTTTAGATTTAACAATAACAAAATATTTTAATTTTAATTCTTCATACAATTTTAATAGTTTTATTTATCATTAATCGTTTATGTATGTTAAGGAAATATTTTATAAATACATTTCTTAGTCATAAACTAGGACTTTGTAGCATTGACCGGCACAATTTTAAGTCTTGTGTCATAAATAATACAAAATGTAAACTCGTTTTACTTGCGACACCCGTAGTTACAACTCTGCAAATAGGTTTAACGATAAGAATGTTTGTTATAGGTGGACAAATCAGACCATCTACCGTCGCAAATATGCTTAAATTGCCTCCAAGAACTCGAGAACGCGTTCAAATTCAGGCGAAGATGCCAAGAGTCTGACAAACAGTTTAGACATAACGCACACAGCATCAAAATAGAAATAGAGAGGATAGATGACAATGTACAAGGGAATAACTACATTAATAGAAACCGTAGGGACGATAACAATGATGCGAATAGTACAAAAGAAGGATTTGATAACGACGACGTGGACATATTCGATTCAGAACCTATAATGAACACTAAACACGAGAAAGCTGTTGTCAAAGCGGAGAAGCGGATGAAAAGGAAGAAGCGAAGAATGCGCAAGATGAACTACGACTACAGCAAGATATGCGAGATCTGCGGGAAGCACACGCGGAACCTGGTCAGCCACCTGGACGCTCACACAACGGGCAAGACATACTCCTGCGACGTCTGCGAGAAGAGGTTCAAGTTCAAGAGTGGCCTCATCATACACAAGGCGGTGCACGACCCCACGCCCAAGAAGACCTGTGAGGTTTGTGGGAAGACTTTCCACGTGATGGCGCAGTACAGGAGGCATTTCGTGTACCACGCTAATGAGAGGAAGTTTGAGTGCGAGACGTGCGGGAAGCGGTTCAACACAAGCGATATATTGAAGGTGCACAACAGGACGCACACGGACGAGCGACCCTTCAGCTGCCAGGAGTGCGGCAAGTCTTTCCGCACAGCTGGCTGTGTCAGCAGGCACAAGCGCATTGTACATAGGCATGTAAGACAGAAACCTAAATAAACATGGGCACGGCCTTCACTTGTTTTAATTGACCCGATGAACCGTTATCGCCAATTTATTCATTAGCACTTATCTGCAAACATAGACCGAAATGTTTCATTAGGTGTGATTACTAGGAAAACAAGTTATCACCATTGTTTTTCAACGGTTGAAATGAATAAAGTTAATTTATCAAAAGATTATTAATTTAGTGGCATTGTTCTGCCAGTTGCTAAATTTTGCTACAACTTGATCTCATAAAGTGCACAAATAAGATAACGTTAAGCGGCCACATTGATACTGTTGACATGACCGAAATTTAAGGAGCAATGTACTTGATTATCTCGCGTTTGTTGTAATTACCCGTGATTCAGAAGGTTCCGTTGTGCGGTGGCGGCCCGGCGCCGGCACCCGTCACATTCGACGGGCTTGTGTCTGCGTTGATTGACCGATAGTGTCCAAAAATACAAGCCTCTTAACCCCTGGAATGTGGATGAGCACGCGTCAGTAAAGCGAGGTCTATATTAGCAAGATAACTTCCAGAAGTCGACTTCCGCAAGCAATTTTTACCGTGAAAACAATGTCATGTTGACTTCTGTAAATTTTGAAGCTTGCAGGACTTTCGGCATGTCGTATATGTGTCGACCTATTGAAATATTGCCGCTAGTGTTAATGCATTTAGAAGTTTTTGCGCAATATATTCCTGCAAGAACTTGCTATCCCAAGTCAGTATATGGCTGGGAAGGAACGCGGCGCCGGCGCAGCTCCGACGCAAGCCGCGAGTCGCGACACCGCAGGGCGGGCGCCCGCCTCGGAGTTCACGTCAGTTCGCGACGAACAGCGCGCGCGGACACACCGTCTCTGTGTTTCTCTTTACCGCAGCCACCACGAGACCGATACAAAAACGAACAAAAGGTGCTTCCTAGTTTAATTTAGAATTAAAAGGGCGACATGGCGATACATAAGTTGGTGAGTATGTTTTTTTTTATTTATTTATTTTTCTCAAGATACTACCGGGATCTTGTATAATCGTATGCGGAGATTATCATTAACGTCATGTGTGGGGTTAATTGATATATTTTGCATCGACAGTTTAATGATGGTTATAATATTCCAATTACAATTTTTATTACTCTTACCAAGCTTATCGAGGACATAAAACTTTTATTCACATTTCTCGCCTCATTTATTAAGCCTCATATGTTATTCATCAGCATGCCTATTTTTTATTACCATATGAATATACTTTAAATACTTTGAATACTTTAAACATTCAAGTTACATAAAATAGATAGTATACCGCAGTGTATGGGAGGTAGGTTAAAATGATAACTTTAAAAGCGGCATTATGTGGCACAGAGGTAATCTATAGAATTAATTATGAATAAATATGTTAAAAGCTATGGGTGCGTGCATCACAATGAAAGTTTAACGGCCGCGGTGATGTCGGTATCGCTCGCGCTTTTCGCACCTTTTGTAGCGCGTTTCTGCGCACACGCAGCCGCGACGTATAGTTTGCTCTACGACATCGATCATTGAACCAAATTCTATCTTCCGTTCAAAGATATCGGTAAATAGTTAACTACGGCAGTGGAACACCGTTTGTATTTATGTTACTCATGTAGCGTGTTTATTGTGGACACGTGAGGCAAACAATAAAGATAATATGTATGTATGTAGTATGTACTATTTATACCGCTGGTCTGATCAAATAAAGGCCATAACAGGACTTCGTATTGCCACTGCCCCGAGAAAAGCCGAAGATAGGGGGGCAAGGAGACGGCTAGTCATCGACTACATCAAAATATTTCAGGACGGACACGACCTTCAGAAGAAGAAAGTTGTACTATTTATTATAACATGATTTTGCTCGAGTTAAAGTTTTTTCTCTATCTTAAAATCTCAAAATCCCTGTATAATATTGCTCCAGGACTTGTCTATCTGTGTGTCAAATGCCAGCAGAATCCATTTTGGGGTAGGTATCCGCGTTTATTTCGAGTAAACACAAACTATCGCATGATATTGATACCTATGTTAAGATAATCTAATAATTTAAGGTTCAAAACTAAAGTCAAAGTATAAAAACACATTAGCATAAAGAAAAAAATATATATATTTGTTGGTAAGTCCTTTTTATTAAGATTATTTATCATCTATGTTCCATGGCTCGGAGCTTTTGAATCGCTTGGTTTACTGAATGACTGATGATGTCACTTTTAAGCAATATTGACAGTACTTGCATCTAGTAACTAGATGACACATATTGAGGAATAGAAAGTTCTGCTCTAATACTACGTATGTGCAAAAATATTATTCTAAATTATTGCATACGACGCCAGCGAATTGTCCATAAAGAATCAGATGAAAAAAGGCTATGATTTCCCATGGGAGCAAATTACCGGGATAAAAATTAGCCTTTGTATTAATCTAGGACATGGTCTACCCGTGTGCCAAATTTCATCCAAATCCGTTCAGCTGTTTCTAGGTTTACTTCTAACAAACATACAGACATCCAAAAATGTTCACCAACTTTCGCATTTATAATATACTAGCATTGCGCGCGGCTCCGCCCGCGTGGAAAAGTTTTTCCGGGATAAAAAGTAGCCTATAGCACTCAGGAGTAATGTAGCTTCCTATTGGTGAAAGAATTTTCAAAATCGGTCCAGTAGTTCCTGAGATTAGCGCGTTCAAACAAACAAACAAACAAACTCTTCAGCTTTATATATTAGTATAGATTAAGAAGTAAGATTTAAAAAATACATTAGTTATTACGTATTAGGAACTCATGCTTCACGTTTGAAATAGGTAGGTAAATATACATTTTAGCATAATTGCTATTATTTTTAGTTTTAATGTTGAGGAAATATTATGGAATATATCTTGATAAGATGTAATAATGAGCATACTTATTATACAACAGTCGTGGAACGAAACATTAAATGTAAACAAATATTGGTGCCTAAATTTTAATGTATTTTTATCGTATTCGGTAAATATAATGATCTGAAGGCTCAGTTCTTTATTTACATTATTTTTTCTTTCGTTGAATATTATATAAATGCAACCAACAAGTTATTTTTTGTTACACTGCACATCAGGAATTTTATAAAAGTGTACGAACTAGTTTTTTTGAAGTATCTCCTTTCTTGTTATTTGATAGCGATATTTCCCTTGCCTCTCAAAAAAAATAACGCTCGCATCTTTAGAACTTATAAGATTTTATTTTTCGGCTTTTTATTATCTTTCTAGCCTGTATATGCCACAAAGAGATTTTAATTTAAAGCTGTAACTCTTATATTATTCTTTGAACTACTCGAACATTAGTTCGGGTAATCTTGCAGCGTAATTGTTTGTAAACGCACACGTCACTTGATTCAAGACGGCTGCTAACCTACCTACTAGACAAACTTTGGCAAGACACCAATAATTCTCTCGAGGTTTCACAAGCAGGAAAACTAAACCCTCTGTTTATACATAAAGGGTCCTAAATACTATCCATCTCTCTAATAAGGTCTGGGTCATCCTTTTTAGACCGACTTCAAAAAAGGAGGTTCTGTATTCGACCCGTATGTATGTATGTAAGTTTGGATGTCGCGATTTTCCCAAAACTATTGATCCGATTTGGATGGGGTTTTCGTTATTCAAATGTATATTTTTCAGGGAATGTTTTAGGATATAATTTATCAGGATCTGATGAAGATCTTCGGAGATAACACAGTGGAACTCTTCAATAACTATCATCAGATGACCTGCGAATGCTGCAATCGTATATATATGATGTATTGTTTACACCATTCCATAATTAACTAACAAAAAAGCTATAAATAAAAACTTTTTAACAAAAAATAAAACCGACTTCAAAACCACTGCAAACCAAAAAATAATTGAACTTTTTATACGTATATTTGGAGTCGGTGCCTAATTAAAATTGTCAGCTAAGCTAAGCAACATACGAACAAATATACGGAAGCAATGTTCAATTTATTCAAATTATTATTATCAAAATTAGGGACTGGCTCCAAATATAGGTAGGTAGTACCTACGTATATAAAGTTAAATAATTTTTTGGTTTGTAGTGGTTTTGAAGTCGGTTTTATTCTTTTTTAAAAAGCTTTTTAAGGGAAGGTTGTAATTGTGTTGTCCTTTTTTTTAACCAATTATTGTTTTTGACTGGCATGCTCAAGGCGAGTATCAGCACTTTGCCTTTCCTGTACAAAAAGGTGTTCCCACATTGTTTTGAATATTCTATTAGCTAGGTAATCCCATTATTTTTGGAAAATATCAGAAAGAAAGAAATAAACATTTATTGCCACAGATGAAAGAACATGTAACTAATAGGTAATTAATAAAATACAAAAAAAATCAAGGGAAAAAGCAAAAAATAAAAAAATACCACTGTATACCTATTACCACACGCGCACCCATACCGTGGCAAATAGGTGGCCATCTCAGCATACGCTGTGTAATGAAATGAAATGAAATCATTTATTCGAACCCATAAAATGTTATACATTATTTAGATTCCGTCAATATTAACTCTACCACCAGTTCGGAAAGCAGTTCTCAATAGAGAAGAACGGGCAAGAAACTCTAGAGTTGCTCTTTTCAAAATCAGTTCAAGGTATAAAATACAATGCATTATGTAGCGAAAACAAATATACAATTCAGTATTTGTTTACTTATGTTTAGAGCAGTTCCTTTATATACTCCAAAATAGGTAATAATAATTAATGATGAGAGCCATTACACAGCACTGGTTTTCAGTGGCCACCCATCAATGAAAATAAACAAATATACTAAGCCTCATTCTTCGTAGGACTTTCGATGACTGAGTGAAATCAGTCTTCAAATAAATAGCCTATGATGTCAGAACTCAGAATACGACATCCGAGCATCGGAACGCATAGAAATTAGAAACTCATACATTCAAGTGGCACACATCCTATTTTGAATAAATATATCTAAATATGGCCTAGAAGCTTAACAATAGTTGTTCTCAGGTCACAAGCTCACTCATTCAAATGTAAAATAAGTCGGCGTGAAGATGGCGATAAATCGTATCTCATAAGTTCGATGACGATATGTTAGAAGCGTAGTCCCAAGTTATGACTTATCTGAATCCCGGCCAAGGTCTGCATTTTGTGATTGAACTCCTTTCGCTTAGTTTTGATGTCATCGTTAAGTTTGAAATCTGGTCGCGGGTGTGGTCGCAAAAAAATGAACTAGCAAATCGCAGAAAAATACACTAACTACGTTGAGTTGTTATTAAGTAATATTATCCTCGTGTGTTGTTACAAAACAATATAGGGGGAAAAATAATCATAATTTTAGGTGTATTTTTATAATTAACTGTGTAGCAAAATAATTTTCAGCCTTTACAACAAATCTATTTAGTTTGAATAAATGCGCATTTCATTAGTAGTTGTGAAAAGAGCAGCACATTGAAAATCTGGTGATTACGCTCGTAGATCGTTGTTATAAATATTTAAATGTACTAGAGAATATTCATAAATATTTTTTGTCAATATCTAGATTTAATATAAATGAAAAAGTGGATACCTACCAAAAATTTACATGTTATTTCCCAACCTTGTTCTTCTCTGCGTCTCTTTAGGATTGCATTAATACCCACCCATATTAAATATGGAAAGTGTACAAAAAGAAAAAAAATGAGATAGGGAATTAATTGATTGCTAAAGTAACTAAAATTATCACAAAAAAATTATGTTATTAGAATGAAAAAACGTGCGCCTGAATAATAATTACGGTAAATTGATGATCTCAAGCAAATTACACGTTTGCAGATCCCATTAAAAGATAGAGTGAAGGGCTCGGTACCGCACCTAAAGCACAAAATAATGCACTATTTGCTGGCGACATTAGAATAAACGACAGGTGGTCCGTGCGACCTCGTTGCATACTATGACAAATTACATTAAATAATTAACGTTATAATAACATAGATCAACATTAATTGATTTAAATAACCGTGTAATGGAGTCTTCTGCCTTTTGTCACGCTCCAATGTGTGGTCGTCCTAACAGGCCTTTTTAGGCATGGCCGTCTACTTGACAAAGCCAGCAAAGATAATTTATAATACTATTGAAAGGTTCCGACGTTGGGGAAATTGACTTGAAAATATACAGTACTAAGTGTTGCTCGCGGCTTTGTCCGCGTGAAAAGCCTTTCCCGCTACAAAAAGTCCCTAAAATACTGTAGCGATGCATAGCGCCACCTGTAGGTACGACGCTAGTGACATTAATTTAAAAAAAAAAACATTATTTCCTATGGGGTGCATTACCGGGATAAAAAGTAGCCTATGCGTTAAAACCGGGGCATGGTCTATCTGTGTGCCAAATTTCATTCAAATCCGTTCAGCTGTCTGCGTTTACTTCTTACAAATATAAAAAAATCCAAACATCCAAACATTTTCACAAACTTTCGCATTTATAACATTAGTAAGATGAGACTGCCTCGGTGGCGTAGTTGTGTTACGGTAAGACTGCAATCCTGAGGTCTCGGGTTCGATCCCCGGGTCGGGCATAGTGGATATTGGATTTTTCTAGAATTCAGTACCTATCCGCCCGGAGTCTGGAATTTGGCGATAGGCTCGCCCACTATCACATCATGGGACGGGATACGCACGGCGAAAAGTGGGTGCACTAAGTTGCGCCGCTACTTACCCCTTCCGGGATAAAAAGGCGTGAGTGTGTGTGTCTGTGTGTGAGTAAGATTAATAGACGAAGTGGGAAGTGACATCTCCCGGCCTAGAGCTTTAATACGCTAACTTTGGGACTAGAAAAAAAACCACTCCGTATATTGGAATACTAAATCATTAATGGAGAATGTAAAATAATAATAAACTTTATTCATATTCATTGCTAGGTACTACACTCATAGCTGTATCAATACCAAAAATAATATAGAAAAAGATTAAACTTTAGTTTTCATTACGTCTATCGCCAGCTCTTTCTCAATATTAAAAGCTGGAACGTTGAAAATGTGTTTACTTTATGAGATCGTTACAAAATTCCGCATTTGCAATAACGATTGAAAATCAAAATCCAGCAATTGTAGCAAGATCTCCCCTCGTTTAAACTGTAATTACTTCGTGTAGGTCTTGTTTGAATGGCAATTAATAACAGCTGCCCCTAATCGGCATGCCCATTGACTCTATCAGGTTCCTATCTAGTTCACGCATTGCACAGAATGTCTGCTACTTATTGAATTGTAGATCTCTAAACAACTTACGATTGTTGTGTCCAATCTTATTGGGTCAAGTTAATACGAATAAACAAGATATTTCACGTGCCCCCACAATGAGATAAAGTGGAATTAATGTGACTGAATAGTTCGCGTCTTATCTATTTCGTGTTGCATTGAATGGGCATTCATCAATCGAACATTAGATAATAGGTATTTTGAATTCAAGTTCTCTATTGATCTAAATTCTAAATGATTATGATTATTTTTATTGCCTAAATCTTGCTTCATTAGTTTAGCTGCAGCGCGGTTGGTTGTGCCTGCATTGAATGCCCTGGTCCTTCCATCGAATTTTGTTTAGGATTCCGGATTTGAGATTTGATACACGTATTTTGCCTAGGATTTGAATTCAGCGCTATACAGCGAGTTTAGAGTGACATAAGCTCTGGAATGCAGGTTCTATTTGATTAATAACTTGAAGAAATAATTTAATTTCTAAAATTTTATTAAGTACACTTGTCCATCAAGTGTTGGAACTCAGATAACCTCCTTGGTACCAATAGTCTATAATAGGCGTGTTACAGATAGCAGTTGATTCAATAGTTAACTATGTATTGACTATGAAAATATCTATTATACGAAGTAACTAAATTTAACTTATAAATATATCAATGCGTACCTTGCACATTAGACTGATATATTCACATGGCACATCATTGACTACTGTAGTCCATTATCAGTGGAGATTTTAAGAGAAGGGTCTAGAGAAATCAGACTTCTTTTCTAGATATATACATTACCAAGTACCTATCTACGATATATATGGTACCTAAGTATTACTCTATAGGCAGTTCACATGCATTAGAATAACACGAAGAAAAGAAAGGTTTTAGTTTCACATACATCAATCTTGGAATCTAACCGCAGTCTCACTGTAGTAGTAACTAGTAAGTGCCTGTGGGCGACAGTAAACAATTCCACTAATCGACTACTGCAAAATTAAACGATAATAAAATCACAAGAGGTAGCCGGTGCTTTGGCGTGATCACACTCCACGTAATGTTAGGTACAAAAAACCAAGAAAAATGTCGATCAGCAAGGGTACAATTTTTGAGCATCAAAATTATGCCGGCCTGCCAAATTAATTCCTCAGATTCCGCTTCAAGGACCCCATAATATTAGGTATAGGAAGAGGGGACCACGGGTGCTGACAAACTGAAGAACCGCCAATGTCTATTCACAATTATGTATAGCAGATTGCTTATTTGAGAGGTTTTTTAACCTATCAAATAAACAATAAAAAAAACAACAAACAATAATTAAAACTATATTTATCTCATTCTTTTTGCAACAAATAAATAAAACTAATGTCGCCGTTTTGTTTGCGTAAGGAGAAAGGCCCCTGAACTGCATTCGCATGATAATTGGCTATGTGAGGTTACTTAGCTACAGCATATCTGTCTAAACGCGACATCGTTATAAATACTACTAGACAACAACTGTGATGTATGGGTGATGAAACCGAAGAGAGAATCTGAGGGATTGGGTCCCCTTCTCTGCACGTTACAAATGTTTTCGTGATCAAAAAGGCGGGGTAAGATTTTATGTAGGCTAAAAAAAATTGCGAGGACTTTTTCACTGGATTAATTCTACTTTCAGATCTCTTAAGGTGAGTAAAACAGTCATGATCACGCCTTTTGGATATTTATTAATCCTAATTGTTGATAGTAATACCTAATAATTTTATTATGATAAATGCCATTATCGACTTGCCATTTAACCAAAATTTACTTTTAAGTTGCACTCTTATTGGCATGGCGCTCACTGCCGTACCTAGATATAAAAAGTTAATGAATAGCTTTCTTCACTAACTTGTAAACAACAGTAATTAAATGATACTAACATAACATATAAATAGATATTTAGGTAGTAGGTACTAAAAGGATATTTCAGAGTTATTTATAATAATTATGTATTTTCAGATCATGTTTGACAAATTAGTATTTGGAAGTGGTGGACTACAAACTTATAAACTCAACCACATTCTTTTATTAGGTCATAATATCTTTAAATATACCTGTTGTCTGTTAACGGAATGTCATCCTAAAAATGCGGAAGTCTTCACATCTCGTGCATCAGAATTTAACACGTCCACTTAGCTCTCTGAAGCCCAACACTGCCGCTTTTGTACGCAGAGTGCGGACAAGCGCGGTAGAGTATTTTTATCCGTAATTAAAACTAGGTATAAAAAGACATCTTACATGATTTGTAGAGAATGAAGTTAATTCTATCTTTGGAATTATCGATGTGGTGTGAGTTGAAGTAACCCTAAGTAAACGTAGTATTAGCTTTTCTACTAGAACTCTACATTACTAACTCTACTTACTAATATTAAAATTATAAAATGTTTGTGTATTTGTAAGCTAGTTACTACATACCGTTGCGTGAATTAAGATGAATCTTCTGCACAAGTAAGACAGAGTCTGAGTAACAAGGCTACCTATCTTTTATATCCGTTGCACTTTTGTGACAAGTAAAATCTCATTTCAATCTCAATAAGTGGACGATAGCCTAGTTGGGAATGGAACAGTCTGCCGAGCCAATGTCCGGAGGTTCAAAACCCAAGGCACACACCTCTGACTTTTCGGAGTTACGTGTGTATTGTTTATCAATTATCGTTCGCTTTAACGGTGAAGGAAAACATCGTGAGGAAACCTGCATACCTGAGAAGTTCTCTATAAGAATTTCGAAGATATGTGAAGTCTGCCAACCCGCACTAGACCAGCGTGGTGGACTAAGGCCTAACCCCTCTCAGTAGTAGAAGAGGCCCGTGCTCAACAGTGGGCAGTTTATAATACAGAGCTGATTGCATACAAAATCTCATTTTGAACTTTATCGAGTTCTAGATTACGTTTATGAATGTGGGAATTCAAATATTTCCTCCACCAATGCTAGCCTGTGTCGGATTGAATTAGACTTTGTCCGATATAAGTAACGTATTCGATTTCTCCAAATGTTTTCCATCACAGTTTAAAGCAAATAGTGGTCCTGTAAGAGTGCCGGAATAATTTCGATTAGTCAGAGTTACGTACGCAAGAATCGAAGCTTAGACCCAAACAATCAACCAGCATGTCACCGTCCACTGGTGAACGAAAGCCTCCCCAAGTGAGCGCCACAGTCTTGAGCAACCCACATCCATCCGCTACCCACCGCCTTTTTCAAGTCGTCGGTCCATCATGCGGCCAAAAGACGTGCAACTTAGACCCAAAGTTCATTATAATATTAGATATGGAAACCCGGACCAAAGGTGTATCGATTCTATTCTCTCTAGAGTCTAGACTATTGATGCTTGATTTATTTAAATATGTATTACCCACTGCCTTGTTGGCGTAGTTGTATTGCATGCGCGATACGACTTCCGCCCTGAGGCGTCAGGTTCAAATCTCGGGTCGGGTAAAATTATAGGGTTTTGCTTCTCAGTATCAGCCTGGAGTCTGCCGCTTGGTGGGCCGCGCAAGTCGCTCGCTAGTGTCAACTATAAGGTAATACGTTGGAATTGTAGGCCAAAGAGAGTAAAGAGTATTAAACTGACATAGTTTGTAATGCGTTTTGTGTATGGAATTATTATGCGTTTTAATCAAATATAAATCCACTGGTGTGGTTGCTAATTGCGGCTCTACAAACCCTTCGTAGATAAAAAATTAAGTGAGTGGACTTTTTAGTAAAATTAAAATCCTCTGTTTTAACGAAGCTTTTCGTAGCTGTACCGGGGCTTGTCATTTAAAATGTTTTACGATACGTATCTTATATCTATCTCACGTGTGTATCAGAGGTAGACCGAGATGCATAATATACAGCTGCCTGCATCCACCAGCGACCATATAGCCTCCGCTGGCACCCACACTCAATGCAGCAAATTAAAAACTATCGTCATTTTATAATATGAAATCAATTCCAGCTCCAGTCAATCCATTTAAAGCTAGCGGGAAATATTTGTTAAACTAAACCCGAGAATACCAGTCTCCGCCTAAATACTGGATCAGTAGCTCCACCAGATTTAAAATATGATAAATATAAAATAGTGGTTAGTGAAGCGGATAGAGCTAACACCTAACAGGTAAAAAGTTATCAACAATCACAACTTGGTAAATCTACGTTACAGGTTAGTTAGGTATATGATATAAAACTTAATAACTAAGATAAACTTTATTACAATACCATTGCCACTCGCGGATGCATTGCACCTAGTTAATATAACCCGTTCTGTTATTTGAATTTATTATATATCATTAAGATTTTATTGCAGCAAATAACTGAGTTCCAGCTTAGGTACCTATTAGGCATATTATATGCATGTTGATTGTTGGCAATTATGATAATTAAAGAAACGCTTGGAGAAAGTTAACCGTTTTCACTACATTTTAAGGGCATCAAATTAATAGTTCCTCTATATAGAATCTAAAGTTGTCTACTATTATTACACTTAGTCCTAATCTACTGCACAAAATGCCTAATGTCTGCTGCCACGATTTTGTAACGAGAAATCGATCTTGTCATCTTTCATTTTAGTGTCAATTATTCGCTAATTTTTTTTAAGATTAAATCTAACTTCGTATTATATGTAAAATCGTACACTAACTCTAATGACTACCAAGAAGTCTAACATGTTTTTAGTAAATAAAATGAAATCTGCTTTATACCAAGTCTATATAATCATTATAATTTATATTTTCAGTATATTTATTTAGTGTAGGTAGGTAGGTATATGATGTTTGTGAATCCCAAATTCAGATAAACATTGAACTTTTATCTCTAACCGCCAGTATCACATTACTTAGTTCAATTAAAGCGCACGCAGGCGGGAATACCACCCATAACTCCCACAAGTTAAAAAAGTACTATGTAATGTCGGTTAACCGCTAAAGAGCCCATAGAAATAGATAAAAGTCCATTTAACAAATTAATAGGCATCATAACTAATGGAAAAGAGAGTCTTTGATAAGCTTTTGTTTATTTAATATATAGTAAGTAGACGGCTAACATTGTGTGTTTTTAATATTTTTTAAGTAGAAATAGAAATAACGTAATATTGTATAAGAAACTGTAACTGTAAGACTGCCTCGGTGGCGTAGTTGTATTACGGTACGTCTGCAATACTGAGGTCTGGGGTTCGATCCCCGGGTCGGGCAAAGTGATATTGCGTTTTTTATTCAGTATCAGCCCGGAGTCTGGAATTTGTGCCCGATATGGCGATAGGCTCGCCCCCTATCACATCATGGGACGGAATACGCACGGCGAAAAGTGGGTGCATTAGTTGCGCCTCTGCCGACCCCTTCGGGGCTAAAAGGCGTGAGTGAGTATGTGTGCATAAGAAACAAGAAAATACACCTATGTCTGACAGTAACTTAACAAGTACGTTCTTATTAAATTCCAAGCAACAAGCACATTAACATGATAGTAGTAAATAGGTACATAGTTGTAAACCGATACAATAATATTACACTGCTTACTAGGTATTGCATCTATTGTTTTATATTTATCTTCATCCGAGGTTCAGCTTTTGGGGTGTCCAATGTTCTAAGTACTTTGTTTTGTACACATCGAACAAAATTGTTCGACAATTAATTATGATTCTAAAATAGCGAACCGTGATTTAGGATTAAGGTTGGGTTATAAGAGCAATACAAACGCAAAACATTCTTGGGACAATTAGAAAGGAACGTGGGGGGTTTCCATTCGTACGATCCCAGCGTGACAGCATTTATTGCCTGAAGACTACCCAGTGCTTCAATCCCCTTTAAATTCAAACACCTATAAAAGTCCCGCCTTATATTTTCCCGGGATAAAAAGTAACCTATGTGTTAATCCAGGACATGATCTACCCGTGTGCCAAATTTCATCGAAATCCGTTCTGTAGTTTTTGCGTCAAAGAGTAACGAACATACATACATCCATACATTCTTACAAACTTTCGCGTTTATAATGTAAATGTAATCCTCCTAGCCAGTTTCGGCCACGGCGGGCAATCTCAATTCTCAACGGAGATCAGCCAGGTACGCAGGAGATATTATAGTGCACAAGTGTGTGCGCAATACACAGGGGCACTCACTATTCCTTCACTTCATAGTCCGGTGAGACGGCAATCCTACATGACCGTAAAGAGATCAGGCGCAGGACCAACGGCTTTACGTGCTTTCCGAGGCATGGGCTTATCACACCGCCAACTTCCTGACTCCGAGATGCGACTGAGTATTTTTTTTTAAGGTGGAAAAACCCAGTTACATTTGTTTTGGCTCGACCCGGGATTCGAACCCAGGACCTCAGCGCGCAAATCGTACTCGTAACGCTTACGCAATACATCTACGCCACCGAGGCAGTCATAATATTTATAATATTAGTAGGATAGACGGGAAAAAAACTCAAAATGCTAATAAATTAGATACAAGATAAAGAAATAACGATATCAAGGTCGTATTAATTAACCTTTTTTAATGAAGGTACTTAAAGTTATTGCTCCCGGTTACGAAAACTCTCTAGTTTTGTTAGATATCTCTATATCTGGCGGGTGGTTAGCGGCATTCTGGTGTAGACCAACACGATTGGCTCATTCGAAACAATTGAACACAATTTATCTAGGCATACTTATACTCAAAAAAAAGCTCATAATAATGGGACACGCATACTAATAGGTCAACACTCAAATGTAATTAGGGAACATGGTCTCGCCATATCAATCGCTTTTAAACATGCCTCGAGGGAGTTACAGTCAACCGTAACGACAAATGTGTGGAACGACCGTATTCAATTAACAGAGAACTTACACCTACCTAGATTATACAATGCACATGCAATAAAATTTAATATTATCGTGTAAAACGTAGGTACCATATCCAGTAAGCAAGATCGGTATGATTGGTAGGAGATGCAGCGTTTTCTTTCATTCTTATATTATCCTACAGCTAAGAAGGGCCTCCTCTGCTACTGAGTTTAGGCTTTAGTCCACCACGCACGCCTAGTGCAATTGGCAAACATCACATACCTTCCAATTTCTCACGGAGAACTCTTGGGTATACTAAGATTATTTATAACATTTGAAGGCGCCTTGATGGACCTTATATTGAAATAAAATAAGTTTTTTTTTTTATGGATTTGTATGACGAGACGTGCATGCCGTTCGCCTGATGGTAAGCGATACGACCACCCATAAACAGTAGCAACACCATCCAGCACCTTGAGTTACAAAGTACTGTGTGGCATTCCACTGCGCTCGTCATCCTGAGACATAAGATGTTAAGTCTCACTATGTCCTGTAGTTCCAATGGCTACAATGTCCTTCAAACCAAAACACAACAGTGCATGCACATTGCTGCTTGGCGGTAGAAATAGACATTGCGGTGGTACCCACCCAGACGGTCTCTTACATATGAGAGACCTACCACCAGTAATATTTGTTGAAAGAAGGTTTTTTTGTCATAAGGCGGCAAGGAAACCACGCTACGCCACTGACATTATCCTCGGACGCCCCTATGTGAAAGCTATAGCTACGCCCGTGCTTGAGATTGATTTATTAATACCGCCATCAGTCTCCTGTACCTACGTCGCGCGTCCATCCTAGTTCTTGCCAAGACTATGCTAAATGCGCATAAGAACAGTATACATAATACCTATACCTGCTTATAAATAATAGCATATAATATACCTACATATAAACAAACAGCACGGTCATATTACTTGAATTAATGTTAAATAAGCAGTAGCCATGAGTACGCAGTACCTATCAGTGAGTTATTTGTTTTTGCGTAGGTAGTATCTCGTTACATGGATGCCGCTACAACAATTTCCATAATTAAGTCATCGCGC
This sequence comes from Sphinx pinastri, assembly GCA_947568825.1. NCBI lineage: Eukaryota > Metazoa > Arthropoda > Insecta > Lepidoptera > Sphingidae > Sphinx > Sphinx pinastri. The sequence goes on along the minus strand of OX387631.1, from coordinate 12,506,585 downwards.
TTCCATGATTATGTTTTATGCACTTCCACATACCTACTTGTTATAATCCTTTCATGTAAGTACTAAGTAGGTACTACATGCGTAAAGAATTTTGGCGGGTCCTACTTAGCATAAATGCTTGTGAAGATGTTTGGATGCTCCATAGAAGTAACAATCACGCAAATTTTCCGCGGAAGTGCAGAGTGGGACTCATTCCAACGCAAGCGAATGCTCAAGCAAAAGCTTTGAAGGTTGTTCGTCAAGGAGTTCTGTTAATCAGGAAACTGCGGTCCCATCTCCGTAAACAAATGTTTATCAATGCATATCGTAGTTCCTAATATCAATAACAAACTATTTCTGAGTTTATGAGGCAGAAATATGTGTGTAACTGTTGGGTGTATTTATTTATTTTTGGCTCACACGTGAGAAACATTGGTGGGACTAAATATTTTTAAGAAAAAAAATAATGTAAAAGCAATAACTTCTATTGATTCTCATGTCAAAATATAGACTTTGTTTTTCCTAACATTAATCCGTTCCCACGTGAGATGTAGACCAGTATTTTGTATCATTATATACGCCTTTTACGGCGATACCGTGACTGGTTTTGGTCCGCTATGGTCATAGATTTATTGTACAAGCAAATCGATTTAGTTATCTAAAGCAAATCACCATCTTAAAAATGTACTTGGTAGGTACCGACTGCACATAGCTAACAGGATCTACTGAATCGATAGGTTGTCAATGTAGCGCATGAAATGTTAAACATTTATTCACGCATTCATTTTAATTAATCCTTCATTTCAAATTCCAAAGTACAATAAATAATAAGAGAGATAATGTGTTTACTACATGAATATAATACGGCGGTGCGTGCAAACGAGGCTTACTCGTGGCTCGCCTTGTATTAGTAATGCAATTATTAAAGTTTGCCTCTATTCCCCAGAGTGTGTCGTGGGTCGCCGTGGCGCTACTACTATGCTCCCCACAAGCGTGCAGAGCACGAACTCCGTAAGTATACTCTTACATAATAAGCTTTAAACAATTGATGACTTTTCGAACCACCCATTGCGAGGTTATTATTGCAAAACGTTTAGTTTCGTGTACATATGTTTGTTTACTGTTTTCGTTGATGTTATAGATAGTTTAATTCTAATTAGTTATTGTTACTGAACTATAACGTAGCTTGTTTATAAGCCATTAAACAGCACGCGCGACAACGACACGCGACAATATTATTGGCGCTAAATAGGCAATTTTATAAATGATCAGAAACGGTCATGGTATTTTGTTTCTACAAGATAATGTCAGCTGAGTTCATTTTCATAGGTTGTTTCAAATCAATAAGTTTCAGCAATTGTCAATTTCACAGTTATGTAGTTTCTCGGCAACAAGTTGACAACATCCGCGCGGCACCTTAGCCTATCTTTGTGTTCGTTTCAGTTTCCTAATTTAAATCCTTACTAGGCGGCAAAACAAAACTGTTAAAATAATATTTTTGTATCACGACGAAGTGCACCCGCAGTCAGCACGGGACATAAATCTTCATTTAAAACAGTCGCGTCGGGACAAGTTCCGTACCATAGATCCCTAATATTGATGTTCTATCTCTAGATAAATAATGACCTGTTGCTTCAACATAACTAAACTTTTTACATTTCGTTATAAATATGCAATGCAACAATGTACAAATTAAACTATTTTTCACGTTATGATACGCAAACTTGATATTTGAAATTTACATTAGGTACTTATTGCGTTATTCACACTTCAGTAACTATAAATTAGGTCTAATAATAAAACAGTGGCCCAATTCGTGTTAGTGCATTTCGTGGTATTTTCGCGTCATCTTGTGACAATGTAAATACAATATGATGTCGGGCGCAACTATGGAGCAACATACTAGTGTTTACTCTTAGTTCTGACCTACCTACCTAAGTATTACATGTCCTTATTCCCATAAGAATACAATAGAAAGTGCAAACCAACTTCAATAACAATTTATGGCAACTCTATGTGCTTTGTGCATTGTGTTCTGTTTTTGTCGTACAATAAACTCTTAAATTTTAACCGACTTTAATAAAGTGGGATGTGAATTCAACGAGTTATGAAAACGCTAGTCTGTTTAGTATTACGACCGCTAAGATATCAAGAAACTTTTATGCCTAAAATATAAATAAGAAAAAAGTTTCTTAAGTCATTCTCACTTTCTCTCTTTGCTTTCTCTATTCAAGTCTCAGTTTCTTTTAAATCGGAATTTTTAAAAACTACAAATTCTATATGTAAGCCCCAAGAGGCACAGCCTGTTTTTTAGTTGTTAGTAGTTTCTACATTTGAAACATCCAAAGATGTTTTATCGTCTTTTAGCACGTGTGTTGAGAGCTTTTCAGTGCGGTCACTGGGCAGTAAAACCTAGGAATTACGCCGTTTAATCTTGAACACTTTCGCTTACATTTTTTATAACGTTGTATGGGATTTTTTAGCCGTACATTTTCGTTGGATACTTGCTGTTTAATCCCTTCTATTAGCTCAACTTTCTCCCATTGGATAATGGATTACAATCGTAAAATAAAATTTCACTAATGTAAACAGTTCCAATACTCGTGGTTAGGAGTTATTACATTAGAAATCTAAATATTTTTTATTAAAATGAAACATTCTCTTTGTATAGTCATGTGGGAAAAGTTGGTCACCACCTACGCGGATAGAGATTTGTTTAACTTGTTGCAAAATCTTTTACTACGTGTACTATAGGTAATTTGATTATCTGATAGTTTCATTCATAATTTATATATTATTATCTAAAAGAAAATATTCCGGGGCTGTATACTTTGTGATAATTAATTTTTTTCTCCAAATAGCTTTATAAGGTGTGTCCCATCGACTAGGTAACTAATAGTCTAATGACTTATGTTATCAGATATTGTTTAAGACTGAGAAATGCCAGTGACAAAGAAAGAACCTGGTACCTATTTTGTTTTTTCTTAGACACCGCTAAGGCGCTGTCAACATGTTTCAGCAACTGTAAATTTTATAGTAGTGTAATTTCTACTCAACGTCTAAATAACTTGTGTCTCTTTTAGCGAAGAAGAAACGCGAGATGCTATGATATCGCTGGTCCACAAGATGAGGTCGACAGAGAACAAGCTTGAGAGGCACGAATTCAGAGAGAAGGCACTCGGAGATCTCCTCAAAGCAAAGTTGGCGGCCATAGATAAGCAACACAAAGCCTTCGAACCCATGGTTGGTTTAATACAAAGGCTAGATGACAGACTCTCCAACGTCGAAACTGTGCTTTTACGAGTAAGTTTACGAGTAAGTCATTCCTTTAATAATATCAATTAAATTTGTTATAAATGGTTATCAAAAAATAAAAACAAAACAATACCTAATAGTAATATACTAATTTATTTTTTACAGGATAAAGACCACGACGTGAGTGCTCAGAAAAAAACAAATGAAGCATTAGAACGTATCCAAAAGACACTAGATTCGCTCAGCATTGCTGTAGCAGAAAATACGAAACAAACCAAAAACGCGCTGGAAATAGATAACAATTTGACTCTTAACGAAGATTCTCCCTTGGACAGAAGGCTGGACATTACAGATACCAAAATAGATGCACTCAAGCTTGAAATAGAAAATCTAAAGCATACGCTGCATAAGGTTTGTAATTGTATTTATAAAGGTGTTCCCTCACAGCAGTTTTATAATGTTTCTAGTAGTGCTCATTGCTCGCGGCTCCGCACGCGTATAAAAGCTTTTCCGGGATAAAAATTATCCACTCGCGAGTAATGTAGCTTCCTATTAGTGGAAGAATTTTCAAAACCGGTTCAGTAGTTCCTGAGATTAGCGCGTTCAACCAAACAAACAAATAAACTCTTCAGCTTTATAATAGTATAGATACTATAACATTCTCTAACATATGCAACGTTTCTGAGAATTGGTTGCTATAGTTTGTGATAAAATGTTATACGCTATAACTCCGTGTGGAAGCAGTGCACTATAATATGTTTGCGTTGCTATTATAATTACTTACAATTCATGTGATTGTTTTCTATGACACAGCCGTGCAGAAACCTAATATTATTGAAATTTCAGGACACACTACGTGCAGTGTGTAGGGAGATGGCTTATGACGTAAACCCGCTCCAGAAACATATTAGCCAAGCGGAGACGTTGCTCAATAAATTCGATTCAAAATTGAACAAATACAATGAATCGGCTTTTACAAGTGTGATACCTTTGAGTAAAGCGTCGCCAGTCGACGACGCTTGGCAAAACAAAATCAGTGAAGGTAGGTATAGGTACAATCACCCAATTTGGTGCTAGTAGGTACACTTTCTCAAGATAAAACGCCAATTTTTCATATTTTACCTTGGTTGGCTTCTTTAGTTGCATGTTGCTAACAGATGAAGAGCAAACGAATTATTTAGAACCTTAAGGTGGTCGAGCATACACTTTTCTGACTGTACATGATATATATTTCATTATTATAGAATTTATCTTACAATGAAAACCAAACTAATGTGTACCTATTATCATCTCATACTGGATTTTTATCAATACTTCCAAATTGATGTGCAATGAAAAATAATGATTTATATTTTTTTATACATCTACTGAAGTAAAAAAAATAATAAATTTGCCAGCTGCCATATCTCTAATCTCTCTCCGGTCATGTCGTATTGCCGTCTCACCGGACTATGAGAGTGAAGAAATAGCGAGTGCACTTGTGTATTGCGCACACACTTGTGCACTATAATATCTCCTGCATACCTGGCTGATCTCCGTTGAGATTGGCCGCCGTGACCGAAACTGGCTAGGAGGAATACATATCTATTAATTAATATCACATATTTTCACAATCCGTCCAATCATGATTTTTGAGTACCTATTACTCTCTTACTACTCACCTAAGTTGTTAGTTACGTAAGGAACTCTTCTGTAAAATTGCATGCCTCAAGAACCATCGATTTGAGCCATGCGGTGTTTGTCAGTCAATCAATCCACAATTTCTTTTTTGTTATTCATATTTGTTTCTCTCTAGTCATGGAACGTCAAGATGAGGGCATAAAGAAGATCCAGAAACAATTTAATGAAGCTGAGAGCATTTGGAAGGAGCTCCCGAAAAGGATAGAAGTGCAGACCGCTACTAATGATACTCTGAGAGCAATCGCCAACATTACCGAGGGTATTAAAGATAGCGCCGAGAACTGTAAGTGCCAACTATCAAAAGCTTTAAAATAAGATATCGCAATTGCGTCCACCAGTTGGTGAATGAGCTAATAGATACGTTGAGAAAAATCCGCCATTATTACTTGATTTTATCTTTAGCATAGCTTTGATGGAAAGAAAGTGTCACCGATTGACAGATACAGATCCTCGATCAGCTCAGCTATCTATACATTTTTGAGGGAAATGTTCCTTTACGGTTGTATCAAATACTTGATAATATTCCTGCATAATAATAATAATAAGTACGACAATGTTTGATATTTTTGCAGCAGTCACAAAAATAGGAACGAAACTGCACGAGATGAATGAGCGCTTCGGGGCAACCAACAAGGATATCCAGCAGAGTCTCACAATCAGCAACACCCTCACTGAGAAGGCTTTCGATACGACGCTACAATTCGCAGCATTACGTACCGACGTGAGATATTTTCTTTTTGCTTATGAACGGAATATTTAAATGTGTAGTTGATATAAGCTTATTTGATATCTTTTAAACTGATAGATTAGCATTAAAGGTTTTGTTTTCATCCAGATTGAAACATTAAAAAAGAGTGAAAAAATTCTAATAAAAACAGCAGACGATGTCTTTACAATGAAGAATAACTTAAAATATGCAGTGCAAGAAATATTGAATGGTGTGACGTCGATCAACGCAGCGCAGGCCAGAGTTATGAATAGAACTGTTAATGAGAGGTAAATTAACAATTAAATTGGAATCCAAAAATAGATACATCATTGTTTTTATAAATGATTTTTATAAGATTACATGTATACCATCTTCAGGAGAGGAAAGAAAACGTAAACAAAGAATACCTTTAAAAATAAATACTTTTAATTTTTTTTGGGTGTAATGGGACATCAAAACCAATGTTCAGCACTAGACATTCTAGAAAAATAATAAAAGTCTGTAACAATGTTATTTTTAGGTTTGATAGCATCGAGAAAACACTGACAACAAGCCAAAAGAATGCCCTTGCCGATCTAAGCACTAAGGTAGAGTTGAAGATGTCCCAAGTCTGGGCGCAGATCGGCATGATGCATCAACAACTTTTACTTACCAAGGAATCATTATACAACCTCACTGTAAGTATAAACTAGTAGCACTTTATTTTTAAATCGAACTAATTTATATCGATACGTCTGTATTGACAACATTTGATTAATTTTTGATCCATGACGAAACATATTTATTTTAGAAAAGCCAACTATATGATTTATATAACGATCTAATATTATGTATTATAACAATTTTATCGCAATTTAGGTTACATTTTAAACTTCGAAGTTAAATAAACGCTCAAAGCCTTATATAATAACTTGTATCATGTCATATAGTTTAACGGTTGTTCATTTCCACAGGACGAAACACAACACTACGCTAATAGCAGCACCAAAACAATAAACAAAGTGAAGGAAGAGGTAAAAATATTATTCATTTTATTGGAAATGGTTATGTATTGGTGTTTGATGTTACTGACTGCCTTGGTGGCTTAGTTGTATTACGGTACAACTGCAAAGCTGAGGTCTCAGGTTCGATCCCGGGTCGGGCAAAGTGATATTAGGTTTTTCTATTCAGTATCAGCCCGGAGTCTGGAATTTGTGCCCGATATGGCTATAGGCTCGCCCCCTATCACATCATGTGACGGAATATACACGGCGAAAAGTGGGTGTACTAGTTGCGCCTCTGCCTACCCCTTCCGGGATAAAAGGCGTGAGTGTGTGTGTGTATGATGTTAATACAATAGAGTGGCTTCCTAACTATGAAGTCTCAGCCGCCTCACCAGCATCTCGTTCTTGTGTGCTATGCGATAAAATATGTACCTACGAAATTAATAGTAAAGTTATGCTTACCCCAACTCCGAGCTGCCGTGCACACATTACTGGTGGTAGGTCTCTCATATGTAAGAGTCCGTCTGGGTGGGTACCAACTACCAACGCAATGTCTTTTTCTACCGCCAAGCAGCAGTGTGCATGCACTGTTGTGTTTCGGTTTGAAGGACATTGTAGCCAGTGTAACTACTGGACATAATAAGACTTAACATCTCATGTCTCAGGATGACGAGTGCAGTGGAATGCCACACAGTACTTTGTAACTCAGGGTGCTGGATGGTGTTTCTACTGTTTATGGGTGGTCGTATCGCTTACCATCAGACGAACGGCATGCTACTCTCGTGATTCAATGCAATAAAAAAACACTTTTAAGGCTGTAGCCCTTATTTTCCAAAGTTACCAGATTCGAAATGTTTTTATGTAGAGTATCAAAAATATCCTCGACGCGTATAAAAACGCGGCGTTTATAAATCCGACTTTCATTCCTCAGGTGGGCGAAATAAAAACTAGCGTAGATGCACTAAGCTCGAATATGAACTATGCGTTAGGGAAACTGGCCCTATCCACGGAGGAATTCGACCGTATCACTTCCGGCGTCGCCGAAGCGTTGATGAGCCTGAAAGAAGACATTAATAGGAAACCTAAAGCTACTACCGAGGGTAACTAAACATTTTTATAATGTTCTAAATATGTGATTAGTGCATAACATTAAATTGATATTCATTTCCAGACCCCGGCCCCGGACCTCATAACATTACCGAACCTGTTACAGCAAAAAAACCGTGAATTGATGCCAAATGACGTAATTGTAGAATTAGCATTAAGCGGTAGATATAAGTCGACTGAAACTTAGGAAGTTTTGTAAGTAAAATAAAACGCAATCCATATTAACTTTTGCAAATATTTAATCTCTGTCATAATGTGGATCTATATTATATTGTATTTATATTGTACAAGTTATATGATACAATCAAAATGTTTACCGCGACAGACGTGACCCGCCCGAGAGCGAGGACCCAACATGTACATCTGTCGTACTACTAAGAAAATCGTGAATCAACCAACTGTACACACAATATATTGATATAATAATTATTGACCTTAAATAATATACACACAAATTATTTGTCTCCCATGTTTTTGTTACATTTAACCCGATTACAACCTCATTTCTACTATGTGCAATACATTAGATATAATAACAAATGAATGAGTACTGAACTGCTTAATAATTAAACAATTATGTAAAACTGTGCCCTTACAATGAAATTGTTACGTTTATCATATTTAGCGAAATACTTGGAACCATATAACAAATGATTAAAAAGAGTTATACATTATAATCGGCTATTTGTGTCTGTATAAAATTACAATGATTACACGTTTCATACTAAACTTGCTCAACTACTGAAGATAGTTTCATTCCTGACACGTTACGTGGAATGTAGCTTGGAATTTATTAAGGTAAAACGCTAGACACATTCGTTGTTATTGACAGCCTAAATTGGGACCGACTAGCTAAATTATATTAACAAAAACGTCCCAAAATTGGAATTCTCAAAGGAATGTAAATTAAACGTATCCTGATAACTTATCTACATAGATATACTTGACTATTGACTAAATCACGGAGCACCATAACGGCAATAAGTATGCAACATCAATAACAACGTAGAGAGTAGATAAATTCGAGCCAATGAAGCGGCAATCTGCAAGTACTTTACAAAAACACATTTAATAATACAAATTTAAAATTATTGCCGTTACGATGAACTAAAAGGTTACCCGTTGATTCCTAACAATAGTCAAGCAAACAAACAGGCAAATCTTATATGGCAGTGGCATACCTAACATCCATATTCCATACACAAATAGCGCTCAAACATTTTTACATTACGAATGTATGTACACGGTAACCGTACATTTACACTAGAATTAATGCAAAAGATATTTACAGGGTCTTAACCATTACGTGTTTAAAAAGCACTTAACCATCCCGCGACTCCATCCCTTGTCTCCCTCCAAACAGAAGCAAACCAAACAGTAAACGCTAAGGCAAACATAATATTACAGTAAATGCTCCAAACAAGCGGTTTCTTTAGTATAATACGATAATAATGAACATGCGTTAGATAAAACATACGTCATATACAATTAATAAATACACGTTCCAAGCGATATATGAAGCTTTGTAATGATCATTAAATAATTCGAAAACATCACTTACGTCTATATAATATGAACTCAAAAGAGGTAAAGTTGTGAATCTATCACAAGCCCGAATATGACGGTACATCAAGCCCTAAGTGAAGTAACGCTACGGTTGTCCATGAGACAAAACTGTATCATGTCTGTGACATCTACACTTTGTACATGCGGTATCAAAAGTGGGTCCGCGCGGTGTGGCCACTGGCCGCGGCGCCGCGCGTCAGCACGTGGTGGGAGCGGAAGCGGCAGCGGGGGCGGGGAGCGGCTCAACACCTAATTAAAACCGACTTTACTGCAGATCAACAATTGGCCACATTGTAATCCTTACTTAATATTATAAATGCGAAAGTAACTCTGTCTGTCTGTCGCGCTTTCACGTCAAAACTACTGAACCAATTTAAATGAAATTTGGTACACAGATAGTCTAGAGCCTGAGAAAGGACATAGGCTACTTTTTATCCCGGGAAAATATAAAGCGGGACTTTTATCCCGGAAAAACTTTTTCACGCGGGCGGAGCCGCAAGCAAAAGCTAGTATTTCAAATAATGAAAAAATACACTTGGCATGCTGCAGTTCCGAATATAAATGTAACAACGCAGGCATAAATTACTCAACGAAAAACAGTTTAAAAACTCTATTTTCTCTTTAGGAGAGAGTATTATGGCCATAATTATTTTTAGGTATGTGTGGTTATCATAACTAATAATTTTAAAGTAAAAAGGGGCATTCTTGTCGGTCCAATAGATCTACGCCGTAGCGGGAATATAAATTATTACACCATATGCTGCAGATAAGTGAAATAGGCTTTTGAAGTATACCTCCGGCACAGCGTTGGCTCTGCAGTCAAGCCGCGTGTTCCGCCCGCCGCCACCGCAAACATTTGCCTAACGCCGACTGTACCCTACTATCTATAATTTATTAAGTCCTAACTAAGTCTCAAGTGTAAAATTGTGCCACACAAGCGATTCTTAACGGGACATTTAAAGCCGAACGCAACCAAACTGCCTGCAAGCCCGCCGCGTCCACCGCGAGGCGACGCTACTGAATTCACCCCTATCGAATGTAATGTTTCTTTCGATAAATATAATAAATTCCTGTAAGAGACAAGGTTCTCAACCCTGTTATAATTACTGAAATAATGTAATCACCGCTATCATATAAAACACCCCTACAGATTACTCTGTCTGATAATTCTATGCTTTGATTAATTATATACCTAGAAAGACACTGAACGTTTCAAACGCGTCGAAAAAAATAGAGGCGAACTGTTCTCCCCTAAATGAGCGAGTGAATTAATTTTTGTTGTTTTTCATGGATATAATTTTTTCCCTGTTTTAATAGAAACCATGTAATAACTGGTATCACTATGCGCACAGACAAGGATACGCAGATTGATGCAGCGATAACGTATGACCCAACTGTCACGCATACTAGCTTTAGAAAAGCTGTCCTGTTTGTTTTAGTTTCATTGCAGCGCGTCACTCTATCTAGGTATATAATTAATCAAGGATTCTATGTATAAACAGCTATGCCGAACGTCGTGACAATTTGGAGCCCCTATCGCAATACTTTCGATACATTACCTAAGTTACATACATGTGGCCGGATATAAAGGTGGTGTTCGTGCCCTAATACCGCCCGGCGCTCACATATACTCGTAAGTCGCTATACCAACAGTTACGCTAATTTCACCTTACGATGGAACTTACATAGGAAGACATACAACTATACATATACGCATTCAAAAACATCGCCAAACTAAAACTGATTAACCTATTACGTAGTACATTCCACGATAAACAAAATTATTGCATTCACATTTACGTAATTAACATTAATGTAGTCGCCAATCATAACGTTTTGGAAACGTATCGAACGAAAACCAACGGAGGCGGACAGAGAGAAGACACACTCATTACTCGTATCATAGTGAACACTGAATACAAACGCACCAGAAACATGGCAAGTCGGTATACCGGTATAACGTACAGCGGATACCGGAACGAGCGTCGGCTCTCGACCAGTCTGCAAATAAACACGTGACCACCCCATAAATCCGAGGCACTTACATGATCTTAACAGTAATGATATACAACTACTAACTAGTGGTACAGAACGTCAGCTCATGGTCATTCCGTGAAGGGCCCGTTGATACAACGGGCGTGAAACATTTAAAGCTATGGACATGTTTCATGTACTAATCGTTAATCAATTCTAACCTAACACGGAGAGAGAAGATAGCAATCGTACACGTACAAAGTACTTAACTATTTATATTCTACGTTCAGCTCTTAAGACTTACACCAACTGACCGTTAACCAGTGCGATTACATACAAAACTTGTGTGGTAAAATGAGTGTCAGAATTCATAAAAATGTCTAACGTGCTGCCATGTTAAAAAATATACATATGTCTGTCGGTGTACGTTGAAGAAATTTAAACGAGTGCAGTAGCCAAAACTCCGCTCAGAGCGGTCGCGTCGCTCGCGCTCGTGCCTTGTGCCGCAGCTGATACTGACGACCCGTGTACACTGTACGAGTCGAGTGTAGGGCGTGAGTCACGAGCGACGAGCGACGCTCGGCCCACAAGCGGACACCACTCCATGTCCACGCGTCATTTATGTACATATCGACACATCGCAACAACAAAACAACAACTCACTTTATGTATACTTTAAAACCGTCGGACATGACTCCTATGTACAATTAACGGGTCCAGTTATCAATTTGACTGAACATAATATCGATAAAGTACGTTCTGCGCGGGGCGCTCCTTTGGAACACGAGCTTTGGCGTCTATCTACAACTTCAATTCCTTTTATTATATTAGATCTAAACATAGTATCTACGTGCACACTGCTCCGAAACATTTCACATGACACAATGAGCCTTTTGATTTTATTAATATAACACATTTTATCCTAAATAGTGTATGGAAGTATAAAAATACTATTATCATGATTCTATTATAAAAAATAAGAAATGATCGGTTATCTATTCTACAAAATGTAACTCCATGCGTTACCTGAAACGTTTCCGAGTATTAATTACATTAAATTAAACTAAACAAACTCATCGGGATCACAATAGTATCAAAGCTTGAAAGGTCGGGGTGCGAAACGGCCCGCGCAGAGTTTGACAAAGTATTAATCTTATGTACATATTGTCGTTCGAAGATAATAATAAGGACTATCGTCTATCGGCTAGGTGGTGCGTGGGTACAAAAGGTTTACCTCCGTGTGCTCTTGGAGGAGGGGCGCGAGTGCGAATGCGTGTGGGGGGTCGCGCCCCCCGCCCGCTCCTAACTGGAGCACGAGGCCGCGGACACCGGCGACAGCGGCGAGTCGCGCGGGCACCCCGACAGCGTCACCACCACCTGCGCAGGACACATGTGCACCACTCACACCACTCACTACACTATCTTAACTACATTATATACTGCTAACAAATTACTTTAGAACCCATACACTCAGGGGGAGGCGCAACTGGGGCGCCCACTTATCGCCGTGCGTATTCAGTCACATGAAAAAATTCGACAGACCACTCACTTTGACCGACCCGGGGATCGAACCCAAGACCTCAGCCCTGCAGTCGTACTTTATTACAACTATACCACCGAGGCAGTCACTAGTTACTTTAGAACACTTAAATAATATGCCAAAGTATTTTTTCAGTACAGCCCAATATTAGTCTCAATTTAGATAGATTGAAGGTGAAGTAAGACCTTTGAAAAAGTTTAAATCTGTATTTTAATAGGTAGAGATTTATTTTATTTCATAATAAAAAACTGGGAAGTTAGGACAAAGAGCCAGTCAGTATCGGGATCGTGCAGCTCTTATGAATTGGGACACATATTTAAAACGGCCAAAATCCGCGCGGCTCTATTGCTTTGCACATTTAACACTAGGTAAACTTAGTTTAAACAATACGTAGTTTTGCGGATTATTAAAATTTATCCTACATTATATTTGTTATACTCTACATAACTTTAATGATTAATCAAAACACTGCACAGAAATACACTTAAAGAAAAGTCACACAGGTTACCTTCCGGCTGCCAGCGTGGTTCCTGTGCTCACATAGCCACACTCCCTGCCATGTGCCCAGGTTCAATTTCCCGTCTGTGATTGGAATGGTCAGCGACGAGCCAAGGAAACACGCCTTCACGTGAGCGGGCTGTACAACAGAATAAAACAAATTACGATCTATATTTAAATAGGCAGACTAAACAGTTTTTTTTTCCTGTGTTTGCCATTTTCATTTTCGTTTCTTTTTCACACTTTCAAAATAGAGTTCAATATTCAAATAATTAATATAGGCAAATTCCGTACACTAGGCGAACACTAGTTTGTATAATTGGTCGGTTTGCACATATTAGGTATATGTGTCATGAAGTCTATACAATCCTTGAACCAACCAATATACCAATTACCATGTATGTCTCCTGCAACTCCTGCAAGTGATCTATTCAATCCTACATTATGAATGGTCTGGCTTAACCATCATATCAAATAATTATTCTTAAAGAAATAATTAATAAGTTTTTTCTAAATAAACACTTGCCACTTCAGTCATTTGTTTAATATTATAAAATATAAAACATTAAACCTTAATCATCTCTCAATATGGTAGTTTCCTATGTTTGATTTTGTACATTATTTTAGATGTAACAGAAAATAATACGAAAAAGAAATTCTTAGAGTGAAATCAGCATCAAAATCGATTGAAAAATAAAGCAGTTATTCAATTTTGAAATATTCTTGTGAGCAAAATTGGGGACGTGGCGGGGATATCGCGCTATCTCTTTCGCACGCAGGCAATGTTATGGCCGACGGCGCTTGGTGAAGTCACAGCCTAGAATTGCTGTTATTTGACAGCAACCCCTTCCACCAAATTTCAAAGCTTTATAACTTACTTACTATTGCGCCAATTTTGAAAATTCTTTTTCCATTAGGTTTTGGTTAGGATACATAATTGTATTCAAAAAAAGTAGTCAACTACCCTATTGTTTTATGAGTAAGGACTGGTTACAATACTTCCTTAAGAATCAGGCATTAAAAACTCCTTTTACTTTATAGATAAATTATTCTTATACAACTGATAACATACTTCTGCTATACAAACAAAAAATTGCCCTGTCAACACTGGAACATTTGTCCAAAATTGAGTCATAGTTGCAAACAGTAGAATAAGTCAAAATTAACTGACCCAAATAAGGGTGGGATGAATATTCAACTAGTTGGCTTTGTTCCATCTTTATGATCAAAACAGCTTTAGTAGGTGAAGTGTCCTCTTCAGGAATGCTGTATTGAGTGATGCATGATTAAGACAATGTCAGCATAAACAGAAGCCACACTCAAACTAGTTGGCCAGCCAGTTATAAATTGGCATAGATAAGAATTAGCTTAGTAGGTTTTAAAGAATGATAGTAAAATAGTATTTTGTTATGTATGATTTTGTTGTAATGATAATGAATAAAACTAAGATTTTGGATAAAATAAAAAAAAGCTACAAACTTTAGGAAATATACCAACTTTATTGAACTGAAAATCTGCTGACAATGTTAGTTACCATTAAGCATGGGTGTACTGTGTAGTAGATTTTTGTTTTTTTATTTATCAATTTACAGAGCAAAGAGATCAATTTCACATACCATATATCTTAGCATTGAAAAACCACAAAGATTTAGCTACTGCTAATGCAATGTTCTGCATCGGTTAACGGCGAGCATCGGTTAACGCAAGCCGTACTTACAACCAATAAGTACACCCTGCGTCTATAGGTGACAAGAGCTAGGTAAGCGTAGCAAATTTATGAAGATGAGAAGGTAACTCATCTATTTGATTTGAAAAAAATACGACTTTAGGATCGATTTAGTGGTTTTATGGGTTAACTTGGTTTTTTGTATTGAGGGTAGTTTATTTATAAGCCGAGGAATTAAGTAGTGGGTAGTCGTTTTCCCATACAGGTTGATTGCTCGCGTCATGCAAAATAGTTCTCGAGCGACGGCTCGTGTATATATAGGTGGTTAATTTTATTTTGTTTTCTTTTATTAATATTGAAAAATTGTTCTTTAAGCAAGTAATAATTAAGTTTAATATGCACTGGCAAAACTGTGCAATGTTTAAACATCCCAATAACAGTCTATGACTTCAGGGATACAGAAGTTGGCTTTTTAAACAAAAACAATTTTCCAGATTAATAATACATACTTAAAATAATCATGTTCCACTACTCATCCCCTTTCACACTGAAATAATTATAATTATCTGTCATGAAAAAAAAATTCAACTAAATTCAAATTATTTTTTGTGTATGTGTAACTGCAAAATCTTACGATTTATCAGCATGAGTTGTTAAATGTAAGGAGTTTATACACAAGAGATAGAATAGCAATAACAGTCAAAAGCCCTTCATTTGTTTTAGGTGAAGTCATTATGAGAAATGTAATATATTGTGTAATGTACCCCGCTGTGTCAGTCTATCAATAAACTCAAACACTAGACAGAGTGATTCAAGAGAGAAGTTTATTATATATTCATTTAATGTTGTTCCAGACCACTTTTCATGCATGTGAAGTGGCAAACAAAGGCTAGTTATTTGATAGTTCACTTGGAAATATTTCCTAGTGGCCTTTTAGATCTGCCAGAGTAAATTTATTTTTTTACTACCCATTTACTATCATCAAAGACATTAATCAGTATAGTTAGTTATAGACCAGACATCAGGACAAATTTTTTCATCCTAAAGTTATGACCAATTGGTAATAAGTCACTGTCTTATCTGACATGTCTCAGTATGCTTAAATTTTGTAATGAAAACAATATTTAGTAAGGAAACATGCCAATTTGCACATTACAATCATATAAAAGAATGTTCTAATGCATTTTACATAGGTGTTTTGCTATTGCAGGGTAAATTGAGTTACTGTTGAACAAGCTCAAATTTTTTGTATGACAATTTTCCCAATGTCTGCTCTATATAATCTTATAACTCTGATTATCATATAATTAAATTTTAATTCCATGATTTAAATAATTATTAATAATTAAAAAGGGAAATTAATATTTCCATTTATTACCTATGATATTCAAGAAGAATGAAAACTGCTTAATGCAATGTACTTTCGAATTCATCAGGTATGTCAAGTGTGTACAAAAATAACTAATATAAATTATCACAATATACAATTTTTATAATGACAATATAATATTTTTGGGATTGGTAATCTACATAAATAATAATCTAGGTTGTGTACTATATTTATTATGGGAAATATAAACATATAAAACATGCCTAAACATAGTAATAATTACATTACCCTTTTTTTTTTTTTTTTTTTTTTTTCTTTTTGGCAAGGCGCGGTTTGCGCATCTGCCAGTGTCAAAGTTTTTGGAAGTTACATAATATATAATATTGTTTCTTTGTTATCCGCAGTAGTAGTAGTACTATGTCGAAGTAAAGCAGTGGCTACCTTACCAAGACTTTATCGAGGAGTTTTGGCGGCAACAAAACAAACACTTGACTAGCACAGTTATTTCAATTCACTTCATTTGAGCCCTTTAATAGAACTATATTGGATAATATACCACCATAATTATGCAATATAACACTAAGTATCACCAAAATAATGAATTAAAACAAGAGCACCTCATGACACTTCCAAGTTCCCGCCAAAACTCCAACATTACCCTTGGATGAGCACTATAATAATATAACTTATTCATCTGACATGTTTCTAGCCAGTGTCAATTAGGTATAAGCTTTTTGGGCATCACCATTCAATGGCCAAAACACACTATTGACATAAACAACATTCTAATACTGGCACAAATTAGAATTCAAATTCAAATTGGAACTAAATAAAGATTTTGTTTTCTGTGTTAGTAGTGATTTTCCGTAGTATATATTATACTCTTTGGTAGTGATTATTAGCACAACAAAACAACTCACCATGTCGTCAGGGCCTTCGCAGGAGTGGCGGTAAGGCAATCCCTCCGGCACTATTTTATTGAGCATCATCTCCATGTCGTCCCTCACGTCAGGGTCCCAACTCTCGTTTAGCGCGAGACTCGCCGACGTGTGCATTACTGGAAACAACGTTCATTGATCATCTGAACATTGCGCGCGATACGTTATAACTTGACAATTCAATGTACTATCACTGGCTGATAACACTTCACGAGGTTATCATAATTAAAAACTCGCGCGAGATAAATGTAGGACAAATATGACAGGTTGAGTTGCAGCGGCGGCAGCAACGCCGTCTCGATGGATACTCACTCTGGATGTGGCAGAGCCCGACCGCGAACTGGGAAAGCTCGGGCACCTGTTTGAGGATCTCCTCAGTGACCAGGTGCACGCCCCGGTGCTGCGGTCTCAAATTCAGCTTCCGTTGAAACCACGCGGATCCGATCTGAATTCCTCGGTTCGAGGCCATGTTTAATTTTTAAAAACGCTACACAACGACCGCAAGTACACAAACGATCTTACACAACATCACTTAGAACAACCTTTACATGAATTAATCCACAATTATCATAAAAGATTCATCTTCGATCTTTAAATAGTAATAAATATAACGGAGGTTATAGGACAGATTCGACACCCTATTTTCTGCGGGAAAGTGAAACAGTCGACAAATGAAAGAGAAAAACGAACGAAATGTTATCAATGTAAAAAAAACATTGAGATTCATTCATAAATTCATAAAAGGTATATAATGTTTCGTTTTATCAACAATACATAATTATTATAACAATTATTAAGGTTTCTATAGTCTACTAATAAAGGCATATTTATGCTAAATCAAACGCCCTCATACAAATAATAAGTCTAGGAGAGTTTTTATGAATGAACAAAAACATTTTTGTCTATAGCAAGTAAAGCATATGGGCGGGAAATTTAAAATTCCTACTACACTACATACTATTTCGTTTTTTATTATTTTTACTTTTTATTGGTAGATACATAATAAATAAAATGTTTACAAAATACTTAAAAACAATGACTTTTCACGTCTGTACATATTACAATGATGGTATTGACCTAATTATTTCACTTATAACAGAATAATGGGAGCGCCTCGCTACGGCGCGGTAAAATGAAGGTGCGGCAGACACTCCTACAAATCAAAACAGTATTCCCAAGTTGTCCAATAAACGTGTCGACGTCGGTTTTTTGAGCATTTTGCATTAAGGCAAATTAAATTTGTAAAACAATGGATCCTCTTATGGATGTGTTAAAAAACTCGGCAGACCGAGAATGGCTCGAGAAGAATGTCGCTGGCAGTAATTTACGACTGTGGCAGATAATTTTTTTCTGTTTCGCTGGGCTTACTACAATAAGTATGTATTACAAATATTTGATACAAATAGAATTGCGAAAGCATTTGTTGTGAATAGTCTTTTTTATCGGTAGATAATACTTCTACTTACATCACTTACTACTCAGTAAGTACTTATCCAAATTAGCGT
Organism: Sphinx pinastri; assembly: GCA_947568825.1. Taxonomy (NCBI): domain Eukaryota; kingdom Metazoa; phylum Arthropoda; class Insecta; order Lepidoptera; family Sphingidae; genus Sphinx; species Sphinx pinastri. The sequence goes on along the minus strand of OX387631.1, from coordinate 12,487,855 downwards.
AGTGATAACATTTTTTTAAATATCGTGTGCTGCCTTCGGAGTTATACTAGGTGATGTTGTTCTGTCATTTACATCTGCTCCCATAGAATAATAACGCCTTCTAAGTCTGCTCCCACCTGCCCTTATCCAATATGTGGTCGGCGAACCAATATTTTCAGGCATGTTACAAAAACGATTTGCCTTAAGTACCTACTTACTAGGACACACCACTTGACTGACGTCCACCCCTTCTGGACGAACTCGTCGCAAGCAAATGGTAATAGGAATAATCGACACAGAGTGATGCTCGACTAGGACATCCAAAATGGAGCTCTCAGTACACAGGTAGACCACCACCACCACCATACCAGCCCTGTATTACATACTGCTCACTGCTGAGCACGAGCCTCCTCTACAACTGAGAGGGTCTACCACGCTGACCTAGTGCGGGTTGGCAGACTTCACATACCTTCGAAATTCTTATAGGTAGAGAACTTTTCAGGTATCATCACCATGTTTTTCCTTCACCGTTAAAGCGAGCGATAATTCACATAGAATACACACAAGGTGCTGGATGGTGTTGCTACAGTTTATGGGTGGTCGTATCGCTTACCATCAGTCGAAAGGCATGCTGGTCTCGTCATTCAATGCCATAAAAAAAACAACTTTATAGAAAAGTCAGACGTGCGTGCCCTTGGGTATAAAAGCGGCGATAGCCTAGTTGGGAGTGGAACGGACTGCAGAGAAGAATGTCCGCAGGTTCAAAACAGTTAGACACATAAAGGAAAATACTTACTCACCTACTAAAAATATTAGCAATGTAACCCAACGCAAGAATTAAATATTATAAAGGTCGTTTTTGCTATTTATAATCCTTGTCTTGTTAATAATTTAATGAGACTTGATTCACGTTTCAGTTGTAATGGTGTGCTGCTGCTTCCGCTTCCGTATCCCGCGCACGAAGCAACAGATAGAAGCAGATTACCAAAGACGAAAAATTACCACGAAGTTTCGTCAGCAACTGGAGACCATACAAGATTCAAAAATGGACGCAATGTCGTTAAAAGACGGTAGGTACTCATATGGAAGTTGGAGCACTTGTTTAGTTCTAAGCTCTAGGTAGTTTAGATTCTTTATTCATATTATGCTACGTAGGTATTAATAGTAGATGAAATTCTTACCAGGAGATAATATCGAGGGACCTGGCAAAACCTAGTACCTATATGCCTAAAACAAATAAGCTCATGTAGCTCAGGTATCTTGAATGAAATGAAATTGGTTCAACATAATGCAAATAGTAACTATGTAAACTGTTAGCTAGTCTGTGATTTACGTACAATACACCGCATAAACAAATGACTACATTGGATTCCCGTTTATTTGCATTAAAATACACGATAAGATAACGATAAGAGACATCTGGCCATTGTTCTGCTCGACAGCTCTGGAGTTGCTCCACGAGAAATCAGCTCCGGAAATGGCGGACAACCAGCAAGGATCGCAGCCGAGCTCCATCATGTCACCGCAGCAGAGTGAGTTTCATTTCTACCAGCAAATAAAACGTTGCACTTTACGCCCATATAACGTGTCAGCTTCATTGGATCTTTATTGGAACAATTTCAAAAATGGAACCAAAGTTAAATCTAAAACAAATTATTATATTCATTGTCTTTTATTATAACTTTATTTATACATTATTTTTCTATTTAAAAATAGAACGTCTTATAATTTAATAATAATAATTAATAGTGCACTCGCATGTTGCATTTGTAAGCAAAGATTTAATACATCAATGGCAAAGATGCATTGTTGTGCTCCACAATTTTAGTTACGTAATATGTGATAGTTCCCTACAGGTCTCAGATATCCCACTGGACACTTTAATTCGGGCCAGTCACCAAATCAAATATAACACTATGTACAGCCAGCAGCATAAATATCTGTACAAAATCAAAATTTTAAATCGCCTATATACGCGTTAAGTTAAACTGAAACATTTTTTTCTTCGTTGGAAGTAAAGTAAATGTCTTTTATTTTATTTTTTTGAAGAGAAAAAAAGATTAGTAAGAACACAAAAGTGTGTAGGCAATTTGAAGTTTTGAATTTGTTCATCTACTTATGCTGCTGACTGTACATATAAGTACCACTTCGGAATCGCACGCAGAATGTTACAGCCCATAATAAATAACAACTCATGTTTAATGCCTCCATAGTCTAAAACAGTAAACATGTTTCAATCCTTTTTCCTACTAATATTATAAACGCGAAAGTTTGTAATAATGTATGTATGGATGTATGTTTGTTAATCTTTCACGCAAAAACTACTGAACGGAATTCAATGAAATTTGGCACACGGGTAGATCATGTCCTGGATTAACATATAGGCTACTTTTTATGCCGGAAAACTTTTAAAAGCGGGTGGAGCCGCGGGCAAATCTAGTTCAAAATAAAACGACTAGGAAAGAAAACTATATAAGTAACTGGTAGGATTAATTGTAGCTTTGTCGCTTGCCATTACTTACCAACACATTATGATAATATGTTAGTCTACCTACGTCTTTGTCTTTGTTAAATTATTCATGTACCTTTGTGATAAATGTGGCCTTACTAATAAATATTTTTATTCAGCGGGTGGTCTCTAACGCAATTAGATTGCCATAAACATTAATTGATTATTCAAATGTCACTTGACGCCTTTCTTTGGTCGGTATTAATAAATCAAGCTCAAGTTTGAGTTACATCTCAAGTAGACATAATGTATAGAATTATGTTTAAAGCGGGGTTTAGATTAGCAAGAAAACTTGCAGAAGTTATGTTGCGCAAGCTATTTTTACCGTGTCAACAGTCACGGCAAGCTGACTTCTGCAACATTTTGAAGCTTGCAGGACTTCTGGCAAGTCGCATGTGTAAACACCATTTGTGCAACTTGCAATTTATTCTGCGTGCAGATAAAAGTTTCAACTTGCTGAGCTAGTAGCTAACGTTTTTTTTTATTTGTTCCATTCTGAAGCAGCTAAGGTCTCAAAGACTATACTGCCAAGTTATAAGTTTGTAGTATTACCGATATGCTTTGATTAATGTCTATTTTTGCCGCCCAGCAGTAGTATACATGCACTATTGTCTTCCTGTTTGAAGGACATTGTAGCAAACGTAATTACTGGGCATCATAAGACTTAACAGCTTATGACTCAGGATGATAGGCACAGTGGAATGCCACGCAGTGCTTTATAATTCATAATTCTGTTTCTTGTTGGTACTTTTAAGGCGATTATTTTATTTACAATCATCATCCAAACAACATTATATTAGATTCATAAAATTTAGGCGAAAGGATTACGTGCATTGTCATTCAATTTTATGAAAAAAAAAACATGGCAAGCAATAAATATTCCTCGAGTAATGTAAACAGTTTTGCAAGAAGTTGCGCAAGTTAACTTGATGGACCACTTGCAAAAGCGTGTTGCTAAAGAAATATAGCCGCTAGTGTAAACGCATCTGAAAGTTATTGCGCAACATATTGCTGAGAGAACTTGCTAGTCTAAACTCAGCATAAGTTGTAACATAATGATAATTCAGTTTTCTTCATATTTCGCAGGTTCTTTGGACGCTTTCCAACCGGAAGGCGGTCAAAAGCCCGAGCCTCAGGTGTCCGGGAACAATTTTGTCAAGTTTGCGACCAAAGTGGCCAATATTTCCAAACTTGGTCAGCCCAAGTCGCCAACCTCGCCCACACCATCAGGGAACAAAATGGATTTCTGAACTAATTCATTTATGTATGGAACAAGATGTAAACTATTAATCACAAATAACTATTGTATATTTAGAACAATATTATGAATGTAAAACATCCAACTAGTAGCACAAATCATTTGATTGTGGGCTGTAATTATCAGTTACAACTTACCAGCTATGATTATATCATGACATTCATATACCAAGGGTTGCAGCAACCCTCACAATTATAAACACAATATGACAGCTCACAAGTACTTGCTAATATTTGCAACCGATCTCTACTTATATCAGCTTTATTTGTATTACATTCATTAGGATAAATTAAATAAAAGATTATTGCAGTAAGTTTTCTTTAATCTAAAAAATAAAAAATACAATATAAACGGATTTTAAATCATAAGAATAATTACATATTCACAATTTATTCAGGCGTTTAAACTGACATAAAAAAAACAATGCTCCTCAGTTAGCAATAACTTTAAAGCAACATTTAACTTACTTATAGTACATAAATAATACCTCTCGCGAATAAAAATTACATAAATTGAAGTTAGCCGAATATTTAAATAGTTAAAATTGTCTCTACATGCATCATTACGTTCCATTCGTACCCATAGAATGCTTTATTAATCTCACGATTCTCTTCATTTGACTTAGCGAATAATAAGTGTATGATAACCAATGACTGCCATCAGACGAATTTATTCTAACAACTCTCAGTCCATAACACAATATATGTTTCAGCACAATCTCACCCGCACACGGCTATCAACGAATCTACAACACACGTACTAATCCGCTCATCACCTACAACTTAACGCACTGCGTTATGTTCATTTGTTCGACACGCGTACAGTACACTGGCGCACATACATATTATTGGTGTTGACAATATTTGAGCAACATCGCTTCGTACACAACACAGTGCGTATAATATAATACAAACGCATGTCTATAGAGGTGTTCAAACGAGGAGCTAATCAACTACTTTACAAACGCCCCGCTACGTCAACGTCTCCGCTCCGTCCAAATTAAACGCATTAGATATGAATACGGGAGTGGTGAACGTACTCCAATTGCACTTAAATATAACTGTGTCATGTTCTAAACTAGCGACTCTACAGAACCAAAGCCGGCGCGGCTTCGTAACCGAACGGACTCAACACAATCTTCACCATAAATAAGGCCATTATATCTTTACTCTTCTATACCACTTTCATATGGAAGTACAGTGTATCTATTGAGAGATATACATTTTCACTTACATATTTATAATTGAATCTGACCTACCTAACAAGTGATGGTGGAAACAATAATTTAAAATTATCCTTTACTGATATTGCATATTATCATCGTGTAACTAAGGAGGAGCAATATTTAAAAATTAAACATTGAATATAATTCGTACGAGTTTGTGCATAATACCTGTTTCGATATTCCAGTGATGTCAACCGAAACTGTAAGTATAAGCTAAGTTTCATATTTTACATTTTATTCTACATGAGGATTGGTAATATAATTGCATAAATTACAACAAAATTACGTAGGCTACAAGAAAATGTTCGCATCTGATGGACTAACGTCTAGGAGTAGGATCGCTCTACCGCGCCTGCGTGTCAGGACGTACGCAACACTTTAGGAACCCAAGTTTGAATGCAGTGCCTCCACTATAAATATAACTCTCATAATAATAAAGCATAATTTTGCTATCAACAAACCTACGGCAACATTATTTATTGACTTTACACTACACTTTAAAACCTGACAATACATATAGTACAATGTGCACGGCCCGGCGACGGCACGGCGACGACACGGCGACATGTTGAGCACAGTTGGAACATTTGGCATTTGTTTACGTTATCATTAACATGACGATGCTACCGCATGAGTAAGTACTTTGTGACGATCGCGCGAAACCCAAACAATACATCATGATAAATAAATACCAAATATTTATATGAGTTCTGATTTACTTTGGATATAATGAAATACGCACAATTAGAATGTTTGGTGGTGAACGCATGCAACGCATCCACAGTAGTAATGTCTCGGGGTCGGAGCGTGGCGCGGCGACGCTCACACCGCCACCGCCGCGCAACACTCAATCTCGTCTCACAAACGTTCTGCCCCTGCAACACGCAACCACAAATAAATACAACACATACAACAACCAAACAGTACATACACAAGTTTATATTAGAGTCTGTCATAGTTTCTAAATATTTTTTTAAGTTTTACAGAGAAAGAATCTTTTATGTCACAGGTAATTTAATAATTTCCTGTATAGATAATATATGGGTATAAAATGCATAACAAATCTAGATGAATGGACATTCAAAATAAAACATCAGAATCAGCTGATATTAAGGTCAACGAACTTTACAATATCATCGATATTTATTCAACTGTATCAATATAAATACAACTTTCAATACAATAATTTTTCTCTACAACTGAATAACCAGAGAGCAAGCTGTTCACCCGATGGTAAGCGATACGACAGTCGACAGGCAGTGGCGGTGGTACCTACCCAGCCGGAGTCTTGCCTTGTCTTTGTCTTGGGACATTTAAAACCTACCACCTTGTATGCAAGTGTTACGTACGTGATGGTCTTGCGCTCGGTGGGTCTGGTGGTGACTTGTGGGCGGGCACGGTTGAGCACCTTGAGCAGGTCGCCGGCCTTGGCGCGCATGCGCGAGTGCACGTACACCTTCGAGCACTTGATGTGGTAGTGCAGGTAGTCGCGGAACATGTGCAACAAGTCGATCGTGTTGTCGCGCGCCGCTGCGCATGTGTGGCGCGGGAACAACACTGTAAAAACAACAAAAAAGTGTTGTATTACGAGTTTACAACACGACACACATCGTCCACGAGATAACCATAAACAATAGCAACATGAACTTTGAATTATGAAGCACTTCAGAGTACTAAATTGTGTTCCTACAAACAAATGACAAAGTGTCATGCTGCTCAGTAATTAAATTTGTATTCAATTAACTGGAACACAACCATTGACAAAAAAGCGGTTGTACTAACTCAGTAAGAGAGACTCTTTTGTTTCTAACAAAATTTAAAAAGTGTCACAAACAAAACAATTACCAAATGGTCAGTACTTACCAAACGTAACATAGCTGATATTTTCTCCTACTCTCGCATCGGTGTCGACGAGTTCTAGTGGAGGCTCCTTGTGGGAAAATAACACCTATGGACAAATAATATAAGATACTAAATTAAGAGGCAATTATAAAAACTTTTGTCCAAAGTCCACCCACACAAGACATTTCTTTGAATAAAATTCTCACGGAAGCACATTCCTAGAGTCAAATGTAGCATTACTTAAAATATTTTCACAAATATTCGTATTTAAGTTGGTGGAATAATTGAATATTTACTGTTTTTAAGCAACATAATCTTAATTACCAAATTATGACTTTTGGACAAACTATGGTCAAGTTTGTGAGTGTTCTTCTTTATTATTCAACCTTCTCAATTTAGGCATCTTTCGGCAATTTTCGTTAATTGTACAGTCAGCCACATCACAAGTAGTTTAACAAAATCTAAATTTAAAATCAGATAATGTATCCGTTAAGTTTGATTCAATATTTTTTTTGTGAAGAGAAAAAAATGAATGTGTAAGTAAGTATACAAAAGTGTAGGCAATTTGAAGTTTTTAATTTGTTTAGCTACATATGTGGCTGACTGTACTTATTACTCATAAGTATTATTGATTTTTATATAATTGTATACCTGTGGAGCGGTGTGCGAGGCTCTCCGGCCCTCCTTGAGCTCCTGCATGAACACCTTGCCAATGACCATGTCGTCCTCGTGCCGGAATACCGTCGAGAACACCACCGTCACGCGGTCCGCCTGCGCCTCCACGTATCTGCAACATATCCACAATATTTTGTATAGCGAAGAGGACAATGGGGCAAGCAGGGTACATTACAATATGGAACAACCAAGTTTTCAATTTTTTCGTTGTATTCGATAATTTTATTTATTAAAAGGTACGAAGGCCTATTTTCCTTGTAAAAAATATTTTAAATAGAAATCAATGACACATAACATTATTTAAAGATTGAACCCGATGAATCATAGACCATGATTAATCATACTGAATATGTTTATGAAATATACTTCCCATTACCCCTTTGGATCATGAACACATTTTGAACGCGTACATAGCGCCTATACCCCATAAGGGCGGGCAGAGACGTAATAAGTGCACCCTAAATTCATTAAGTCTATATCAGCCCCATGGTTTCATGGTCAGTCACATACCCAAGTTGGAAAACGTACCAGAGACCGCAAGTAGGATTGTAGTAGGTACCAACGCAATATCTGTTTTATTTCGGACACCAATCAGCTTGAACAAGAATCATTGTGTTCTTATTTAAAAGGATATTGCAGTCATAATTTTCGCTTTCCATCCAGCGAGCGCCATTCTCGTCGCTTCCTTAAATTGTATAAAAAACACTAATAACACGTCTATATAACAATCTGTAAATACTAACAGCGTCTCATCCTGCCTGTAGTTGATGACTGCCCGCTTGTGGCCGACATCGCCGTCCTCCTGGAACCGGAAGTAGCGTTCGAACACGGATGCGAAGCAGTTCCGCTTCAGCAGCCCGACCTTTTTCACCACATCCTCCCAGTCGTCAGGAATGTTCTCCAAGTCCAGGAGGAGCGAGATGTTGTATCCTGTTTATAGAATTAGTGGTCTATTAATATGTAAATCTCGAGTGGTTTGTATACTTGTGCATTTAACACTCGATTTCATCAACATTTGACTAGAGGAAGCAGCGCCGAATTTATAGTTTATTTAACACTCAGTTTGTATTGCCCCACATGTTTTGTGGGAGCAAAAAAAGAAAGGCCACAAAATGTCCCGAATTTCATTTTCAGAAAGGTGGCTGGAAATTTGTTCCACCCCTACTTTAAAATATACTGCCCCTTGGCCGCGTCCTATACGGCCTATTGACAAATCCAACACTGCAGACAGGGAGGAGTATCTCTGTATTTCTTGAAAATTGTCACATATCTGCGAAAACGTGACTATATCACCTATCGATAAATATAGAGCACTTGACGTATAAAAAGCCCGGCATAATTGTGCTGACTGGCGAGGGATAAACATCTCTCGTCAGTCAACACTCTATCTGGACCTTAATCCTCTTACCATAAGGTGCAATAGGGTCACTTTGTCATGCACATATAAAAAAAGTGTGTGTGTGTACTTATATACACGCGTTAGAAGTTATACTTCTTTGGCGTAGCAAATTCCTTATTTTACGTTCAAAATTCAAAACTAAAATGTTGACTATAGCTAACTTCAGGGTGTCGCGTTTTCGTGACGGTGTGCGCGCGCATCGTAAAAATTTACTCTCATAATTTTTCCCTAACGCGCCAAAAGAACTTCAAAAAGTAAAATGTCGATAAACAGAAACGTTGGATCTCTCGGTGGATGCCGTGTCCCAGGATATCAATAAGGTCGGGCTTATACAAATTTCTAAAAGAAGGTGCACAGACTTAGTCTTATTATAATTATCGATGTGGTAGAAAATTTTAGTTTTTTCTTGGTAACTCTTTCTTCGGGTTTTATTTGAGATGGATAAATTTTTGTTTGATACGAGCGTGTAAATATTTATAAAAAGTGTTTAATTGACATTGATCTTGGCATAATGTTACTTTGAGTTCTTATACATACTATATATTATTATCTTTGCTGTATCTGACTGCCTCGGTGGCGTAGTTGTATTACGGTACGACTGCAAGGTTGAGGTCTCGGGTTCGATCCCCAGGTCGGGCAAAGTGATATTGGATTTTTCTATTCAGTATCAGCCCGGAGTCTGGAATTTGTGCCCGGTATGGCGATAGGCTCGCCCCCTATCACATCATGGGACGGCTTACGGCTTGGCGAAAAGTGGGTGCACTAGTTGCGCATCTGCCTACCCCTCCGGGGATAAAAGGCGTGAGCATGAGCATGCGTATCTTTTCTGTAGATTTCTCATGCGTGTAAAATAAGATTGATGTATATGGTTTCTATATATCTCAGATACAGATAAATCCTGTTAGACAAGTAGATCTCTGGCGTAATATTGACGCGTCAGATTGCAGACTACGGTTTTATTTGAATTGTAATGAACTATCCAAGCTACAAGAATATTTAGACATAATTCTTTCCCGTTATTGTAATTTTAAAGACTTTTAGGTATTTTCAGTCTTGGAATTTAGTTATAGTCATCAATATTTTACTATAGCTATACGTACATAGTTTTACATTGTACTCAACAGCTATTGGCTGTAGTAAATTATTCATATATGTATTTCATAGTTTTGGTTGATTGTCGCTTTCAGATTGTAAATTAGCTGTATCTCATTAGTACGTGGGGGCATGTAAATTGAAATTAGTTGACATCGGCACTAGTTTCCGCTATTAGTTCATTAGCATTCGGCACAGGAGCTGCACTGACGATTAGAATTGCATTAGTTGTCTAACGTTGAAACTGACAAGTGCGGCGATGAACTGAATTGAATTAGAGCGGGATCTAGTTCGAGGTCACTCGACAGAACGCACTTTGATCCTGTGCACTTGACAAAAATGAAACCTACACCATATTCATCGAAACAAATATCTCACCAATTTCAATTTTGTGTATATTGACTCATTTTAACAAAATATTAATTTTAAATGGTGCTCTTTGAATACATATTTTTCTCCCTCGCCGAACATATAATATCACCTTAAATAATACATAATATTTTGCTTTTTAATACAAAACATTAATCATTGCTGGGCAACAGTTTAAAATGGACCGCGGCTATCTTATCAATGGTGGAGCGCGACGGCGTATCTTATCACAAAATTCGACGAGGATATATTTGTTATTTTATGTTTTAAAATATTGATTCGCTTGTGCATTTATGCGCGATTTCAATACTGACTCATTGACACTGCGTACGTTATTCAATTGATGAAATACGCCGGTGCTGCGCGGTATTGGTGTGAGAACTGACTATAAATCAAAGGGCGTGGTTCTAGTTTCGAGGTTCAAATTCACGAACTTTTATCTTAATTGAACTTTTGTAATACTTTTGTATATAGATATTTACGTCATTGTTTGCTGACTCGGCTTAAATCCATTGGGGATTAAAACACAAGGAATTTGTTAAATTATATACGAAACGAATTGCTAATTTTCCTACAATGAGCACCGGCTATATACCAATATCATCATCATCATCATCATCAGCCTATATTTTGGTCCACTGCTGGACATAGGCCTCCTCCAATACGCGCCATTTTACCCGGTCTTCGGCCTGTCGCAAATCGTCACTCCACCTGGCTGGAGGGCGTCCCACACTACGCTTGCCCACTCGCGGTCTCCACTCAAGAACTCGTTTACCCCAGCGGTTATCGGTTCTTCGACAGATATGACCAGCCCACTGCCACTTCAGCTTACTAATCCTGTGTGCTATGTCGGTGACTTTGGTTCTCTGTCGGATAACCTCGTTACGAAATTTATCCTTCAGAGAAACTCCGAGCATAGCACGTTCCATAGCTCGCTGAGCAACTTTGAACTGGTGCACCAGTCGTACCGTATACCAATATACATGAGGAATAATAATATTTATTATTAATTCGCACTATAAGTATCCTTAACCGATAAACGACAGCAGTCAGAAACGCCATAATATTATAGTGTGCACCTAACTTGGCGCGTTGACAACCTTCTGTTACTATGAGTAGTGCGAACAAGACAATACACTATATATCGAACAGTAATAACATAAAAAACATAGAGCATAAAATGAAAGCTTTAAAATGATCACAAAATCTATGGCTATTTGTGATATTTCAGCAAAACCATAACTGGTAGAACATAGTTCCTATAAATTGTACGTGATTTGAAAGTTACTGTAGACTGGATAATTACTAACTAATTAAGTTCAAATATCCTCTTCTGACCCACATAGGGGCAGCATGGACTATAGATATACTCTATTGCTAACGTACAAAGGCACGTAATTTGACTAACAAATTAACATATTTTACGTCATCTACGATATTGTCAACTTAAACGACATAGTATTGAAGCCTCGTACAAGTACAGGCAGACGAATGTACTTTACGTAGAAGGCTAACCTGTTACGAATACATAGTACACATTTATGTATAATATAACACTTTATAGTCCTAGAGTGCTTGACCCTGCCACGTAAATTAATAACCACACCCATTATCACAATAGTTCGACATTAAGGAAAACATGTTTAATTACTTCTAATTAAGAAAATATTGTACTTTATGTGTATAAAATAACAATCGTCGGTTCATTGCACACATGTCTTGTGTAACTCTAGATGTAAATCTGTTTGCATTCCAACTTTCTAAAGCGATAGGAATACGCGTTTATAATCGGGTTTGTTTACAATTATTGGTGTTTATATTAAACAAATGGCGATTGATTGAGTACTTTAAGAAAACACTTATGAAGAGTTTGAATACTATTATGCTTGGTGCTGATTCCAGTTCGATAAATCATGTCAGGGAAAATCAAGTTGCGACTATTTATATTAAATTTTTTTTTTTTTTATTGTAAGAGAGAATAGCACATGTTGCCCTACTCTCCCCATTGAAATATAATAAGTTTCATAATTGAATAGTGCAACAAAACCAGTAAAATATAAATTAATGATATCCTATTTAAATTGTCATTCAAACTTATTGTTTAGTTTAATTGAATTGAATTGATCACAATTTACATTTAAATCGTACAATAACTCACTCTTGTATCTATCACTTTTTATAGTCCAAGCTTATATAGAAACTATATATAATAGACTCACTTGTAGGCAAAATGTTTGAAATTTTGGACTTTGTATTTATCACTAGCCAAAATAACTGTATAGCTAATTATAGTCGGAGGAATTGGTTGAACCTTTTACTGCAGTAAAAAAGCTGTGGGCAATACATTTATTTCGACTTCCCATTTATTTAATCAATTTAGAGTAGACTAGAATAAAACACATTTTCAGACCACTTCCTCCTACTCAAATAATGCATAATACCTACACAGAACAGAATATAATGTGACGGGAACACATGCCCATGTTCTTTTTTAAGAACACTTGATACTCATTTGTTCTATTATCAGTTATCACTAACTTTTGGTTATAATAAGCCAGCTTTTATGTTGATGGGTGAACCGGCAATTATTGACTTAAGCAAAATGAACAATAAGTCAATTAGCCTTGCACCCATCAATGTTATTCCAAAATGTAGTTTAATAGTATGACAAATTTCATTTATATGGATGTTATAGTGTAAACAAATATACTGGACATTTAAACCTCATATTTCATAATAAAAAGAAGTTGTATAAATAAGACAAATCAAACTCACCCGACTCTGTTTCCGTGAGTAATTCTCCATAAATCCTTTTGAGAAGCTCGTCCGCCCCATGTTCTTCTAATTGCTTGTAGAACTTCAATGATATACTAACCTAAAACACAGAATTCATAAACATTTTATATTATGTACAAATGAATTATCTTGAATATAATTTTATGTAGATAAATTAATACTTGTCCTTTGATTAATTATATACCTAGATGGAGTGACGCGCTGCAATGAAACTAAAACAAACAGGCCAATTTTTCTTAAGCTAGTATGCGTGACAGCTGTGTCATACGCTATCGCTGCATCATTCTGCATATCCTTGTGTGCGCACATAATGATACCAGTTATTACATGGTTTCTAATAAAACGGGGAGAAAATTATATCCATGAAAAACAACAAAAATTAATTCACTCACTCATTTAGTGGACAACAGTTGGCCTCTATTTTTTTCGACGCATTTCAAACGTTCAGTGTCTATCTAGGTATATTATTAATCAAAGTACTTGTCATAATTAGTACAATGTTATTGTATATCCCTTTCAAAAATTTAAAAACAGGAAAATGGCATGCTCATATAAAAATAACTTTAAATAATATGTGAAGGAGGACAAATTTCAAAATTCTATTGGCTTGAAAATTAAATACATTCAATAAACAAACCAAATTTCAATATTATACTGCCTTCTTTCATGCCATCAAAACTATTACATATTCTAATAAATAAATTAAGACACATTCTTAAGTCTGTCACAGAGTGGTTATAGTAAAAAGGATTACTTGAATTATAATCAAATATAGAAAAAAGCATAAGTGTAAAGTACTGTCATACTTTTGAATATATTTAAGTGTTCAAATAAAATATGGGGCTGTTTGTACTAAATAAAATGCAAACAGAGTTATTTCTAGCTGTAATAAGCCACTCTACTTCTTGTGACTGAGAAATCAATGAGAATTAGATTATCATTATATGTGCCATATTGTAAATAATAAATCAATAAAGTTTAACATACCCTAACTTTGGTTTTGTCTCCATTGACATTGGATATATGAAACAGAACTCCATCAAAATCTGCTACAGTAACATCTATTGACTCAGGCTTTAAGCTGAAAATTACAACACAATTGGTCACAAAAATATTATCTGTGTCTGAGTGGGGTGGCTAAGTGCACCGCACCCAGAACAACAAAAGATCACCGGTGTCACATACATTGTTTACCATTATTGGAATCCAAAAACATTTTATAGGATGTTTCCGCACGCACACAGGCGAATGCTAATAAACAACCGATATGACTCATCCATGCCGAGATAGGCACCATCGCGTCATTCCCCGACCGTGACATAATCACAATTTCAACTTTATATTATCCAAGTTATTGCACTAACATAGATTTGAGTAATAAGGCGGCCAACGTGGGACCACCCTCAAAGAACTTGACACTTGTCAAGTTACTACCAAAAGGGTTATGACCGAGAAACAACCCTTGTAAAAAATTCACTTTACGGCACCACACACAACAAAATTCACGAAAGGCACGCTAATAAACAGGTCGTAATTGTGTGTAAAAAAAACAGTAAACTTTCTAAGCGTAACGTACTCACCGCGCCAGTGCATTTTTATATTTAACTGTTAACGTTTCTTCTATAATTCTATTATTGATCTCGAGTAAGATCATTATTTAACAATTTATAACCTACAGATTTTTCATAAAATCAACGCCTATAGCACCTTCATTTAATATTTTTTACGGAAATGTTTAACGATGACCGCCCGTACATAGATATCCATAAACGACAGAAAGAAAAGGAAGCTCCAAATAAATGATATATCGGCCATGTAACCATAGACTATCCAACAGAGCTGAACACTGTCAAAACTCAAAGTAGTCGATTCGATTATTTATTGGACAGGATATTGTGTGATTAATTTTATTTTATCGATAGCATGATGTTGGCAGCAATGTATATGCAGTGCTGTTACATCACACATAATGTGTTACCTTGAAAAAAAGGTTTTTTTTTAATGGGAACATATTTTGTTCAGTAAGAAAACACTAATATTTTCAAATCAAATTTTAAAATATATTAGCATAAATTATGTACCCACTTTTCAAGTAATTTATTGTTAAAATCTTTGAATTGTGCCGTAAGTACGTAATAATTAACTAGGTTTGTAGTTTCCAATAAATGCTTCTTTTTTTGTAAGATGTATGGTGCAAAACTACAGACAGCTATGTTTCAAAATTACACTATAAAATTAATCTGCAACTTAAGGAAGTAAATCAAACATTATAAACATAATTGATTAGTGGGTAGATGTTTAGCAGCTAAATAAACTTTAGTATGTTTATCTTCTTAACCATTATTAACTACATTTATAGATTTAGGATAATATAAAGAACAAGACGAATATTTTTTTATCATGATGGAATGACTTTAGTTTTTAATGAGTCATGGAGGTAAGTAATTATGACAAGTCAGCACAAAAACACAAAACATATTAATTAGGATATAATACAGTGTATCATTACACTGGCTATTTATTTATTGTTATTTTAATCTATGTTATACAATTACTGTTTATTATTTTTGATATATGTTTTAAATTTTATTCAAGGTAATACACTAATCCTCAGGTAAAGCTACTTTTTTAAACTGATATGGTCCCAATACGGGCCTGAAGACATTTTAAAGGAATAAGTGGGGTTTCACAGTTCACAGAGGTTCTCCACTTTCAACGCCGCGCCATCCGTCTTTCACCATTTCTTAAAGTTTCCGACACAGAATTTCAAAAAATTTAAAAAATCTGCATAGTTATCTTCATTATGTTCACCATCTTGTCAGACATGAGTGCCAACATCACGCCATCGGTAAAATAAAATGAAACGCACTCTACCTACTTATTATATTTACATTCCCATACTAGGACAATTTTTATATGATTTGTATCCTACAGGTACATCCTTAATGTCAATCAAAAATTAAAAAGTAAACTTTACTCTATTTTATGGATTTTGTCTATTGATTTATATTCTATTTCTATTGCTGAAGTGTGTAATATTTTTGTTTATATTTATTTTGGAAAAACGCGTGAGAAATTACGCATGTTGGATTAGTGTACGGTATGAAGTAATAATATAATAATGTCCAATCAAGTAGCTCAGTTTGTAGCGGGGCTGAAGTCGCGGAATGTGGATGTTCAGATAAAGACAGCACGGGAACTCTACCATTATGCGAAGACTGAGCTACGTGAAGTACCACAGGAGGAACTCACCCAGTTTCTGGATGAGTTCAATCATCAGATATTTGAGATGGTATCCAGTAACGACGTCCACGAGAAAAAGGGCGGAGTGCTGGCTATCGGTACGTTTGCCCAACCACAAATTATTGTCACTGTATCTTTGTAATTTAATCTAAAAATATTAGTTTTAAACGTAATTGTGAATCAAATTGGTTAGCACAAAAAATAAATACATTTAGCACATACTACGCCATTCAATATTCTACTGTCTACACTAAAAAAATAAAGAAAAGTAAGTACAATATTTATTTATATTCAGTCAAAACACATTGAGTGATACGATGATTGGTACTTAATCCATAAAACAATTTATTGGTTTTAAAATGTCTATTGCTTTACAGTAAAATTATAGTGACTAAATCGGATTACACTAATTAAATTAGAAATGTACATACTAAATATCAAGCAAATGATTATCCTACTAATATAAACACGAAAGTTTGTAAGTATGGATGTATGGATGTTTGTTACTCTTTCACACAAAAACTACCGAACGGATTTCGATGAAACTTGGCATGTGTGTAGATGATGTCCTGGATTAACATATAGGCTACTTTTTATCCCGGGAAAATATAAAGCAGGACTTTTATCCCGGGAAAACTCATTCAAGCAGGCGGAGCTGCGGGCAAAAGCTCGTAATGAATAAAACAAATAAACACACACCACACCTTTATCCCGGAAGGGGTAGGCAGAGGTGCAACCAGGGCACCCACTTTTCTCCATGTGTGTTCCAACCCATGGTGTGATAGGGAGGTGAGCCTATCACTATTTTGGGAACAAACTCCTAATACCAAGTATAAAAACCCAATTTCACTTCCTAATCTGGAATTTGAACTTGAGACCTCAGAGGGGTAGTTGTACTGCACACACAATGCAACTACACCATGGACATAATATCTCCACATTGTTTTATGTTAGGTGTAGGACAAATTATTTTCTATAAGATGTATAATTTGTTTTCTGTTTATGTAGGCTGTATGATGTATTTCCAAAGTCTTGTAACTCCATGTAACGTCAAACTCCCTAAAGCGTTGAAATCACTTGACTTTGGTTGGTTTAGCTTGCCTTCTATCGTAAAAGGCGACTAATAGGGGCCACCGGGGGTCGCGGGCGGGCGGCAGGGGGCCGTCCGTCGTTAGTTTTGTATTTCTTTTAGCACATTGTAGCGACCCCCGTGATGGACGGCAGCGTGGAAGGTAGGCCTCACGCTGCCGTTGACGCTGAGAGCGTCCTTCGGTGCGCGGGGGCTTCTGAGCCCCCCCCACAACAGGAGACGGGCCGCACCAGGCGGCACCGCGCAGGGGCGGTTGCGGACGACAACTTAGACATTAGTCAGAGGAAGCCCGCAGCCGTCCCTAATGCGCCGAAGATGGCCACCGCGGAGTTTTAGTTGGTATGCCGTGCGTTGTAAATAGGTTAGGGACTCGGCCCGGCGGTCGCCCGACGTTTTCCATCTCTCCTGGCGGCTCAACGCCGGGTCGTAAGGCACGGTGAACCCAACATAACCGCTCGGTCGCCCCCCACGAAGGCCGGGCGGTAGTGGTAACGCACTTTCTCCGCGAAACAAAAAAAAAAAAAAAAAAAAAAAAAAACTTGCCTTCTATACAATAATACACTCTATTTAGCATTACACTCCCTCTGAATAACGACAATAATTAAGTAATCAAAAGTACCTTTTAAGTTTCCAAAATTAGTAAAAACTGCACAGCTGTGTACATTCTTTTGACGCTTTATTATCCTAGCCCGTAATAAAGTTGACTGTCGGCATTATGCATACTGAACTTTCTAAGAAATTCGATCTTTTATTTACAAAGTACTTCCTTTATCACCAAGATGCCGTAATATCGCAAGATATGAATAAAATAAGTCAAAAATACAACAAAATTACTGTTGCAGCAAAAGACGTCAAACAAAAATAACAGACTTTACTCAATATTCATTCTCAGGTCACTTCTTGAATATCACAGAGAAGTTCCTTCCATCCAAGAATTTAATACCATAGCTGCAAATCGTACATATATTATACCAGTTCCTCCGGGTTGAACTGTTTTCGCTTGTCGTCTTAGCTTCTACATGAAACCATATTTATATAACAAATACATAAAATCTACAAACTAAACTATTGGGAAGCTAAACATAATATCATAAAAGAATTACAAAAGGGGTCCCACTTACACGCTGAAGACTTTATGAAAAGCATGAACTAAGGTTAATATTGTGGTCAGTTATTTTACTTGATTGCATGGATCTTATCTTTTGATTCTAGTAATTATTAGCTTTAATTTGAGTCTTCTTTGTAGTCTTTTTGTTATTGTTTTAAACATGGCACACTTGTCCAAAATGCCACTCCTACGTAATTCACTCTACCAGACAGGCAGTGCCTAGTGTAGAGTGTTTTGTTGTATCTTCCCATGTAATTCTGTTACTTTGGAAATACATTATTATTATTATAATATTTTAGATATTTATTTTTCTCTCTACTTTTATAGAGGTGTCATAGCACGGGCCTAAGCCAAGTGCAAAATTAGTTTATTATTATTATTAATTGCGTTCAAATAAGATTGTTTTTTGTGTACATAACTACTAACACTAGTCTGAAATAAACATTTTCTTTTTATAATTCTGATTTTTCTTCTCTCCATTTAACGACAACTCTACAACGCCATAAAATGCACAGTCCCTTCAGTGTCGTTATATAAAGTTTACACTATACATATGTTTTCGTGTCGATACAAATTAGCTAATAATATGTATTCACTAGTAATTTTGTTAATAATGACATTTGAGGTGAATCAGGATAATATTGCACAGTTTTTATAAGATTAAATCCTGTTATATGGGATATCTTTGCTAAGAGTATACATTTAAAAAAAAGTAAGTGTTGTGTTTCTGTCACCTTTACTTTACATTTACATAAAGTTAGCTTGTTGTAGTCATATTTCATGAAACCTTGATCAATGCTAGCTAAAACTTTAAGACTCTGATTAAAATAAAAAGAATAAATTTTGTGAACATTCAGAAAATGTGTTCTTATACATAGAACATGTAATTCGCAAGGTATTGGACATATTTCTCTTGCTTATAAATGATACTCATCACATAAATGTATAAGCTGACCAAATTCAAAAGTCACACTCTAGTCTGTCTTCAAAATCAAAATGAGTACTACCTAAATTTGCTGTTTAATATGTTAACTGTGAAATAAAATTTACTTGAAACCATAGAAACAGGCCCTAACTCTCCGATACCTTGAAATCCACTTATAATCATTCAATTTTGGTTAATAATAGAACCATTTGTTACAGTTTGCCTAATTGGTGGTGATTGTGATACTACAAGAACTAGAATAACCAGATTCGCAAACTACCTACGCAACTTACTGCCTTCCTCTGATGTTGGGGTTATGGAACTTGCAGCCAAGACGGTCGGCCGATTGGCCACGGTCTCTGGCATCAAACGGGCGGAATATGTTGAATTTGAAGTCAAAAGAGCTTTTGAATGGTTGTCTGAAGAACGCAATGAAGGACGACGCCATTCTGCTGTTCTATTACTCAAAGAGTTAGCCATAGCTATGCCCACATATTTCTACCAACAAGTGTCTGGCTTCTTCGATCACATCCTCGTCGCCCTTAAAGATCCTAAACCGCAAATTCGCGAGGCCGCAGCCAAGGCTTTGAGAGCTGGACTCGTAGTAACAGCTCAAAGAGAAACCGCGAAACAATCAACAGCTAAACCCCAGTGGTACATGCAGTGTTATGAAGAAGCTATGCTTTCATTTGAAGATATACCTCTGAAAGAGAAGGGTATAAGCAAAGAGGATAGAGTCCATGGAGGCTTATTGATCCTTAATGAGTTATTAAGATGCTCAAATGCTATTTGGGAGAAAAAATACACATATTCAATGCATAGCTTGGACATACAGAAAGATATAACATTGTCAGATGACATAATCTTCATAAGTACGAAACTACACAGTCCCTCGGTGAAGAGAGGCTACTTGTGCGATGGATTTAAGACTGAAAATGTTCAGTACCCAGTTCCTATTTACGAGTCGGCGGTATGCCGGAAACTACTTACCGAGAAGTTTGAAAAGATTTGTCAAGGTATTCAAATATTTTAGTTCTTCTATTTATGTTAACTTATTTAAGCTGAAAATAAATCTCTTCATTTCAGATATAATGGCGCAGCGACTGCTAAAAACTCAAGGAGTGCCACAAATTCTACTAATTATTATACCTAGACTAGCTGCATTTAACAAAGAATATTTCCTCAATAAGTATCTCAGCCCTACAATGCATTACCTGATCTCATCGCTGCGCAGCCGAGAGAGGGACAGGAACATGGCGTTTACGACGATCGGTCTTATGGCGGCAGCTATCGAACACGATATAAAAAATTATATTCCTAGAATAATGGAAGTTATAAAACAAGCATTGCCTGTAAGAGATTCACAAACTAAGAAGAGAACTTGGGTAGATCCTTCTATTTTCGCTTGCATTACCTTGCTCGCTAGTTCAGTGAAAGACCTGGTAGTTAATGATATAAAGGAACTTTTGGATGCCATGTTTGTTACTGGCCTTAGTCCATCCTTAACTATATGTCTTCGAGAGCTGAATCAAAGCCTGCCAGTTCTAAAAACTGAAATATCAGAAGGTCTTCTAAAAATGCTTTCGTTAGTGCTAAGGAATAAGCCATTTTTACACCCAGGTGTACCAAGCAGCTTGGAACAGCAGATGGGTAATATGAACCTTGTTATTGAACTACAAGATACAGCCAGTATTGTGTTGGCTTTACGCACACTTGGCACCTTTCAGTTCGAAGGTCAGCATAGTCTGTTAGCGTTTGTTAGGCGATGTGCTGACCATTTCCTGCAAAGCGAACAGCAAGAAGTTAGACTGGAAGCAGTCAAAACATCAGCCAAATTGCTTGCTGATGCTAAAGTTAGGACTATGAAGACTCCCTCACGAACGCTTACGATACTGACTGCTGAGGTTATAGGAAAGTTACTCATCGTCGCAGTAACCGATCCGGAATACGAAGTCCGCTACTGGGTACTGGAATCTTTGTATAACATATTCGATACGCATTTAGCGCAAATTGAAAATCTCAGTTTTCTATTTATGGCTATGAATGACGAGCATTTAGCGATCCGTGAGCTGGCAATTTGCACTGTTGGTCGCCTGAGCACCGTGAATCCTGCATACGTCATGCCAGGTCTTAGAAAAACATTGATACAGTACCTAACGGAATTGGAACATTCTGGAATGAGCAGGAACAAAGAACAAGCGGCCAGAATGCTAGATAATCTGATACAAAACGCACCGAAATTAGTAAAACCATACATGGAAACCATTCTGAATGTCCTTGTGCCCAAGTTAAAAGAATCTGATTCGAACCCAGGAGTAGTTATTAGTGTTCTAAAAGCCGTTGGAGATTTGGCCGATGTTCATGGTGATAACACAGGACTAAAGAAGTGTTTACCTGAATTATTATCGATTCTTCTAGAACTGTTATCAGATGCCAGTGCGACTGAAAAAAGGAGTGTCGCTTTATGGGCATTTGGACAGCTCATAAGTGCTACAGGCTACGTAGTCACTCCGTACACAGAATACCCGAACCTCATGGACGTTCTATTGAATTTCCTTAAAACCGAACAACAACCTAAAGACCGGCGAGAGACTATACGAGTTTTAGGATTATTAGGCGCATTAGATCCTTACAAACACAAGATGACGAAAGGTCTAAAACCCGATTCGACGTTGGTCCCCGTAACAGATAGTAAGGCCGAAGGTAACAACTTTGACATGACTACAAGCGAGATGCTAGTTAACATGTCTTCTCCTGTACTGGACGAATACTATCCAGCTATTGTCATATCGACACTTATGAGGATCTTACGAGACCCAACGCTGCAGCAGCATCACACAAACGTGGTGCAAGCTGTGACCTTCATATTCCAATCTCTTGGAATCAAATGCGTGCCATACATCTCGCGTGTTACTCCCAGTCTGCTTTACGTAGCGCGAGCGACTGACAACAACAATTTCCGAGAGTTTCTGTTCACTCAACTAGCAAGACTGATTGCTATCGTCAAGCAACACATTCGCAACTATTTAGACAAAATATTCGATCTGATAAAAGAGTTTTGGACGCCGAACAGTTCGCTGCAACCCACTTTGATATTACTGGTGGAGTATATTGCTGTGGCTCTGGGGTCGGAGTTTAAAGTGTATCTGCCGCAGCTCATGCCGCAAATACTGCGTGTGTTGGCTCACGACACGAGTAAAGACAGAATGGTCACTGAAAAACTTCTGTACGCTTTGCAAAAGTTTGAGGACAATCTTGACGATTACATGCATTTGGTTATACCATCTATAGTGAAGTTATTTGACGCGTCAGACTGTCCTATCAACGTGGCTAAAGTTGCGATGGAGACGGTTGATTGTCTGTCGGATTCGTTGAATTACAGTGAGTTGGTGTCGAGGATCATTCATCCATTAGTGAGGAGTTTGGACACGTGCGCCCCCTTGAGACAGACGGCGATGGATACGCTTTGCGCCTTGATAGTACAACTCGGTCGGAAATACTCAGACTTTATACCTCTAGTGCAGAAGGTGGTAGTGAAGCATAGGATCCAGCATCAGAACTACGAGCTGTTGCTGTCGAGGCTGCAGTCCAGTCAAACGCTAGCCATGGACGAGTTCTTGCAGAGCACCAGACGTAAACCAAGAAATAATAACCAGGAGGTAATAATGTACTTCCATAAAGTTTAGTTGCAAGTACATTTTCTGATACACGACAAATCGACTGAGTTGATGGTAAGATGATCAGCCACCCACATATACCCCTAAACTAGAATCGTGTTATATTCTAGCTAGCCTACTTGCGCAACGCCCACACACTCACGCCTTTTATCCCCGAAGGGGTAGGCAGAGATTCAATTAATGCACCCACTTTTCGCTGTGCGTATTCCGTCCCATGATGTGATAGGGGGCTAGGCTATCGCCATATCGGGCATAAATTCCAGACTCCGGGCTGATACTGAATAGAGAAATCCAATATCACTTTGCCTGACCTGGGGTTCGAACCCCGAACCTCGGCATTGCAGTCGTACCATAATACAACTACGCCACCGAGGCAGTCAATATACATTTTATGATATAAATTTAAATATGAATTTTATAATATAAAAATAAAATAGGTTGGGGACTCGAGATTATACCATATTCGTAGCTTATGATGGCAATATTGCTTATGCAATGCAATGCATCAGCCCTGTATTATATACTGCCCACTGCTGAGCACGGGCCTCCTCTACAACTGAGAGGGTTTACGCCTTAGTCCACCACGCTGGCCTAGTGCGGGTTGGCAGACTTCACTTATACTTATCACATAAAAATAAAAGTAAAGCTGTTACTTCTCGTCTATTTTCTACAGGCTAGTTCGGCCCCTGTCTAGACAGCCCATTTATTCTATACTTAATAGCTTTAACATGGCTGTACAGTCAGCAGCATAAGTAGATGAACAAATTCAAAACTTCAAATTGCCTACACACTTTTGTGTTCTTACTAATCTATTCTTTTTCTCTTCACAAAAATAAAATAAAACAGATTTACTTTACTTCAAACGAAGAAAAAAAAAACGTTTCTGTTTAACTTAACGCGTATATAGGCGATTTGAAATTTTGATTTTGTACAGATATTTATGCTGCTGACTATACATGAAAATATCCCTATCCTTAGCCAAAATTGCTAAAGGATTTCATCCTCAAAATACATAAAATACTGATCTATTACTTCTAGGCTCGTATAGTTGTGTGCGATACTTCCCAATCAATCCGCAAGTTGTGTGTGAACGCGCAAAACCTGAAGCTCGCGTGGACGGTGAGCAGCCGCGTGTCGAAGGACGACTGGCTGGAGTGGCTGCGGCGGTTCAGCATCGGTTTGCTTACCGAATCACACAGCCCAGCATTGAGGTTTGTCTATAACATATCTTCTTCAATTGCTTAAGTATCCTATTAGAATAACGGTTCGCAAAACACTTTTTCAAGTATGTTTTAGAAAGTATTTGACTTAGCTTTTATTACCGTCCGCCTGCTGAACATCATCATCTTCTTAAGGATTCATTACCAGGCGATTCGTATTCATCATCAGCCACATGACGTCCACTGCTGAACATAGGCCTCCCCTAAAGATTTCCAGACGGACTGGTCAAAAGCGGCCTGCATCCAGCGTGTTCCTGCGACCTTTATCAAATCGTCTGTCCACCTTGCAGGTGGATGCCCGACGCTGCGCTTGTCAGTACGTGGTCTCCACTCGAGAACTTTTTTGCCCCATCAGCCGTCAGTTTTTAGAACTATGTGCCCTGCCCACTGCCACTTCAGCTTGCTAATCAGCTGGGCTATGTCAGTGACTTTCGTATTAGAAAATCCAAACAGTGGTGTCCGACGTGTTATTTGAACCCAGAACCTTCCAGTCCACAGCTTGTATACGCTGCTGCCACTAGATCAGAGGTTATAAATAACTTATCACCAGTACTTCAAGAATATAGATGTCAATTATGAAATAAGCTTTACTCTTACATGGTCAGTATGCCTTCAGCTAACTGCAATTATATCAGTCATATTTACTTTCAGAGCCTGCCTAGACCTCGCACACAACTACTCCCAACTCCTCCGTGACTTGTTCAACGCTGCGTTCGTCTCCTGCTGGACGGAGCTGGACATCACATCTCGCACCGAACTGTCTAACGCGTTAGAACAGGCCTTAACAGCACCGGACGCGCCAGAACTGGCCCATACGGTGCTAAACCTCGCGGAGTTCATGGAACATTGTGAGGGAGGCACTATACCGATATCGACTCACTTGCTCGGAGAAAGGGCGATGCATTGCAGAGCGTATGCCAAGGCGCTGCATTATAAGGTATGTTTTTGTTTATTTTTGTAAAGGTATATGTAATAGCACGCAGTATAAATATAGGTTATTGTGTAGCTTTAGATAATAGGAGATATATGACGCAATCTTATTTGTGTTCGATTTAGGAATTATAATGTTTAGCGATTAAACTGCCATGACCGTAATAGGATGGTTTTACAATATCATTATCTTCATTTACATACTAAACTATTCAAATGCATTACTTTAAATTGCAAAATGGACTAAACTGGTTTGTTTTTTATAGGAAGAAGAATTCCGCAACGGCGCTACATCACAAGTGGTGGAAGCTTTGATTCATATAAATAATAAACTGCAACAGAAAGAAGCAGCCGAAGGACTCCTCGAAAGGGTGATGGCACAGCGCGAAGCAGGTGATGCCAATCTCAAAGTACAGATACGGTGGTACGAGAAACTGCATAATTGGGAGAAAGCCCTGAATCTGTACGGTGAGAAATTATCAGAAGATCCGGACGACATGGACGCGTATCTCGGAGAACTACGCTGTTATGAAGCACTTGGAGAATGGATGAAGTTATACAACACGGTCTCCCAAAGTTGGATGAAAATGAGCACCGATGAGAAATATAAGGCGGCGAGATTGGCCGCGGCTGCCGCGTGGGGATTAAACGAGTGGGACTCGATGGCGAAATACGTTAGCTTCCTTCCAGAAAACACACAAGACGGAGCGTTCTATAGAGCTGTCCTCAACATCCATAATGGAGAGTTTGACATGTCCAAGCTGTTCATAGATCAAGCCAGGTCGTTATTAGACTCTGAACTTACAGCAGTAGCTGGGGAGAGCTATCAGAGAGCCTATGGAGCATTAGTGAATGCTCAGCTACTAGCAGAGCTAGAAGAAGTGATCACGTATAAATTAGAGATCGAGAGAAGAGAGTCAATCAGGCAAGCGTGGTGGACGAGGTTGCAAGGAGGGCAGAGACTCGTGGAAGATTGGCGTAGAATTCTGCAAGTACGTAGTTTGGTCCTCACGCCCCAAGAGGATATGGCCACGTGGCTAAAGTTCTCATCACTCTGCAGGAAGAGTGGCGCCCCTCGACAGGCTCACAAAACCTTGGTAATGTTGCTGGGCAGTGACCCAAGTAAGAACCGCGATAAGCCACTACCCACACACGAGCCAAGACTGACTCTTGCGTACGCCAAGCACTTGTGGGTGGCGGGTGACAAACAACTCGCTTACGACCAACTGCAGCGATATGTTGACAATACAGAATCCGGAGATGCGGAACACTGCAGACTTCTCGCTCGATGCCATCTAAAATTAGGTTCTTGGTGTGAATCTCTACTTGGAATCAATGAGAACTCCATACCGACAATATTGCGTAACTACGCATCAGCGACTGATCTTTCTTCAGATTGGTACAAGGCTTGGCACGCTTGGGCGTACATGAACTTCGAAACCGTTCTCTTTTACAAACACCAAGACACTAATTACGTCCGCGGCCAGTCTGGTGAGAAGAGACTCAGCTCTGAAACTATTCAGCAGCACACGGTGCCTGCTGTGGAGGGATTCTTTAAATCGATAAATCTGTCTCACGGCAGTTCTTTGCAAGACACCTTGCGGTTATTGACTCTCTGGTTTGATTACGGCCACTATCCAGCAGTGCACGAGGCACTGGTCGAAGGCATCAGAACGATCGAAATCAACGTGTGGCTTCAAGTGATTCCGCAACTGATCGCCAGAATTGATACTCCACGAGCCTTGGTTGGGAAGTTGATTCATTCTCTACTCATTGACATAGGAAAGTCGCATCCTCAAGCTCTTGTGTATCCTCTGACAGTAGCATCAAAGTCGTCTTTCGTAGCACGGAAGAACGCTGCGAACCAAATTTTGAAGTCCATGTGTACCCATTCAAGTAACTTGGTGAACCAGGCAGCGATGATATCTGAGGAGCTGATCAGAGTAGCAATTCTATGGCATGAACAATGGCACGAGGCTTTGGAAGAGGCTTCGAGGCTGTACTTCAGCGAGAACGATGTGAACGCGATGTTCAAGACCTTGGAGCCGCTGCACGCGATGCTAGAGCGCGGGCCACAGACGTTGAAGGAGGTGTCTTTCACGCAGGCCTACGGAAGAGATCTCAACGAAGCACAAGAATGGTGCAACCGCTATAAGGTAAAGTGAAAGTTTACTTACCGCTAGAGTGAATGAATGATGAGTATCTATTACAAAAAAAAACAGGATATCTCTTTGCTTACCGGCTGCCAATATTTACCGACAAAATACTCTGTCAGTGAACCGTAACTTATGGAAATTCTAGTAACTTTCAGCATGTTTTTCCATTTTTTCGATTTCTTACACCATTTTTGTTATTAATATTTTCCTTGCCCAAATGAACTTAACCATTTGATCAATGATTTGTACCATTGCCACGATTGCCCAGGAGTCCGGTCAAGTCCGCGACCTGAACCAGGCGTGGGACCTGTACTACCACGTGTTCCGGCGCATCAGCCGGCAGCTGCCGCAGCTGACGTCGCTGGAGCTGCAGTACGTGTCGCCGCGGCTGCTCAGCTGCCGTGACCTGGAGCTCGCTGTTCCCGGATCCTACGTGCCCGACCAGGATCTGATTCGCATCGCGCTTATACAAAGCAGCCTGCAGGTAGAATGTTCTATTCAATTTGGACTTTCCTATAACATCATTTAGATCATTTCGTTCCTTATCACAATCAAAGCCTCTATTAAATTCAATAATTTCTATTGCAATTTCAACTGTATTCTCCATTACATTTTTTACATAAATACAGAATGAATAATTTTGGTCATTAAATTTTTTGCATTTTACAACATTATCTCTGTCCATAGGTGATAACATCGAAACAGAGACCGCGTAGGCTATGCATCCGCGGGTCCAACGGCAAAGACTACATGTTCCTCCTCAAGGGTCACGAGGACCTCAGACAAGACGAGAGAGTGATGCAACTATTCGGCCTCGTCAACACACTATTACAAGCTGATCCGGACACTTTCCGAAGAGATCTTGCCATACAACGATACGCAGTGATACCGCTGTCCACTAACTCCGGACTTATTGGATGGGTTCCGCACTGTGATACGCTGCATTCGTTAATAAGAGATTATAGAGATAAAAGGAAGTGCCTTTTGAATATAGAACACAGGATCATGCAGAGGATGGCGTCTGATTTGGATAAGCTTATGTTGATGCAAAAAGTAAGTCATTTTGAGTGTAATTGCCCTTTTCACATATTGCGCTCTTCCTTGATGCAATTAAAATTGTCCTTGGAGAAGTAGATGAATAATACATGAAGTGGTCCTCCAAGCCGGATTTAAACAATTTTTAAACGCTTTTGCCAGGTGGAAGTGTTCGAACACGCCTTAGAACATACAGCAGGCGACGACTTAGCCAAGCTGCTGTGGCTTAAGAGTCCATCGTCAGAAGTGTGGTTCGAGCGTCGCACGAACTACACTCGCTCTCTGGCCGTCATGAGCATGGTGGGGTACATCCTTGGACTCGGAGACAGACACCCCTCCAATATCATGCTGGATAGAGTCACCGGAAAGTTCCTGCATATCGATTTCGGTGATTGCTTCGAAGTGGCCGTCACCAGGGACAAATTCCCGGAGAAAATACCGTTCAGGTTGACCAGGATGCTCATCAATGCTATGGAGGTAAACAAAAAATTATATAATTCCGAGTGCATATCATCGATTTAGTCAAATTTGATATTGTTTAGATGTCTTTTTTTATGATCCTTGTCATGACAAGGTGTTTTATTTCACAAACTAGATGTTTCTTTGTTATCTATGTCTATGACAGACTAAAATTTATTATGCAAATAAAAATATAAAAATCTATCGCGCAGGTGACTGGAATCGAGGGCACATACCGCCGCACATGCGAGTCGGTAATGGAGGTGCTGCACAGACACAAAGACAGCGTGATGGCAGTACTAGAAGCCTTTGTCTACGATCCGCTACTTAACTGGAGGCTCATCGACGCCACCAGGCGTTCCCGAGCCGACGTCGAGATATGCTCTACATCAGACCCGGCCACCTCACCACAGCCCAGCCGAAGCCGAGTCATACAAAACGATTTGAACCAACCGGCAGAAACCAACCTCAATAAACGAGCTCTAGCTATCGTGAATAGAGTGAGAGACAAGTTGACAGGACGCGACTTCCCTCATATAGACGAAATTGTCTCTGTACAGAAGCAGGTCGATTTACTTATACAGCAAGCGACGAGTAACGAGAATCTGTGCCAGTGTTATGTAGGATGGTGTCCGTTTTGGTAGATTTGTAGCTCATGGTTGTAAAGATTTGGCTATGATGAGTTTGTGGCTGCTAATTACTAATACAGTAAGACAGTTGAGGCCTGAAGTTAGTCACTTCACCCGCTCTCTACGCCGTCTGTCATTCTGTCAAAAAATAATAAATATAATGCCGCTTGTGACTAACTTCAGGCTTAAAAAGGAATGTGGTGGTGACAAACGCGATACGTAGTTTTGGAAATCCACAAGTTACAGTTAAAAAGTTTTATTGCGGGTGTAGTTTTTTATATACTTTCATTAGTCTCGTTCGACTCGAATCCTTATTTTTTTCATGCAACATTATAGAGACAATCTAATATGAACCTTATAAACGTGAGCGCGATAGCTCATAATATGTATTGATTTGCGGCTGAGCCAAATCGCAGCGATCAAATCATACGATCTATTATTTTCTTACCACGCTTATTCGTGTTCTATTTAATTTTATAGGCTAGGTTTAATGTACCTTTCTACCTAACTTCAGCCCAGTGAGTGAAAACCAATACAATAATCCGCGAATACCTACGCCTTGTACAGTTATAGTCAATCATTACGGTCGGCCTGAAGTTAGTCATAAGCGGCATTACATTATTTTCAAGGACTTAAGGGTGGCAGGTGAAGTGACTAACTTCAGACTGAAGACAAGTTTAGCGAGCTGTACAGTTTTTATACGTTGTAATCTCAGAGTTTAAGAGGAATTCTAGGCTTCATGTTAAGTATATGAGATTGTGTTAATATTATGTGAGGGTTCTTTGTATACCAGAGGCATATACTGCGTGTAAGGTTGGCTTGTGTTGTGAAAGATAATTGGACCCTTTGTGTCCCTGCTATACGACCAAAAACGCGACAATGTATGTTGTGGACTGGTTAATAACTCCTTTGCAAAGCGAAGACTATCTTTTAACCTACATAATGCAATGCCCATGGGGTATAACCAGTGGAGGCCTTAGGGGGCGAACTGGGTAACTACTCAAGGCTTCGCGCGATTTCGAACTGAGGACCATTTTTTTTAGTTTCCAAGTGCATCGTACCGATGAAATTGTTGCATGGGAACCTTTTTTTCCTTCGCTCGGGGCCTTGCGCCTGCTATGGCCGCCACTGAGTGCAACAAACTATTAAAGGGTCCGTTATTATACCATATTCACTGTTGCAGCATTTATTTTATAAACCTATTATAAAAGTAGTAATATACGTTTATAATAGTAATATACTTTGAATCAAGATAATTTGTTATAGCAAGCTTCAGTTTTTAGGTATTAGGTTAATCTCCCCAAGTAAACTATGACCATAATATTTTGATATATTAAAGCTGCCATAAATTTCTGAAAGCATTTATATTCTGTGTACAGTACGGTATTTCAATAGAAGTATTTTTTTATAGGTTTTGGTTGTATGTCTTCATTGCCTTCAATAGAACTTGCTAAGTGAACTGAATTTCTTATAACCATTGATCAGGAAAATTAATGTTAGTAAATGACTACCCATTTTTAACCCCAGACAGAAAAAGAGGGGTGTTATATTGAATAGCAATAGATATACCTACAATCGGATTTTGATTTCAAAGCAATGTGGGGTCGACGCAACATTACTTTCCCTTACATTACTCAAAAAGTTTTGAAATATTGAGTATAATGCTCACACTTTCGCAAGTTCTATCAAAAATACTCGTGAAGTGGCAAATTTTATAACATAACCAGTGTATATAAGATTTTCATTTGTTATACTTCGGTTATTTTACGAAGAGCTCTGACAGCTGCGAAACAATCCATTCTTCGCAAAAACTGTTTTATTCATCAATATGCAATAAATTATATTCTATAAGGCAATAAACTTGAAAAAACAATAGTAATCGTCTTTGTTAATTACAATACTATACACTTAAAATTGAAAAGTCCATTTTGGTTTAGAGTAATGAAATAATATTCTTAAATATATTGAAAAACTATGGGTGACATGATAACGGAACGTTACGATTAATCGTTTTGATCATGAAGATACCACATTAATAATATTGTGTGTTCATTTTTTTTTTTTCATTTGAAATAATAAATAAATTATGGATAAATGTAACATGGTTAAATCAATATATTGAGCGTATATCACCCACTTTTAAAACATCAAATCGATTTAATTGTAGTCGTATTTTCTTTCGATTCTGCATAAAAATCGGCTTGATTTGCGATCGATTATAATTTCCCATATTTGAATTGTCACCTGTCAGAGCTTTCAGTAGTATTACAATTCTCTTTGGTCAGAGCTCTTCGTATAATCGAAGTATAATCTTCTATAGTTTATGTAAGTGATCCTAGTGATTTGTTTTCTTACAGAAATAAACACGATATTGTTGAAATTTGATAGTTTTATTTTGAGCTATATTATGTCATACTGTATAGGTAATCATCATCATCATCATCAGCCACACGAGTCACGACGTCCACTGTTGAACATAGGCCTCCCCCAAAGATTTCCAGACGGACCTGTCAAAAGCGGCCCGAATCCAGCGGTTTCCTGCGACCTTTATCAAGTCGTAATACAGTTTTATAATTATACAGAGAATTATTAATACTAAAGAAAAATTGTGGTGGTCTGTATGCAATGCAATCAGCCATGCATTATATATACCTATTGCCAAAACTGAACGATAATTGATAACACACTGATATTGATTACACACGTAACTTCGTAAAGTCAGAGGTGTGTGCCTTGGGTTTTGAAGTTTGACCCTCCGGACATTAAAATAAAATAAAATACTTTATTCATCACGTAGGCGAACATAGTTGCACTTATGATAAGTCAAGATCATTAAATTAAAAATAATAATTATTACAAAAGTCACTTATATAACTACAGACATTTTAATAGGGAGTAAAATCAATCAAGTGGACGATAGCCTAGTTGGGAATGGAACGGTCTGCCGAGACAATGTCCGGCGGTTCAAAACCCAAGGCACACACCTCTGATTTTTCGAAGTTATGTGTGTATTGTTTATCAATTATCGTTAGCTTTAACGGTGAAGGAAAACATCGTGAGGAAACCTACATACCTGAGAATTCTCGATAAGAATTTCGAGGGTATGTGAAGTCTGCCAATCCGCACTAGGCCAGCGTGGTGGACTAAGGCCTAACCCCTCTCAGTAGTAGAGGAGGCCCGTGCTCAGCAGTGGGCAGTATTTAATACAGGGCTGGTATTATTATTATTATATTATTATA